>CM030874.1:10459755-11660457 GCA_018132145.1 Boehmeria nivea var. tenacissima
TTTTACTTTATTGTCGTTTTTATTACTTAGCCAAAAAACAAACCAAACTTTACCATTTTTCTTACTATACCTAATATCATCATACAATCACATTAGACCAATAAATTCAACAACAATAGACCAACAATATGAACATTAAACCAACCTTTTCAACAATATCATTAAGGACCAGTTAAGCAATTAGTTATTTTAAAGGTAAAGTTTGTAGGATTTAGACACAGTTTCACGAAATTAAGGATTTAGCCATAACATGTAATATTTTACATTAAATGTAACATAAAATATTACATGTTATGGCTAAATCCTCAATTTCAACATTTTAGGGCTAAATTCTAAAAAATTACACAAAAATTTGGTTAAATGCCTAAAAAACTCTTAACTAAAATACATTGTATATTATTTTGCAATAAATTTGATAACTAGTAATCTTATTTTAACACCAACACTAATCGGCTATATGCTATTATAAAAACAAAAAAACCGCTAATTTTATCATTGTCATACTTATATTTTCCTTTTACTACTAAATATGTCGTTTTACAACATCCTTATTCTCATTATTTCAATTTGAAGTCGTTTCTCTAGTTTAATGTCGTTTTCTTTTATTGTCATTTTTTATTTTACTGTCGTTTTTATTTTCCTGCCGTTTTTCAGAATTATAGTCATTTTCTCAGTTTGATGTCGTTTAGTAATTTATGTCGTTTTTTACTTTATTGTCGTTTTTATTACTTAGCCAAAAAACAATCCAAACTTTACCATTTTCTTACTATACCTAATATCATCATACAATCACATTAGACCAATAAATTCAATAACAATAGACCAACAATATGAACATTAAACCAACCTTTCAGCAATATCATTAAGGGCCAGTTAAGTAATTAGTTATTTTAAAGGTAAAGTTTGTAGGATTTAGACACAGTTTCACGAAATTAAGGATTTAGCCATAACATGTAATATTTTACATTAAATGTAACATAAAATATTACATGTTATGGCTAAATCCTCAATTTCAACATTTTAGGGCTGAATTCTAAAAAATTATCCAAAAATTTGGTTAAATGCCTAAAAAACTCTTAACTAAAATACATTGTATATTATTTTGCAATAAATTTGATAACTAGTAATCTTATTTTAACACCAACACTAATCGGCTATATGTTATTATAAAAACAAAAACCCACTAATTTTATCATTGTCATACTTATATTTTCCTTTTACTACTAAATATGTCGTTTTACAACATCCTTATTCTCATTATTTCAATTTGAAGTCGTTTCTCTAGTTTAATGTCGTTTTCTTTTATTGTCATTTTTTTATTTTACTGTCGTTTTTATTTTCCTGTTGTTTTTCAGAATTATAGTCATTTTCTCAGTTTGATGTCGTTTAGTAATTTATGTAGTTTTCAGATTATTGTCGTTTTTGAAATTATTGTCGTTTTTTACTTTATTGTCGTTTTTATTACTTATCCAAAAAACAAACCAAACTTTACCATTTTTCTTACTATACCTAATATCATCATACAATCACATTAGACCAATAAATTAAATAACAATAGACCAACAATATGAACATTAAACCAACCTTTCAGCAATATCATTAAGGGCCAGTTAAGCAATTAGTTATTTTAAAGGTAAAATTTGTAGGATTTAGACACAGTTTCACGAAATTAAGGATTTAGCCATAACATGTAATATTTTACATTAAATGTAACATAAAATATTACATATTATGGCTAAATCCTCAATTTCAACATTTTAGGGCTAAATACTAAAAAATTACCCAAAAATTTGGTTAAATGCCTAAAAAACTCTTAACTAAAATACATTGTATATTATTTTGCAATAAATTTGATAACTAGTAATCTTATTTTAACACCAACACTAATCGGCTATATGTTATTATAAAAACAAAAACCCACTAATTTTATCATTGTCATACTTATATTTTCCTTTTACTACTAAGTATGTCGTTTTACAACATCCTTATTCTCATTATTTCAATTTGAAGTCGTTTCTCTAGTTTAATGTCGTTTTCTTTTATTGTCATTTTTTATTTTACTGTCGTTTTTATTTTCCTGTTGTTTTTCAGAATTATAGTCATTTTCTCAGTTTGATGTCGTTTAGTAATTTATGTCGTTTTCAGATTATTGTCGTTTTTGAAATTATTGTCGTTTTTTTTACTTTATTGTCGTTTTTATTACTTATCCAAAAAACAAACCAAACTTTACCATTTTTCTTACTATACCTAATATCATCATACAATCACATTAGACCAATAAATTCAATAACAATAGACCAACAATATGAACATTAAACCAACCTTTTCAACAATATCATTAAGGACCAGTTAAGCAATTAGTTATTTTAAAGGTAAAGTTTGTAGGATTTAGACACAGTTTCACGAAATTAAGGATTTAGCCATAACATGTAATATTTTACATTAAATTTAACATAAAATATTACATGTTATGGCTAAATCCTCAATTTCAACATTTTAGGGCTAAATTCTAAAAAATTACCCAAAAATTTGGTTAAATACCTAAAAAACTCTTAACTAAAATACATTGTATATTATTTTGCAATAAATTTGATAACTAGTAATCTTATTTTAACACCAACACTAATCGGCTATATGCTATTATAAAAACAAAAAACCGCTAATTTTATCATTGTCATACTTATATTTTCCTTTTACTACTAAATATGTCGTTTTACAACATCCTTATTCTCATTATTTCAATTTGAAGTCGTTTCTCTAGTTTAATGTCGTTTTCTTTTATTGTCATTTTTTATTTTACTGTCGGTTTTATTTTCCTGCCGTTTTTCAGAATTATAGTCATTTTCTCAGTTTGATGTGGTTTAGTAATTTATGTCGTTTTTTACTTTATTGTCGTTTTTATTACTTAGCCAAAAAACAAACCAAACTTTACCATTTTTCTTACTATACCTAATATCATCATACAATCACATTAGACCAATAAATTCAATAACAATAGACCAACAATATGAACATTAAACCAACCTTTCAGCAATATCATTAAGGGCCAGTTAAGCAATTAGTTATTTTAAAGGTAAAGTTTGTAGGATTTAGATACAGTTTCACGAAATTAAGGATTTAGCCATAACATGTAATATTTTACATTAAATGTAACATAAAATATTACATGTTATGGCTAAATCCTCAATTTCAACATTTTAGGGCTAAATTCTAAAAAATTATCCAAAAATCGGCTATATGTTATTATAAAAACAAAAACCCACTAATTTTATCATTGTCATACTTATATTTTCCTTTTACTACTAAATATGTCGTTTTACAACATCCTTATTCTCATTATTTCAATTTGAAGTCGTTTCTCTAGTTTAATGTCGTTTTCTTTTATTGTCATTTTTTATTTTACTGTCGTTTTTATTTTCCTGTTGTTTTTCAGAATTATAGTCATTTTCTCAGTTTGATGTCGTTTAGTAATTTATGTCGTTTTCAGATTATTGTCGTTTTTTTTACTTTATTGTCGTTTTTATTACTTAGCCAAAAACAAACCAAACTTTACCATTTTTCTTACTATACCTAATATCATCATACAATCACATTAGACCAATAAATTCAATAACAATAGACCAACAATATGAACATTAAACCAACCTTTTCAACAATATCATTAAGGGCTAGTTAAGCAATTAGTTATTTTAAAGGTAAAATTTGAAGGATTTAGCTATAGTTTGACGAAATTAAGGATTTAGCCATAACATATAACATTTTATATTAAATGTAACATAAAATATTACATGTTATGGCTAAATCCTCAATTTCAATATTTTAGGGCTAAATTATAAAAGATTACCCAAAAGTTTGGTTAAATGCCTAAAAAACTCTATCATTAAACCAAGAATATCAACTTAATAATTATTTACAATTAAAACATCTAAATTTAGCATATTATATAATATACATTTTCTACGATATTCACTAAAATTACCAATAACGTTTTCAATATTAACATCGCAAGACCTAAACTATATCTTAATTAACAATAGCAATATATGATCATCATCCCAATATTACATTATAAATTTCATAATATTTTTGCAAAAATTCACAAACAAATAGTAATTAAAAAAAAAAACCCCTTTGAAATCAATGGTCGAATCTGGCTGCAGGCAGTGGCACACGGCGACAGATGGTGGACGGCGGCAGTGGAGTGCAAATCTTAAAAAAAAAACACATCAAATAAAAACAATATAAAATCAATACATAAATAAAATAGAATAAACAAAAATTGGATTTGAAACTGAAAGTGAAGAAAATTGAAGTAGAAAAAAGAATAATGGCAGCGGCTTACCGGCTGAGATGACGGCGGCGGACAGAATTCAGTGGCGGCGACCAAGTAGGGTGGAGAAATTAAGCGGCGTCGAAAAAGGAGGGCAACGGCGGGGAGAGGAAGGAAGAAAAAAGGACCGGAAAAGAGAGAAGAGAGAAATGGGGGAAGAAGTATCATGATGACTCTTAAAAGATATTATCGATGACCACAGAATAATATCGGCGTCAATTGTGTAGCTGATATTAAACTGAACTTCGAGAATCGTCGCGTTTATTTGAGAATTAATAGCATTAAATAATAATATTAGCGATCACATTTTCGTTATAGAAAAAAATCAAAATTCCCTCCAAAAGTTTTCGGTGACCACAAAGTGGTCATTGATACTTTTCCTGCACAAAAATACGTGGGCAGTTTCCCACTTTTGTGGTCGTCGATAATTTTTGCTTTGAAGGGAAAAAGTCGCGCCTTTTGGCGCTCCAGAATGTATTCGATAATTTCAGTTAACGACAACAATGTGATCGTTATTGTTTTTATCGGTGACCACAATGTGTTCTTGTGGTCACTAATAATATTTTACCAAACAAATAAGGGACGGCCGGCGGTCGCTATAACTTTTTAGCGACCACTTATTCGTTTGGCAACCACATTTTGTGATCACTTATATTGTGGTCGCAGATATACCTATTTCTTGTAGTGTGTAATAAAATGAAAAAAAAAAGTATTTGAAGTAGAACATTGATTGTTCACCTTTTGACCTTTTAATAAAAAATTAATATTATATTTTAAAAAATTATTACCAAGAAGTCATTATAATTATTTGTAGTTTTATTTACTATTTGGTGTATTAACTACTTTATGGTATATCACTAAAAAAATAACAAAATAACATTTATACATTAGAGTGTCATTACCTTTTTTAGTGTCAAATTTACTATTGACATTGGCCTTTGCATTGAAAATAGCCTTAGATTAGGATTTTGACCCTTTTCCTTTTCTAGGTATAGCAATTTCGGGACATCAATCTTGACAAAGTTGAAGGTCTGGAACATATAGACTTACACATATATTATACTAGGCTATTAATACATATATTATACTAGGCTATTATTACTCTTGGTATAACTATTGTGGTCCTTTTATTAATCATTCTTTCATGACTAATTCTGTATTATATAACAAAACTAATTAAGATTCTTTGTTCTTTTCCGGAAGAATCAATGAAAGATATATAAATATATATATTTATATATATATAGCTGTCGTGATAAGTGAAATACCGTGTAAACATATAGAAATACTCAAAACATACATAGCTGGCTTCATTTGACTCGTACTGACAAAACATGAGGGGTAAAAAAAAAAAATTCTCTTGTCATGACTACAATTCTTGAAAGAAGCGAAGATCCATATTTGGCTTCAATACTATCACGCGTAGCATTCTCAAACCCTGTCGTCAAGTATTGAAAAGAACCAGAAACTAATCACGTTCATATGGGGTTTTCATGAAAAACGAATAAAATATTTTACAAATGTTAAAACTGTACTACACACACACATACATCCAGATAATTCCATAGAACCCATATTATTATAAGGTTTTAATCACTATTCATCACGTGCACCGTACTTGATCATATTATAATTTTATTAATTTGTCTCTTTCACCTGCATTAATATTAGTATTCATGTTGCTATATATATGAGTCCGAGCAAACTAATTACGTACTCAGTAGTAATATACAAACTCTTTTTTGACAGAAAAGTTATATATAATATATATATGGCTATTTCTTTGTGTTATGAGAAGTTGAGTGAAAAAGTAGTAGAGTTCTCAAGGAAGCTTAAGAAACTTGGACAAGATGACCCAAGAAAGATTGTTCACTCACTAAAAGTCGGTTTAGCTATAACATTGGTGTCGTTGTTTTACTACTTCAAACCACTCTATGATGGCTTTGGCGTAGATGCTATGTGGGCTGTCTTAACGGTGGTTGTTGTCTTTGAGTTTTCAGTAGGTAATAATAATTATTTACACACTATTATTCTTGGTTTATTTTTCGTGAGATCAATTTATAATTACCAATAAATTTTCAGGTGCAACACTTGGAAAAGGCTTGAATAGAATGTTAGCGACATTGCTCGCCGGTGGTCTTGGCATTGGTGCTCATCGTTTAGCTACTCTTTCTGGAGAGACTGGAGAGCCAATTCTCATTGCAGTCTTTGTCTTTATTATAGGTACAATATATAATTACACATGTACACACTAAAATGTCCATTTTGTATTACTAATATCACTAGGGCTTAGACAATATAATTACTCCAATTTTTTTTTTTTTTTGGCACTAAAGGATATGACAACCTTTTAATGACATATAATTAAGATCAATAGCGAAAAAATTATCATGTCATGTCATGTCATGTCTTGTGTTAAAGTGCATAAAAAAGAGTTGGTGTGACTGGCGTTATTTTTCTAATTAACTGACAATAGCTCCGTTACATATACGTGCAGCTGCGATTGTGTCGTTTTTCAGATTCATCCCCGAAATAAAGGCGAGGTACGACTACGGGCTGATGATATTCATACTGACATTCTGCTTGGTATCGGTGTCTGGTTATCGCGACGACGAGGTGGTCCACATGGCCTTTAGAAGGCTTACCACAATCATTATCGGTAGCTGTACTTCTATGATCGTATGTATTTTGATTTGCCCTGTTTGGATCGGAGTGGAGCTTCACAAGCTTGTTGCTGGAAACTTGGAAAAGCTTGGAAATTTCTTGGAAGGTACTAAATGAGCGATATTAATGCTGCGATTTTATCTATTTTCTTGAAACATAAATTAAAAAATGACAAATACTAAATAGACCCATCATTCAATGAATAAAAAAAATATTTAAATTTCACCGACCAACATTCTAACTAATCAAATACTGGACACCGTGTATGTCTTCCTGCAGCATGATTAGATGAGATCATAAAATAAAATTTCACTTTCAATAATTAAATACAATATATATCTTAATGGATGTTCTGTTTGCTAATTAACCTATCTCTTTTCAACAAGGTTTTTTTTTTTCTTTTTTCTCCTTCTTGATTATATTTTAAAAAGCACCTATATTTTCTTATAATTACAGGATTTGCAGATGAATACTTCCAACTACCTGGAGCGGAGAATTCAAGAGACAAGTCATTTCTTGAAGGATATAAAAGTGTTCTTACTTCAAAAAGCAATGAAGAAAATATGGTTAGTGCTGTTAATCTCTCTCTAGATATTTTTGTCTCTCTCTCTGTAATGATCTCCCTCACGACAAACTGATTGAAATTATTATTGTTTTTTTTTTTCTCCAAAATTGAAGGCTAATTTAGCCAGATGGGAGCCACGTCACGGTCGGTTCAAATTCCGTCATCCATGGAAACAATACCTCAAAGTTGCTAACCTTACACGCCAATGCGCCTACAAGATCGAAGCTCTCCACACTTACCTTAAATCTGATATTCAAGTATGATCAATTACTAGAACAATTAGAATCTAATTACCACATTAACTTTCCTTCTTAATTATTAATTTCCAAATTCCCAACGTTAATGCTAGTTATGTAATGCAATCAAGAAATGCAAATGCTAATGCCAAATTAAATTTGGTAAAAAAATTATCAAAATGCTATATTTCAAATAGAATATTCGAACGCTAATACCATTTTAAATGTTATATTATTTAATTATTGTTTAATTTAACCAATAATAAGAAACACTATGTAGTAATAATGACTTTTTGATATAAAAGATTTTTTATAATATAAAATTATAATCATAACTATTTAATGATAAAAAAAATAATCAATCAAAACTCATTTTCAAAAGTTAAAATTTGACATGATGCTTGGCACTAAATTTAATATTTGTTAAATTCAACATTAGAAATAGCATTACATCGTAAAATAGTTTTTTTTTTTTCATACCAAATTTTGGCATCGACACATTGCATTGGAGAAATAATGTATAATGTCCTTGTATTTCAACTCCCAAAATCAAAACCATAGGTACTAATCCGTACCGAGGGACTTTGATAATTACTAATTTATCTTTTGACTCCTAAAATCAAAACCATAGGTGCTTATCCGTACCAAGGGACTTTGATAATTACTAATTTACCTTTTGACTCCTAAAATCAAAACCATAGGTGCTTATCCGTACCGAGGGACTTTGATAATTACTAATTTATCTTTTGACCTTTTTTTTTAATTTCAGACACCAATGCATGAGCGAAGCAAAATACACGAACCGTGCAAAGTCATCAGCGCAGAGTGCGGCAAGGCATTGAAGGAATTGTCAACCGCAATCACGAAAATGACGAAGTCCTCGTCGCCGCGTGGCGGGCCCCACATCGCGGAGTCCAGGGCCGCCGTCGAGAGCCTGAAAGCCTTGCTGAAGTCGGGCGTTTGGAGAGATCATTCTGATCTGCTGGAGATCACGCCAGCAGCCGCGGTGGCTTCGCTGCTGCTGGGCGCCGTCTCCTGCGTCGAGGAAATCGCGGGGGCCGTTGGCGAACTCGAGTCGCTCGCCCGCTTCAAGAGCGACAGGCCTCGAGTGGCGCCCGAAGATTCGCGGCCGCGAGATTGGCATGATGATGATGATGCGATTGTTGAGCCAGTTCATGATCATGTTATCAACATTGATGGTTTATCTGAGCAATGTGGGAAAGGAAATTCGTCTAAATTACCAACGGAAGTTTCACTTGCCCATTAAATTATAGGATTATCTATAAATATACATATATCTCTCTATAGACAAAAGATAGTCTAAGAGCGAAGGCTTTGTGTTTTTTTTTTTTTTTTTTGCTTCTTCCTCTTCCTCTCATGAGGTATTCAGAAGTTTGATTTTTGTTTCTGGTATCTTTTCAGAGCTTTTACTCGAAGCTTAATTCACTGAGTTATGGAAAATGAGTTTGGAGTAGAGATAATAAAAAATGTTCAGTAAATCAACATGAACCTAAATATATAGTCATGTGTTGGGTTTCGTACAATAGCTCACAGGATTGTCCTTTTGTCCTATCTCATATGTATGATGGGGAAATGTCTATAAGAATTATAAACATTGGCGACCAAAGGAAATGGTTTTCCATAATTTATATCGGCAACTAATAATTGGTCGCTGACTTTGCTTAGTGACCAATTGAGAATTTTTTAGAATAAAAATTCGGCAATCAATTGTTGAGCGTCCAAAACTGCAAAACTTTCCCACGAATCGAAAAAAATATCAAAAGTCAAAAGTCCATAAAAATCAAAGCTAATATCAGTTTGTGGTCGCCGATAATAATTAAATATCATTTATTGGCTCAATAAATGAGGCATTTTCTCGAAAATACGTGATAAACATATTGTTGTCGCCGATATTAAAATATGTGGTCGCTGATATTCTTTAATAAAATCGTAACACCTTGATTTTTTCTCCCATTTTCTCTTCTCTTAGGTAAAAGAATGCCCATCTCTTCCTTTACCCTCCCATGAGAACCTCCGCCCTCTCCCGCCGGCCGCCGCCAGCCGTTTGCCGCCACCAGCTGCTACCCCTTCCCCTATGATCTTTCCTTCTCGCTCTTCTACTCTCTTCCTCTCCTTTTTTTTTTTTTTCTAAAAAGTTATTTTTTTTTCTTCTTAGGGTGCCACATACAAAGGGCCGCGGCCCTCATCCTCCTCCTCTCTCTCAATGCTCACTATTAGTTTTTGAACATGTAATAAATTAATTATATTAATTTTTTATAGTTTTTATTTTGTATCTTTTTTATTTTGCAATAATTTTTGTCTTAATTGGTTAGTTGTATGACTAAATACTAATTTCGATATTTAGGTCATAAAAATATATTTTTGTATGACTAAATATTAATTTAGATATTTAGGTCATAAAAATATATTTAGGGTTTAACATGGTAAAATTCTAGTGGAATTTGTGACAAGCAAAAACAATTTTGTTTATTTCGTGGAAATTTTGTAAATTTATAGTAGTTTTTATGTAATTAATGGTTTTGTTAGATTATGATTGAGTTTATTAGTTTATGGTTAGATGATGTGTGGCGATATGCGTACAAAATAGAATGATTGTAAATGCTAGATTTGTAGTAAAATTTGGTTGAAGTTTGGTGGAGAACATTTGCATATGACATGAAAACCACATAAAAAGTAAAACACAACAATAAATTGGTAAACGACAACAAATGTGGGAGACGATGATAAAATTAGAAAACGACAGTAAAACTATAATAAACGACACTGAAACTGTAAGCTACAGTAAAACGTCAATAAACTAAAAACGACAAAAAACTATAAGCTACAATAAAACAATAAAAAAAAAGTAAAAATGAAAACAATGATAAAACTGTAAACGACAAAAAACAACGATAACACAAGAAAACAACATTAATGGGAAAACGACAGTGAATTTGACATTATTCTTGAAAAACTACGGTATTCTGAAAATGACAAGAATTTGTTATGAACGACATAATTGGCTAGTTAGAAACAACAAAACGGTTAATAATTTAAAACATATCAAAGATGAAGATGAAACCTAAACGATTTATGCTCTTTCTCCTCAAAATCAATCCTGATATCAATAAACAAGAGTTGGATTAGTCTGAACGATCGATTGTTTGGTGAGTACTGGCGGGGCATTGAGGGGTTTATGAACCTCGCATGTTGTCATGTCTATTCGGATGGCTTAATAAGGTGTTTGTAAAAAAAATATTTGGAAACAATAAGGTTCACTATATCACGATAGACTATCAATCCATATCCAATAATTGTATATAATTAAATTTGGTATATAATTGTATAAAAGCACCGAAAGTTTAGAGACCAACGTTGTGATTGTGAATAATCTAAAACTTAGATAATTACGCGGAACTTGTGAAAAAACACCGGATCAATTTATTGTATTCCATTCCTGAAATTGATTAATTGCTAGAGTTTTAAAAGTTGCCCCAAAAAAACAAAAAGCTGACTGAAAATTAAATGGAGGCAGGACCATTGTTACTAATTGGTATATATTCTACATTCTTCAACTTTTAATGCTCTTCTCCGCACCGCTATCGTCCCAAACAAATGTGATAAAATATTTAACTAACTTAGTGAGACCATACTTTAGGTCATCACCAAAGATTAAACACATACTATACTATGAGATATAGTATGTAATTTGAATTAATGTTTGACAAAATTTTAATTTTAAATCTATGTATGAATAGCAGTTTGGCTTGGTATTTGAATTGAAAAATTGTTTTCATTCTAAGAAAATATTTGAATCTTTTTTTTTTTTTTTGTATTTGAATAAAAAAATTATTTATATGCAAAAAGGATACTTGAATTCAATATTTTGTATTTGAGGTCCAAACCAAACGACCCCATAAAAGGGACAATAGAGAAACTTAAAGTTAAAATGGAAGGAGGAAATTGAAACTTGGAAAAGAAGTTTTGAGGTCTTGATATCAACAAAGACGATTTGTTTTGTTCCCTCTCCTTTTCCCTTGCATTTCAACTTCTTGTTTACTCATATCACTTTCAAATAAAGTAACCACATTTAAGAATTTACTTTAGAAAACGTTCGGGTTATAAGAGAGCATTGAAAAGGAACTGCACATTTAGAAAAAGAAGTGGGCTTTAGCGCACACATATATATATATAGATATATGTATATAAAGACTGAAAAAAAAAAGGGAAAATCCCTAATTAATCCCTGAGTTGTAACAAAATTTTAGTTTCGTCCTTATGTTTTTTGAAATTCCTAAATAATCCTCCAGTTGTGAAATATAGTTCAAATATATACCTTATGTCAGATTTGAGTTGACTGAAGTACATAAATTTTATAAAAATGGCCAAAATGCCCTTAAGGAAAAACCCAAAAAAAATTCAACAAAGAAAATGAAAATCTAACAAAATAAACATACAAACAACAGACCAACATCAAAAAAAAAAAAAAAAAAAGACCAGCAATCGTACCAAAAAAAAAAAAGGAGGTAAATGAAAAGAGCAATGCCATGATTGTCGCACCTAAACTTATTCACTCAAATCAAACACATATTTGCAAGTACAGACAAAAAGACTAAACAATGATCTTCTTTGCAAAGCTGCACGGAGGGAATTAGAGTGTAAACTAGAATATTATGCTGAGGGAGGAGCCGTAGAGGGAAAGGAGAGAGAAGGGGCTGTGGAGGGAGAGCGTGACGTTGGAGACGGATCCGGAGCCGGAGAAGAGAGTGATGCCTCCGCGCCGCCGTCGCGCGAACTAGACCACGGACTCCACCACGTCGGAGCCAGCGGCGATCTCCAACACCACAGGGCACATGGCTGCGCCGTCGCTCACGTCCGAGGTGATCACGATCGACGCCTTCAACTTGTTCTTCGGCGCCTCCGCCGACGGCGACGCCGCTGGGGGCGAGGATGGGGCAGCCCTCCGATGGGGCTTCGCGCGGGGGCCGCTGTGGTCGGAGGACTCATTGTCAAAGGTGGGAGAGAGGTTTTTTCCGCCGCAGCCGTGGCGGTCATGGGAGAGGGAGATTAATGCCGCGCCATAGTCCGCCATTGCCGGGGCTTCAATCTCGGCTTCGATCTCTAGAGAGAGAAAGTAAGAGAGTGAAGGGTTGGGTTTTGGGTTTGGTTATAGTGGAACAACGAAGAAGAGAAATTAAGGGTTGGATTTTTTTGTCTTTTCTACAGGTATTTGTGTCTTTTTACACTCTAATTTTGACCAGAATCAAGATAAAGGATTATTATGGATCAAATTTAACAACTGAAGGATTATTTAGGAATTTTAAAAAACATAAGGATGAAACTAGAATTCTGTAACAACTCAGGGATTTATTAGGGATTTTCCCAAAAAAAAATTATCCATGTTCAATAGCTGAGAGGGTTTATATACCTAAAGAATATTCTGGTTTTCAAAAGCATATCTCAAAATAAAGACAATATAAATACCAAAGCTCTTTCGCTCCAGTGATTGCTATATATTCATGTAATAGTACGAACTATAATGTATGATTCTAAAGTAGATTGGCATTGCATAAAGGACAAAGCATAATCTTATTGTTTTGTTCTGGTTTGGACAAAAAGAATCAATAGGTGTGACATTTTTTGGATAGTGCAACACATTACCATACCAGAGAGGTAGTATTTATTTAGAATATATATGTCGTCAAAATAAAAAGTATTTTCTATCAATACTACACATTCATGAGCGCATATCTCATGATGTTCAATTTCAACTTTTAATTAAATCAACAAATTCCTGTTTTTGTCCATTGGCATATGAGAAACGTAATTTGTGTGTGTCAGAATATTAAGTACATTAGGAATAAAATCGTAATTTGTGCGTCTCAAAATATTAAGTACATTAGGAATAAAGTCATTAATTTGTGAATTACTTGCACATGCTTTTGGTAACAAAGTGAATTACCACCACTTATCACTGTGTAAGTAATTCCATCTTTTGGGTAGTTAGTTATATTTTTCAAAAGATTGGGTAATAACTTACATTAAGTTTTAAAAATTGGGTATTCACTATAATTTCTCAAAAAAAAATTAAACAGAGAGAAGCTCTAAAAAGTTTAAAGGGTTTAAAATTGGCCCAACTTAGTTGAGTTACTTTAATTACAACCATAACCACAAATTTTACACTTATATGCATGTAGTACTATTTATCTAGAATTTTCAAAGACTTTTGCTTCCAGGATAGACGAAGTTACCATTGTTGTACATTTGAGACATTGACCTACGCCCTTTAGGCATATTAATGACCTAATTATGCATGTAATATTATTTATCTAATACTAAAACAAACGTAGTAGTTTTTGAAGACTTTTAGCTTCCTGGATATATAGACAAAGCGAATGTACTCATAAACATTATTAATTATTCATTTATCCTTCGAAGATTGGTCGTCTCATTTGGCTGTGCTCATAGGTGTCTTCAAATAAAAAAATGACAACTCATCTACCTAGTTTTGATTATTAACTTTGTTCATACCAATTATAAAAAAATATTAAAAGCAAGTGAATGAGTTGTCACATTTCTATTTGGAGACAGCTATAGGTACAGCCAAATGAGACAGTTAATCTTCATTCAATATGCATATATATCTGCATAACCGTTACATGTGAGACACATAAATCAATATCTTTTCTTGTATTCATTGTTATGGTGCATACGGAGTTTGCCACACATATATATCGTCAACAAAATTAAGAAAAAAAAAATTGTTAAGCAAATAATTATTTTTAAATAATATTTTAAGAAAGTAACAAATATTTTTATTACTTAAATAAATAGACTTTTCTTAATTACATTATACTGTGATCTTATCTTTATGTCTTTAATTTATTATTGACTAATAATTATTTATTAATATTTGAAAGGTTTGCATTTCCTTAAAAATAGAGCAAAAATAGCCAAATACCAAACATAATCCCACAAATAAAATATTACCTAATTTTAATTATTCTTTCTTTCTTTCTTCTCCTTATTCATTCATCTTGATCTAGTTCAAGCAAACAGCTGCCTTTAAAAGTGGATACTTCCTTAATTAAGAGGTTTTTAAAAGGGAAAACGAAAAGGTATTTGATGAAAAGCAAACCCCCGCATATAGCAACCTTGAAATAAAATAAATTCCCAAACAGCATTTATTCTCTTCTAATCAGGAAATATATGTATTTAATAAAATAATGCTGTGACAAATTGGAAAATATTTTTGTCAGTGCATAAACAATTAACATTAGTACTAAATCGGTCAACTTATTCCTTTTGTGACCCATATTAACTCGATAAACACCATTACTTATTTCTTGCTTTAGATTCCAGAGCATATATATCATCATCATCTACTAGGCGCATGAGTTATATATCAGTTTTATCTAAGTCAAAATATATTAAATAAAGAAAATAATATGAAAATGAAAATATAAAAGAAATAGCGAAGTCAAAGTACCATATCTCTTGTTTGTTTTAAGTATTATTATAACATAGCTTACATGATCTCTTGTTTCTAATTGATTCTCCAATAGCTGAGGCAGAGGATTTCTTGTTATATAGAAAATAGTTGACAAAAAATCATTTAGGATTTTTGGCGTATGCGGGTTTAAATTTCTTCTTATGTGATACTTAGTAGTCTCTAAACTGCTTTTCAGATGAAAGTCCCCTTCAACTTTTATTTTTGTATCACTATATATTTAGTCCTTATCTATTTATTTCAGTTAAATTTTTAAGAATAACTTACATATGACACTTACGTAAAGTTTTAATTATACTTTTGTAGGGAAAGTATTCACTCAAATATATTGTTGGATGTGATGAATTTGGGTATTAATGAATTCAATTTACGTGGCTCTTATACATGTGTGATTGAGTTTGTGCGGCTATGAGTGTTAAAAATGAGGAATTATCTTGAGTGCATACGCAATTAAGAATGTGAAGATGTGAGCATGGAGAATAGCCAACAAAATTAATTGTGAGTATTGAAGAGTTCATAGCCCTATTGATGAGTAAAGATTAGTATCTGCACCTACACCAAGAGAGAGAGGAGTGCTGGAAGAGAAAAATTATGTGTGGGTTTGAGAGATAAACAAAGGGTGTTTTGGGTTTTAGGTCGATAAGAGACTCAAAAGGGTTGAGTGTGAAATCTCAACCAAATTGAATAGTGAATTGAGCTATATCGCAGTGAACGTAGGCAGTTTGCGTCTGCGTGTTTGACGATTTATTTCAAACAAGTGGTACTAGAGTTTTGGCTATGGAGACCGTTGAAAGATCGACAAAGATATCTGGATTAAAGTTAGAATCTGAGTGTTTCGATGGGAGATGAACTTTAGTATTTGGAAAAATAATATGAATCATGTTTTCCGATGAAGTAATCAAAGTGAAGAGACGGTGTACAAGGTCAAAGTTGCAAGCACGTGTTAGTTGATCAAGCCAAGGGAGAAAAAGATAAAGTCGGTTTGTCAAGTCAAGTTCGATACGAAATTCAATGAGAGCTTAAACTTGATGCACTTTTACTCTCATTGATTAATGAAGTGGTGGAACCAACCCAGAAGGAGTGTGAAGATGAATGTCAATGAGAGATGCCTCATATGGGGTGGAGTACTGGTCCGAGCCAAGGCGAAGAAAATTTGAGTTAAGGTGAAGATTGATAGAAAATTTGTCTCAAATATATATATGTTTGCATCTGTGATTAAGTTTGTTCGTCTATGTGCGTGAAAAAAGAGAAGATATATTAAGTGTGTACACAATTGAGACTATGAGAACGTGAGCGTGAGAATAGCCAACAAAAGCAATTGTGAGTGTTGAAAAGTATGAGTAGCTTTATTGATGAGTTACGGCTAGTACCGCACCCCTCCAAGTGATAGAGGAGCTGGAGAATATAAGAATTATGCATGGATGTGAGAGAGATAGACAGAGGAAGCAAATTTGAGTTTTGCGTTGGTAAGAGATTCAAAAGTGTTGAGTATGCATGTAATCTCCATCAAATTGAATTGTGAATTAAAGTCTATCTACAATGGACATGCAAATACAATTTGACGAACTACTTAAATCTTGTGTCTTCTCTATTTTATTGCTATTTATTTGTGTTATATATGCATTTGCGTGTTTGTGGGTAGGTGACAATTTTTCTTAGATAATTTTAAGTAATAATCATTTTAAAAACCTTATTTAATCATCAAAAATCAAATGAGCCTGACACGTGATGCGTAGGCAGGCTTGCGTTAAGATGTGTATTTTGCTTTTTCTTTCTTTGCATTCTAGTCCTTTTTTGCAATTATGCCCATGTTTTAGTTAAGTCCTTAATTTTTTACTAATTTACTTTTGACCCCACTTTAAAAAAAAAATATCCAGCCTAATGCATTTTATTTCACTTTTCTTAAAAAGGGGAGAAGTGTTTCGTCCTGTCTCGGATAAAACGCCCCAGCTCTCTTAAGATGCTTTTAATATTTTTCTATAGATTAGTTAATAAAGGGGCATAATAAGAGTTAGTATTAGGAGTATACATCGTAAGATTGACCAAAAGCTTTGACATGGATATCATCACTACAAGATTATTGTTGGTTTACTTGAGTTGAAACCCCCTTTTGTGAGAACCATCTCATTCATTCTATTTTGAAATTGTTTGACTTTGCGAATTTATAAGTGATATAACTGGTTGAGATTTAAAGATATTGTATTGAGATTAAAAAAGTTGAAAAAATAAAATAAAATGAAAAGGGCCGGAGAATGTGGTAGGTAAACAAGGCATTAAAACAACAGTTTTCAAAAACAATCTGAGTAGTTTGGTATATGATCACGGGTAGTTTTAGTTTTATTCTATTTATGTTATCAAATGATGAAAATGTCACAACAAAGCGCCCATGTGATTAGCACATGCTACTTCCGGTTACAAATTAAAAAGACATTTTTAAATTAGATTATCTATATAAATGCCCCCCAATGTTGTGCTATTGTTGCAGTTTGCACCCTAATGTTTAAAAACTGTCATTCTTGCCCCCTAAAGTATTAAAAACTTATAGATATGCCCCATCTGTCATAATCTGTAATAAAAATGGGCTAAATTAATAACGTAACATTAATCTGTTGGCGCCTGTATAATTTTTTAAGGGTATGAATACAAAATTTTAAAAGATCGAGGTGCATTTTGAGAAGAAAAGACGACATAAGGGGGTGTTTGTGAAAATAAATATAGAATTAATTGCTATAATTTTCTTAATTTGAAGGCAGATGATCTTTAAAAATTTATACAGGTGCCAACAGATTAATGTTACATTATTAATTTAATCCATTTTTTTTACAGATTGTGACAGAGGGGGCATATCTATAAGTTTTTAATACTTTAGGGGGGCAAGAATGATAGTTTTTAAACATTAGGGTGCAAACTGCAATAATAACACAACATTGGGGGGCATTTGTGTAGATAACCCTTTTAAATTTGGACAAATTATAATGATTTTTAAATTTAAGAGGATAATGACAAAAGAAAAAAAATGACACAATGCGATAAATTTAGAAAAGCTATAGATGCAAACCATTTTTTGAAACAATTGGGCATTTCTTTAAAACACAAGCTAAAAAATACTAAATACCCAAAAAAAAAAAAACAATCCTTGTTGCTTCTAGTTTTTCCTCGTAAGAGGGAGGGGTTTTAATGCTTTTATCTGAGTATATCAAGTAGGAAATTATTTATTTTTGCTTTACTAGACCTTTGATGAAATGTAAGGTTTTTTCTTTTTTTTTTTAATAACTTTTTTGTTTCCTTCAATAAAATTAAGTTGCCGATTGACAATGGACAGAGCTTTCGGAAAGTGTCGACTTAACTAGGATTGAGTGTCTTGCATTGAATTTCTCCACTCCTATATACTTTTTTAACCATTAATAAGAAAATATAAATCATAAGATTAGCTGATTAGGGACAAAACAAAAAATTATATATGAAATATTACTTTTTATACGGATTTTTATAAAACGTGAAGCCAATGATGTAAATCACTACCAAACCACTCGTAAGAACTAATCAAAAGCTATAAAAGTTAATTATACATCCTCCTTAATTAATTTGTTAATGGCTACAAGAAGTCAAAACCTAGCTACAAAAGTTGGAAATGTAGGAGAAGTCGTGTAAGGATGGCAATGCATAAAAAGTGTTTGATACACGGTACCACATATCCTTGAAAAGTTGTTGCTAATTTCTCAGTGCTTTTAATTTCCACCTAAAAAAAAAAAGTTTTTAACAACATAGAAATAGGAAATTATGCATTACATATACATGATAGTGGAAACCAACTCAAACCCCACCATGCATTCGCACTTTACTTTTTACGTTTACCACTAATTCATGTTCATTTTGTGCGGTGGTCATGGATCTACCCGCTTTAGTACATAGTTTAGGAATGATTGGTTTATATATATATATATATATATATATATATTTACACACTAAAAATTAAATGAAAAGAGGATTATAGGATCAGCCTTAAATTTGTAGTTAACTTGTAATAAACTTCGTATTCATTGTCGCGCGAGTGACTACTTATGATAAGCACTACGGAATATATATTAGGGTTTAAAGAATACGCTTACCTAATTTTTTTTTTTTTTTAATTTTAACAAGGCCTCTGCTTAAAATTGTGAGCAATTTCTGATTGTTTTTAATGATATTTACACTAAAAAAAAATAATAATAACGCGCGCATCTCAGTGGATCCACAATCGATTTTAAAACCAAAAAAAAAAAGCAAAAAGAAAAACAAAAGAATACAAAAAAATAAAAATAAAAAGGACAGCACATGTCGCTTTCAAATCGAATCTTTCAAGTTTCAACCAAAACATCTTTATAAGATACGTTTACATATATACATATACAGATATACTTCGTTATTTCTTCGTGCTATACGTATAATTATTTTGTTGAATTCCTCGATTTGTAATATAAATTTTATATTAAAATGCTAATAAAAATAAAAAGGAATATTTTTTTTTAGATTTCACTAATAAAAGTTACAATATTGTTATGAATTTAATTTTGAGTTTGAATAAAATTACAAGGAAAAATTAAAAAATGAAAAAAAAACATTATAAAAAAACAATAAAGTAGACATAAAAGAATATTCACCACATTAATTAACATGCGACAAATAAAATAAAAGTGTTTTAACAAAGGATATTTCTGTTAAAATTTCAATAAATAAGTGTATTACTTTTGTTATTTCGACAAAAAATATTGAGACTTTTATAATTTCGTCAAACACCACAAAATAAAAATGAAAAAACCCAAATAAAAGAATATATAAAACGACATATGCACTCAAAAAAGCCATCCATGAGTGTGAAATGTTTAAGAAAGAAATTAAATCCAAACCATGCTAAGGAAAAAAAAAATCGAGAGCTCTACGGTAAAAAAATGACGATTTAAACGATTGAAACAAAAAATTTAAAAGAGTATGAGAGAGAATGAGAAATTACAAAAAAAAAAAAAAATGTCCCTAATAGTTTGCAGAAAACCCTCAAAGCATTGCGCAAAAACTCCTAAAAGAAACTCATCTGTACACAAAAAATATGAAAAAAAAAAATCAACAAAAAAGGAAGAACATGAGTTTATACCAAAACGTGCATTTTGGTTGAAAGCACTCTTCTAGCACCCCTATTCGCAATTCATATGGTAAGGATATTTATGTTAAGTATATATGTATAAGTGGTCATATATTTACATAGATGTGTGGTTAGTTGGTTTTTTTTTTTTTTTTTTTAATATGAGCCTTAAAGAACTGCACAAAGAAAAATTGAACCTTAAACATGAAAACAAGCACACATGTCAAACTCAAGTCTTTTCCACTAGAAGCTTTGTTTCCCCACCAGCTAATAGATCAATACTGTATATTCTATGTAATTATCAAATTCAATCGGTGACTAAATTACTATTCACAAGAGTACTTTTATTAGTTTGCAAGGCGTAGTTAGTGACTACGGATTAGAATAGTAATTAATTAGTGTCTATGGAGATCGTGAAAATCGAAAAGGCCTCAAAATTTAATTGGCATAACCTCTAAATTGAATGTGATTCATCTTATGTTGTAAATGTCTTTTTCTTGAAGACTTTCTCTGTTTTTTGGAAGCTGTGTAATCTATGACTTAATGATCGGATCATAACTAGCAATCTAAATTTAAAGGCTCGTATTCTCAGAGAAGACAACTCGGCGGCAGACAAATTAGCAAATTATATTTTAAACAACTCAGAGTCCAATTGATGGTTTCGACTGCCGCATATAATTTTAGGGCTTACTTCTAGATATATGAACCTTTGCCATTTTACTAATTTAAATGAACACCAAATGATTGACTTATTTTAAAGACTCGAGTTCTCTTTATGATTTTTTGTTTTTTAATTTTCCCATTGGTTCATATGCAAGGTTTTTGATAAAACTCGACGTCTCAACAACGTTCTTATAAGATATGAGTTTCGGCACTATACTATGAGACATTAATATGGATTTTTTTTTTCATTTACAAAAGGCTTTAGCTTTTTTTATTTTGATTTGTATTGATATATTGAACTTCACACTATTTTCTTTTATTAATAATATTGATTTTTTTAATTAGTGGATTCAAGATGGATCATCAACCTAGTTAGTAAGCTATTATTAGTTTATATGTGTGTCAATTTTAATGAAAATGCGTTTTTAATTCCAAATTTTTTTTATTAAAACAACAGAATTAAATAAATAACAAATGTTTAGAAATTACAAAATTTGGTAATAAACTTTATTATTGCATAATTCTATCTTAATAATCAAATTACTTACCACATAATTACCTAATACTTATCAAAGCAACCAAAAAATATATATTCAAATTATTTATTTAAGTTATAGTACTAAGAACTTTGATATTTCCTTATTCATATAAATTAAAAGCGTGGTCTATAGATGGGATATAGATCTTCATAGAGACTAGCTATACTTCCTTAATGCTTGCTTCTTTTTTGAGGGAGCAATGAAATTAAACGAAAACAAACAGAAACAAAAAAGAATATATATATATATATATATATATATATATGTCGTGATCATAGAGGTCTAGTTACGTACATCTCTGGGGCTCTTGCTTGATAGCGATTTCATAGCACTGGTTTTCTTTTATTCTGTGTGCTAGCTGTCCGTGATAACTGCGTATAATATTATATCCTTTTGCAGTTCACTTTAATATATATGTATAGATCATGTTGAAAGAACGAAAGATCATTGAAATGTTACAGAAAAAGTAGCCAAAAAGAAAATACAAATGTTGAGGGGAAAAAAAAAAAAGCGTTTCAAAACTGTTTTTTTTTTATTTATTTATTTAAGTTAGTCCTAGTATGTAAAACTCGACCTTTTTATCACATGTAACTTTTATAAAAATTTAATAAACGCATGAGAGTTTTGTCCCGAACTTTTATATATGTTTTTACGTCACATAAAATGATAAATAATGGTATAGTGTCGGAGCAAATTAATAATAAAAACGACATGTAATTTGACTAAAGGAAACTACGTGTAGTTTAGGGCAAACAAGCAAATGTAAGAAAACTACAGGGCAATAAAATAAGTTAAAATTTTATCCCTCATGGCTGCATATTGGCGCCAATTGTAGTGTGAATATAGATGATTTTGTTTCCTCATATGTCCAAGTGAATATAAGAAGAAATCACACAGGATTTCTGTATCAACTCAAGATAGGTCAAATGCACACTTTAGGAAACAAATTTTTGAGAGATCAAGATGGAATCAGGAGAATTATGGGCGCAATTTTGAGGCTATAATGGCTGAGATTTTTCAGTCAATTAATGTAGAGGAAAGTCAACAGAATCAGCCAGAAAAGGAAATTTAGGAGATTATGAGAATAAGTCAAAGATCAGGAGAATTAATGACAGAATATCTCCCCTCTTC
Source organism: Boehmeria nivea var. tenacissima (assembly GCA_018132145.1). NCBI lineage: Eukaryota > Viridiplantae > Streptophyta > Magnoliopsida > Rosales > Urticaceae > Boehmeria > Boehmeria nivea. The sequence goes on from CM030874.1 coordinate 10,482,510, forward strand.
CTTCCTCTTTTAGGCGTCATTCTCCCCTATAAATAGAGGCTTAGGCCTCACTCATTCCTCACACCAAAATCTGAAAGCTTCAGAGAAAAAGAAAGAAAAAAAAAAAAGAAAGAAAGAGAGAGAGAGAAAGAAGAGTAGAAACTCCGAAGAAAATTCAAGAGTGTTCTTGAGAAAATGATTAGTGGAAAGAATTGAAGGTTTACTTCGCCGATATTAAGGTATATCGAAAGCCTCGCATGTTTAAGTTCAATTTTATTTTTATCGAGGCTAACCCGTAGTTATCGATTATAGGATTCGAGCGTTTGTGGGAACTCAAAGATAAACCAGGAACACTCAAACACGAATTCGAAGGTTTGCATTCTAGTCACTTTGAATTCTAGAATATTGAAGTTAGGATTTTCTACGTGTTAGAATTTCGAGATTTAAAACCCGAATTTAAATTTCCACGTTTATTTTCTTAAAATCGATGTTCTGCCATTTCGACAAACTTAGAAGCCGAAATTCGATTTTGTTATTAGAGACAGAAACGTAGAAAATTTAATTTTAAGAAAGATTTGTGAAATAGCATTTTTCGAAATTCGGTTTTCCTGACCCGATATTATACGATTTTATTAATTAGTTATAAGGGCTTTATGAAGAAAGTATATAATCGGTAGGCTTTCTGAAAACGTTTATAACTGAAAAGTTTCTTGTTTTTAGAAAATAAAGAGAGTATCGTCAGAAAATTTTATCAAATTCGGCCTCTAGACCCCTTGACTATGAAATTTTATTAAATTATATATTTTATTTTTTTTAATAAAATCTATTTTTATTTAATAAAAACGAGTCTACAACGGGAGATATGGAAAACTGAAACGACCTGTTCTAGAAGATTGGTTCTTAAATAAGAGCTGCTTTGTGATCCACTCCACACTTACCTAGGAACCTCGGGGAGTTCAATCTAGGTAAGTTGGGCTTAAAGCGGGGCCATAACACTCTTTCCAATCAGCTTGGGGACGTTTCAGTAATTACTAACGCACCGTTATAGACTTGTTATATATATGGAAATGATTTTATAAAGCTCGTTTTAATGATTTCCGCCCCTTTTAGATGAGACGTTAGTATAGTTAATTAATGACACTTACAATTAGTTTATGTTTAGGTTTGCCCGCTAGCTCCCGACACTAAACAAAAAGCTCGCATTAGAACTCTTCACATAAGGTGAGTACAATCTCGCTACAGTACGAAGTAGTTCAAAATAAAATGACATGCAATGTTATGTGACGTAAATATTTTCATGATGATGTATTACATGTTGAAATGTTTCAAGTATGTTGTCATATTTTATATTTTTACAAGTTATAAGCATGACCATGATGTTCAAGTTTTATGTTCAAATTTATGATCATGAAGCATGTTACTTAATTAAACAAGTGATAATCAAGTTAAAAGCTGTGTCGTAATGCCCGTTCTCTTTGTGTCGACCTAAGGGCATTAAGGAGACGGTTGTCCATGTTATGTATGTTTTTGCCTTACTCACCGAGGACTTACTACCCTCGCTGACTATAGGCTGAGTGCGCTCCACGAGGTACGACACAATGATGAGGATCCTCTAAGAAGAAGTTAAGCATATTAAAGTAAAACTATGTAATGTGTAATGAAGACTAAATTGTCATGCATTGCATACTTATGTTTTTGTGAGAAAATAATTATATTCACTGAGCTTTAACTCACCAAGTTTTTCTTTCGTACTGTAGGTTAAAAACCTATGGTTTGAGGATGAATTGTGCGGTGGTGGTGCAAGGCATGCGAGGCGGGCAATGGGAACTATTAATAAAGAAATCTTCCGCCTTAGTATTTTATAAATAAGCATTTCCATTCAGACAATTATTATTTATATATATGATTATGTTTTCCTTCTAAACAATTATTGTTATGGTATCTAAATAATAAAGATGATGTTCGTATTAAGTATAAGTACCGAAAAAAAAATGTCTCTACTTTCCGTACCAAAGTATAAGTTTAAGTATAAAATATAGGGAAAATTCTAAAATAGTCCCCGTGTTATGTCGAAAATCCAATTTTGTCATCGTGTTTTTGGTAATTACAAAACGATCCCTCCGTTATTCAAATCGATCTAAAAATATCCTCGAATTCCATTTTGGTCAACATTTATGTGTGAAAAGACAATATTACCCTTAATCAAATTAAATTTTTTATTATATATTTTCTTCTTTCTTATTTTTTATAAAAAAATAAAAATAAAACCATTTTTTCTTACCCCTCTCTCTCTGTTCTCTCTTTGCCGGAGTTGGAGGTCGGGCTGGGAACGGCGAAGTTGGGGGTCGGGCTAAGGGCGGCAGGGTTGGGGGCTGCAGGGTTAGGGGTCGAGCTAGAGGCGGCGGGGTTAGGAGTCGGGGCTAGGCAGCGATGGGGTTGGGGGTCAACTAGAGGCGGCGGTGTTTGGCAGGGCGGCGAGGTTGGGAGTAGTCAAGCTAGGGGCAGCGAGATTGGGGTCGACTAGGGGCTGGCGGGGCTGTGGTTGGCTAGGGACCTGGCGGGGCTGGGGTCGACTAGGGGCTGACAGGGTTGTGGTCGGCTAGGGACTTGCGAAGCTGGAGTCGGCTAAGGGCTGGCGGGGTTGGGCACGTCGGGGCTGGGGTCGGCTAAGGGTCGGCGGGGTTGAGGACGGTAGCGTTGGGGCGGCGACGTGTTCATGTTTTTTGATTGTGGTTGTTTTTTTTTTTTTTTTTTTTAGAGAAAGCTGGAATTTTTTATTGGTTTTGAGAAACAATCTTAAGTATTGGTTGATTTTGATGCTTGATATTTGGTTTTGTGTGTTGTGCTTGAATATGATTTCGGTCCCTCGCGAATCCAACTGGCCCTCCGCGAACCCCACCACCTCTCTGCCGCCCTCTGTGAACTCCGCCACTCCACCACCCCCGCGAACCCCTACCGCCCCTCCGTCGACCACTGCGAACTCCGCGAACCCCACCGCCACTCCATCACCCCCGCGAACCCCCTACTGCCCCTCCGTCGACCACTGCGAACTCTGCGAACCCCACCGCCACTCCCCCACCCCCGCGAACCCCTACCGCCCCTCCGTCGACCACTGCGAACTCCGCGAACCCACCGCCACTCCGCCGCCCCCCGCGAACCTCTGCCGCCTTTCCGCCGCAAACCCAAATACCCCTCCGCGAACCTGAGGAACTTCACCAGTTTGATGAGTTATTTTATTTTTGTCTAATTTTTAATATTATTTTTAGTATATTTTTGTTTTATTCTAAGGGTAATTTGGTCTTTTTAAAAAAAATTTAAGTCCCGGTCAACGCAAAAGGGTAATTTTAGGTAGATTTGAATAACAAAGGGATCGTTTTGTAATTATCAAAAATACGAGGACAAAACTGGATTTTCGGTATTACACGGGGACTATTTTAGAATTTTCCCTAAAATATATGTCAAAATGATAATTCGAAAAGTCGGGTTGTCACATAGTATATTTTTTACAGGGACAAAGTTGAAAAATATTCAATATTCAAATTTCAATGTTTAAATAGTCACTTTATAATCAACTACTTTTCCGTATGTTAGTGTATTTAGGGGCATATTGTTGGCAAAACATTATTTATTTTGGTAATAATAATTGCATTTAGTGTTGGTTGATTTCGGCGTCACACAATCAAGCTTTGTAGAAAGTTTGAACTTGAAGAATTCACTTTTGAATGGAGATTTTACATACTTAACGAAGTTTTGTGATGAAGATATCGTGTGATCCTGAATGTTATATGGAGAAGATTTAATTTGGTATAATTTTAAGAGTCTTGCCACTTTTAACCAGAATATATTTCCATAAATGTCGCAATGGGTGTTGCGACTTTCGGATTTTCGTGGGCGAAATTGCTTTTTTCTTTTCTCGATTTCTGTTAGCGAACTCTGAGGGATTTGGTTTACTTACGGGCTAGCTGTTCATTTATATTCTTATTAAGCGTTTTCAAAATGCAATGAGGTAATTAACTTTCAAAACTTCATAGAATATCATTGAAAGTCATTGTTATGTGAGAAAACACATTAAAGGCCTCATTGAAGATCATCAATTAACGATCACACTGTTTTCATGACAACAAGGCTTTGCTTGCGTAACTGTTCGGAGTCGTCGCACATTGATAAAGAGATTTATTGTAGATCTCAAAGAGTTCGCAAGTAGTCAACTCAAAAGTCAAAGGGAGATGACGACAAGAATAAATAAATGAGTCTTTTATTATATAAGAACAAGTGTGATATGAACCTCGTGCGTTACGCTTGCGATTCACGTTTGATTACGGATCGTTCTACGGAATTAAGTTCGGAGTTGTGGATCGGTTGGTGCTTGAACGGTCGCGAAAAAATCCGTTCGATAAGCCGGCGAACGTCACAAGATATATTCTTGTGTCAACGAGATAATTCTCACCTATGCTCGTTGTCCAAGGTAAATCCTTTGACAATTTGGTAAATCGTGTAGTTCTTCAAAGAACTCAAGAGAAGAGATGACTCTCACATACACAATGTGTTTTTCTGAATAATACGTCTAATTTTCTTTATTGATAAAAGTTGGCCTTTAAATAGGCTACTAGGTTAACAACCCCAGTTAGAAACTAAATACATTAAAAATTCAGAAATAACCCTAAACAATTCGAAATTACTAAAAATAATCCAACAAAAACGCGTGAAATTAAAGTCTGATGAAAATTTTCTTTTTGGCGATTGATCGGCGGATTTGGGCGACTGACTGGCTCTTCCACGCGAACGTTCGGCTAGAATTGGGCGACCGACTGGCAAGCTCTCAGGTGGAAGCGTGCACTCTCGTTCAACTTGGGCGAATGTTTGGCTGGAAGCTGACGAATGACCGGCTATGGTTCTGTTCTCCAACGACAATTTCATCCTAAACACTTTCCGAAAACTATCGAAATGACTCTAAAATATTTCTAACCCATACTTAAGCAATAATAGATAAATTACATAAAAATTGTCCTTTAATTTCTAGACGAACTCTCAATGGCTCGTCTCGGCTTGGATGACATGTACAAGCCTTGGTTGCTGAGCCCCTTTGATTGCTTCCTTCCATTTGATTGCTTCCTTCCCTGCATCGTCGACTTCTTGATCTTGAAGCTTTGTGATTAAGCTCTGAAGCTCCTCCTTGAATCTCTTAGCTCGGGCTCTGGTGACGGGACCCGTGGGTACTTTATAACGCTCACCATAGGCTTCAGTAGTCACGTCCTCGTCAAAGTGTCTCTTATAATCTTTGAGAATTAATGAATTAATTTTTATTTGGGATGATACATAGATATGGATGTGCTCTCTGAACCGCTTTATTAATTTCCTGTGTCATTTACTTTCCGCATTATTTACTATGCTATTATTTTTTACAGTGTTAGTATTGGTGTTGCAATAACACCAAAGACAAGAAACATACTTTTTGATGTATTTCAAGTACTTCTGCCTTGTGAACTGAGAAAATAACCCAGCCATTGGAAAAGATTTTAATCGCACGTACGTTTATTGAATGTGTATGAAAAATAGTATATGGATTTCCGCGCATCTGATTATTATTTAAAATATCATAAAAACTAAAAAACAAAAAAAACAAATGTTTCTCCTTCGATCCAGCCGCTACCATTGAACAGTTGAAGCAAATATGAAAATATCTACAGCCGGTTGTAGCTGCAACCCTTGGCGATGAACCCTTCAAAGAAGCGATCGAGTGACGCCGACGAAGCAGCTGACTCGACGAATCTCTCCTCACTGGCGACAGCCTCATCCTTTGCGGCTTTGACAACTTCACGCGTTCGGGTAGAAAAAATGTCGTCCAATTAGAGCTTTATTGTCTGTTATTTGTCTTTGATTTTTGGAGTTTATTATAACCGTTTTGTTAGTAGGTGTTCCTTGTCGGTGACAGAATAAATACAAGGAATAGGTAAAATAACTAAAATCGAGATGGAAAATATAATGAGTGAACAGTAACAAAATACAGCAGATAAAGTAAATGGCACATGAAAATTGGTTACGTAGTTCGGCTTTCGCTTACGTCTGTGGGGCCTTGCCCAGATGAAACGATCCACTGAAAAATCTCGAAACGAGAATGCAAGGACTTATAGAAGACTTCGACTCTATCTCAATCTTCGTCGCTGTCCTCTCGTCACTCCTAGCGATCTACCCTTGACGAGATCCCCTCGCCTTATAAATAAACCCTAACGAGATCCCCTCGCCTTACTAATCACACATCCCGTGTAACTCTCACCAATTTTTCGTTACAAAAGTTGACTTAAAACATATTCACACTCACATGGTTTATAGAATACCGCGAGTAACACCACTCACCAGAGTATGAAAACAAACACAGATAATGAACAAGCACTCAACTCACTCACTGTATCACTGGTGGTTTTCTTCTCTTGTTCAATCAAATAAAAAGCTGGGGAAGATAATACGATGATCAAGTATAATCTCCAAAAGGAAAGACATTAAACAAGCCCTAAAACCTTAGTTAAAGATGATAATCTCGTAATCAAATATTCATCCAAATCAACAGCTAAGATATCCACGTGTTCCAACTCAGTGTTTATCTCTGCGTGATATATAAGAAAACAAGATCAATCAAGTCAACTCTGCAAACCTAGACTTCCCATATATATCAACTGTCGCAACACATCGTGAAACACATAAGGAAATTTCTTGATTTAATTGCTACGAAAATCACCAAGCATCCTTGACTTTCCATTGAGAGAAAATCATATCACATCATGAATGGTCAACACCCATTAATACTGAATAATATATCTAAGATAAAAAGGTGAAATAATCAAATAAATAGAGACTTGAAATCAGAATAATGAAATCAAGAAAATCCAACAGATTCATCCAAGACAACCAATTTCACACCTTCACTTGGCAGATATATTCGGTGTTGGAACACTGCGTGGAACACTTAAAAAATATTATCTCCTAGTGACCAAAAAAGAGTCCAGATTCATTTGACTAGGAGCTATCCGAAAATCTTCAAAAGTCAAGACTTTCCAATCAAAGATAATTCGCTTAACTCATCCAAAAATCACAACAATCTCCAAAATAAGTCATATGTAATCAAAAATATCATCAATCAATGAAATATGATTTTCTCAATTAAAATGTCAATCAACAAAAACACTAACAGAGCTAATTCGGACGCCTAGGGTTTTTTTTTTTTATCGCTATGCACTACGGATTTTTCAATAGTTTTCGAAGATCAGAATTCTTGGTGTAATGAAATTCACTGCGCTCTCTGAAAGCTCTCCTCGGCGATGCCAGTTTAAGGCCATTGCAGCTGTACTGTACTTGATAACGAGGTGGCAAAAGTGAACGTCGGCGTGGAATTGTGACAGTTCGAGATATAGGTTGTGCGAGCGAGAGAGATCCAAGGCAGCAAAAAGGGAATAAAATCAAGTAGATTATGGAACATATTAATTGTTATGTGTTTCCATTTGAATGGTTAAAATGATCGATTTTGACTTCATTTGAATGACAAATTTTAATGAACTCATTTGAATGGTTATGCAAATGACATACTTTATACAAACTATTTTAATGAGTATTGATTTTATAGATGAATACTTAAAATGATCAACTTTGACTTCTTGCTTGGAATATAGTTTTCATTAAAATGAGTTATATCTAAATTGTGAAACAAACAGTTAATACAGAGAGCAATAGTTTGTTAAAAGTATTTTACGAGATATTGCACCATCAACTTGGAAGAACATGTGCTCTACTTATTGGCATATTCTTATGCGGTAATCAAAAAGAAAAAAAGAAAAAAAAAAAGTGAGAATATTAAATGTAAGTTAGTGATTTAGAGTCAAATTTGATATGATCAATCATGCATGCTTTGAGTTAGTGATGAGGAGTACTATACTAGTGTTCTGAATGTTTAAATAGCCTATATATATATATATACATATATATACACATATATAATTCTACTTTTTGTGTTTCTAAAATAATGATTTAGAATGGACGGCCTGAATTCTGCACATCTTTAGCATAACATAATCAGCCCGACCTTTTGATCCCCCACTAAAGTTTCAAATATTTTATCTCTATTTTGCAAAAGAAATGAGGCCTTTTGACACACAAAAATAAATAAATAAATAAAAAGAAGCTGGTTCGCTTTTGAGTTTACTAAGTTAAAAAAGAGACCGTAGCCTTACCAGTACTTGATGCGAGTGTAATATAAATGTGGTTAATTAAATCGGGAAAATATTGTTTAAAAAGAAATAAGACATTTACTTATGATCATGTAGACACACACGGCTTAGTAAGAAAATTAGGTTTCTGATCTAGCGGAGAAAAGATAAAATTGAAGATTCATCACTGATTTATGCGTGACTACAGAAATTGAGGAGACAAAATTGAGAGCAAACTCTAAAATATTGTTCAAATTCTATTATACGTCTGTATATCTTTGTATATCATAGAATAAATCTATCTAGAGGGAAATTAGATACTTGAGAAAGTAATAATAAAGGTAAAATATGAAAACAAAACCGTACCTAATGCTTGATCTTTAAATTTTTGACCAATTATTACAAAACATGTTTCTAACAAAATCTCTAGTCTCATTAAAAAAAAAAATCGTAAAATTATAATACTGGACTTTTCCCCCAAAATCTCCATCCCATGATGTGATGATATTTCTTCCTAATATAGCCCGCATCATTCCCCTAAGTGTAGAGAGAATTCGTCCTCGAATTTGAAGCTACATCAATTTATAGGCATAGAGAACGTGATTCTTAAAATTATCTCCCAAAATTTTGTGCGAAAAAAAGTCTTGAACTCGCTAAAACAATTAGTATGAGAACAATCAAAGTCGTGCACAATATGGATCACAAAAAACATGTCGAATGATTGCCAGTGATTCCGCATGTTGAATTTATTACAGGAACATTTTTCAATTCAACTATATGTCAAACTTTTTCAAAATTGACTTTTAATCAAAGCTCTTAATTCTTTCTTCATCCATAGTTGATTCAAAGACTACGATCTCTCTATCGTTTTACATTGAGTCATTAACCTTGAAAACTTCAATGCCTTCTTCTTTCTCTTGGCTCGACTCAAAAGTTCGATCCGACTTAAATTTTGTGCTAAAAGGGCCATTTATGGATTCTTTGAGGCCAAATTTATTCCTTTGCTTTGACTTTAAACTCATGGAACAATAATTGACTCAGTTTCTCCATTTTTTTTTCATACTCCGCAATCATTCTTTTGCAAAATATTAATGCTCTAATTCATCGAAATTCATCGACAACATTGCAATTTCATCATTTGTTATCCTTGCCTCTTGGTTGAATGTCGTTGTAATGTAAAAATTCCCATTTCATGTGTATCTTTATCTCCCGCGGGTTGATTTTTGACTTTCCTAGTTTGGTACAAAGCAATAATTTCACTTACCCCCACTAAAGTACTAGCAGCGCTCGCCTCTGAATACAATTGCCACATATTTGACCTTTTTTCTTCATCTAGGACTTCATTTATCTCTAGGAGTTCTTCAACACTGGAAATCCAATCAAGGAATTCTTTAGATTTCAAGTTGCTATGAAATTCTAGGATATCTACATGAATTCTCGTCTCCCACCACCTTAGGTCAATATGATCGAGTCTTAGTGCGTGTCATCTTTTGGATTGCTACCACTACTCCCTATCAAATTCTCTATTGTTGTTGCTTTTTCCTAAATATTAGGGTTGCTACATAACACAAATCCTTGTCAAACCCTTCTGCTAGTGCGAGCGCGAATCGTCGCTATAGGCAGGGACGGATTTACATGGGGACCGGGGGGGCACTTGCCCCCCTGACTTTTTAGAAATTTATATTTTTGCCTCTAAATTTGAGAATTTTTTCAATTATATCCTTTGTTTGTCCTTATTAAATAAGAAATATTCATAACATTACCTATAATTTTCTTAAAAACTTTCATTTTGCCTTCTATATATTTTTTAATTTCAAATATTATATATAATTTATTCCAAAAATTATGATTTTACCTTTACTTGATAATATATTTGAAGATGACTCATATTTTAGTTACATTTTCTAAAATAGAATTGCTTTATATTTTGATACCATATTTTAATTCAAATTTTATTATAATTTTGCCCCCGCTGAACAAAATTTCTGGCTCTGTCACTGGTTATAGGGGTTTGCTGCCACTTGTCCTTGCCAGGTTCGTCTGGGTTAGAGTCATCTCCTTGGATCAGGTTAGACTCTCGAATATGATTTTGATTTTGGGACTCCGCCAGAGTTTGCAACTTACATTAATATTTCCTTTACTATCTCGTTGTTCCAAATTTGTGATACGTTCCCCTTAGTGAACTTGCTCCCAGTCTGCATTTCTCAGAGGCATATCGCAATAGCGTAGGCTTTGATACCGACTGATGTAGTAGAAATGTGATAAAACTTAAATTTTGAATGCGCAAATGCCAAAATTAAGGAGAGAAAATTGAGAGAAAACGTAAAATATTAATCAAAGTCTAATCTGGCCAAGTCTATCTTTCTATAGAGTAGAATACACCTATTTATAGATGATATTTTACCAAACAAATATAGAACCTAGATAAATGAGAAATTTACAACAAAGGAAAATTGAAAGAAGAAAAAAAAAATTGCTTGATTTTTGAATTTTTAGGCCAATTATTACAAAATATTCTTCTAAAAAATCCTTAATGTAATAATAAAGATGTGTCTTTTTTTACTCCGAAAACTTCATCCTATAATGTTATGAAAGTTCTTCCTAATATAGCCTGCATCAGTTTCACATGTAAGTAAGACATGTATGTAAATTTTTCAGTTTAAAACACTAGCTAATGATAGAAAATTATCAATCTTTTCGATCAAAATGAGGATCTCGATCGTTTTCGGTATTTCTAAGTAAGCTATTTAGATATAGCTTTGAATATGCGCCATCAATTATAGTCCTAAACCTCAGATTATCTTTATCTCAAGTACCTAAATTACAAGAAAAACAATAAGTTCCTCAATAATTATGTTTAACGAACACATATCAATATTGAAAAACATATCCAACTGTTTTTTCATTGGTTTATATTTCATTTAGATTCATATTGTGTCTTTCAACCTTAAGGGTTTCATCGATTCATATTTTACGCTTAATGCTTAACAATAGCATATTTAAACAAATGGATTTATTCATCTTATGGTTATGAGGCTCATTTTGTAAAGATATCCCTCGTTCCAATTTTTATTGAGCCATTCGATAATTATTAGCGTTTGAGATTTTCATATTAGGGTTTCTCCTAGAATTACCCTATTGCTACTTTCGGATTTATCAAATAGCTACATGGAATACTTGAAAATTTAATTGGAAAACTCATTCTTTAATAATATTCCCGAGAAATACAAATCTACAATTCTGACCTTGTCATTACATTAAGAAATTCGGCTAATAATATTATGGGGACTATACTATGTTTTGCGAAAATTTTAATTTCAGCATTCTATTTTAGGAATTCCAAAAATTTTATTAATTTGTTAAAAATTCTCAAATACATACCTCTCGACACTAGTTGGTGCAAAATTTTTGGATGGAAATGTCCAAAATCCTACAATTACCCTTAGAAAAACTAGGTTAATAAATTCAAAACCAGTATATTTAACTAAGCTTTCCTAAGGGTATTTATGGGATTGTGGAAAATTTGATACAAAAATTTTGCACTTCAAAGTGTCATGTGGTATATATTTAAGAGTTAATAAACTCTGAGATAATTTTAGAATTGTAAGAAACACAGGGTCAAAATTGGAATTTTGGCAAACCATAGCGATTATTTAGAACTTTTTCCTTTTTGTATTGGTGTGCTATGAAATAATATAGGTAAAGCTTAAATAGGTCATTATGATTTGAACGAGGAGTAATTTACACTAATGGTCCTTCAATTTATTGAGGTTTGACAACTTGCCCATTAAACTTTTTTTCTTCACAATTTACATCACGAAATTACATATCCTACTAATTGGCCTAAATAGATAATGGACATAAGATTAATTTACATCAATGGTCGCTATAATTTTTAAAGTTTACCAAAGTTAACTCCTTTTATTTTTATAATTTTTGCAACAATTTGCACCATCAATTTCGTCTATAATTTTTTATGTCCAATATTAATTCAAACCAATTTACTAAACATTTGTAAATTTGAAGTGCAAATTTCCAAAAGAAAAGAAAAAATCAAGGGACAAATTGTCAAATCCCGATAAGTCTAAAGGCTACTTGTGCAAATATGGCTCTTCTCACTCGCTGTCAATTAGTGTCAACATCTCAAGGCAAGCATAATTAGGCATGTCTTTACCCGGTAACAAATAATATCTGGAAAGAAAAGGTTTAAAAAATTAAAATAAAAAAACTCGCAGCCAGAAACAGATATGCATACATATTAATGGAATAATTTACTCCAATTACCATAGGGAAAATTGTGGGCTCCAACATTAATCCAGTTGTGTCATAGTGTGCTACAATTCATCTGTGGTTTAATGACACTTTTCAATTTTAACCACTTTTTCTTTGCCACAGAAATTTCTTTGTACTTGCATGGTACAAACCCAAAAGACATATATCCACCAAAACATGAATATGATACTCAAATAACATTTTTTTTACAACCCACTTGTATTATTTTATCACTTTTCTCTCTTATAAATTAGAGCCCAAAACAAAAGCATCTCCTAAACCTCTCTATCTATCCCTATTCTCTTCCCTCTTTCTCATAACTTTTCCCTCTCTAAGCTCACACCAAACTCTTGTCTTTATATATCATTAATTTGTTAGTTAGCTATGGAAATGGTGGGCTCTGAAAAATATGATCACGATGAGATCAAAGCTAGGCTATTTGCTCGTGCATGGTCTTGGCTAAAAGCACTGCCTGAGAAGCTGAGAGACAAAGTGTTTGAGATTGCAAAGACCACAAAAAAGCTTGGAAAAGATGACCCAAGAAGAGTTGTTCATTCACTCAAAGTGGGAACTGCACTTAGCCTTGTGTCTTTATTCTACTATTATCAGCCACTTTACGACAACTTTGGTGTCTCTGCAATGTGGGCAATAATGACTGTCGTTGTCGTTTTTGAATACACAGTTGGTAAGTTTGTCCACCATTTATATATAAACTATAATAATTCGAAGTAAGGTATAGGATTTTCCTTATTTTTATTAGAAACATGTAACTGAAAAATACTATATATAAAACTAAAAAAAATTAAAAAAATTGCATGGTTATTTTCAGGAGCCACTCTTGGAAAAGGCTTGAATAGGGGTTTAGCTACATTGCTAGCTGGAGCTTTAGGTATTGGAGCTCATCACTTGGCTAGTTTATCAGGCCAAATAGGTGAACCCATATTGCTTGGGTTTTTTGTCTTCCTACAAGGTAATATAAATTATAAAAAATAAAAAATAAAAAATTTCTATGGTGTTACCAACTTATTTCTTTTTGAGACGCGTTTCATTTATTGGACTAATTAACAAAGCATCATGTGGCACTAGTGCTTGAAAAAAAATAAAGGTAGTGATTATGTATCCAATGGATCAATTATTATAAAGAAATTAGGTTTTGCTTCAATTACAATATAGGTTGAATTGCAAAAATAAGTCAAAATTATATTTGTCTTTTAATAATGTAGTTCATGTTTCAAAAAATTAAAAAATAGCCACTGTCAAAAATTTCATAACAAAAAAATGTCAAATAAATATTTACAAATTTGTAAAAAAAATTTAACACTTTAATTTTTCAATTTTACTTATTGAAATGAAAGTGTTATTGAAATGAAAGTGTTAAATATTTTTTACAAATGTGTAAATATCTGTTGATATTTTTTTGTTATGAAAATTTTGATAATAGTTATTTTTTTATTTTTTTGAAACATGTACTATATTTAAAAAAATAAAAATTGGCCATTTTCTATAATTTCCCTAGAATATATGTCATGTTTTTAAAATGGTTGCTATTTTTTTTTGCCCCTTGCAGCTGCAATATCAACATTCATACGGTTCTTTCCTAAAATCAAGGCAAGATATGACTACGGGCTGTTAATATTTATATTGACATTCTCTATGATCTCTGTGTCTGGTTTTCGAGACGACGAAATCTTGGTGATGGCTCGGAGAAGGCTTTGGACGATTCTCATCGGAGGCTTTGCCTGTGTTGCCATTTCCATTTTGGTGTGCCCTGTCTGGGCTGGTGCAGATCTTCACAATTTAATTGCACTCAATTTGGAAAAGCTTGGAAATTTCTTAGAAGGTATGTAATAGTAATTAGAGACTAATTAGCCTAATAATTAGACAATACAAGAGAAGTAACAAGCACATAAAGTGTGTGTAATTAACCTTTATACCTCATATGATAGTTATTTCAAACATTTTGGAACCAAAACATATGAATATCAAATGGACTAATTAATGAACCAAAATATGGATATATGCTTAGATTTAGTGTCTTTCGTCCAATCGATTGACAAAGGTATAATCTTTTATGTCCAATAGATTGTAAGACTTGTGTCGTGATTATATTTGTGAGATCATAGGACACCAATAAAATTATGAGTTGGAAAGTAAAAACAAAAAGTGAGTGCGTCACAATATACACCTTAGATAATATTCATATTGTTGATATTGACAACATATGGAACACCTGAAAACAAAAAACAAAAACAAAAAAAAAAAAAATTTGACTGTGACTCTAGAGGGACACCAAAATAGTACTAACCACCGCTTTAAGATCAAGAAAGAATCGCCAATAATCTTATCTAAAGCAAATATTCCCTATTCTAAAAAGAAAAAATAAATACATACATATAATATACAGTCACTAAGTTAAAGTTAAAATTTAACGAAGGCAAAAGATAACAAGGTTGTTATAACATATCTCAAACTTAGCGAGTTTTTTTTTTTTTCTTATTTAAATGTGCATGCCTAAAATATACACGACCGAATATTTTACAGGATTTGGAAGCGAATACTTTAACACGTCAGCGAAGGAAGACTCCGATAATAAAGACGACAACAAGGGATTTTTGCAAGGATATAAAACTGTGCTCAACTCTAAAAGTACTGAAGAATCTTTGGTGGGTACTTTCTCTCTCTCTCACACACACACACACAAATATCTATATTATATATATATATATATATATATATTCAAATGATATCATATTGTTATTATATTATTGCAGGCAAACTTGGCGAGATGGGAGCCAGGTCATGGACGATTCAAGTTTCGTCATCCATGGAAACAATACCTTAAAGTTGGAACTTTGTCTCGCCAATGTGCATATCGGATTGAAGCCCTTCATGCCCATCTCCTTAATGCTCCGGACCTTCAAGTATATTACAATATTTCCATATTTATTATAATATGTTTGCGTGAATAAATAAATAAAGTTTAGATCATGGATCTAGTGATTTTGCAAGAAAGTGAAAATTATACAAGTTAAAAACTAGAGTTTTATGAGTAGCCATAACTTATAAAAGTTTGTGCTAAAAGTATTTTTCTCAAAACATGTTCAGAAATCACTTTTTATCACAATAAATTCAATCTAGTACTTGGGAAATCGTTCTATTGTTTATATAAATCCATATATGTGACATATATAGAGTAATTGAGTTAGAAAATAATCCTAGTAAAGAAATCGACTAAAATTTATTTTGCTTTCCAGTATCCTATTTGTATCATAGTAAATTGTATGTTTAGTATGTATCATATTGGTAATATTTATATATATATATATATATATATATATACTTTTCTGGATTTTTAACAGTCATACTGCAAAGTCTGAAAAACTTATAGCTTTAGTGCTAAGTGCTAATTAATAGCACTAAAGTGTAAGACATTTATTAATTATTTAACTGCACAAAGTCTAATGCCTCATGGGTAAATAAACAAATATGATAATAAAAAGAAATTACTTAGCACATGGCCATTTTTTAAATGGTGTTTTAAAAGAATAACCAACGTCTGCATTAATTAAGAAAATAGTCATTTTCTTAACTATATAATGCTGAGATGTTAACTTATGCTGTTAATTCTTTAAATCATTAATGACTAATTTTTTAATTTTTGAAAACGTTTTCTATTTTTTTAAAACATGTACTTGAGAATGACTAAATACCAAATAAACCCTAAATAATAAATTGTTCAATATATTTAGAATTAATCTTGTACATAGTCCAACGATACATAGGTGCCAATCTAATTGGAATAAATACTAATAAAAAAATCCTGAAAATATTTGTGCAGGCATCACAAGAAGTAAAAGAACAAATTCAAGAATCATGCAACAAAATCAGCTTGGAAACAGGTAAAGCCCTAAAGGAACTAGCAAGTGCAGTCAAGAGAATGGCTGATCCATCACTAGCAGACCCACACATTGCATGTGCCAAAGTGGCTGCCAAGTCCCTAAGATCTTTGCTAAAATCAGGCCTTTGGGACAACAAAAACAACAATAATATTGACCTTTTGGAGGCCATACCTTCAGTCACAGTGGTTTCAGTCCTGCTTGATGTTGTTACATGCACTGAGAATATAGCTGAATCAGTGAATGAATTTGCCTCTCTTGCACATTTCAAGGCTCATAATGTTGGCCCTAATAATGTAGTTTCACCAGAAAAGCCGAAGCTGGGAAACTCTAACACCACAGACCAAAATCCCAAGCTTGATTGCCCAGACCATGTGGTAATTACTATCACTGAGTCAGCTCCAACTACACAAAAAAATGGGATAATTGTGTAAATATTCCTGTCACATATTTTTGCCCATCATTATTAACAAGATGGGTGTAAGAGATATTTGACTATGGTAATATGTATAGTATTATCATATATGGATCTAGATAAATTTTGAATATCTAGATTTGATAATTAGCTTACAGATAATTTGTTTTCTATTTAATGTGTTTCGTCATATTTTATATGTATGTAGCACTTGAATACATATTTTTGAATGTAAAAAGAGCTTTGTGGAATTGACATTAACAAATTTGACAGTATCTTATTTGCAATGGCACACAATATAAGATAATTTACCTCAAGTGAAATGGTCGAAATATGTCTATTTTAATTCACTACAAGAAATAGACATTCGCGATGACATTATATAGGCAAGCATAATTTTTTATCATCGAAAATATATTATAAAATATTAAGTATTAAGAACGCATCTCAATAAAATTGAGACACGGCTAAACAAATAACAAACGACATACCAAATAGGTGGATCCTCTATTAAAAAAAAAAAAGTTCATTATTAGGCCAATTTTATCAACAACCTCTAGCGCATTCAACCCAAAAAGTTTGTGAATTCTCATTGGCGACCACATGTCGTTCAGATTGATCATTCAATATTTATAAGTTTCATTTATTATTTAAGCTATTTAGAAGTATTATTGTGAATGCATAATGAAGCCTTATCACGTTTGATTTTTTGTAAGGAATTTTTATATAATTAATTACATTTTTAGGTGGATAAAAAAGAAGTGGTTTTGTAGTAACCAATGTACCTCGTTGTGGTCGCTGCCTTAGTAGGCTCCTCCCTACCTCTCCCTTTTTTTTCCCTCTCTTTTTTATATTTGCCAATTGCCACCACTCACTCTCTCTCTCTCTCTCGCTTCTCTAATCCATATATTACACTAAATCTAATGTGCATCCATACTGCTATTGTTATACCCCCTTCTCCATAAATTTTCTTGATCAAACGAGGAGATTTAGTAATTCAATCTAATTAATATGAATTAATTTATGAAGTTGTGTTATGCGGTGTGGATAGCAAATTAATTTCGGATGCAAGGACAAAAGGCCCAAGCCAAACGACATGAAAAAACTATAAGGTCATTTACATATATAGTCATATATATTACACATATATTCACCTATTACAACATATATTAAATCTATTCAAATACCTCATTAATAAGTCTGTTTTACCCTTTTTTTATAACAACCTGAGTAGTGGATCCAGGAGAGAAAAAATAAGGGATCCGAATCCCTACATTAATGCATTTAGCATTAATGACCAATTAAAGAAAAAAAATTCAAAATAAAAAAAGGAATCAATACATTGTCTCTCGTTCTACTCTTCTTTCTCACCGGCAAATATCTCGAGTTGACGTTTTTAGAAAAATCCGCCCCAAATCGTGGTTGTTTCAGCCTCAAATTCTAACAATCTTCTTTCTCTTCACGTTTCTTTTCCTTCACTGGCAAAAACCCTTAAATACTCCGCTCAGAACTTAGAAAACCAGCCACAAATATTTGTTGATATCGTTGAAAATCATTCAAAAGTCGGCGACTACACAATAACATGGGTTAGGATCATGTCGCGATCAGGCCATGGTGCTCCGGTGAAGCGTCTAAGGGTGGATCACTTAAGCGGAGCCCAAATTTACGGTGATAGAAATGCTACGCCCCAACCTCAAACCGTAGATGCACGAGATCGACTTCGACGATTAACGAAGAGAGTATGGAGATTAGCACAGATATAAGTTGGGTTTTTTAATTTAATGGAGTTTTTGAATATGATATTATACCACCTCTGTCGTTTTTAAATATGATATTAGGAATATCTGGGTTTGAGAAATTGAAAAATTCTATCGATTTTTGGGTGATGATATTATAAATATAATATTATGGTTTGAGTATTTGAATATGTCTAAATAATTTTAGAATACGATATTAAAAATATGATCATTGGGTATGTTTGGAGTAAGATATTTGAGTACGATAAGAATTGCCTCTGTGATTCTAAAAATAAAATATGATATTAACTCAGATTCTAATATTACAAAATTAAAAAACAATTTCTCGTACAATCGACTAAAAATTAATCAAGTAGTTTGTAATTTAATAAAAAAAAATATCTAAATAGAAATATGAGCTGGTTTTTAATGTGATATTGATATTTTAATATTTCATTATTTATTGTTTATATTCAACCTTCAGTATGACTATGATCTATATTAAAAGATCAATTGCAAATTTAAAAAAAAATAGAAAATCAATTTCTCTTATAGTCGATTAATATGGAATCCAGTAATTTAGAATTTAATAAGTGAATCTTAATATCATATTATGAAATTTGAATTGATTTTTAATATGCTATTGATATTTTAATGGGCCAGTTAAGTAATTAGTCATTTTAAAGGTAAAGTTTGAAGGATTTAGCCATAGTTTCACGAAATTAGGGATTTAGCCATAACATGTAACATTTTATGTAATATGTAACATATATACTTGTAAAAAAATGTAACATTAAATGTAACGTTATACTAAATGTAACGTTACATTTAATGTTATATTTTTTACACGTATATATGTTACATGTTATATAAAATATTACATGTTATGGCTAAATCCTTAATTTCGTGAAACTATGGCTAAATTCTAAAAAAGTACCCAAAAGTTTGGTTAAATGCCTAGAAAACTCTATTTTAATATCATTACTAAAAATATTGATAGTTTAAGGTTTAATTTTTTAATATCTCTTGTTAGATATATATCTTTTATATTTGGAAAGAAATAAAACTATATAAAATTTAATTTTCCAATATAAAAATACACACGTTTATAATCTTTATTTTTTATCTTTAATATGTGTTTTATTTATCCCTATAATTGAGGGGTTTGAACGGTTTGATAAAAAAGGTAGCTATTCACAATTTGAAAAAAAAATATTAATTGAGAATCATTATAATGCATCACCCGGTTGTATAATCCGGATCTAAAGGGTACAATGGTCTAAGAAAAATTGCCATATAAGCATAATGAATAGATATAATAATACTTGTAACTGTTGAACTAATGTGTAATATGTGATTGTATATTGACTGATTGTGTAATTAATTCAAAACTACACACCCCCGGCAAATTTCACAAGCTAAGTCCCCTTAATCCTCCAGTGAGGATCTAGAAATTTTGTTTAGTGGAGGCATAATTATAAAGAAATAAAAATAGACTAAAAAACTAGTGTAAAAATATATTAAAAAATTAATGTATTTAAAATATATATTATCAATAAAGCATAATCATAATTTTATGAAATTAAGAAAATTTATTTGGGGTGAAATTTTTTAAAATAATTATAGGTAAAGTTATAAATATTTAAATTTAGTGGGGGCAAATAAGAGGTAAAATTGAAAACTTTCTCAAACTAAAAGGTCATAAGAAGAATTTTAAAAAGTTAGTGGGGGCCACCGGCCACTTGCTCCCACTTCTGTCTATACGCATCCATCCCTGTTCATCCTTCAATTCGTACACTTCGACAATTTTACTTACTTATGTGCATAAATAAGATGTTATCCTAAAACAAACTATTTCCATTTCAGAAATTCAGTATGTACATGATTTAGTACAATATGTTATATACTACTTCTTTCAATTATGTTTATCAATAATAATGAACACATTTTCTTACTGATCACAAAAGCAAATAAGACTAGTGACCCAAACAACAGTTTAAATACTAGAATATTATGAGAGAGATATTACATTAATTGTGACTAAAATCACACCACCGACAAAAGATCAACATATCCGAATAACATTTAGCAAGCTAAACCTTCCACCTCATAAGACCCCTCAATCTTTCAGTCAATTGTGAGCCTATTAGTATCTTCATATTAGGTGGCTCGTGTGAGCTCTTGGATGGACAAGATGCATAAGGACTTTACTAAAATATACGATTTCATGTGTTGCATTGACTGTATTTTTAGGGTCAAGAGCTACTTCCTCAACCAAATGGAGGTCCTATTATTTCATGTGATTTCATGTGTTGCATTTAAGGATAAAGGCACCAATGGTGCTGCTGAGTTAGGAGCTTAGTAGTGAGAAGCTTAAATTAATTATAATGCGTTTCTCATCTTAAATGACCATGAACCAAATGGAGGTCCTATTATGGTGTTGAAAAAACTGATATGTGCAGTGGTGTGCAGTGGTGTTTTAAAATATTCAACGATAGTAAAGAACACAATACAAGCATAACACCAAAATGAGATTACCGTTAGAACAATAAATAAACTGCGAAAAATAAATAACACAAAGAATTCCTTATGGGTTTTGGCCATGCGTATATCCTGATCAGGCATGACCAGTTGGAAAGCAATTCACTACTTCAACAATACAGAGTACACCTAGTCTTATACTTCTAAGGACTCTCTCCTTACAACGTTGCTGGTTCCCCAATTCAACTTTGAGGACTACAATACAAGATCCCTTCGTGTCTGAGATTCCCTCATTTTCACAGAGATCTCTCCTAATTAGATATCTCTTCCCAACTCACAGTAAAGTTCTCATAAAATACAAAAACACTTTTGGCGTTTTTCACTCAATGCACTCAAACCCTTGATACTAGAATAATCCAGATGTGTGTGCATTTAATACACTCATTCATGTTATCTTTTGGCTTGACTCGGTGTGTTTTCAATAAGTCTTTGTTGGATTCAATGTATTTTCTTGATTTTGTAGGTTTACAAATAAATTCTAATTTTGGAATCAAGTCTCGAGCATTACAACTGAAACCGTTACATTTGTGGCTGAATTCAAAAACGATTTGTGGCATTTTCATTTGCATATCAAATTAAAGATCTTCGAAAAAGCTTTCCAATGGTATATCGTATGCAAAATTTTGACAAATAACAAAGGAGATATGCTCTTTTAAAAATCAGTATACGCATGTACCTCAACTAGAGCGCCGCAACACCCAGAGTGACCCCATACCAGAAAATCATAGCGTGGCGGCGCTACTTCGAGAAAATGGTCCATATAGTTGCGAAAGCCCAAATTTACCCTAATTTTACCTAAAACTATAAATAAGACACTTAGGACTTGAAAAAGGCATCTTCCATTGAACTTAAACTATCTAGGAAGATAATTAAAAGATAAGCACCAAATTCATCAAGAGATAAGGGAGAATTGTGCTTAATCGTAAAGATTTTTAGAGAATTGCTATGGGATTGACGGAGACGCGCAAGCAACGGCGACAATCCGAGTTTCTTCAATTTCTTTCATCTTTATCATTCTCTTTTCTTCGTTAATCTTGTATTTTCATTATGAACTCATTAAATATGAATGTTGAGATTTTTGTTTGCTTGTGTATGATTGGCTAAGTTTCTTCATCTAGGAGAGATTAGCCGAACTCGATGAATTATTTTTTACAATTTGCTAAATTAATCAATGGATAGTTTTCTCAATTGCATGTGTTCGTGCTTAATTTAATTTTAATCTATATCTCAATAGATAGATTAGGTTGAAATTCTAGATTAGAGACGATTAGGCTCGAGAGAGAAAATCTGATCGAACTGAGAGTGCAAGAAATACAATTTAAGAATCGTAAGTACCAAGAGGTGATCGAAAATCTTTGATCGCCAAGGCTAGACCGTAAGTACTGAGAGGTGACCGAGAGATTAGTACTCTAGAGAAAAATCCTAAATGTTATTTATCCAAGCGAGCGGACGTGTGAGTGAGGCTTAACAATATAACGAGATTATAAGGACAGAAAGGTGACCAGGAACTAGTTCATAATTCTCTAGGCTAGCATTGAGGGAGATTTTGTATCGAAGCATTAGCAAAATAGAAAATTATAGGATATCGAGGGAAGCCAATCAATCTTAGAACCTTTAACTTGATTAAATTTGTGTTAATTTCTACTTTCGTGTTTTTAATTTCATTTAGTTTTTAATTTAGTTTTTGTTAATTAATTTTCTTATCATTCTTTTAGGCAGCCTAGATAAAATAAGAATTTAATATTTTCAATAATTAGTTAATTAGATTAGTAAGGTTCCTCATGGGTACGATATCTGAACTCCTCTAGTCTACTTTATTACTTGTACGATCTGTGCACATGCGATTTATTTTGTATGTGTATTTAAGAGAATAAATCCCACATATAGAGAATGAAAACATTCTATCCAAATGGTTTGACCAAATCATTTTTTGTTATTTGAGATAAATAAAATAAGTCATTTGAATGACTTGCAACAGTAATAAAATGATTCATTTTAGGGTAACCTTTTGGATGGAATGAATTTGCACTAATAGGGAGATAAAAGATGTCTTACATGTGGAAAATATGGATGAAAAAGATTTTTTTTTTTTTCACTTCATCACTGCCATTGATTAAAAAATATAATTACAAAACTACATCCATAAAAAATAAAAAATAAAAAAAATCTAGAATGTTATGTGCAAATGGAAAAGTCCTAAAAATGTATTGAATGGGTAAATGAAATCATTTACAACTCATTTTACAAACTATTTGAATGCATTGAAAATTGTTAACATCTTTTTATAAACCATTTGGATGAATTCAAAATAATTTATTTTGATTATTTGCTAATATAGAAATGAGTCATGAAACTGTTTTTTTTTTTTAGTTGAATGGAACAAAAGATAGAAACGTATCCCAACAAAGTTGGCACACGTCTGAGTAAGAAGAGACTTACCAACTAGGTTGATCGTCCCCTTCATACTCCTCTACCTCTGTCCGAATTTATAAGTAAAATAAAAAACTACAAAGTTCGAGGGAAAAAATAAAAGTAAGAATCCTGCGAAGAGGGAAAGAAGACCCCACTAAACAAAACAACAACTAAATAAAAAAGAAGCGGAATAGACCAGCCTAAAGGATCTACCTAAAGTGCAATTGGGTCTCATTAAAACCTCAAGAAAAATAAAATAAAATAAAATAAAAAATAATATGGGAAGATTTCCTTGAGAAAAAAGAGTGCATGATTCAGGCTTGAAGATTCCTGAACCTATAAAAAGGTAAAGGAATCATATCTTCCTAAGCTAATCTTGTAATGTCTTCGGGGGCACCAAACCACCACTTCTTCGTTCTCGGGGTCATAAATAGCGAAGCAAGCTTGCCCACAACATAGTTTCTTTCCCAAGAAATGTGAGAAATCTTGATATTGAGTCTTTTTGCCAATCGTAAGGTACTAGCCCATCTATTTCTAAATTTTCTTGGGACATTATCAGATTTTGCAATAAAACTACCCACAACATATGAAGAGTCTGTCTACATCCACAGATTATTCCAATCCAAGTTAAAAGTCATTTCGATAGCCAAAATGAAACCATTAGCTCTGCTTCGAAAGCAAAGTTGATTCCCAAGTATAATGAAAAACTACCCTTGACAAAGCCTCGACAAATTCTGAAAATACCTCCACAATCCGCATGTGTAGGAGCACCTCTACTCGAGCCATCAATATTCACTTTAATCCAACCGTTGGAAGGAAGATTCCATGAAACCTGTGTAATAGCAGGACATGCGGGAGGGTTGCCAGATACACCTATCTTATGAAGAATAATGAAGTCTTCCATTGAATTTTTTGATCTGCCAATGATTATTAGTTTATTTGTATCTCTCAAATTAGCCCGAAACCAAGACTTAGCCGATGTTGTGTTAGGTTTAGTGTTATAAAAAAATATATATATATTCCTGGCTCGCCATGTATTCCAGCATATAGAGATCACAGGCCTGTTATAAAGAAGAAATTTGCGGACTAAACTTCTCTTTCATGGCCGAGAGAAAAAGGTCATTGAAGTCTCTTGAAGAGTCATCAAACAGTTATAAGCTCTTGACAACAAAACAAAAACATATATGTGGTATATGTTGGGCTCAATCTAATCTCATGTTTACCAAAGAACCGATAGCAAAAAGTAGCTCACTCTTCCATTGAAAATGAATATATATATATATATATATACCGTACGCACATGTTTATCTACAGTAACAATGTCGAGACTACTAACTAACTACAACTTGTGCCTCAATCTAGTGATCTTCAATATGCAAACGAAACATGTCATTTTTTAACGAATATTGAAACATGTCTTTATTGACGTTCACTTCATTTGTGAAAAAAAGTCCAAAATGTTACTATGTGAAAGTTTGTTCATGTTTCATCAGAAAAGTTCCATTTGTTCTCATCACTTCACTGTTGTGAACATTTTTTTTTTTTGGTTGTCCCATATAAATGGAAATATCTCCAATCGTAGCTCTATATTTTTGGGGGAGTTGATGAGAATAATTGAGTTTACGGTTAGAATTTTCAATTTATTTGTATTTACCCAATTAAATTAGAGAAGATTCTTTCATAATGTACACAATGTGCTACATGAATGGTGACAATGTATTATAACTTTATAAAACATTAAGAGAATAAGTTTTATACACGTTATCACATTAAATCATCTATTTTCATATTAATTTTATAAATTTAAAACTAAAATTGTGTTTAATTATGGTACACAAAATAGGTACACCATAAAAAAATATTTCTGTAAAGTAGGTACACAGTAGCCGACGCTGGTTGGGATAAGTTGGGGCAAGTACCCTACTGAATTTTTTTTTTTTTTTTTTGCCTCCATATTTGAGAACTTTTTTAACTATACCCTTTATTTGCCCCCATTAAAACTTAGATATTCATAATTTTAAGCATAATCTTCTATAAGTTTCATTTTTACCCTAACTAATATTTTTAATTACAAATAGTATAAATAAGTACTTCTAAAAATTTTCATTATGTCTTTATTTGATGTATATTTGAACGAACCAATATTTTTAAGAGATGATTGTAAATAGTCGTTTTTTGAATGATATTTTAAGAAAATAGTCGACGTTTCGATTAATTAAAAAATAGTCATCTTCCTAACTACATGATAATGTGCATTTATTTTTATGTCCTTAGTTCTCTTATGCATTAGTGGCAAATATATCTTAATTTTTAAAAAATTTGGCAATTTCCTTAAAACATTTACTAATATATGACCAAATACCAAAAAAACTCATATTTTAATTACATTTCAAATAAATTGCATTATATTTTATAATTTTTTTTGTCCAAATTTTATTATAATTTGTCTTCGCAAAACAAAATTTCTGTATTTTTCATTTTAGGTATATATCTTCATCATTCACATCGATAGAAAGGTTCATGTCATTATTTTTCCAAATTTCTAGAAACTTATTTTGCACAATTTTATTTGAAAGTAATACAATATTGCCCGGTCCCAAGCCTTTCATTGACGTCTCAGTGATAAGCGGTCTTTTTCTCTTTCTTTTTCTCACCTTTAAGTTTAGACTTATAATAATGGACGGCCTATAAAGCTTCACCCCCACTATAGGCTCAATAATCAGCCATGTAGCATCCTTCTTTTTGACAAAAATCAGTGATTTTTTTTTTCTTTTTTTAACTCAAGACTTGATTAAGACGTCCACTAATTAAGCCTCATTATGATGTCCACTAGTTTGATATTACAACTTTTATTTCTTTATTCATTTTGATTGTGAAAGCAGAAATATACTACCATACTGACCCAAGTACCCAACTAAGATCACTAAATATTTTTTTTTTAGATTAAAAGATCACTAAATAATGAGTGTAATACTTTGTGTTTAATTTATAATTCATGTACATGTGAGCAATAGGCATTTGTCATTCGCACAAAAAAAAAAAAGAAGGCAATAGCCATTAGTGAGGACTTAGATATAGGTTTTCATTATTGATCGGCCAGGCACATCACTTATAAGCTTATAAGGGCTAATAGGGAGCATTATTTACGTAGTGGTTCAGTTTAAAACATATATTAGATCTATTCAAGTAATAAAAATGGGAGATAAAGAGAGAATTAGAAGACCATGAAAGAAAACTAGACGAGATAACAAAGACGGAGATGACTATATAGTGAAGACCCTAAGAGGTTTTTGGCTTCCAAATATTTAATAAAAAATTCTAAAAAATTTTAACGTAAAATTCCCACAAAAAAAAAAAAAAAGAGGAAGGCAAACGTCCATAATTAAACCCACAAAATCAAAGGTGGAAAACATCAAAATTAAATGTTGCAATATTAGAAGCTAAAAAACTCATCCATAAGTACAAAAACACATCCATTGTATGATATATGAAAGTATGTGTTGTTCTAATAGGAAAAACTTTTAAAATTAAAAAGGGAATAAATCATCCATAATGGGTACAAAAACACATTCATTGTATGATATATGAGAGTATGTGTTGTTCTAATAGGAAAATCTCTTAAAAAAAAGGGAATAAATCAGAATAAGAAAATAAAAAAGGGTATTTGTTAAAAAATAATGGAATTAAATCAAGGAAAAACGTAAAAATTTCTTGTAATAATTGGGGTGATCTTCAAACCGGTATTACATTAGGGTTAGAATCATCTCATAAATTATGCTTCATAAGCACAATTAACTGATATAATAATACTAATTGTAATTGTTGAATAAATTTGTAGGATCATGTAAAAACTTCTACTTATATTTAGTAAAAACTTCTACTTATAATTAGTAAAAGTACAACCCAATACAGCACAACAATGGCACGTTAGACAGTTACATGGACTTAGTTTTAACCAGGATACATGCATATAATAATTTTTGTTTTTATCATAACATGGATATAATAGTTTTTTTAGGGTCTATTTGGTATTTAGCCATTTTCTAATCCATATTTTAAGGAAATAGTCAACGTTTGCAAAAATTAAGAAACTAGTTATTAGCCTCTTAAAAAACTAATTAAGGGCATAGTGATAACATCACACAATCATGTAGTTGAGAAAATGACTATTTCTTTAATTAATATAAAATGTTGGCATTTTCTTAAAAAATCATCCAAAATATGGTTATTTACTTAATAATCTTTTTTTATTATTATTATTCACATAATCACCTTAACCCTAACTCTACTATAAGGAAATATTTTTGTCTAGCTACTTACACAAAGTAAGCTTAAATATGTACATCTTTTTTATTAAAACGTTTAACCAAGTACTAAATTTGATGACAAGCCAAATTCTAATAGAAGGTAAACAATGAAATACAATAAACCAGCTGTATCGTGAACCCGAAAAATAAAGATAAAAGCTATAGTATACTCTTTAAAAATGAGAAAATAAAATTATTGCAGGAAATAATTAGTTTTAGACAATATTTCAAAACTTTAAGGTTTCAAAATGTTTTTGAGAAAATTAAATAATCGCAGGAATAATTTAAGAGTCAGATTTTATAAGGTTTTTAAAATGACCGGAAAATATTTTAGTCCATAAATTTTTTTTTTTTTTTGAATTTGTAGATATTTATCTACATGCAAATCCAGTACCTATTGCTGATACAAGTAAATATATTTATTTCGTAAATTTTTATTAGCCTGACTTGTAAATCTTAAGTATTTTAATATTATCATGCATGTGTAAGCAATAAGGGAATAAATACAAAGCCATTTTGCAATTTATGTTTTAAAGATATAACCCATGTTTTGAAATATTAGCAAAATAGCCATCAGATCAATGTCTAAAAATCTATGACCAAAGAAATAAAATTTGTGACTAAATAAATCAAATACACAGTCATAAAATTTATGATTATAGTCACAAAATTTCAGAAAATTTGAAATAAACACAATAAAAAATTTAAACATCCATTAACAAAATAACCAACTCACAAATAAATGATGCCTATACAACCAATATCATAAAACTTATTACTAAATAAAAAATATCTTATAAATAGCAAAAAAAATATGCAACTAAAGAAGTCACAAATTTCATGACTAGAAACACAAAATTTTAAACAATATTGTCTGCAACAAACAACAAAAACAGAATTCAAAAACCTAATGACTGCAGTCTCAAAAATCTAGACACGAATGTATGGCTATTTTACTAATAAAAGCAAACATAGGCTAATTATTAAAAACAGGCATAAAAATATGACTATTTATTTAAAAAACTGTAAGTACAATTTAAAATATAAAAATTTTTATTATTTTTTTTAAATCACCTTTAAAATTCAATTTTTCTGATAAAACAACTCTTTTAGTATTGTCCAACGCAGCTAGCTAGCCTTGTTTTGTAATTATGAATGTATCATATATGATCAAAGCTTCTGGTTAATGAACCAAATATGTAACCATGAATAAGCCGAGCTTATAACGAATAGAAATCTGCTGTCCTAAAATGGTTATCTTCAAATATGTACCCCAATCGTATTTTTACAACTCATCACACTAAGTACTCTTTATGACACACATACGCTATTAAATCTCAACAAGTTATTGATTATAATTCATTGGCCAAATATTTGTATTTCCCAACATACGTAAACTCACAGTCGAAACATGTAATGATGATTTTTAAAGTTTGTGTTACATTTTTATTGACGAACTTTTACTCAAATTTATGACAACCATATGTATTTGCTTAAAAACAAAGTCTAGCAGTACTGAGTTTATTCTCGTCCTTTTATTTATTTCTTATATATATATATATAGAGAGAGAGAGAGAGAGAGAGAGTGTGTGTGTGTGCATTCTATAACTCTTGTTGCAAGCAAAGTGAACATTCAATGAATATTTGGCTTAAACCAAACTCGCTCCAGTGGACATATAATTTGGTTGAGAGACTTTGCCCACAAAGGACAAGGACATAAACAAATAGCAACAAAAAAAAAGGCCAAAATAAATATGATGCCAAGCGACAAGTTGATGACAAAACCACCCCTTATTTTTCAAAGGCTCTTTTCTTTTTTCTTTTTTTCCTTTTTCTGCTTTTTTTTTTTCTGTTTCTTTTATTAGAGAGAGACTCGATCATGACAAATGATGTAGTAGTGATGCTACGTATCTTCATTGCTTGCCCTTTTTCTCTTCTTTCTCAGGGACTTTGATGTTCCACAAATGCGTTTGTTTGGATTGTAGGCGTGGTTGTTGAAAATGATGCTCTCTTTATTGCGGCTCTCAATTGGTTTCTTCAACTTTACGCTCTCTCCTTTGGCCTTTTTTAATTTATTTTCATTCACTTCATGCTTTGGTGTTTTCTAGCCAAAAAAATGTGTCAATGCATATATATGTGAATATAACAAGAGGAATTAAATGTTTAGCACTTCAAAATGGACACGCAATTGCCGTCACTCGACAGTATCTGAAACGAAAGATACAGCAAGAATTTATGGGTTGCTCTTTTATGATATTCAGCCAAAAAATAGTTATCCAGAAACAGCATTTAATGACTAAAAGAGGACCATTTAAATTCAGCATCTATGACCTATTCATTTGTCCTTTACTGTTCCCTCTTTTTTTTGCCCCTAAAACTTTGGTGTTTAACTATAATGTTACTGACCAAGTCATTGAGATTCAAAGCTGTGCAATGATCGAGTGAGAACTTTGGTATTTGAAAGACTAGCAAACTTGAGAGGCCTTTGGAAATATATTGCTTTTCTTGACTTTAGCGAAGTAAATACATTGCTGGTTGTAAAAATATGCCAAAAAAAGCTATAAACAACAGTAGAGACATTCATCACTTGGACTTTAGTAGTTCTATAAAATTAAACAAAGATCTGAAAATACGTAATAGAAATCACAGAAAAAAGCAAAGCCAGTCTTGTTAAATTACATTTGAAACCCCATAATTCTATATCCCAACTCCCTCTATACATTTTCTAACAGAAACCCACCACCCAGTATCTAGCAACCCTCTAACACGACGAGCGGGTGAAAAAGAATTAGGGGGAAAAAATCCCAAGCAAAATAACCACCGCAAAAACTATGGCTTAATATTTTTACGGTAGGTCAATGACCAAAATGTTCAGTAAATATCTGGATAACAAACAAACACACCCAGTTTGAAGTTCTTGAGAAGCTTTCTCCACTAATTTAACAAATCTCCACACTGGAAGTGAGGTCAAGTTATGAGTTGGCTCGTGCGAGACAAAGTTAGTCAATGTTAGAACCGCCTGAGAGCTTGGACTGGAATTTATGCTAGTCATGGTGAGCAGTTTTTGCGCACTCTCAACATATCCCGACCAAAGGCTATAGTAACAGGTGGTTCACTGCAAACTACCAGACCTACCAGTTGCAGTTATCGGGGCAGCTTGAGCGAAGGAGTCGTGGACCGTCAAAGTGTTGTTCTCAACAGCATTGGCAGAGGATGATGCACCTCCACCCTTTATCGCTTCCTCCAAGAGGTGAACCAACGACATGAATATTTCCATCCTTGTAACATCCCTATTTGCCTGGATAAGAACCTTTTGTAAATGAACAGTACAAAGATGTGCATTTCGCAGGATAGGAATTTCAAACAACGGAATGCTGGAACTATTATAATGTGTAATGTTATTGATAGCAAAGTAAAAAATACATATCACATCTTCTTCTTCATATTTTTTCCCCCTATAGGGAAGTTGTAGCTAAACCGTGTGTTTGTCAATGATACAAGTTGGAGAAATAACAACGAGTGCATGGATTAAGCCCTTACCAAAATGGACCAAATGAATACCTGCTATAAATGTAATTGAATCTAATACTTTTTGCTTATTCTTAAATATCGGCTACTTTATAGGAAAAGAAAACTTTGGAGTAATTTGGGATAAAATGGAACGAGAGAGGGTCATTAATAAGTTGTCTCTTCTATCTGGACAATGTTCTAAAAGAGCATAAGATGGGAGAGAATAAACCCAAACCATTGTTCTTTCTCCCATGACCTTATTGAATTTATTACTTCTGAAAATTTTCTGTCCAACCAAACAAGCTCTAACTTAGGGTAGCGTTATCTAGCCCCAAATCCTCTTATTTAGATGATGGCCTGATTAGAAGCATAAAGGAGGCCTTCTGCTTATGGGCAATAATTATAATGCACAAGTATGTAACACATTAAAGCTTGTATCAAGCAATATTGAGTATTTCAATCTTTTATATAAACCTTACTTGGTTTAGTTAACGGTTAGTACACAGATACTCCAGCAAAATGCATCAACTAAAGAAAGGAGTAATCTGTTCAGAATCTTACCTCTATTGCGAAACGAGCCCATATCTTATCATTCCGAGATTCCATCACTCCTTTCAAAATTGTCAAACCCATTCCCCTAATTAAGTCAGCTATTTCTAGAAAGAAACCCCGTTCTTCACAAAGCATCTGCAACGCAAGGCCCAAAGGGATTTTTAAAAAAAAGGATTTAAGCATAAGGAAATAATTGAAAAATATACACGCCTTAGTTCTATTCTAATAGCTCCAATTTTAACAGCTATGAAATAACAGCCACACCTCTACAAGCATCTGACGAGGGGCATTGAGATCCTCAACTATGATAGGACAGGCCATAGATTGCGATCCAACTTCAAAAGCCCATGTTGCCCCTCCCTCAAAGTTGTCCTTTAAAAGTAGTCCACCTTCCTTACTAATAATCTGCATAACCAGAAAGAAATTACATGTTTGCAAGTTGTTCTGCACTATAGCCCAACACCTTGAATTGTTTGGCATAATACCTTCATATCAAGATAGTAACATTCCGTTTTAACATTTTTTATCTGATTAAATCCTTTCCAAAAATAGTTCCAAAAAAATGACATATCTCCATTGTCTGGCATATAAAATCTGCAACCAGACGTTACAGCACAATCCCAACAAATCACTTTTACTTAAAATTGTGAACATTTATTTTCATAATCCTCATTCTCAACTCCAAATGCAAAAGCATACAAACTGTCAGCTTATGCAATAATAATAGTATGCACAAACAACTACATTTAGAGACCTATTTTGGCCAGCCATGTTCACAGATACTCTCTCTCTCTTCTCTCAAATAATAATGCACAAGAGCATTGGATTGTCTTCTAGTGCTAGAAATCCTGTCAAAATAAATAAACAAGAAGTTTCCAGGCCATCAGTACCTTGGACTCTCCTGTTTGCTTGAGCTTGTCAGCATGTTTTGTGACACTTTGCAAGAAAAGCATATGCTTGATGGTGCGTTCAAGCAGTGCATCTATGCTACACTGTAAAAACAGTTACAATATAACCAGTATTAGTCTCTCAACAATCATTCCTGAACTACAAAAAGCATATGGTTGAAAAGAAAAGAAATCACCTTTGCCCCATTTGGCACTATCTCTCGCAACTCTTTCACACGGTCTTGGATCATCTGGCGATCTTTTGGCCTGGGTCTGGGGTTCTCCCCAGGTTTGAGCCTTTTGCGATTTGATTTTCCAATTTCTTCAGGCCTCTTAGAATATGCAGTCGAAACACTATTATCGCGTTTCACACAATTTCCTTGTTCAACCCAAGAACTGATTTGAGATCCATAAACAGTTGTTGTCTGGGAACAGTTTCCTGTGTCATCCCTGCTACAAGCAGACTTGAATGAACTTGATCTAGCCATCGCTGCTTTATTCGGAGGATCAGGAAACTGGAACTTTTCCCCTCTGATATGATTAGGCAAAGTAACTCGTCCAAATGCTGGTGAACTACTGGGCGCAGAAGAGGTACTGATCTTTGTTAATGTTGTTCCACAAGACACATTATCTTCTGAGCTCTGCTTGGGACCAAAGTGCGCCTTAGATACCACAGCATCTAAAAGATGGTCTGTACCCATCCCAGAGAATAAACTATTGTCTGATATTCCTTCCCTTTCTGAATACAAATTAGAATCCAAACCCTTCATACCTGAAAATGTTGAAGTATTTTCATGCACATCTAGCATATTTTCATCCTGATTACTGCTAAGAAACTTATTTTTAAACTCCATTCCAAAAATATCGAACAAGTCATCTCCTGATGAAGGTCGAGCACATTGATTTTCCGTATTAGCATTTGTTGATCCAGAACATGGTGTTTTCTTGTCAAGGTTCCGGCAGTCACGACCAGCAAAATCAGGGATATGGTCACTCAACTTGATATGCTCATTTGTATCAAAGAATGGGATATCAAGCGCCTGAAACAGCTCATTATCCATTATTTGTTCACTCAGTGCCAACCCATTTTGGGTCTTCACATCTTTTGAACATTGAACATTGTCAAAACTTTTTGAGAGCATTCGGCCAAAAATTGATTGGTCTAGCACATTAGAAGAAGCCACCTCAGTTTTTGATGGTTCAGCCTTCTGAAGATCAATCCCAACACGAGGAGCACCAGAAAGAAAGGCATCAGCTGCAATATGTGGGTTTGATAGAGGGCATGGAACTGAATCTTGCCAAGAATTACTATTAAGTCCCATTTATTTGGCGACCTTCATGCAATGGAGTGCTAACAGAACTCAAGTTGCGATCAAGAAGTAGGCTTCCACTTGTCCTCGGCTGAGATGTTCTCAAGTTATTTGATACAATTCGGTAGTCATTTGCCTGATTACATATATTAGAACCAGAGAAGATCTTATGTTCCATTGACAATTGGCTGCCTTCAGTTGAGCCAGACTGGCTAAAACGAAATGCATTATTATTAAGCCCAGACCATGCACTGGCACTTGGAGAGATTAACTCTGTTCCCACAAATCCATCCTTTAATTGACCTCCAAAAGGAGAATTTCGCTTTATCAGTGAGGAACTGTTTGTTGGGCGAGGGTTACCATGGGATTTGGCCAACGTGTTCATGGCATAACTATCATATGATAATGAGCTAGTTTCTTGAGTATTCTGAATCTCTTTAGCAAGAGAATGAGACAGTTTACCCACAAGACTTGAAGCTTGGGATGAGTTGCTGCGTATATTGTAGCTGTCTTCCATATAAGCAGAAGAGTTTTCCCTCTTAAGCATTCCAGATGAATCCATAGGTGTCAACTGTCCAGCAGTAACAGGAAGCCCGATCTTTTCAATTGACTCCTCTATCGGATAGTTATCAGACAAAAGAGCACCAGGAATGCATCCCAATTGTAGGATCAAACGCCTAACATCATTCACAAACCCAATGTTCTCCAGAATCTGATGTGACAATAATAAAGTCATTAAGTGAAAAGTATATTGAAAAATAAGAAGAAGAAAATAATCGCACATTTTATAAGTTGAAGCAATTGAAGGAAACGGAAATAAACAAGAAAGCAAGCATCATCATAGCAATATCAGATTATAAAAGAATTACTAATCATGATGCAAAACAATTAAATTAAAATATAGATTCTAGAAGTTTTCTCTTGGAACTAGTACTAAACATTGCTTCATCTCGCATAATTGCAGAACAAATGATGAATTCAAGTGAATTATCTATCAACATCATCCATAGTAGTGTCCAAAAAAGGGAAATAACAGCACACAAGTGTAAAAAGGAAAAAAAAAAGAAAGTTTAGGGCCCCTCAGTTTAACAAAATTGCTAAAACAATGTAACAAGGAGCGTATTTCCAGGGTCAGCAGTAAAAATCAGGCTACTGGTAGTCTAGACTCTCATAATCTAATTAAAAATAAAGTAGCAAACTTAATTCAATTGTCTTTGTAGGTCGCAAGCGTGTTCTGTATTGCATGACAATACATCCTTTTTTTTTTTTGTTTCATAAAACATATATACTGACATTGTGTGAGATCATTTATGTTTTTAATTTATTCAAAGGAAAAGGGAAATGAAAGACTTACATCCAGAGAAGAACCAAGCTGAACAACACCATGAGGAAAAACAGGAATTACAGCAACTGTCTGCATAACAAAATCAAGTAGGGTAACCAAAAGGGCATAAAATAAAGCTAACTGGATTAAATTAAATCGATAATAAATAAATATCCGACCTGCATTCCAGCTGAAAATTGATGCTGCATCTCATTTAAGACCTGAAACAAGCCAACAACAGTTTGTAATACAATTTAAACGCCGCAGCTAATTCATAGCATGAACTTCTAGACTTCCACACATTTTAAAGAACAAATAAACCCAAACACTACAATTTTCCTTTCAAGCATTGGACTGTTAAAAATTTAACAATTGAAGCTCCTATACATCTATTACTAGAATTGAACTTTCCATGAATTAGATACACCAATCCGTACCTCTGGTGGATGAGCACATGTAGTATGCGAGTTCGACAGAATCCATTGATGATTTCCAGTAAACGCAGCTCGCCCAACTATTCTGCAATATACAAAGAAGAGGTTACATACGCTGCAAGAACTACTAACGAAATGATATATGTACAAAGCCTAATAATTTGGAGATCGAAAAAACCATACCCTTCCCCCAGTATATTAACCTGATTACTGATCATCATTTTGCTAATAAGCGACGACACTCGATCTCCCGCTTGACTTCCTAGCTGAGATGAGCAAGTTTCAGAAGGCATCAATAATTTTTCCCACTCTCCAAAAGGTATCTCAGTACTCTCAGCTCCAAATATGCGTGTAGGCAGAGAAGATTTTGAAGGCTCATAGTGACATTCTTCCCAAATTAACAACCTGCCAACAAGCCAAACTCTTCAAGCTTCATAATAAGGACATGTAATGAACTCTAACTAGTCCAATTAGGTTTGGTTATTCAAGTAGTTAGAAGATAATGTAGTTAATTTGCATATCTTAGAAGCCAAACAGAGAGTGACAAAAAGAATCTGAATCAAACAGAAAATTGGCCTCTACTGAAAAAGTTTTACTCTCTCTCCCTCTGAGGAAAAAGAATGTAAATCTGAATAGCGTAAAACGTGAAAGACAAAATCTTGAGCCAATAGATTCACTGAGATTTAATGAGTGAAACACAGAGTTGGCTTGTGAAGCTAATAAAAATATACTATTCTCTGGGAATCTTCAGGACAAAACAGAACAAACCAAAACATAAGATTCCAAAAATAGTAGCAATGAAAAATCACAGAAAACAGAGATAGGTGAGACTTTAACGTGTCAATCACATCTTAGGACCACAAAGATCACAAACCCAAGTCCCAAAAGAAACAAACAAAAATAAGGATAATAAAAAAAAAAAAGTTACTATATTTTACAGATCCATTCTGTTTGGCCGCTGAGAAAACATGGGAAAAAGAGTGTATGAAATGCGAATATACTCCAAATAGACAATATTTTGCACTTGAGGAACCTGAAAAAAGCTCAAACTTCAACTCAATCTAGTCTGAGACACTATATGAGCTTTCCATTTTCCCTTTTTTCGTACTCGAACCATTTCTCATCAATCAATCGAAGCCAATAAATAAACAAAAATCAGAAACAAACGAAAAAAAAAAAAGCCAAAACTTACTTAGGGTTTTGACAGCCGATCTTCCAGAACACAGCGTAAGACCACTGGTTCGAACCGCAGATATTCTTGAGCACCTCTTTCAGCAGATTCCCCATGGCTTCTCCAATAGAACTTAAGATAAAGATATATGTGTTGTGTATATATATATATATAGAGAGAGAGAGAGAGAGAAATGCTGAGAGCGAAAGCTTGAGCGAGATATAGATTACACAGATAGCCAAAAAGAGCAAGATTTGAAGAAATAGGTATTCACTTCCGGAGAGCGAACATCTTCCGGCGAGTAGAGAAGAAGAGAAAGATCTCCGGCGACTAACTCCCACGGCACGAGCCTCTCCCAGCCTGCTTCGTCCTCAAGCCTCCGCTCCTCTTCCTCTCCGGATCCAAGTTCACAGAACCGATCATCAATCTCCGGCAAGCCATAAGCTCAAGCTCGCCAACAAAAAAAAAAAAAGCAAACAGCGAAAGCGAGAAACAGAGAGAGCGAGCGAGCGAGCCAAGGGAAAAAACCCGAGCGAGGCGAGCTTTTCCTACTCTATCCCGCAAGCTTCGAGCTTGGAAAGAGCCATGGCTTGTTCCATTTCTCGAGAGGACTGCGTGTGTGAGGTCGCGCTCAAGCTCTCAAGAGAGGGACGATATCGCCGGAGCTATGGAGAGAGATTTGATTTGATTTGATCGATTGATTGATTTTTCTCTTCTCTGTTGTTCTGGTTTTTTCAGGGCTTCAGAGGAAAGGTCTAAACAAAACTTCACAGTACTGAGTCTTTCTTCACTGGTGGCTGAGCAAAGCGAATTCTCTCTCTCTCTCTCTCTCTCTGTTATTTGGTTGGTTGGTTGTTTGGTTTGTAAGAGTGTTGGAGAGTGCTAAAGTGCGCCATAATAAGAGGAGAGAGAGAGAGAGAGAGAGAGAGAGAGTTGAGGTGTGGGGGTTTTCGAGAAAGGGCCTCGATTTGAGGGGAATTTACGGGGGTTGCCACTGGAGGCCGGGAGATCAGTTTTTGTCGGTTTGTGAGAGGTGTGGAAAATAGAAAATAAAAAAGAAAGAAAAAGAAATTACAGAGATAGTGCGGGTTGCTGTCGCGGTGACGTCATATCTCTAGGGTTGAGATTGCCCTTGTTTTCTGGGTTTATTACAGGAATGAAAAATTAAGGGGAAAAATGGCAAAATGCAAAAAAAAAAAAAAGTGTTATGATTAAATATTTTAATTTCGTCGTTAAGCTCGTTGTAATTTCAATTTTGTCCATAAGCTTGCTCGTTGCAAGTCTAAAAAACAGAGGATTACAAAAGTGTCGATTACCCTTTAATATTTTACAAGAATGAATATTTATTTACAAAAAAGCACGTTGCTATAATTAGTAATAATATAACGCGAAATAGCAATGATATAAAGGGAAATCTTGATATGTTTTTTGAGAAAATAAAACGAGAAAATTTTTTAAAATATCCTCTCAATTATACCACATCAATATTTAACCCTAAACGTTTAAAGACATCATTCGTCGCCTCACCTCTAAAATTTAAAAATGTATTACAAATTATTCTTTTATTAGATTGCTCTAAAATAGTTTATTTTTTTATCATATTCAAAAAAATATTCATAATTTTTTAAAATTAGATGAACGGTCCCGTTTTTTATTAGTAGACAAAATAGTATGGTAAGCGGATAAAATAACAGTCATTTTTAGCTTGAATTTTGTCTAGTTACTATGGTAAATAATCGATATATCAAAAAAAAACTTTGAGTAAACTGATAAATTACCATAATAAGTAGACAAAATTTAAGATAAAATAGTTGTATTTCATCTGCTTACCATAGTATTTTGTCTTATGGACATTTTTTTAAAGTAGATTCTAAAATTATGCCATTTGGCTACAAATCCCTTTTTTTAATTGTAAAATCACCTTTTATGTAGACAAAAAATATAAGAATTCAATTCACACTTAGAAATGTTGACGACTCACAATTCAAAAACATAAATTTGAAATAAGACCTCAACTGAGTTATGATCCCAAATGCTATTTTAGAGAGAAGGATTCTACATAACCATTATGAGCTCGCCTTAGGATTTAGAGGAAATAATGGCCCATACAATAGAGTTCTTAACAAGGATTTGAGGATCTTTGGATTGTTTGGATAGCTACTTATTTGTATAGTAACAATGATTTCAACTCAAATACAAAAAATTATATTCAAGTATTATTGCTACAGTAAAAAGCAATTTTTTAATTCCTAATGTGAATCATCTTCCTTTCAGTTCTTCAATACTAAATCAAACTCTTATCCAAATATCAATTTAAATTCAAGATTTTGATAAATAATA
The DNA here is from genome assembly GCA_018132145.1 of Boehmeria nivea var. tenacissima. NCBI lineage: Eukaryota > Viridiplantae > Streptophyta > Magnoliopsida > Rosales > Urticaceae > Boehmeria > Boehmeria nivea. The sequence continues at coordinate 10,521,791 of CM030874.1, forward strand.
ACTCGAATCAAAATGATTTTAAACTTGCATTTGAATTCATATCCAAACGACTCGTGACCATCAACTTAACCCCGGATATAAGGCACGAAATCTTGGTGGTGGTAAAGCTTGGGAGCAAGAAGAAACCCATGGGACGTAATCTTTTTAAAAGTATACATATCTTTGAGAATTTTTCCTTCCATCAGGAAAACATGTTATGCTCGGATTAAGAAATTTGATTTGTGAAGGTTGTCATCTGATCATCAATGTGTGGCTTTATGAGAAGCCTATTCTGTGAGTTGATATGTCTTTTGAGTAATTTTTCCTTTAAATCATTTTAGCAAACTTGTGAAGACAATTAGTAAGTGAAGGGAAAGTTACATATGCCTTTAGATCGCAAGAATATTTTGCTCATGTGTTATCATGGAGGTTGAAAAGAACATCATCACTTTGATGAGATGAATTCACTTGCTGGAAAGGAAAACTATTATCCTTCTCGTTGTTTTGAAAATGCTTGCATTCTAGACTCGTAAATTTAACCACTTCAGGAGCCAAGCGCAAGGAATCTAAGGAGGTGAATGCACAAAGGAAGATGCAAGAGAGTCTCGAAGTAATGTTTCACATAAGATATACATACACACACACATATATATATATATACACGTTCTTTTGAACAATATCCTTAATTAATGCAGTTCATAAAGAAAATCTAGAATAGAATCCTTTCCAAAAAAAATATAATTAATGTGCCTTTAATATATGTGGCGAGTATAATTAAAAACTCGCCACATAAGCATAATAAATTGTTATAAAAATATTTATAATTATTAAATTAATGTTTAATATGTGATTGTATAGTAATTGATGATGTAAATAAGCATAAAAGGGCATGAAACGGCCCTACAAAGCGTCCCCCCTCTCACACTTTTATTCTTCAACTTTTCTCTTTTTATTTTTTTTCCTTTTTTGTAAATCAAATACTTTGGTTTGATTTTATGACCAGTATGTTATGTGTCGTGCTCGGGAAAAAAAAAATCCTTATCATAGTTAGGTCTCTCTTTTTTTTTTCTCGTTCTTTTGACACCTATTGTATTGTGTTTATTCTAATATGAATAAGTTTCACTTTTATTCTTGGGTCAGTTAGGTAAATAGCCATTTTGAACTGTGTGTTTTCAAAAAATAGCCACAATTTCAAAAAATTTAAAAACTATCCATAACAAAATGTAAGAAAATTCTGACAATAACAAAATTACACATAAAAATTGTTGTAAGAAATTTCTGACACGTGTCAAAAATTTCTGAAAGGGCTTGTTTTTAAATTTTTTGAAACTGTGACTATTTTTTAAAATCATTTTGTAAACAGTGGCTATTTTCTTAAAATTCTCTTTATTCTTGGGCCAGTTAAGCAATTAGCCATTTTAAAGATAAACTTTTGAAGGATTTAGCCATAGTTTCACAAAATTAAGGATTTAGCCATAACATGTAATATTTTTATGTTACACGTAACATATATACGTGTAAAAAGTGTAACATTACATGTAACGTTACATGTAACATAAAATGTAACACATGTAACGTTACATGTAATGTTATACTTTTACACGTATATATGTTACATGTAACATAAAATACTATATGTTTAGGGCTAAATCCTTAATTTTGATATTTTAGAGCTAAATCCTAAAGAATTACCTAAAAGTTTGGATAAATAGCTAAAAACATTTTTATTCTTACTTTAATTTGTATTTGTTCGTTTATTACTAAAGTTACTAAATAAATTAAAAATGATTATTTATTTTTGTGAGCTTAATTGGTTGACATTTATAAAAGCAACGCAAAAACAATATAAGTTAATAACGTGAAAATGACATGAAGAATAAACGTCTATTTCTTTTCATTATATGTTAGTTTCAAATTAAAGTCCTTGTATTAAAATTGTGAGTTTTTAGGAAGGAAAATTTAGAAGAATATGTGATGTTATATGGAAAAGAGAGAACTAAGAAGAAGAAGAGTAAGTGGAAGTAATGAGAGAAAAGTTGAGAAGAGGAGGAAGAAGAAGAAACGAAATTGACTATATCTTTGTAGAATAGGTTGAATAATTCATTACTGTGGCATACGCCAATATTTATAATACAAGCCTAAGACTAAAAGTAACAAACGTGAAAAATCCTAACATGACTCTAACTTCCTATATAATAGGATAACTACAATTAAAGATAAACTTAACCTCTCTAATTCCTAATAATCCAACTGGATAATTATTGATAAAATTTAAATAAAACAAATTAAAGATAACTCTACAATTTAAATAAATGTATAACTTATCTCATATTTAATTGGATAAGCTCTACACTTAAATAAATTGATAATATAATTAAAATCTAAAATTCATTTTCCAACACTCCCCCTCAAGCTGGATTCCAGCTTGGACATGTTACGGCTCGGCTCCTTAGCATGCGAAATTGTCTTCTCCACATCATGCTTGAGGTTTCTCAAGGCTTCCAATTTGGGCTCTAATTTGTTCGACCTCTTCTTTATTGAAATAACCCGAGTCTTCTAAATGTCACATACCAAACCAATCAAACTTCAAGTAGTGATGCTTTTATTATCTTGAGAATGACTATGAACACCCAAACAAAGCATTGATACTCAAACACTTTAGGAGCTAGTCTTGTGGTGTGATTTTCTGTCAACGAGGATGATTTTTGCAGTAAGGGTAGCAATTAGAATCGGCAATGAAGGCCGAAATTGTAAAGAAAGAACAATATGGCAACGAAGGCCAAAAAAATATTAGTAAAAGGATCAGCAATAAAGGCTGATACAATGGAACAAATCAGCAATTAAGGCTTAAATAAAAAAAATAAAATAAAAAAAAAACGACCAGCAATTAAGGCATGGCACTCAAAAATCAGCAATTAAGGCTGAATCAACAGGGAAAAAAATCAGCAATTAAGGCTGAAATCAAAACAACGGCCAGCAATTAAGGCTTGGCACTCAAAAATCAGCAATTAAGGCTGAATCAATTAAAAAACCAGCAATTAAGGCTGATTCAAGCTGAAAAACAGTCAGCAATTAAGGCCGACTGAGCAGAAAAGTTGAAAAAAGGGACAGCGATGAAGGCTTGGCACTCAAAAACAAGGAAGTCGGCAATGAAGGCCGCTCAACCATGAATGAAAATTAGCAACGAAGGCTAGAATAAAATTGATAAAACAACGATGAAGGCTGAGTAAGAGTGGTAAAATCAACGATGAAGGCTGTTCAAAAACAGCGATATTGAAGGAACCAAAAACTAGCAATGAGTGGAATAAGAAGAGAGAAAAAAAAAATAATTAAGGCTGCTCAAAGGTTTTGGCTCTGATACCATGTGAGTTTTTAGGAAGGAAAATTTAGAAGAATATGTGATGTTATATGGAAAAGAGAGAACTAAGAAGAAGAAGAGTAAGTGGAAGTAATGAGAGAAAAGTTGAGAAGAGGAGGAAGAAGAAGAAACGAAATTGACTACATCTTTGTAGAATAGGTTGAATAATTCATTACTGTGGCATACGCCAATATTTATAATACAAGCCTAAGACTAAAAGTAACAAACGTGAAAAATCCTAACATGACTCTAACTTCCTATATAATAGGATAACTACAATTAAAGATAAACTTAACCTCTCTAATTCCTAATAATCCAACTGGATAATTATTGATAAAATTTAAATAAAACAAATTAAAGATAACTCTACAATTTAAATAAATGTATAACTTATCTCATATTTAATTGGATAAGCTCTACACTTAAATAAATTGATAATATAATTAAAATCTAAAATTCATTTTCCAACAAAAATATATATATAATTGAGTAAATTGCGGTTTTCTAAATGATATTTTAAAAAAATAGTCAACGTTTTGATTAATTAAGAAATTAATCATTTTCTCAACTACGTGATGATGTACATTTTATTTTTATATTTTTAATTTTCTTATATAGTAATGATTAATAACTTAATTTTTTAAAATATTGATCATTTTCTTATAATATGAACAAATAAAGGACTAAATACTAAATAGATTTAGAAAAATAAATACGATTTTGATAATTTTATTTAAAGAAAAAAGAAAAACAAAAAAAGCAATTATGCACGTGGAATGCACGTGCCGACAATCAGTATACAACAAAAGATTGCTTGTAAGGACATTCAAGTAGGGGTGGCAATTCGTGTCTCGTGTCGTGTTCGTGTCGTGTCTTATCGTGTTGACCTTATTTTGGACCCAGACCCGACCCAACCCATTTAGTAGTATTTGCTTATCGTGTCGTGTCGTGTTCGTGTCGTGTCTTGTCGTGTTACCCATTAACGACCCATTAAGACCCATTTAATAATCGTATCTTAATGATAAACATATATTAATAGTATTACAATTTATTTACAACTCATTTAAATTTTAAACTCATTTATGACCTAAATTAAAATAAAAAGATAATTCAACACGTAGAAACAACAACAAAACTACAAGATTGTATGTCCAATAAAGAAAAAAATAACAAAACCAATCAACAAAATATATAACATACCTAAATCAACAAAATATGTTGTTCTATTGTATAAGAATGAATATAAAATTAAAAAAGATATATATAAATATTAAAAATTATTTATTAATCGTGTCTTAACGTTCTTAATCGTGTCTTCGTGTTCGTGTCGTGTTCACCCATTTAATTATCGTGTTAATCGTGTCGACCCGTTTAAGACCCAGACCCATTAAGGGTGGACCCAGACCCGTTTATTTCGTGTCGTGTTCGTGTCGTGTCTCGTGTCCGGACCCAAATTGCCACCCCTACATTCAAGTATATCACCCATACAATTTTGGCCCAAGAAAAAAAAAAGAAAAGAATATCACATGTAAAATTGATTTTTTTAAGCTCATCACCTATTACCTATAGATTGAAGGGGTCGCATGATAGTAATTCAATCACATCAAATTGAATTTATATATTGTTATTATAATATTAATATTTTTATATTAAAAGTTAGATTTTTATATTTTTGTTACAATGAAAAATATATTTTTTTAAAATTTTAGATTTTTATATTAATGTTACCGTAAAAAATAATTTTTTTAATTTTAATATAAATTTTTTCTTTTATAATTTCCATTCAAATTAAAATCTTATCTATTTATTAATTTGAACACAAAATTTTATTAAATACTAAAAATAATAATTTAAATTAAATTAATTGAAAATTTGTATTTTAAATTATTATAAAACCATCCCTAAAAGTATCAAAGAATTATTCGTTATTTTATTATGCTTGGTGACTGGTCGTCTGTCACATTTTATTTTTATTTTTATTTTACTAGAGAATTAAAATAGAAAAAATAGATTATGCATGAAAAGGTGGAGCGCTAGTTGGAAACACATGTGAGGTGTGCTTCTTTTTGCGTTTTGTTTTACTTTTATTATCCCATCTCATATTTTTTTTTTCACAACCTTTTTTTTTTATTATTTAGTTACCTTTTTTATCTTTGGGAATTGGGTAAAAGATTCTTTTTCAAAGCTATCGATGAATGTGAATCTGAATGTGAATGTGCCCTTGGAAAGTTTTACAATATATAGGGATTTTCTTTTTTTTTTTCTTCTTTTTTTTTTTTTTTTTTGGATAATTTGTCTGACCAGACATGTACATGTACTCTTTGTTACTCTTTAGTCTTTAAATCTTTGAAGCATCGATTTTTCGTCTTCAACACAGCGAGAGTGTAATTTACTCTATCAGACAACTAAGAAAACAACTTTCCCTTTTAGCAAAAAAAAGATCAATAATCCAAATATTATTTCAAAAATCTTTATTATTATTATTATTATTTTATTAAACCAACAAAATAAGTATCCAAATTGAAATCAAAATTATCAAAAATTATTTCAAGTAAGATTTTCAAATCACAAAAATTAATCTTTGATTAAAGCTCTCAATTTTATCTTTGTGTTCTAGAAAATGCCAATAACACCAAGTTTACCTTCGAACTCCGGCTACCGTGAAATTTTAGTATATGAAAATTCTAAACTGGTTAGTAGAACTTAAACAAGGGGATCATATACATATAATCAAAATTTAAGTCTAGATAAAAGTTCATTTGCTTATTCTTTTGAAATTAACAAGTTAAAATCCGATTATTTCCATTTTAAAGTGTAATTTCAATATATGCTTTCATAATATGCTTGCTAATTTCAGCTTTGAAAACACTATTTTTTTTTTCTTTGGTCGGTTTTCCTTTTGCGTTTATTCTTCTAAGGTTTTTGACGAGGCTTGGTTACTTAATGAATGATCTTACAAGATACGAGTCTAGATTCAATTTAGATAAGGCATTCATTTGGAGAACAATGTTTTGTCATCGTCTTATTTCATGTATTTGCCTTATTCTTAAGGATTGTCTTTTGTATTGTTTCTTTTAGACGGCGTAGCTTTTCTTTTTATATATGAGTGGAGGGATGGATTAAAGATGAGAAAAGTTGGGTGCTAACCTAGTAATTGAAATGTTTTTATGTGCTCCACATATTCTATCTCCTTTTTCTGACCCCTAATAAGATTTAACACGTAAGCGTAAATTTTTTAACCGCCTTATATTTTATTATATTTTATAAAAAAATAATTTTTTATTATTCGTTAAAATTTTATTTGGGGACATAAAAAGTGATGGAAAAAAGAGATTCTGGATTTCATTTCTAATGCCCTCTCTTCGATTTCGAAAAAAAAAAAAAAAAAGTACGCTTTCTTAATAATCCATTCACTGTGATTACCCTTGATGGTATTATTATGATATCTCTATCTTTCTTTTCTTTTCTTTTTTTAACCTATGCAGCACCATGTTTAAACTTCCTTTACTCCTTTACATGTTTCAAAATCCCCCTCTTACTCTACATACCACAAACTCTTTCATTAAATAGTCGATCGGTTCATTCGGTTCTCTTCTTTTCCGAAAGACCTCCATGACAAACCTATATTCTCCAATCTTTGCAAACCGACATCCATAATATAAATTATAAAATGAGTTAAAAAGCTAACTTTTAATTAACTTAACAAGCCCATGCAATACATTAAAACAACTTTAAACAAATTTCACTTCCGGATCAAAATTAACAATCTTAATCTTTTGTCAAACTCTTCTTTACTAATAACTTCAGATCCAGCTTTACCAATAACTTAACATCGCTATAGGCTTACTATTAACATCTTTAACATGTATTAGTAATTAAAAGATCATCCCGAATAAGAAAATCATAACCATGCATTTTAGTGTTTTTTTTTTTTTTTTCCTTTCACAATCATGCTTTATCTTATTTTTGAGACCAATGATACTAAATTAACCCGCAAGCATACAAGCTCAAAAGAAAAAAATCTAAAGAGTTCTTATCTCAAACTTAAGCCTTTAACTCCGATTTTTTATTTTCATTTTTTATTTATTTATTTTATTTTATTCTTTTTACCTTTACCAAGCTCAATAAGTAATTCACTTGAAAACCTAACTCAATATTTAACAACTACACGACGATATTGAAACTTCTAATGATCTAACCATGTATGGCATGAAATATCATGCACCAGACGTTCAATAGGACTGAAAAAAAAAAAAAGAAAAAAAAAAAAAGAACCTTCAAATTTTCCAAGAACACCTCCTTTTTATTTGTCTTAATGATCTAATACAAAACCACCCTAATACAAGTTTATAACTCTCTTGTTAATTCCACCCTAATATACTCAATGTAACATTCGTTCCTAATAAAGTATATGGTTTTTTTGTTACTAAAGTAAGTGGATTTGGTGTAATTCTATTCCACTTAGGAGGTCAATTCTAATTTTGAAGTTATTACGTAGGCATGTCTCCATTGAGATAGAGCTTCAAAAAAGAGGCTTCCATATTTCCGAGTTGTTGCCGATTTTAGTATTCGAATGAGGAATCTATTGATCATCTTTTCTAAGATGTAGTTTTGTACAATTTATTTGGAGGGACATTATGGATCGCTCTGAACATAGAGGTTTTTGTGTAGCAGTTTTGTTGATTTTTTTTTTTCTTGGGCTATTGTTATTAAAGCTAATCATCAAATTTATTCTCTTTGGAATGTTGCTAATTTTGCGGCATGTTATATTATTTGGCTCTCGAAGAATAAACCTGTCTTTGAAGTAAAGAGTACGGCCTCCTCTTTTCGGACATGTTGTTGCTTTTGAAGCTGAGATTATGAGCTTAATTTTAATTGTGAAGAAGGCTTTTGAATTTCATTGGTTTAATTAACTTGCGGATTGAGATGGATTTCATGCATATATTAAATCTTTTTAATTTCAGTAAGATTCCTTGGCATCTTGGCAAAGATGGCTTAGAGCGATTTTACTTTTTAATAATATGAAGGTTGTAGTCTCGCATATTTATCGAGAAAGAAATTGCATTGCGAATAAGTTGTCATGCAGCTCTGTCCCAAATTCAGAGTTGGTGGTTTAACGTTGCGGATAATTTAGCTTCGATGACTTACATAGATCATGTGATTTGCCTCACTACAGATTCTCATATCATTAATTTTGGGTTATGTATTATTTTTCTTTCTCTAGTCTTTTCCTATTGGGATTTACTAGAGATATGTTTTAATGAGGCACAATTTTTATGAGTAGACCCATAGGACCATTCTCTTTGCTTTTGTTGATTTTACATTTGCTTGTATATCTTTTTGGACTTATGTAACTTTTTCTTCTTTTTTTTTATTATTTAATGAAATTCTCGGTTTCTTTAGTGTAAAATAGATTTTGGAAGAAAATTAACCTAATTGAAAATTTTTTAATTTTGCAAGCGTGTGTCAATTTTGTTGGAATGTGTTATTAAAGAATCAGGCTCATTTTATATATATATATATAAAAATATTTTACTTATTGTAATTTAAAAGTCAATCATCCATTATATTATATATATGTATGTATAATTTATCCAGAAATACTTTTCTGTTTGCCAAAAAATGTGATTAAAGGTATCGATTGTCCTCTGCACTGATGTGATCTACGATAGTGCGGTAATTGTACATCTTGAATTTAAATAATAAATAAAGCATTGATATTGCTAACGAGTGGGGGAAACTGTTAATGAAGATTTAGTCCAAATGATTAATAGCGTTTAAGAAAAATTATATGGTTGAATATTATTATATCATACCCACAATAAAGTATATCCTGATCGATCCACCATGATTTTGTTGTCTCCCAAGTGATCAAGCTCAAAGGATTCAAAAAGGCCTCTTGTTGACAGAAATGTCCAATATAAAAAATAAAAGTAAAAATAAAATAAAATGGAAGAGGATCCATTAAATGAATCATATATGCATGACCCCACGAAGTGAACGAAGTCAAGTTGGAAAAAGAAAATCATTTGTTTGGTTTGTGAATAGAAAGTGTGAATTTTATTTTTTATTCTTTTGTTGAAGTTAGATTTACGTGGGCGATAAGTAACTAATATTAATGCTTATCTGTGCTAAATTTTGAGAAGGTATGAGTAAAGATAAAATTAACATTAATTACACGTTTTAGTGTTAGATTTAAAAAAAAAGAAAAAACAAAATTAATTTGGGTGATAGTGGATAATCAAGTATTCATGTTGGTGGGAATTTGAAGTGTAACAATATTATCCACACGGCCCACAAATCATGCAGAAGAGATAAAATCCAAAATGAGACGAAAAAAAAAAAGCATGACAATCTTGACTAAAACGCACTGCTCAGTTGTATATATATATATTTTTTTAAATCTTCAAATCCAATTTTGATATTACTGTCTGTTTGAATACGTTTATGGTATAACTGTAGTGTGAATAACGCGCATTATGCACGTGTAATATATATTTGGTCAAAGAATATATCACTCAATGTCGAGACTTGAGACAACTATCAAGTATCAAGAGAGCTTCAAACACATAAAGGGATTCAAATAATTTTAGGGAAAAAAAAAAAAGAAAGAAAATGGTAGATTTTTTTCCCATATTTTAGCTGGCGGTTTGGTCTCCTAGCTGGTTTCGGCTATATTCTTCATTGCAGAGCAATCAAAAAATTTTCAGATTCGGTCGCTTAACACGCTGTTAAATATGTTAATTTTAACTTTACGGTTCCCTACGCTATAACTCACAACAATAATATAGGGTTTTCAACGACTAAAGTGTCGGCGACCACTCTAATATAAAATAACATAGATCATTTGATAGTTGTGGACATATAACGATCGCTTTTATACCAACAAATCGGTGATCAATAAAGGTGAGCGAAAAGGTGTAAAGTTTTCCCTCGTGAAAAGTATCAGCAATTACAATGTGGTAACCTATATTTTTAGCGGAAAAAATCCTAAGATTTTGAGTCGGAAACGATGTCGGCGACCATTGGTGGGTATTTAAAAAATATTGGCGCCAATTAAATGATATTTATGGCGAAATAAATATGGTAGAAAGTTTCCTTCAATATCAACGATCATATTTGTGGCCGCCGATTGGGTTTATAAAAAAAAAAACCCAATCTGCGTTTCATCTCCTAATTCTCCCCTCTTTAATCTTCTTTCCGCACCTTAACCCAAAAGATCCAAATTTTCGTTAATGCTTGCCTTTGCCCACCCCCGAGCGCCACCGTCCATCACTTGGTAAGTCCTCTTCCAAATCTCTCTTTTTTGTTTCTTATTTTATTTTTCCCTAATATGGATTTTTTTTTATCTCTCCTTCCTTCATCTCTCATCCTGCCATTGCCTACCTCCCCTCCCCCTCCCCCACCCCCCCCCCCCCCCCCCACCCCCCACTACGTCGACTTCTCCCTCCTTTGACACCTCCTTAAACATTTTTTTCCCAAGGTAAGTAAATTTTATGTTAAGGGTTTTTTTTTTTTTTTTGGTAAAATTTAGGACTAATTATTGTTAGGTTTAAAAATTTTGGCTTAACTATTATTTATTATATATGTGCTGTTAGTAATTTATTAGTACATTGTTGGATATGTTGTGATTTAAAAATTATTAGTAATTTATTGTGTATATATGTGTGTGTGTGTGTTGAAATTGTTAGATTTAATTGTATTATTAAGTTTATGGTGTTATTTGTTAGTTTGTGGATATGATTGATTGTTGAGTAATTTTTTTAGTTTATGGTTTAAATTATTTAATTAGTTGTATGGTTGAATGATACGTGTTGGTTGAAAATTGTAAATTATGTCAAAAATGTTAAAGATGCGTTAAAAATGTGTTGGTTCTAAGTTGTAAAAGGTGTTGGTTTTATGTTGTAAGTTTGTACTTTGTAGTAAATTTAGGTTGAAGTTTGGTTTGAAGATTTTGCATAGGGCATGAAAACGACAATAAAATAGGAAAATGACATCTAATCTGCAAAACGACAACAAATTGAAAAAATGACAGTAAACCTACTGTAAAACGACATATTTAACAGAAAAACCATTGTGAGACTAAATAGTAAGTAGTTAATATTTCTTATTAATTATAAAAGCGGACGGGGTGGGCAGAAGGTGTTGAACAAATCAATAGCAAAAACTAAATAAAGATACATTAAACGATATCACACTAAAATAGAAGGATCTTTATCAACTACTATAGTGAGAAAGTTACACAATTATACAATGAAAATTCATGCTCATCAAATTGCCCCACACTTAGCTTTCGGTCGTCGCCGAGCAAACTACTTATTTCATGAACTCCTAATACAAAGGAAAACAAGTTGGTCTTTTGAAATTTGAAAGCCTCAAAGATTGTATGATGATAAGCTTTTGTAGTATCAATTCTCGCACGTTTAAATTTTCGGACTAGGTAGAGTGTCTTGCCGTTGTATTGAATCGTTAGTCGTGTATTACCCTAACTGATCCATTAGTTAATTAATGACTATTTACCTAACTGACTCATTAATTAATAGCCATAACATCTTTAATTAATTAATGTTATGTATTAAGATAACAATTTATGATCACATAAGGAATTACACATAAAATTATGATTAATTATATTTAATGTAATAAAGTTCATCTCACAAGAAATTTTATTATATTTAAATGATTAATTATGATAAAATATCAAACTATTTTCATAATTTACCCACAAAGATTATGAATTGGATTAATTATATTTAGGATAGAGAATCAAATTATTTTGTAATGTACCCATAAAGTGAATAATTTGATATTTCTATCATAAACAAACTTTTAGATCTGCTTGAGTAAAAATTTAGCCGCCCACATGCAATTTTTATGTCACTAGATTAGTTATGTGCGTGTTTTACATTGGTAACACACGCAATTTAGTTACCAAACCTCAAATTCTTAATTAAATAAGCTTTTGGACTTTTACAGTTGATGGACATTGATTATGCTATTAGAAAAGATGAACCGCCAGCTATAACTAAAGAAAGCATGCATGCTTAAGTTGCACTATATGAGCGATGAGAAAGATCCAGTCGGCTCAGCGTAATGTTTATTAAGACTAAGATTACAAATTTACAATTGGTATTCATGGTTCTGTCGAACAGTATGACAAAGTCCATGATTTGCTGATAGCCAGTCATGATCAATTTGTTGTTAGAACAAAATTATCTTTTGGTGAAAATCATCACCTATAAACCCTAGAATCATCCATGCCTAATCATTAAGAATTAATATATAATTGCGAAAGCGTACCTGAATCCATGATGATTAATTAGCCTTTTAGAGCCGTGCGTTTGGCCTTTTAGATCAACACGTTCTCTTGAGAGAATCCTTTTAATTTTTTTCTCTACACTTTCTCATGATGGGGTAGAAGGGAATGAAACTGATACGTGTGACCTGGGGATCATGAATACTATTAATAAAGATAACTTTCCCGTTATCTTTTGGTATTTCTATTTTAGCCCATCATAAAAATAGAAATTACCCATAAGCTTCTACACATAAAAAGCCCATATCCTATTTTATACATTAAAGTACAAATCACAAAACCTTATTAGATCACTTTAATTGGGTCAAATTAATGTGATAGTCTACAACATATAATTATATAACATATAAGCCCAATGTTGGATTAATGATTCAACAATCTCCCACTTTGACTAAATGTGCAACCTTATAATTATATTTTGCAAAATAACTGTATGAGCTCAACTTTGCTATCATTACCGAAATGTATCTATAACCAATCTGGTCCATCAATCATACCATCATAGGATCAAAGCGGCATTTGTTACATCTAATCGTAACTCAACCTATCAATGGTCACATATGCGATACGACTGAATGACATGGATTATGATATGAATGTGTAGCAAGGAAATTACATGCAATGTGATCTTAACATGTCTATTTCGTACAGGTCCACCGTAAACCTTAGTGAGATCAAATATTAAACCAAAATCAGAGTGTGAATAAACCAAAACTTTATTTTTCAAAAAATAACCTTAAACATAATATAATAAAAATAACTAAAAATTTGTCTATAATATAAAAGCATTAAAAATTGAAAACCCCCACTAAAACTAAGCATCATCTAAGGACATAACTCCCATACAAGCAGTGTGCTCATGAAACACCTTGAGTGACACTCCTTTATAAAGCGGATCCGAAACCATGGAGTTTGTTCCAGTATGCTCTATAGACAACTGTTCACTCTGAACTCTTTCTTTCACAACTAGGAACTTGATGTTGATATGCTTTGACTTCGTCGAGCTCCCGTTATTATTGGAATATAACATTGTTGATTTATTGTCACAAAATAACTTGTGTGGTCTTTCAATACCATCCATAATGCGTAGCCCCATGACAAAGTTCCGCAGTCATATTTCATGATTGGACGCCTCATAACGCGTCACAAACTCTTCAGCCATGGTAGAAGAGGCTCCTAGAGATTGTTTAGCACTCTTCCAGGAGATATCACCTCCAGTTAGCAGATAGATGTAGCGTGACATAGATTTCATACTATCTTAGCATCCAGCAAAATCGGAATCAGTATACCCAATAACCTCAAGTTGTTCCAACTTTCGATACATGAGCATGTAGTCTTTTGTTCTCTGTAAGTACTACAAGACCCGTTTGGCTGCTTTCTAATAGTCTAATCCTGGTTTACTCAAATATCTGCCCAACATCCATGTAATGTATGCAATATCTTGACGCGTACAAACTTGATCATACATCAGACTCTTCACTGCTGAAGCATAAGGACTCTTTTGAACTTATTTTTCCTCAAAATCATTCTTAGGGCACTGATTGAGACTAAACTTTTCTCCTTTAGCCACATGGGTATCACCTAGGTTACAGTCTTGCATGTCATATCTCTTGAGAACCTTTTCGATATAGCTCTTTTGTGATAATCCAAGAGTACCCCGAGAGAGATCTCGGTGTATTTGAATACCTAAAACAAAAGAGGCATCACCAGTATCTTTCATCTCAAAATTCTTAGCTAGAAATTTCTTGATTTCGTGAAATAAGCCTATATCGTTGTTGGCAAGCAGAATGTCATTAACATATAAAACCAAAAAAATATGTTTGCTCCCACAAAACTTATGGTATATACAATTATTAACCAAATTCATCTCAAAATCGAACGAGATGATCACTTAATGAAACTTGAAATACCATTGTCGAGACGCTTGCTTGAGCCCATAGATGGATTTCTTAAGTTTGCAAACCATATTCTTTGGATCTCCCGACACAAAGTTTTCTGGTTGCACTATATAGGTCGTCTCATCAATGTCACCATTGAGAAATGCGGTCTTCACATCCATCTGATGTAACTCTATATCGAAATGCGCCATTAATGCCATTATAGTCCTGAAAGTCCTGAAAGAGTCTTTCAAAGAAATCAGAGAAAAAGTCTCTTTATAGTCGATTCCTTCTTTCTTTGTGAAGCCTTTTGTGACAAGACGAGCCTTATACCTCTTCATATCGCCTTTCGAATCCCGCTTGATCTTAAATATCTATTTAAAACTAATGGGTTTCACATCTTTTGGCAATAGGACAAGTTCCCAAACGTCATTGTCCTTCATGGACTTCATCTCTTCATGCATGGCATCAATCCACTTTTGAGAGTTAGAGTTTTTCATGGCTTGATAAACGTTGATTGGAAATGTCAACCTCGTGTTCTTGGAGAAATACAACGTAATCATTTGGTAATGCACTTCTCCTTTCTCTAGTGGATCTTCTTAATGGCAATGCTCTGATACCACTTGTTAGAACAAAATTAACTTTTGGTGAAAATCATCACCTATAAACCCTAGAATCATTCATGCCTAATTATTAAGAATTAATATATAACTGTGGAAGCGTACCTGAATCCATGATGACTAATTAGTCTTTTAGAGCCTTGCGGTTGGCCTTCCAGGTTAACAAGTTTTCTTGAGAGAATCTTTTTAATTTTCTCCCTGCACTCTCTGTTGATGAGATAGAAGGGAATTAAACCGATACGTGTGACCTATGGACCATGACCACTATTTATAAAGAAAAATTTCCTGTTATCTTTTGGTATTTCTACTTTTAGCCCATAATAAAAATAGAAATTAACCATAAGCCTCTACACATAAAAGGCACATACCCAATTAGATACGTTAAAGCCCAAATCACAAAACCTTATTAGATCACTTTAATTGGGCCAAATCAATATTACAATCTACAATACATAATTACATAACATATAAGCAATGTTGGATCATTAATCCAATATTTGTCAATTCATAAAAGACATTAGCAAGCACTCTCATAATGAAATTTTCTCCAATCTGCCTCACAAAGCGTTAAGAGTGTGCATGAGTACATCATAAAAATACGGGACACAATGACTCAACTCAAGAAACTAGAGGTAGATATGTCAGAGTCTTTTCTTGTGCACTTTATTTTGAACACTCTTCCACCAAAATACAATCCTTTTAAGATTTATTCTAATACACATAGGATAATGGTCCATCAACGAGTTACTGACCATGTCTTTTTATATTTTGTTTGATGGATTATGTCTTTTTTTTTTAATCTATGATTATGTTGGTGGATTATTAGTTTCTTTTAGGTTTAGAGGGATCATTTTTATAGTTATGTTTGATGGACTATATTATATTAATTTTTTTGCCATGCGACTATATTATATTAGTTATAGTTTTGTTTTATGTTTATTGTGATGATACAATTTGTGAGTTTAATTAAGTATTTTTTTAATATTCATTTTGGCATTAAAACGGATCTAATTGGGTTCAAAACGTATTTAGACCCATTTAATATATAGGTAAGCGACTCATTTGACCCTTTTAAACTCGTTTATCGAAATGAGTTTGATTGGGTTCATAGGCCACCCAACTCATTTTAGACGCATTTATTAAAATTGGTCTAATTTTGTTCATGGGTTTGCACGACCCATTAAGACACGAATAAAGTTGAAAAAATGATTATGTTATTGTTACTATTTCCATTTTTTTTTCTTCATGAAAACTAGGGCTGTACATGGAGACCGAAAAATTCGGTTTAAACCGATTCTAAAACCGCACCGCACCGAAATTCGGTGCCACGTCAGCAAAACCGAATTTTCGGTGCGGTCACCGCACCGAATTTGACAAATCGGTGCGGTTTTCGGTTTTAAAAAAATAACTTCGGTTTAAACCGAAACCGCACCGAAATTAATATATATATTATTTTTTATAGTTTTATACCAATAATACAATGTAGTGTAATGGTTATGAAGGCTGCCTTAGGTCCTTCCTTGCGTGGGAGTCTCAGGTTCGAACCTCTAGCAATGCAATTTTCAGCCCTATTTTTTTAAAGTTGGAAATGCAAAAATATTGCATCAAATTCGCGCTCAGGAGGACTTGAAACGTGGTCTGGCATTGGCAAGCCTTAAAGCACGCCATGTTGCCACTGAGCTGCGAGCCTCTTTTGCAAATAAACTACACTATTTTATATATAATATAATAATTCGGTCCACCGAATTCAAAAACCGCACCGCACCGAATAATTCGGTTAACCGAAATTCGGTTTTTACATATTTCGGTGCGGTTTTCGGTTTTGGATTTTTGAAAACCGAAAATTCGGAGACCGAATTTTTCGGTGCGGTTTAAAACCGCACCGTTTTTTGTACAGCCCTAATGAAAACAGTAAAATGGTAATAAAATATCATGACTTCTGATGAGTGCATTTTACACACTCATTAGTCTCTAAATTATACTTAAATCCGAGGCAAATCGTGTCCATTTAATGTCGTTTTGAGTATATGTAGGTCTCGTCAAATATTGAACAAACGGGAACGAAATTTGAGGAAAAACGACGAAAAAATAAAAATTTTAAAGCCCATTACAATGCAATAAAATTTCATGGCATTTCAATGAACTAATATAGAATTACAGGTGCATTCAACGTGTTTTGATGGCATTGCTATCACTTTGATGGCACTGACAACGTGTTCAGATGGCATTACTATCACGCTGATGGCATTGGCAACTAGGGGTGAAATCGGTTCGGTTCGGTTCGGTTTTGAGCTAAATTTTGCGCCGAACCGAATTAATTCGGTTTTTTGAAAGCGGAACCGAGAACCGGTTTTAATGGTGGAATAACCGAACCGAACCGAAACCGATTATTCGGTTCGGTTTCGGTTGTAATTCGGTTTTGACCGAAAAATTCGGTTATGCTGAAATTCGGTTTAACCGAATTTAAAACCGAATTTTAAACCGAATTTTATTTAAAAAAAAAAAAAAACAGCTTTGAAAAAATTGATTCTAAACCTGTTGAACCGAATTTGATATCACAAACACAAAATCACAAACTCACGAAACAAAACAAATAGTCAAATATATATTTGTATCAAAGTCGCAAACTCACAATACAAAATTTCTAAATTACAAATACAATGTCAATGATAGATATTAAATAATAGTAAAACACACCACAACTACATATTATCCAAAATTCCAAATAGCAAAGTAAAACACACAACAAGCACATATTATCCAAATAATAAAGTAAACAAACCATGAACTGAAACCAACTAACCAACCAAAGTCTTGCAATAACTAAAACAAAGTAACAAATATAAAACAAACATAAATAGTTCACAAAAACAATGTTTTTGGGCTACTAGCTTCTCTTCATCCACATTCCTCCAGCCTCCAGGTATGCTTGCCTAGCTATAGCCTATAGTACAACATTCTTAAGTAAGGATTAATTAGTTGTTATGTTAATGAACTAACTAAAGTAACTATCAAAATACAACATTTCAAAGTAAATATATTCAATACTTCAACTCACCTCCAAAAGAAAGCAAATGGTTCTCAATCATCAATGTCTGTGTCCGTGGTGGTAGAATCACCATCATCATCTATAGAATAAATCAATAAAATTAGCAAATGTTAGTGTCACACAATAATTAAAAAAAAAAAAAACAAACAATTACAAAGAGACTTGAGAGTTGTACCGGTTTCCACTAAAATAGAATCTTTAAGAGTCTCAACCTCATCCATAAACTCTCTACACACAACAGTGTCATGGGAAGAACTCAGCCAACTCTTCGTACAAACAAGTGTCTCAACCGTTTTAGCAGTTAACGAACTCCTAAAAGGATCAAGAATGCGCCCACTTGTAGAAAAAGCAGATTCCGAGGCTACAGTCGACATTGGAACCGCTAGCACATCCTTTGCAATTCTTGAAAGCACCTTGTACTTGTTGGAATTAACTTTCCACCAGCAAAGTATATCAAAGTTCTCAGAGTCCACATCCTCACAACTTTCACCTAAGTATTTCTCAACATCATTCTTCTCCCCTCCTTCTTTGACACGTTTTTCCTTGAGATATGTCATCCTCACACGATTCTTTGAAGAGATTCCTTGAGATATGCTTGGTTGACCTGCTGATTTTTTGTGGACGGTATTAGGAGCAGCCGGAGGCGGTGGAGCAATGTCATTATACTCATTGTAGAGCTTCTTTAAAGAAGCTTCAATTTGTACTATCATCTCCTCAGCCGTATCTGATCCGTACATGACTCCAATACAATGCTTAACATAGTCTATCTTGAACCGTGGATCAAGAATCAAGCCAAGGAACATTATTACATTCATTTTCTCCGGACTACCCCAATACTTATCAAACTTTTTCTCCATACTCGTTGCCATTTGACTAAGAAGATTGTCTTCTTCTTCGGAAAGAATGATTAACTCTTGCTTGACTTCACAAATCTCATTAAAGAAGAGATTTGACGTGGCATACAAAGTACCACTAAGCTTCATAGTTAAATCATAGAAAGTCTTCAAGAACCGCACAATTATCTTTGCATTTTCCCAATCCGAATCAATGGGTGGACCGTCTATCTTGGCATCATCAAAATGGCTTCGATAATAAAGATCATCGTCCATCTTCTCAAACACTTTTTGGTACTTCAAGGCAGACTCTAACATCATATACGTGGAGTTCCACCTCGTCGGAACATCCATGCACAGAAGAGCCTTTGATTGAATCCTTTCTTCCGCTACACACTCTTTAAACCGCTTGAAGCGTGCCGGGGAGGATCTAACGTACCTCACAGCATTCCGAATGCTTGAAATGGAAGATGATATTTCCTTCAAACCATCACCGACAATGAGATTAGTGATGTGACAAACACACCTCATATGAAGCATGTCACCATCTAGAAGCAATGTCCCTTTCTTTTCCTTTAATTTCTTCTTCAGCTTCTCAATGGCTAAGTCATTGGACGATGCATTATCCATTGTAACAGTTAGAACCTTGGTTATCCCCCATTCATTGAAACAGTTTACCAACTCTTGAGCCACAGTGTCCCCTTTGTGATTAGGGATTTGAAAGAAGCCAATAATCCTCTTCTGCAATGTCCAACTGTCATCAATCCAATGTGCCGTCACACACATGTAATTGATGTTCTGAATTGACGTCCAAGTATCAGTAGTTACACTTATCCGACATCCCTGCAAAACATTCTTCAACTTTTTCTTCTCTTCATCGTATAGCTTCGCTATATCCTTGGCCACGGTAATCCTAGATGGAGCAACAAACTTTGGGTTCATGTACCTAGAGTACTCCCTAAACCCTTCTCCCTCGACATGCCTGAAGGGAAGCTCATCAATAACTATATACTTTGCCAATGCCTTCCGAAATCCTTTTTTAGTCCAATGCACGGCTACTAGTTCGTTTGAACAAACCTCCTCCTCACCAAGCTTTTGCTTCTTGTAGAAAGCCAAGAGTTTTTGATCCTTGCTGCACTCCGTGTAGTACGGACCCTTAGTGCAATTCAACATATGTCCCTTCATAGTTGACGTCCCATTTTTCTTCGGATCGGAAGCGTAACTATTAGCGCAATAATTGCAAACTGCTCTTTTACCATCCCCAATCTTGGTAAAATGGTCCCACACTTCAGATGCATTAATTCGCCGCTTCTTGTCAGTCTCATCGGTCTTATCTTGTTGCGAACCAGACTGAGTTCCCTCAGTTTCACCAGTTTGTTGCGTCGAAGACGAAGGCATTACTGTGGCAGTTTCAGAATCTTCATTCGCTCGAGGCGATTCAGTTTGAGAAGGCGAAGCCATTACTGGTTACACTGCAAGAAATAAATTTGGCACAAATGAACAATATCAAACACAACTTAACTGTTTTTTTTAAAAATCATATTCAATTAAAGCTTTGATTAAATCCAACACATGGCTATATCCGAGCAAAAATCAACACATGGATATAATCGATTTTGAGTTATATTATATTATATGTGATTAAATCCAACACATGGCTAATTCCTCTCTCTCTCTCTCTCTCTTTATATATACACACACAAACACACACATTTGTATATAGTGCATAAACACATTTATTTAGTGGGTGCTACTTGATAGTTTTAGATTCTGTAATAATACGTGATATAATCAAGGGTTTTGTAACAACTGTGTTTAAACTAATTCTTTCACAATTTAGTGCTTATAGGCAGTTTTTGAGAAGCATAACAGAGTTAGTGTTTTCAAATTCGTTGTGTGATTGTTTACTGTCACATGATAATCTCTTCTAGCAAAACAATTAAAGACAAGTTTTTTCTTTTTGGCAGCACAACAACATTGATAAATCTGCTTGTATTGTATCTACTTTGTAGCATAACTCATATATGTAAATCTACAATTACATGAAACTAAAGATTTGATTATTCGATAATTTTGTTCAGTGTGCTACAATCAAAAAAAAAAAACAGTGTCATGCGTATCTAATCTAATCGAAAAGTTTTTTTTTTCCTCCAAGGACTAAAAATGTTTACATATGAGTCTACAAAAATCAAAGAAATATCATGGGAATTCGAACAAACACTCCAAGAACATGAACATAATCAACATATATATAATTTCAGTGGGCCACAAAGGCATTAGTAATGTATATAATTCTTGGTGTTGGCAAAGGAATTGGGGGATGGGCAACACGGCACGTGATGGCTTCGAGCATTAAAGAGAATATTGAAAAAAGTTCGTAACTCGTAGACTAAAACGAATTTGAATGCACAGTGAAGTCAATGACTAAAACGAATGATAAACATAGAGGGCAAGAGCAGGAAAATAGACAGAGGATTGAGGTTCAACAATCATGCTCAGTTAGCTATAGCCTAAGAGCAAAAACACATCACAAATCCCAGAAAAAACCCACACAAATCCGAGAAACATCCACCACAAAGCCGACTAAAAATCCCCCACAAATACGACCAAAAATCCACCACAAAGCCGACTAAAAATCCCCCACAAATACGACCAAAAATCTACCACAAAGCCGACTAAAAATCCCCCACAAATACGACCAAAAATCCACCACAAAAGCCGACCAAAAATCCCCCACAAATACGACCAAAAATCCACCACAAAGCCGACTAAAAATCCCCCAACACTTACCGAATCCGAACTGAAGCCGGCGAGACGGCGTCGGCAAGACGGCCCGAGAAGAGACGGCGTGACTTCGTGAGCGTGAAGAGACGGCGACGGCTAAGAAGCGTGACTGGCTGACGACTACGCGTGAAGCGTCGGACTCGGCGGTGAGGTCAGGTGAAGGAGCGGGCGAGCGGCGGACTGCCGGAGTTGGGAACCGAACGGCGGACTCGCGGAGTTGGGAACCGAACGGCGGACTGGCGATGGGATTGGGCGACGGCGAAACGCGGAGTTGGGAAATAGGAAATAGTGAAAATGTGAAATACCCTAATATAATTTCGAATTTTCGATTAGAATAGTAAATAACTAAATAAGAAAATATATATTATATATTTATATAAATTTATAATAATCGGTTTCGGTTAACCGAAAAAACCGATATTTTAAAAACTTCGGAACCGAAAACCGAAACCGACAATCGGTTCGGTTTCGGTTTTGCAACCGAAAAATTCGGTTGATGCCAAAAAACCGCAATTTCGGTTTCTATAATTCGGTTTCGGTCGGTTATTAGTCGGTTTTCGGTTTTTTCGGTTAAAATTTTCACCCCTATTGGCAACGTGAATAGATGGTGTTGCCATCACTCTGAGAGTAACACAATGAAATCTGATCGTGACGCGATCGTCAACATGATGAAAGTCATAGCAACACCATGAACACCTCTTTCACGAGCGTGCTCCGAATTTTTGGCCCATTTTGAGCCATTAGATGAAGAATAAAGGGCCAAGATCATTCTAAATACTAGGGTAACCTCATTAAGAGAGAATGGAGGCAAAAAGTTCAAGGAAAACTAATTTTTGGACATTCTTGAAGACAAAAAAAGAAAAGCTTGGAGGAAGAAGAGCTTCCATAGGAGCTTGAAGCCTTTAACCACCATTTTCATGAGCTTTGAGCTCATTAGTTTTTGATTTTCTTATTCCCTCTTATTTATTTACTTTATATTAAATATTAAATGTTTGGATTTGTATTTGGTGTGACTATTATTGAGACAACTTGGTGATTAGTATTTGGATTCAATGGTGATTTAGTTCACCCTTGAAGTGCCATGAGCTATTTAGTTGATTAATTGATATTTTATTCATTCCATTGTGGTGCTTGATTTTTATTATCTTTTTATCATTTTGCAATTTTCCATTACCATAGCTATAAAATAGTTAGGTTGTTGTGGATAATTAATTGTCTTGAGAAATTAGTATAACTTGGAAAAAATATGTTAAAATCCTTGCATGAGCATGCACGTCTAATTTAACCTTGAGACCTGGAGAAGATAGGTGGTTAGATAATCTTAAGAGTGGGCTTAAAGTGTGATTAATCAACCGGTTAGTTAGGGATAATAACTCGGTAAATTAAGTCACATAAATTCTCATTCACGCTCAGAAGAGGTGAATAAGATATATATTAGGACCTCTATATTAATGGAATGACTTAACTAGATTAATTGGAATAATAGGGAAGGGCATGGATATGTGAATTTGGGCTTAACAGAAAATTGTCCTCGCCCGACTACCCGAAAACGCACTGCCCACCCGCCCGAACACGGGGTTGGAATGAAATTTTTCAATGGTCGGGTGGCAACCGACCGATAACTCTCTTCAAACGGGCCAGTGGTGGGTGACAATGTCTTTGTTCGCTCGCCCGACTATTGGAAATTATATGTATTTTTATTTTTTAAACATAAAAATTAAAGTCAGGCTCGGGCTAGGGTTGAGAGTCTTGAGACTTGAGGTTCTAATTTCTAAATTAGATTCAACATTTAGCCGTCTTCCTCCTCCATCCTTCCTGTTGAGTCCCGAGTCTTGAGTTTCTCTATGAGTCAGATGCTCAGCCTCTCGCCCAAGCTGCGAGTTTGCGACGTGCGACCGACAATGCGACGGCCCTCTCTCGACCCTCTAAGTCCAGCCTCGCGCCTTCGCCTTCATAGCTCACGCTCATTCTCCCGCAGTCGGAGCACCTTCGGCCTCACGCCCTCGTATGTCACGCCATTTGCCTTGTGGCGTCCTTCGTCCAGTACTCGCGGCCTCGGCCCTTCGGACTCGGAGTCTAGCCCTTGTGCCCTTCAACCTTCGCTTGCTGTCGTCGTGTGCTCTCGTCGTCGAGCCGTCGCGCCCTCACCCTTTAGCTTGGTAAATTTTTTTTCAACCCCATTATTGTTTTTGTGTATTGATATTGATTAAAAATTTGTTGGGCTTATTTTGAACTGAGCATTGATTCCATCTTTCAAATTCTAATTAGAAAAACTGATAAATTTTCATTAGTGAAACTGAGAATGAGTGGTCATTGACCACTAATTGCAAACAGTGAACTTGCTTGATGCCTTGATCTTACCAACGACAAACGGTGAGAATGATGTTAATATATTAACGTTATAGCACTTGTTTAAATAAATGGCATATTTGGACTTATTTTGGTAGAAATGGCAAATGATATTATTATAAATAAATGACATATTTTGGCTTTTTCATTATCAGTTGCAGATGACAGAAGTAGTCATTAAGCTTTTTTTTTTTCTTTTATTTGCAGCCAACCAGCCGTGTTGCTCTAGAGTTAATGCTCACAAGCCAAACTCGGTGCTACGCTACTACCGAATACCGATTGACGGAGCCTCATTTTTTTTCCTATTCGTAAATCACTTAAGTTACTGTTCAATATTTAATTTTATGACTTTGAGATCTAGTGTTGTATTGACTAATAAGATTTGTTTTACACTACTCATATTGATATATTGATATGTGTGAGTAGTTGCTTGTATATATATTGATTTAATGATTTGGTATATGGATATATATGTGAACAACCATTAAAATATTAAATTATTATATTTTTATTTAAACATTAATGACTAAGTGACTAAGTTTTACTAACTAATTTATGTAATTTTATTTTTTGTTTTTAATTTTTATAGCTAATATACATGTGTGATATAGTTGTATTTTTAATTTTATTCATAGGTTAAGTTTGAGAACGTGAAAATGACTATTAAAAAGCGCAAAGTTGTTGAAGAAAATGTCAATGAAGAGAATGCAAGTGAATAAAGTATCGGTGAGCAAAATGAAGAGAACGTCGATGAAAAAGATGAAAAAATGTGAATGCCAAAGAACATACACAAGTGAAGGACAAGGGAAAAAAGCCTCCGAGACCGGGAAGTTTAATATGGGAGCATTTCAAACAATATGTGACTAAAAGACCGGAAGATACAAAGGCAACATATAATTATTGTGAGAAGCGGCTAGCATCCAATCCAAAGATGCACGGAACTAGTTCATTGTGGCATCATATTAGGACTCAATGTGCTCATAGCCCATTGAGATCTAAGGTGGTTGATGAGGACGACAAGCAACAAATCCTTTGCTTTGAAAAGAAAGAGACAATGCTAAGGAAGGAATTTTGAAAGCCGTGCACTTTAGTAAAGAAGACGCTAGAAAAGCTATACCGGAGTATATTGTGATGAGTGAATTGCCATTTAGGCATGTGGAATCTAAAGCAATTAAAAAGTTGATTATGCCCCAAGCTTTTGGCGCCGTCAAGAATGACTGTTAGTAGAGATGTGAACAAAATGTACATGGAGCAGAAAGAGAAATTGAAGAATATTTTAAAGAATGAAAGAGTTTCAAAAACAACGGATACTTGGACATCAATTCAAAACATCAACTACACAGTGATTATGGCTCATTGGGTTGATTGTGAATTTGGACCACAAATAAGAATACTTAACTTTTGTCAAATTACGGATCACAAAAGAGTGGCCATTAGGAAAGATATTGAGAAGTGCCTAGAGGAACTGGGGATTGAGAAGATTTTCGTAGTTACAGTTGACAATGCTTCAAACAACGAAAAAATCGTATCTCACTTGAAGAAGACCTTTAGTGAAAAGAAAGAGGGAGTTGTGCTTGGCGGTAAATTTTCTCACATGAGGTGTTGTGCTCATATTGCTAACTTAATCGTTAATGAAGGATTAAAAGAGAAACATAATTCAATTTGTAGCATTCGAAATGCAGTGAGATATATTAGATCGTCCCCCTCAAGGTTGAATTCCTTCAAACAATGTGTTGTCCGAGAAAAGATCTCTTCGAACAGACTTTTGTGCTTGGATGTTCCAACTCGGGGGAATTCAACTTACATGAAATTGTCTAATGCCATAAAGTTTCAAAAGGCGTTCAATAGCATAGATTCGGAGGATGGCCATTACATGCGGTACTTCGAGGAGATTAAGAAAGTAATTTTTTTTTCTTATTTGATTTTGACATTTTTTTAAACATATTTATAATTTATTGGTTAAACTTGTATAACTTGTATTCCTTTTTATTTGGTAAATTGGTGGTTGTGAAGCACATAAAAAGAATGGGTCCTCTGAATGAAGATGATTGGTAGAATGCCAAAGCGTTTGTCAAGTTCTTAGAGGCTTTTTATGAGGTGACTTTGAAGTTCAGTGGTTCAGAATATATTACCACAAACAAATACTTCAAGGAGATTTTTGAAACCCAAGAAGAGTTGTCTACAATGATAAATGAATCGGATAACAACAATACATTGTTGAGAGGAATGGCAAGAAATATGAAGCAAAAATATGACAAGTATTGGAAAAATCTACTTACTATCAACGGGGCATTGTTACTTGCCATTGTTCTTGATCCACGTTATAAACTTGGATATTTGCGTCAATGTTACTCGGTGTTATATGACAAAGAAACTTGTGATGCTAAGATGTCTGAAGTTGAAGCGCATTTGAGGTAATTATTTAATGAGTACAATAAGTTACATTTTGGCGTTCAACCAAGTAATGAAGTAGCCACTCAACCACAACAACCTTTGTTTTCACGCAGAAAAAAATGAAGACACATTTGGCTTATGTGTAACAACGGATTAGTCAAGATGGTGGAATGTCAAAGAATGAGGTTGATCGATACTTGAATGAGACACCCAAGGACATCAAGGGGGTGTTTGGTTCGCGGGTATTTTAAACAAGGGAATGGTAATCTTTTAGATTACCATGTTTGGTATGTAGTAATCTAAAATTTAGATACCTGGGTATCTTATTCCTGGGAATTAGATACCCTTAAAATATGGTAATCTCAAACCCTTGCAGGATATGGTTTTCATATTCCTGTAATGTTTTAAACTCAGTAATCTTATAAAATTTACCTAGCCTATCCTTCTTAAAAAACATACGTACTCTTTTATTAAAACAAAAACACACGCACACATGCCGGAGTTGACGCCGCGCCGAGCCTTGTAATGAGATTTGGCTTAAGGTGGTTCGCGTCTAGTTGTCAACGGTGGCGGCAGTTCACATCTCGTCATTGACAGTGGGCTTGGTGACGAGAACGGAGGACCGCTAGGCCAAAGGACGATGGTTTGAGCCGGAGGAGTTTGGTTTTTGCCGGCAAAGGTGGCGTCGACTTTTCGCCGAGATCTGTGGGACGAGGTGCCAAGGTCTGTGAAGTCGAGGTGCGCGAACCATGGCAGTCATGATGAGAGGGAAAGGGACGTCGGAGGTGGTCTCGGCACCAAGAGGAAGGCCTTCGACGTGAGGAACGACGATGGGGACGAAGGTGATGAGTTGTGGGAAGTGATTGAAATGCTGCAATTTGGACAGTGTCTTGGTTGGGACGAAGAAGGAGATTTTGTGGCCTCTTTGAACTAGTTTGTTGGAGATGTGAAAGAATTGAGTGATATGGCCAAAAGCTTGCCGCTGGAGAATGAGAGAGGACGAGAAAGAGAAAGGGGAAATCTATTTTATTTTTATTTATTATTATTTCTAAGAAAAATTTAAAACAGAGGTAATTTAATATTTTTCTTAAAATCAAACATTCTAATATTAAACCATACACTTCATCTTCTTCTTCTTTTTTTATTTTTTCCCTATTTATCTGCTTAATGTTTGTTTTTTATTTTTCTTTAAGGATATTATTGTCTTTTTATTTTAAATGACATTCCATTACCATACTTTACCAAACACATTAATTTAACATTCCCAGGAATGTTATTAAATATTACCGTTAATAACCAAACACTGTAATTTAAGATTCCTGGGAATTAGATTACCGTATTCAGATTCCCAGGTATCTGATACACTTGGATTACTACGTACCAAACGCCCCCCAATAGTGATTTAGATATTTTGGCTTGGTGGAAGGTAAATTCAAGCAAGTATAAGGTTTTATCCCTTATTGCTTGTGATATTATGGCTATTCCGGTTACCACTGTTGTATCCGAGTCGGCATTTTCTACCTGTGAACGCATACTTGATCCATTTAGAAGCTCCTTGAGTTGTAAGACGGTTGATGCGTTAATTTGTTTAAGAAATTAGTTAAGTGATACTCACCAACCAATTATCAAGATAGACGATATGGATGGGGTGGAAGTGTTGAAGGAATCTGAGAATCTTGAAATAGGTAATTTCACTTAATCCACGTATCATCATTGATATATATATATATATATATATATTATTTTTAATTAAGTTTCAATTTTTTAATTTATTCGATTTTATTGTTATAGAGATGTTCACATCGACCCCGACCTCGACCCCAAATCTTAATGCGGAAGCATAATCTAATTGTGCCTTTTTTGTTCTACGTGGTAAATTTAATATTTATATTTTACATATTTAATAAATTTACTTACTTGAATATATCATTATATCTTGGGTTTTTAGTTCTATTAGTCCCTGAACTTTTTGTCGGGTGACAGTTTGGTCCCCGACCTTTTTTTATTAGCACAAAATATCCCTTAATTATTTTTTTTCCTTGCAACTCCATTAAAAATGGTAACGGTCGTGAAAATAGTAACAGATTTTACACGTGAAAGTCACATGTTATGCAATAAAACTTGAAAATTCGAAAATACCCATCATTCTTTCTTCGTTCTCCGTCTTCATCTCTCTGAGAAATAAAAAAAAAAAGAATAAAAGCCTTGTTTGGTTTCGTCATTGCTGAGAAAAATGTGGAATAAATATTACTAGTGGTGTCTAATTCTCTCACTAAACCGAACCAGCCCAAAAGCATATAGCCGGAAAAAAAATCTCAGCCAATAATCCCAAAAATAAAAGCAACCCATTTCCCAGATTTCGCTTTTCTCAAAAACCCAAATCTCTAAACTTCAAGACAGAAAGGAGAGAGAGAGAGGGAGTGAGAGAGATAAAGTGTTCAGTACTGCTTTTTTTTTTTTTGCGACAAGCCTATTGTCTGGTTAACAAGAGTCGTCGGAGCCACTCTCGCTCCGCCACCGCTGCCGCCGCCGGGCTTCATGTTTCTCTATCCACTTTCTTTCGCCCAAAAAAATGTGATATTATAATGTATGCATATATAAGTGTGTGTATATATATTGGAGCCAAAACCATCGTGATTTATGACAAAACCAAAAAAGTATTCGATTTGAAAGAGTCACTTTTAACTTATTTTTCTCTTTGAAGTGATATCAGTAAGTTTCTTATAATGTGTATTTAAGAAAATAGAAAAAAAAATGATGGGTACCCTTGAAGATCGTGCACCACCAGATCTATGTGTAAATGGCTTCAATCAATAATTTTTGCAGAGGCCTTCTACTAAAAGCCTTCAATGGTTTTAGTAAATGATTTTCTGCATGCTCAACATTATTTTGGAAAGTAAAAAAAAAATTAATTTTTTTCTCTGACTGGTTAGAAGTCATCAATGGCAGATTATGATAGATTTTGAGGAAGAATTAATGCCCAGCGTTCGTGTGGGTTCCATGTATGCAGTGGTATTTTTGGTATTAAAGGAAAATATGAACCACGTGCAACTCACGTGCTTTTTTTCCGTCCTAAATAATAGTATTGCAAAGAAAAAATAATTCGGGAATATTTCGTTCTAATAAAAAAAAGTTGGGGATCAATCTGTCACCCGACCAAAAGTTCAGGGACTAACAAAACTAAAAACCCTTATATCTTTTGACTCTTGAATTATTATTTTTCGTATTAATATATGGGTATTAGTTAACAACTACAACTCTACAAGTGAAGTTGCTTTTGGTGTTTGCAATTGAGATGGAGAGGAGTGAACTTTGGATTTTCGATGATTAAAGATGTTTTAGAATTTATTTTATAATTATTATGTTTAAATCGTACATGTTTAATGATTTGGAATTGAAACTTATTTTGGAATTTATTATAGAAAATTGTATTTATATGGAGTATGAACAATCGACATTGGACATAGACAATATTTATATTATATGGTTATAAACTTATAATATTATGTTATTTTGTTAACTTTTTATTAGTTAAGAAGGAAAAAAAATAGAATATTACATAATTGTTATTAAATTGTTTCGATTTGATGATTATTTACATAATACAAGGGAAAAAATGTAAATTTTTTCATAGTTTTTAGTAAGTCCGTTGGGCCTATAATTAGGCCCAAAACCTCCCACCCGCCCGCCTACCTGCCAGGTGCCCACCACCCATTCGGTGCACCCCTAATGTGAATAAAATTAACCCTTGGATCCACATTTACTTATTATTTTTACCGTCAATTAATTTACCGCCTACTTAATGTTAGTCTTAATTTAATTTAATTTCTCCGCATTTGTTTCATTAGTCTATATAGCAAGTAGGACGAGTGAGGTAATACTCGATTCCTATCCCTGACCTAATCAATCCTTGTGGAGACGTTATTCGGATTCAAAGCCCACTTTATTACTTGTGCGACCTGTATACTTGCAGAAAAAAAATCGCCAACAAGTCCAATGGCATTGAAACTAAATCCATTAAGCGTTCTGGAAAGCTACTATGTAAAAGGTTTCAACATTTTTAGGTTTTGTATACACAACTGGAAATTAGGGTTTCCAGATTAGTTTTATACACATTGGACAATTTTAAACACTGACTTGGAAAAATCATAACTAATTCTCAAAAATTCAAATAAAGTGATTCTGGACTTTATGGAAAGCTTAATAAATATATATTTACATAAAAATAAGGTCATTTGATTTACACACAACAACATATTCGATAATTTCATTCGCTACGGTTGTGTTGGGTAAGCATGCTAATTTAGTTTTGACCAAAAATCAATTCAGGGTTGTTTGGATTGCAATGCGAATCAAATTTTTTTTTGGTTAAAACTATGTTTCTATAGTAATTACACTAACAAAAAGTCAAACTTAGATTATATTGCTACAATAAGACGTGGTTTGGATTTGTAACGAGCCCTTAAACTCTTCAAATCTATTCTTTAGAATCATGCAATAAAGACATTATTTAATTCACTAGATTTTTCATGAGATATCAAGCAAAAGTTCAGATTTAAAAAGCGCTTTAAATCAAGTAAACATGCTCAAGTTTTCTAATCCATTCACATTCAAACAAAAGCCTGAGACCAAAATTTTACAACATAAAACCCAACAACATTTTTTTACAATTGACAAACTCAAGCATGCGCAATCTCAAGGCCAAATTTACCAATAGTATCATCCATTTAATCATGCATCCAAATATATCATTTCTTCATTAAGAATGTGTTTAGAATGAAAGAAAAGTGGGAGGATGGAAAATATAGGATGAATTTTTGGATGAAAGTTTAAAAGTTGGATTGTTTGAAAAGGAAGAAAATGGGAGGGATAAAAATGAAGGTGGGCCCCACAATATTTTATCATTTCAATATTGAAAGGAAAGGTGAAAGAATTTTTTTTTATTTTATGAAAGCAATCAAAAACAAATTATTCTCTTGCCCATTTATTAATTACAAAAAAAATATGAATGGATAAAATGGTAAATTTATAGATAAAAAATTTTCTTTCCCTTCTATTATACCAAACAACAAAAAAGAAAAAAATATTTTCTTTCACTTCCTTCTTATTATCTTTCAGCTCTTATTTTTCTTTCCATCCAATTTTATTTCCCTCTTACCAAACACATGTCATTCATACAACTACAAAGTGTATTGTCCAACAAGCCAAACTCATTGGATCAAATTTCCACAGCATATTCGTGTTGTGTCTCATGTCCTATCTTAATGGATTTATTTTTTTAAATATCACTTATTGACAACTTGTTTTAAAGTATGCCATTTAAAAAAAATACAATCTATATCGTTTTTTAGTAGTCAATTTGATCAAATTGCTATAATATATATATATATATATATTTATATATATTTTACCAATGAAGAAAAAAAACATAGTAATTTATTAATAAAAAATAAAAAAATATAATAATAACATATATAAACTTAATAAAAAAATAAAAATATATAATAATAACACAAATTATAAACTTAAGTGTAAAATATTTAATGATTTTCTCTATCTTTCTTCTTTCTAAATTTTCATATTTAATATTGATCATATTCCTCTTTAATTCTCGATCTATTTCATGAAAACCAAAACTAGGGGTGACAATTTGTGTCATGGGTCGTGTTGGTGTCGTGTCCTATTCATGTTTGAGTACAGACCCAGACACGACTCATTTATTAATCGTGTCTTAAGGAAAGACCCAGACACGACCCATTTAAATATCGTGTTAATCGTGTCACCCAATTACGACCCATTTATAAGTCATGTCTAATTAGGTCTAAGTGGATCGTGTCACTCTCGTATCTATTGACCCAATTAGTTATATTTGAGTTTAAATTAACAAATTTTTAATTATTTTTTGCAAATCTAAAGTAAATTTTGTTGAATAAACACCTAATCTTGTAAATGTATTTAATTATGATAGCAATTCTTATGTTATGCAGGTAAAATTTATCAAATAATAAATAAATAAATTTTAAGTACATGTAAATGGATGTTAAAAATGTATATTTATTTATAATTAATTTAATAATCGTGTCTTAGCGGATCTTATCGTGTTATCGTATTCGTGTCGTGTTTATCAATTATTTAATCGTGTTAGTCGTGTCTGAGCCGTTAAGACCCAGACCCATTAAAAAAAGACCTAGACCCGCTAATTCGTGTTGTGTTCGTATTGTGTCTCGTGTCTGAACCCAAATTGCCGGCCCTAATCAAAACTATGAAAATTTTGTAAGCCTAGATTCACAATCACAATCCGCAACCTTACGCGGCCACGTGTCCCAATCACCATTCCCCAAGCAATTCCCAAAAAGCCCAGCACTTGGCGGACTCCAGCCCATTATCCAAAACAGTTAAATAAAAACCCCCACGGACGCAACCCCCGACCCTTAAATCCACCCAACACAAAAGCGCGTGGAGTCCGACGCCTCTCACGCGCTATAACCAAACTCGCATAAGTGTTTCGCAAATCTCTCTCTCACTCTTGAGTCTCACTTGCCTAGCTTTCGCGTGCAATTTGATTTGCGACTTTGGATTTTTGCGACTCTTAGAGAGAGAGAGAGAGAGGGAGAGCGGGAATTGGAGCTCCAAAAAAATGGCGTCGTCGGTGGAGAACAGGGACGACAAACCCTCCGTCGAAGACCTCTCGCTCTTAGCTCCACAAGGATGGCAAAAGACGGTTCGCTTCTTTCCCGATTTCACTTTCTTTAGCCCTAATTGGAGTTCTTTCTCGTTCTTGTCTCCCAATTTCATGCCGTTTGTTTGTTTGTTTTTTTTTTTTTTTGGATTTTGTGATCTCTTTGGTTTAGTTTATGAATTCGCACTTGGAATTAGTGGATCGAATTAGTCGGTGGTTGATGTTTCTTTCGCGTTGTCGTTAATGTCTTGAAATTAGTTGTTTCTCGAATCGTGATTCACTAATATCAGGGAAAATTATGTTGTTTTTTTTTTCCCTTTTTTTTTTTTTTTGGGATTTTGAGGTATTTTGTGAGTGTGTGTTGTATGGACTTGATATTTTACGTTAAATTGTGCTGATTGACCGAACAAAAGAAACAGTTGACCAAACAAATGTTTTCTTTCGCTAGTGGTGAATTTAAGGTCAAATGTGGGTTATCATTTTTCTGAAGGAAATTTTAGTGCCTTCTAGTTTTGAATTAACTTGTTTAAAAATGAAAAACAGAGATTCTTTAGTTGTGCCTAAGTTCTTAAAGGTGATTGAGGTTCATTCATGGAAGAACTCTTGTACCCTTTCGTCAAAAGATACTAGCAGAAAATGGGTAAAGGTTATAGTTTCACACTGTGTGATTGTGGGGTTTTTTTTTAATTTCTTTTTATTTTTTTAATTTTAGAAATCTGTAACTGTTTGTGCCCGTTAACTAGGCTAATTATAAGATTTAGGCCTTGGCTTTAATGTCTTTCATGGACTAGGTGTTGCTTACATTTGGCAGTTCTTGTCACATACATGTTCACATTATCGTAGGGACCCATGAGTCTAGGAGAAACGATGCTTCTGCATCATTTTAATTGTTCCTTTGAGTGAACTTAGGGTATATCTCGATAATACTCAATTGTAGCCATTTAGATGCATCATAATGATTTTTGGTTTGCATCGTATGTAAGACCTTTAAATTTGATTTCACTGTAAATAAAGTTTTATAGCATGATATCGAAATTATACACCCTAAATCTATGCACTTTTTTGTTGCCACGGAGAAACAGACATTAGCATCTTTCTTTCACTCTTTTTCATTTGCAGAATTGTTGAAAAACTTAGTAATCTCTCTGAATTGGTTAAAATCGTTTATCAGTTACCGCCCATGAAGAAGCTAAACATTTAGTTTCTCAAAACATTCTTAACGGCCCTTATTTTCGAAGCTTCCATAATTTATTTATTTATTTTTAACCAAATGACCAAAAAAAAAAAAAAAAAAAACAGCATGCTTATGCAATTCAACATAGATACTGCCATGTTATTTCCCCTGAAAATTATTGGATTTTCTATCATTAGTTTTTTCAACTTCTTGGAGGGAGCCCATTGCAGCCCTTGCTAGCTTAGGATTTTCTACCACCATCATATGTCGTTCAAATTCTTGCTGCAACTGAGTCATTTAAATGTATTATATTTTGATTCATGAAACATCGTATCATTATGTTATTTATTTTACTTTTTCTTTTTTTTTTTAAGGGAATTTTAAAGAAATAGCTACTGTTTACAAAATGATTTTAATAAATATTAAAAAAATTTAAAAACTAGCCATGTTAGAAATTTTTGACAAAATTTTTTACTAGTGTCGAAAGTTTCTGACAGTAATTTTATGTGTACTTTTGTTATTGTCAGAAATTTCTTATATGTTTTAAGACTAGTTTTTAAATTTTTTGAAATTGTGGCTATTTTTTAAAAATACACAGCCATTTAAAATGGCTATTTACCTAATTGACCATTTTTTAATCAGTATTTATCATATATATATATATTTTTTGTGTGTATATCTTTATACAATTTATTGCTGAGATAATATGTGATAAACCCTAGCATCAGAACCATAGTTGCATTGGTAATATTTTAAAATTTGTTTAACAGACTTTTCAGAATAAGAAGTTAGTGAGAATTTTTTTTTTAAATTTTTTTTTGGCAGAACAAAGTTTATCCTGTTTAACTTTACAATCTTCTTTTGCTAAATATATTTTTTTATCAAAAATTTTGGAAAATAAGATAGTATGTGTTGTAATCTAGCCTTTAGGCTTGAAATTCATCAACTCCGCATAGATACATGTTTTGAGGCTGTTTGGAGACTCCTAACACACTTCAAAGACGATAGAAGAAAACTAAACAGCTCTATAAAACCTGTTTTTACCTTTAGCAAATCTCCAAAGACAAAGTACTTTTAATTTATATTTCTTATAGAGTCAATTTAAACGTATACTTGCTAATGTTAGGATACCTGCCATTGCTAATGGAGAATCAAATTAGTATTTAACACAAGCCATAATCAATAGGTATTTGATCCGAAATTGATTATATAAAATTTCTTGTAGCCATACATGACATATTTTTGTTTGCTTTATTAATTAAATAAAATTATCATGTTCTGCAATTTTTAGTTGATGAAAAACAGACTAAAGTTTTTGTGAGATATGAATCAATAGTTCTTTTTTACATGAGCATCATAAATCATTGACCTTGATCTTTTTGAGTTTTCATGGATACAAGTTTTATCATTTAAAAAGTAATGGTGACTTTTTCTTTTTACAGCAACTCAAGACCTGGTGTATTATTTACAGCTTTTCATGTCGAATGCCCTTGGCAATTGTTTAACCCCCTCAAGTACCCTATGGTTGTTGCATTGACGTGTGTTTGTTAGTACTGAGTACAAGGGTCAAATTTTACAGGTGTATGCTTCATATCTATAGTGACACAGCTTCTTTCCTGTCAGTTGGACACAATTTTGGTAAAGAAAGATTAAAAGCAGATGATGAATACTTTGATTTGCATATTGAAGAGAATTTCTTCTGCGAGCGTTCTCTGTTTTTTTTTAATTTTGTCCAACCTATTATCTACCTTCATTTTGTATTAAGTCTCTTGGGTTCTTTTTCTGTCTTAGTGAATTGCTTTTCCAAGAAAAGTTGCAAAACATGGTTGTACTTTCTCTATACCGAGGTTTTGTGGTCTGTCGTGACAACTACCAAGTAGATATTGTTGTTTAATCTCCTTTAACAAACATGATGTAGTTAACTTTGTAGTCAGGATCTTGGTTGTTCAGTTTGCATGTTGGGTCCGGTTTCCCAGATGAAGAAAATAAAAAAGGGAAATGGATTGGACAAATAAGGTTGTTACACCTTTAGTTATGGAAATAAAATCTCTTGCCGTATACATGTTGATATCTCATATTTGGATTGAATTTTTATCAGCTCCATGTTCTTTGTTGTCATCAATACCTTGCTTTACTTATGCGGCTTTTATCTTTACTGTGCTGCAGGTTAAAAAAACTAGGACGCCTGGGAGGAGTACGATAGTATTTGTGTCACCTACAGGAGAAGAGATTAAGAGTAAGACCCAGCTGGATCGGTATCTCAAATCTCATCCTGGAGGGCCATCTAGTTCAGAATTTGATTGGAGCACAGGTTCTTCTCTTTTCTTTATATTGTGTGATGTGTTTGCCATCGTGCATTTTTTTTTTTTTTGACACAAATGAGACTATGACAAGTTAAAAATGCTTCATCACGATAGGTGAAACTCCAAGGCGTTCTAGAAGAATAAGTGAGAAGTCAAAAGCAACCGAGTCACCGGAGAGTGAGCCTCCCAGGAAAAGACGAAATAAGTCTAGCTCAAAGCAAGCGGCTGATGAGGAAAACAAGGCCGTTGAAGAAGAAGATGCTGTTGAAAAAGAAGAAAATGCTGTTGTCGGGGAAGAGACCAAGACAGTTGACGACGTGGAAATGAAAGAAGCCGAGATGTATGTTGAGAAAGCTGAGGATCAGGGAACTGATAACAAGACTGAAGAAGATGCTGCAAATGAATTGCCATCGGCAGAACCAGTGGATCATAATAAGGAAGAAACCGAAAAGCAGAAAGAGACTGAAGATTTGTTAGAAAAGGAAAATGAGAAAGCTGAGGAGAAAACAATTTCAAGTACTGCGCCTGATGAGAGAGTTGTGGATCATAATAAGGAAGAAACTGAAAAGCAGAAAGTCTCTGAATATTTGTTTGAAAAAGAAAATGAGAAAGCTGAGGAGAAAACAATTTCAAGTACTGCCTCTGATGAGAGAGATGTGGATCATAATAAGGAAGAAACTGAAAAGCAGAAAGAGTCTGAAGATTTGTTAGAAAAGGAAAATGAGAAAGCTGAGGAGAAAATAATTTCAAGTACCGCGCCTGATGAGAGAGTTGTGGATCATAATAATGAGGAAACCGAAAAGCAGAAAGAGTCTGAAGATTTGTTAGATAAGGAAAATGAGAAAGCTGAGGAGAAAACAATTTCAAGTACTGCGCCTGATGAGAGAGTTGAAGGCGAAGCACCCTCTAGGGCCGATGAGTCGAAGGAAGAAAAGAAGCTCGACGAGCCAAAAGGTGATGAAGAGGGGGACTCTGTTGACAAAGAGGTCCCTGCCCAAGAGCTGCCTTGTGATGGCGAAACTAAAGATGGGTCGAGACCCGCAGATAATTATCCGACGACAAGTCTTGAAGAGAAGACACCGCAGCACGAGCCCAAGGCATCAGAAGTTAGCTGTTGAAACTCTCGATGTTATACTAGGCTTGTATCTTTCCTTTTGATTAGGTACATTACCAGTTAGGTTATCTAACTGACAGTGAAAATTTGCTGTTATAGTTTAGGGTCTCTTAGTTTTGATTTGGATATTAGTGGTGGAATGTTTTATCAACTAAGGCGTTATCCTTTTGCATAATTAGCCATGTTTGGATATACTTGTTCTAATTTACGAGACCAATTCTTTATATGACGACTTTGTAGTTTCAAGTCTCATAATTTTTCTTGCGTTTTTCAACTGGCATACCCACTTTTCGCTTTTTCACTAATACCTTCTTGCATTTTTCGGCCTAGACTTGAATATAATTCTGAGCTACTCCTTTGTGTACAAAGGAATTAGTGGATTATAAAGATTAATGCAAGCCAAAAGCAAAGATAATATGGCATCAAAGAAGCGTTTATGCTGTCATAGCACCTTATGAGCAAATAGTTGTGCGTTTTTATAAACTTTTACTTGTCAACAACACATGCCATACATTACTAGAACAAATGAAGGTGAATCTCTTTGGGTAAAAAACACACATTAAAACAAGTCTTCATAGAGAACCAGATCTTAGCGCATTACTCTGGAACAAGGGTGTCGGAAACGGAGATGCATGGAGCCTGGTCTTTGGGCACTCGTCACTCGGCAGAGACGGAGGAGCCAATTTTAATTTTGAAATTGAAGCTGATGCAAGTCAACAATTGTTGATTGTTGCTCTCTAGTGTCATTTTAAGAGAGTAAGAGCCCTGCAAAAATATAAAAAATTATTATTATTATTATCATCAAAGTAATTTGTAAACACCAGGAAATTACATCAAATAAGAGTATGTACTAAAAGAGAGAATATTTCAAGTATCAATGTCATTGGTCATTCAGTTCAGATCCAGATTACATTACATTTCACTTTAGAATTCCATAACATGAGAGAACACAATTTTAAGTATGTACTCCAAGTTCTCCAACACTTCAACCATAAAATAGAGCACAAAAATGTATCCAACAAGAAATTCATATCAAAGAACTTTCGTCTCACCCAAAGGGGAGATAGGAAATAGAAAATAGAAAAGAAACCAAAACAAAAATATGTTCAAGGCTCAGTACAAAGCTTGTCCATGGGGCAAGAACCACAAAAGGCAGCATTCAAACTCAGATAGTCCCTCATGAAGCTCGGAAAAAATATATATATATATATATATATATGTGTGTGTGTGTGTGTGTGTGTGTGTGTGGAAGAACAATTTGTAAGAAAGGTTGCAGTGATAATATGAAGTATCTAAATGATTAGTTGTGTGGTTAACTCATCAATAGGAACCATTTTTCTTGAGGTCCAATTCAATTTAAGTGACGCGAAAGATTAGATTCTAAGTTTAATCTATAGGAGGCCCTTATCATGTCAAACTATTCCATACAAACAAAAAAAAAAAAAAAAGGAGAGAGAGAGAGAGAGAGAAGAGAGACAATCACAAATTGTGGTTGTGCAAGTAACTAGCCAATAACCCCTTCAAATAACTGCATCATCTCACAAGTATTGGTACTCACATCGAAAATTCTAACTTTCCAAATCGAATACAAGAATATATCAGACAGTATTAATTTATAGGAAAACGGTGATAGTATAATATGAAAAACAATCAGTATGAAGTATTAACATTCTATGGTGGAACTTACGGGTGGAGTGAATCCAGGTAAAGTTTGGGTGTGAGAGAGCACAAAGTTTCCAGCTGCAATAGGAAGGGAAATCTCCTCACTGAGCTTGTGAGTTTCTGTATGGACGTGAATTCCGAGAAAAGAAACCTCGATCACGACTTTTCCATCAGTGATGGCTTCCCCTGTATGAAAGAAACACGGCAGTTCATTGATCAAATGCCTAGGCCTTTCCAGGAAAGAAAGCATAAAAAGCAACTTCAACTCCTTTGCAATTGGCGTCTTTAATAGATCGGCCGTGCTTTAAAAACCCAAATACTTCTTTCGCTAGACCAGTACGGGGAAAAGAAGATGATGATATTGACAACAAAAAGGCTGAATGACATTCAAGCAAGGTTAAAGGTTTAAAATAATTTGCAACCAAAACCTTTCTCCGAAGTAAGTAACATCCTTGTTTAGATTGCAATTATCAATGGCCTCAGAGTGAATTATTATAATCCATAGTCGAAAGCAGCTGATTAGTAGAGAGTAATCGTCCCAACAACTCCCAAACTAGAAACAATTCTAAAATTACTACATTCCACTCTTAAAAGCTTTCATGAAATGGTCCATTATTTGAGCATGCATCCTTGCATTCAGTGACAATGGAAAAACCGCTCCCAGATTTTATAATCAATCAATTCTATCAGAAAACATCACATTCTTTACAGCGTAATTGCCCAAACATGATTAAAAACCAATATTTCAAACCGAAAATCACTAAAAAAAAGCACGAACATTAACAAAATATGTTCACTTAGCAAAGCCACAAACTACTAGCCGAATTGGTTACGAAAGAAAGCAATATCCAATGTGTCAAAACTAGACTCAACAAAACAGCAACGCCTGACTAAAGCAGAGGGCAACCGCGAAATCGCATTACTCGCAAAATAAGGCTTGTAAGACATCAAACACAGGTTTGAAATAAGTTTTTTGATATCCTAAGTTTGATTTTCTCATTCCGTCCTTCCCCGGGCACTGCCCCATAATCCTAGTCAACTTTTAAGTGTTGATTAAACCCGTTACCTGTTTACTCAAAACAATAATAATAGTAATTCTCAACATACTACTTGAAGAATACACTCTCAAAGATAACCAAATAAGCAAATAGATGAAATACATAAGAAGGGTAAAAACTAAAACATGTAAAAATATTTCACCTGTTGAAGCTGATATATTGAAGGTCGCTGGCTGGCCACTCACCACAGGGTCAGGGGAAATCTTAACACCCTGGACCTTCACGGCATAGTTACCTTTCTTATCTGTTAAAAGATAAGAATTTTTAACTAAATATACTTTAAAGTATCTAATAATTGAATAACAGGCCATTGTGAAAATAGCTTCAAGCTAGAGCATTTATACCCTTAAAAAAAAAAAAGAGCATTAACTCATTTGGGTGAACAAACCCATTAAATTCCAATTATTGCTTCAGAGTTGCATAAAAATGGGGTTTTAAAAGAACTCCCACTAAAACAAAAATCAAATGGCAAGTAAATTTAAATTTAAGCCTTAAATAAATTTGGTACACTCTATCTTCAACCATTTTCTGGTGTTTCTCAGCAACCAAAGAAATGTAAACATGCATGTGCAATTGTGCGTAACGACCCACAAAATTAAATAATTAAATAAATAACGAAATCCGATTATCCAATGTTAAAACCCAAAACATTTTCTGGGTGTTTATCATAAGCCTCAATAAAGGCAACAAAAATCGATTGATTCACTCTCTATAAATCCATGCATGCATGTGTATGTAATGTCTGTATGCGAGCATTAGAGAATCAAAAACCATATCTTAGAGAAGGGATTTTTGTTATTATTTTTTAAATTTTTGGGTACCAATAGCTGAGAGAAATTACCGCAATATTTAACAGTGGCAGATTGAGCGCAAGGAAGAAGAAGAAGAAGAGAAGAAGAGAGCACAGCAACAATGGCGAGCTTTATAAATTCAGGCAGTGAAGAACCCATCATCTGTGTTGTCCAGGAAGCTCACTCGAAAGGAATCGTAATTGTTGGAGACAACGAAATTTCGGAATCCGAAGTGGTCTTGTTTTTTTTTGTTTTAATAATTTATTTGTGGAATATTCTTCAACAGTATATAGTGCACAATGCCAATGGGTGTTTGGTTCGCGAGTATTTTAAATATGGTAATAGTAATCTTAAATATCACTATGTTTAGTAGGTGGTAATATAAAATTATAAAACTCGGTAATCTTATTCTTGGGAATTAGATACCCTTAAAACGTAGTAATCTGAAACCCTTTAATTAGATGGTTTTTATATTACTGTAATCTTATAAGCATGGTAATGTTGTAAAATTTGCCATGATGTCCTTTAAAAAATGCCCTTTTTTTTTGCTGTGACTGAACGCACTCGACCTTTCTCGGCTCTAAGCCTTGCCGATTCCTCACAACCTCGACGGAGTCGCTCGCCGGAAGCTCAGGTCAGTTTCGAATCTTGGTTGGAAATTGTTTTGGGTGAAATATTTTTATGGGTGTGTGCCGTAATATCATTCTCTGGGATAGTTCCTCGCCGTTGTAAACCAACTTACGGTGAGTTTTCATAGAAAAATCTCATACTAGTTTTTTCACCCGTGTTTCGCGCGTGTATAACACGTTGAAACGAGTAAAAAAAAAAAGAAAAAAAAAAGAAAGAGGAGAGAAAAATTGTAAAACAGTCTC
Organism: Boehmeria nivea var. tenacissima; assembly: GCA_018132145.1. Taxonomy (NCBI): domain Eukaryota; kingdom Viridiplantae; phylum Streptophyta; class Magnoliopsida; order Rosales; family Urticaceae; genus Boehmeria; species Boehmeria nivea. The sequence continues at coordinate 10,564,003 of CM030874.1, forward strand.
TTTAAATTTGCGTAGAAGCCCTTCAAAATTTTTTAAAAACCTTCCAAAAGAGCCCTTAAATGCAATTTTTTAAGGAAAAAAATTAAAAAAGAAAAAAAAAATCAGGGGACGTCACGTGTCGTCCGCATGGGACGTCACGTTTCATCCCCTGATGAGGCTTTTTTTGGCTGAGAGGGAGAAGCGGATTGTGCCTTAGTAATATAGTATAGAGATTCTTGATTTTGAAAGTCCTAATGTTTTTAGAATAATGCTAGACATACCAAATTTTTTATCAATTTTTTAATACCAACCATGTGGCAATTGAATTGTCATATTTTGATTGGCATAATTCTAATTAGATGATAATAATATGACACATATGTTGATATTAAAAAGTTGGTAAAAAAAAATTGGTATGTCTAGCACTACTCATGTTTTTATATTGGTATTTTATTTAGCAAAATAATTATGGTATATTGATCAAGACTTATTAGTTGTTCAAATTATTTTTGTTTAGTTTTGGAACTTGGATAAAGAAAATTGGACATGTATTTTTTCAGGTGTTCTCATAGGTGTTCCAACTTCGACTATATTTAACAATTTCGTTTTAAGAAATTATTAATTTCTATTTTCAAGAGATTTGATTATATTTGTTGCTAATTAAACTAATGTTTCCTTTTATTTGTCTGTCTCATATTCGGTTATTATTTATAGAAGTTTAATGTTTGTTTTGTTCACGTTTGAGTATTTCTAATGGATCATTTCATCTGGGCATGGCCTCACAGACGTATGCATTGCAAAACTACGTGACCAATTTCTATGTCTTTTTTACTTTCTGTTGTCTACATCTTCTCGAAACTGTTCTCCATATATATTTTACATCTTTATGTGGTGTTCTTGTAAGTGTTGCAACACCAACAAGAACAACAACTGACAAAACGGTTCTTTTAATTGGTATCAGTGCAGTGTCACTAGTTTTTTAAGTGAGATATAGGTAGTTTCAGATCCGTTTTGCTATTGATGGATTTCTTGAAAAAATGAGGTTTAACACAACTTCCATCCTTACTTGATAGAACCGTATTCTTATTATTAGCCTGTATGAAGTCGTTTATCAAGTCCATGGACGATAAAGCTTGGAGGGCTATACTGACCGATTGGCATCCCATGAAGAAGAATGATAATGATGAGTTTGTGAAGAAGCCAGAAATTAAATGGACTGCAAATGAGGACAGATTGGCAAACCGTAATTCCAAAGCCTTGAATGTTATTTTCAATGTTGTCAACACAAATCAGTTCAAGTTGATTTCTACTTGCAATACAACAAAAGAAGCGTGGGAGATTCTTGAAACGGCATGTGAAGGTACAAACGAGGCCTTTGCACTTAGACAGAAGTATATTAAAGAAACCTTAAACGAAAAGCTCTCAGATCTCTTCCTAAGAGATTTGCTTATAAAGTTACCGCCATCGAGGAAGCCAAAGATGTTCAAACTATAAAGCTTGAAGAACTGGGATCTCTTCGAACATTTGAGATGAAACTCGATGAGGAGAATGAGACCAAAAGGCTAAAAGATTGCATTCCAAGCTGAAAGTCATCTAGAGAAAAAGGTGTCACTTTACGATGAAGATGGAGATCTAACCAAATCCTTAGCACTACTGTCCGAGAATTTCAATAAGGTGATCAAAAGGCTGAACAAGAGCAATAGAAGCGGTCCAAGGAGCAGAAACACTAGCAGTGTTTCAACTAGTGTTCAAATAGGTAGAAGTAACACCTCTACTAATGTTGGAAGTTTTGATGCAGGATCTAGAAACAAATTCAATGTAGGGAATAGTTCGGAGTACAATGTAAATAATAAAGGAATTTAATGTAGAGAATGTGAATGCTTTAGACGCATAAAAACAATATGCAAATAAACTCTAGAAGATTTCTTCAAAAAAAAAAAATAAACTCTAGAAGAAAAATAAGTCCCTCAAAGCTACTAGGAGTGATGGATATTCTGATTACAATTAAGATTATGAGTCTAATATTGTTGCTTTTGTATCCAAATCTGACAATACAAGTGCTGCAGAAACTAGAGGTTCTTATAGTATTCCCTCCAATGTTTTAGGTGGTATTTTGACACTTACCTATAAAAGTAGTGATGACGAGGACCTTACTGAAGAAGGGATGACTCTGGCTTATAGCCTTCTTTCCATAAAAAGTGGACTGGATTAAGTAAGGTGATTGAGAAGCTTTCTAGCCAAATTGTTCAATCAAACATGGAAAAGAACAATATTTTATAAATTATTTCTGATCTGGAGATGAAGCTGAAACAGAGCCAAGATAAGAAGGATGAGCTAAGTGCAGAGCTGAAAAACATGAAGAAATCTGTAAAGATGTTAACTTATGATTTTTATAATTTAGATGAAATCTTGTCTATAGAAAGATAAGATTAAAAAACATCTTGACCTCGAATACATTGGTTTTGGGAAAGCTACTGGTGCACAAACAGTATTTGTTAAAGCAAGCTTGTGTGGTGTGAAGAAGGACGAAGATCTAAAGTTGTAGGCAGGTGTTACGACGGCAACAAAGACACCTACTACGACACCCAGAAGAAAATTTACTGAGAAAAAGATAGAATGAGAGAAATACCGTGGATTCCAATCTACCACTATTGTAATAGAAGATGTCACATCAGACGTAGGTGTTATCAATATCTTGCAGATCCTAGAAGAGCAAGTTAAGAAAAGATTCCAACATTAAGAAGAGAAAAGCAACTAATAGGAAAAGTTAAATTTTCATAGAATACATCATCATTATCTCATTTTGATCATCATACTAATCAATGCGAACTGGAAGTTTAAAGATTTATTCATTTTCTGAATATTGCTAATCATTGCCAAACGCATTCAATGATGCAAAGAGAGTGACTAAGTCATATATGCAAACTGCAAATGCTCCACCAACAATTGAAGTCTCTAAGGACAACCTAGAGATGAAATGGCAAACAAATCAAATACACACCTAAAGCGTGGAAGAACAATGGGTTCCAAAGATAAAGTTTCTCGTAAGATAAAGGGACAAATGAGAACTTTATAAGAGTATGGTGCTCTTGAAAAGACCACATTATCAGAGCAAATTGGCATGACTGAATTAAAATAAGAGGTCTAGTTAACTAAAAATACTGAAAATGTCGAGATCTCAGTAAATTATGTTAGTACTGGTAGACGATAGAAATATGATGAAATTAATATCGACAATATATTTGCATATGTTATAGCACTTGAAATAATGAAAGAAAACGAGGATCTTGAACCAAAATCTATCAAAGAATTTCGGTGTACAAATGATTGGCCAAATTAGAAAGACGCTATCCGTGCTGAGTTAAATTGTCTGCAAAATGAGAAGTGTTCGGAGCCTGATGGTGTGAAACCTGTTGGGTACATATATGTTTTCGTACTAAAACGCAAGGAGAAAAAATAAATTGTGAGATATAAGACAAGACTCATTGCACAGAGTTCACAAAGGCTTGGTATTGATTATTAGGAGACGTATTCTTTCATGGAAGATGCAATTACCTTTCGATATTTGATAAGTCTAGTAGCTCTGAAGGACTTGATATTAATCTAATGGATGTAGTAACCGTATACATATGGATCACTAGATGGTGATATTTATATGAAATCCCAGAATAATTCAAGATGTCTGAGACATATGAATCATTATCATGAGATACGTGTCAGCCCAATTGCAAAGATCTTTGTATGATTTAAAGCAATCTGGGCGCATGTGGATAATCGCCTCAATGAATATCTATTAGAAGAAAGATATGTGAATAACAGTATTTGCCTCTGTGTTTTCATTAAGAGGTCAAATTCTGGATTTGCAATTGTTGTAGTGTACGTTGATGATTTGAATATCATTAGGACTCCTGAAGAGCTCAACGAAACAGTTGCACATTTAAAGAAAGAATTTGAGATGAAAGATTTACAAAAAAAATAAAATTTTGGAAATTTATCGAAGCATAGTTCAAGGGAGGTAATTTAGAGAGAAAATCTCTTGTTTTGTTCATAGTATAGGATTTCTTTTAAAGGTCTTTTAACAAATTAAGTATGGTACAATTAACTATTGCAAGCTAATGTTTGACACAAATAATATATTTATCATAAAAATAGAAGGTTTAATTTAGCATTTATCGAAGATAGATGATTTATCAAACTATGCTGATGAAAAAAGTTACTGAAATTATAAGTATGTAGGGTGTTTGGTTACCAAACGTGATTCCTTAAGAAACAGGTTTACCAAACGCCTATAGCTGCTTTAGATTCTTTTATAATCTAAAAACAGCCTCTAAAAGCAATGCCAAACTGGCCCATTGTTTTTGAATGCTGCTTTTAGATTATAAAATAATCTAAAGCAATTATAGGCATTTGATAAACATGTTTCTTAAAGAAGCAGGTAATCGTTTCTGCTTTTACGTAGTGTAATTTGAGAAGCAGGTTAAAGACTGCTTTTCTGTAACCAAAACTGTTTCTCCAATTTAAATTACTAAATTATCCTTAATTAACTACCCATATTCCACTAACTAATTTTCTAAAATTATTATTTGATAATTTTACATACCCACACTTTTGTAACAGCAGTTTCAAAAATAAAATAATCAAATACCCTACATGCTTATAACTTCAGCAGCTTCTTTCATTAGCACAGTTTGAAGCACTTCTTTTATAAGCACAACAATGCCAAACTGGCGCAGTGTGTTTTTCAAAGACAATCACAGTTTTAAAAATTTAAAGTTAACTATAAAAAATTTCTTACAGATGTATAAAATTTCTAAAATAACTATTTTTTTTAATTTTTTAAACTATAATTATTTTTTAAAGAGCGCGTCTCAATTGGGGAACGGTGAGAAAAATATATCGCTGGGGAACTATTTTAAAATTTTTAATTGGATAATAATAGAAGTGTATAATAACTAAAATAGACATTCTCACACTTAATTATTACTATAAATTAAAAAAAAAACTTGAAAATAAGATTTTTTGTTCTTCTTCGCAGGCCACCACCTCTACTGTTGATCCCCAGCCTCAAGCCCGTCACTGCCACCTCAGCATTTTCTTCGCACGCCACCTCCACTGCCGATCGCCGGCCTCAAGCCCTTCACCGCCGCCTCGACATTTTCTTCGCTCGTATTTTTGTCTCGCGCGATGACTCCGGCACCAGTGTCGCGTGGCTCCACGAAAAAGGTCATCGACGATCGGAAATCATGCCCAATTCAGATCCAAACAAAGACTACAACCATTTTTAGATTCCCACTAATAAAATGTAACTCACAAACAAAGCTTCATTACCAATTTCAGATCCAATTCAGAATAAATATTAAGCCTACAACCTCTGTTGGGCCATATTTTGGGTTAGACTCAAAAGCCCATGAAGCCAACCAAAAGCCCGCTAGAGGCCCACAAAATGGCCCAACGGCTCCACGATCCCGACATTTGCCGGCCTATCGCCACGACGTCCTGTAGACCCTAAGGCCTGGCTCCCAGCCAGCCACGCAGCCCGCTTCCAGCTGGCCCCATAACCCGGCGCTTCGTCGGCCCCACATCTCAGCGCCCAGCCGGCTTCGCGGCCTATCGTCCCATCGACCCCATAGCCCGGTAGCTCGCTGGCTCCACAAGCCGACGCCCTGCCAACCCCGAATGCCGAACACTCTGTCATAACGACCTCTCTCGGACCACTGAGTCAATAACTTCCAATTCAACGAGAAAAATTCGGAACATGTACCCACGAAAAGAACCCGAATCACGATCACCTGAAAAAATAGTGGCGAAACGTGGTTAAAAACGATTAATCCCGACTTTTATCAATACGACAGAATAAAAAAAAAATTGAGGTATTGAAATTCTAAACACTCTAAACACTATCCCACTAAAATTATTCTCTGGTTCACCCTGATTGTCTTGAGCGTCGGAGTGCTCGTACTGGAAATAATCCCAGTGCCCCCGTCATGCTTTGCTGTCTTTTTTGCAAAACCGGAGTTCATTTCAAACCATCAATGTACGTGGTTCAACGCAAATTCGAGCTTGAAGGAGAAACCACGTGTTAAACCAAGTTGGCAAAAAAAATTGCACCAATATTTTGGTGCTAGAATGAGGGCTCTTGTAAAGTTATCAGTGGCAAGAGCTCTCAACCCAGTAACGACAATCATCATGGCAAGTCAAAGTATACAAGGTTACTAATGAAACACTGCTGCAGAGGAAGCTCCGGCGACACACCAGCCAAGAAAGAGACAGCCGGCCAGAGTCAATCGCCAGTCCACCCGCGCCAAGCGGATGAAAGATATCGTCAACATGATGGCTATAAACATGGCCTGCCTCGCAAAAAAGAATGGACGCAATCGCTCCAGAAAACGCTCTGCCTATGCAGCCCAGCCTCGTCGGAAGGATAGGCTCCCTCGAGCGCGTTGTTCGGCGAGGATGCCCAGCAGAGTACCAACAAAATCCACCAGGAGCAAACGGCGGAGTACCCGCTGGGTCACGACGCACTAATGGATCGGTATTTGACCGGCTGGAAGGCGAAGCTGAAGAAGTGGTCGAAAGCTCTTAGGCACCTAGCGGGTCTAGAACCCATGCAACCATCGATCACCGTGATCAAATCAATTAACAGCATCGCGGGGTCTAGCCCAGCTCGAACCTGTCGGCACGGGAAACTACCAAGACAGACCTGAAATCAGCCTCCATGACGAGGAAGCCCAAAGTAGAGGAAGTAATCGGATTGGGTCGCCCATGCCCAATAACTGGAACCAGCAACTACTCCAACGGATAGAAAGGCTCGAAAGGGAGCGGAACTGGAATGACGATGCTCAAGATATGATGTAGGATGCAGAACCCCCATTTTTCGCTCGAAGAATTCCGAAAGACTTCAAAATGTCGACCATCAAACAATACGATGGCGCAGGGAACCCGATCAGTCACCTGACTACTTTTCAGACTTGGATGTCCATAAGACGAGCCTCCTCGAGCATAATATGTCAAGCATTCATGTTGACTTTGACGGATACCGCATATGACTAGTTTCAAAGTCTTAAGCCAGGGTTTATCTTATCATACGAGCAGCTCAAAGAGGAGTTCCTTGCTCGCTTCGCCAATACAAGGACAAGGAAGAAAGACGTGCCCTACCTGTACACCGTGAAACAAGGGAAAACTAAGAGTCTGAAGAAATACCTTGACAGGTATACTTAAAGTGCCAGCAAAAGGGACTTACCGAGTAAGAGGCCATCACCAATCTGCGCGAAGGGCTGCAGGACGGAGAACTTCTCAAATCAGCAGTAAGAAAAGCCCCCAAGACCCTCGCTGAGTTCCTGGCTTGGGCGTAGGAATTTGTAAACGAGGAAGAGTACTTCTGGAGTTGGAAGGAATATTGAGGGGAAACTAAGCGGAAAAACAAAAGTGACGGCGAGAAGGCTGACTTCAAAAAATCCAAACCAGAACTGATGGAGCCAAGAAACGCCCCCAGACCACCAATTGCCAAGAAATTTCATTTATATACTCCCCTTAATACCTCATAAGATCGAATTCTAAAGCACATCGAGAATCGAAACCTGTTTACCCCTCCGGAACCAATGAAGGGGGATCCAAACAAGCTGGATCAATCGAATTATTACCGTCTTCATAAAGACCACAGCCGCTTGACCACCGAATATTTCCAACTAAAGAAACAAATCGAGGCCTTGATCTATAAGGGGGAGCTTGCAGAGTTCGTAGACAAGATGGTCGAAAACCACAATGAAAATTGACAATCCGCACAACGAAGGAACGATAACCTAGCCAAACCCGTTAAGCAAGAAAATCTATGGGAAATAGTAATTGGAGATTCAGCAAGGGAACGAAAAAATTACGCCCGAGCTGTGCAGGGAGAACACCGCATCAACCTCACCGAACGTGTCTAAAAAATTTCCAAGCTCGAAAACGTTGAGATAACATTTACGGAGAAGGAGGCATTGAAAATAATATACCCGCACAATGATGCGTTAGTCGTTTCACTAAAAGTAGCAAATAATATGGTCCATCGTGTTCTCATCGACAATGACAGTTCAGTGGACGTCTTCTTCAAAAGTGCGCTAGACAAGATGAACTTGGAAGGAGCAAAACTGAAGCCAGTCAAGACGCCATTGTACGGTTTTGCAGGAGAGCGCGTCGACGTGGAAGGAATAATTACCCGGAGAGGCCCCCCGACAGGTCATAAGAATGATTGATTTCCTCATTATCAATCAACCTTTAGCTTACAACATAATCATAGGACGGCCCACCTTGAACGGCTTATCATATGATTATGAAATTCCTGATTCCGTCAGGAATCTATGCGGTCTCCAGCAATCAAACAGAAGCAAGAGCGTGCTATGTGGCGGCGGTCCAATGGGAAAGACCTAGAAGTCTAGTATCAACTGTCTTTCAGATTGAAGATAACCCGTGGCAACAGAGCACAACTCCCCTACCAGACAGCGAAACACCGGCCTCCCTAGCCAGCTACTCTAGCCAACGAGATGCCGGCCCCACTGGTCGGTGAGGCACCGGCCCCTCTAGCCAGCGAGACATCGGCCCCCCTAGCCGGTAAAACGACGGCCCACTGGTCTGTGAGGCGTCGACTCCTCTAGCCAGTGAGACACCAGCCCCACTGGCTAAAGAAACGCCGGCCCCGCTGGTCGGCGAGACATTGGCCCCTTTGGCCGGCGATACGCTGCCCCCCATGGCTGGCTATACGCCGGCCTCGCTACCCGACAAAGTGCCGCCCCTACTGAGTGACAAAACACTGATTTCGCCGAACGGCGAGACACCCGATTTGCTAATCGACCTGGAACAAATACGCCCCATGAGTGTGCTTGACGCACGAGAGGAAAACGTCCAGAGAGGAGAAGTAGCCGTGGATGTGGTAGAAGTGATCCTCAACGAAGCTAAACCCGAGAGAGTGGTCAAGATCAGAGATGGACTCCCACTGATCATCAAGAGTCAACTCAAAGCTTTTCTCTGTGAATACAAGGACGTCTTCGCCTGGTCGCACGAAGATATGCCTGGAACAGACCCCAATTTTATTGTACACTGGCTTAACGTCGATCTGCAATTCAAACCGGTCATCCAGAAAAGAAGATCCTTTAACCTAGAACACTACATGGCGATCCATGAAGAGGTACAAAAGCTACTCGATGCCAGAGTTAACATTGGAGCTTATTACCCGAATTGGTTAACCAATATGGTTCTAGTCAAAAAAGCCAACGAAAAGTGGAGGATGTGCGTTTATCACACGGATCTAAATAAAGCTTGCCCAAAGGACTGCTTTCCTTTGACGCGGATTGACCAATTAGTAGAGGCTACCGCTGGGCACGAACTGTTGAGTTTTATGGACGCCTACTCGAGATACAACCAGATCCAAGTACACGAACCGAACCGCATCAAAACGGCCTTCGTCACTGCAGAGGATTGTACTGTTACAAGATGATGTCGTTTGGGCTGAAGAATGTGGGAGCGACGTACCTAAGGTTGGTGAACTAGATGTTAGCCAACCAAATCAGGAAGACGATGAAGGTATACGTGTATGATATGCTAGTTAAGAGTCTTCGCATGACTGACCACGTTGACCACTTAAGAGAAATGTTCGAAGTTCTTCGACGATATGGTATGAAGCTGAAACCTGACAAGTGCAAATTCGGAGTAACCGCTGGTAAATTCCTAGGTTACATCGTTAACCATGGGGGAATCGAAGCAAATCCGGACATGATAAAGGCTTTAGTGGACATGCGATCACCGAGGAGAATCAAAGAAATTCAGAGCTTGAATGGCCAGGTAGCCGCTCTCAGCCGCTTTGTTGCCTGAGCAACAGATAAATGTCACTCATTTTTTCAAGCCTTAAGTGAGTTATCGACATTCTAAACACTCTAAACATGATCCCACTAAAATTGTTCTCTGCTTCACCCTGAATGTCTTGAGCATCAGAGTGCCTGCACTGGGAACGATCCCAGTGCCCACCGTTACGCTTTGCTGTCTTTTTTACAGAATCGGAGTTCATTTCAAACCACCACCGCACATGGTTCAGCGCGAATTCGAGCTTAGAGGAGGGCCACGTGTGAAACCGAGTTGGTGCGAAAAATCGCACCAACAACTGCCAAATCGTAACCCACTAAAATCTCATAAGATCATCAAAAGCATAATCAAGTTTACTATTTCTTTGGTAAGTGTATTGTTGTCTTTATTAGTGCGCACTATATCTACAAAACCATCAACAAGCTTGTAAATCAAACATCCTTAATATTATGATGAGAAACACCCAAAAATAAAGTACAAAAATTTATAACAAAATGGAAATGAAAAGAAATAAAAAAATAATACATTTTGACAGTGCTTCGAGTTTGATCTTAGAGAACATCTTGCAAGCCTTTTGCGACATTGATATAAATGTACAGAACTCGAAGCGTCATCTTCTCCGGATGAGTGAACGTCTTCGGTCGTCGTCGAAGATCGAGGCAAACTGAACGTATAGCTGGAGAGGTAAGCTCAAAAGCAAAGGAGAGCGCCAAGGCAGTAATGGCAGGCTCGGGGAGGTCGGCGGCAGTGGTGGCGTGCGGAGAAGAAACGACGATTTTAAAAAAAATTCTAGTAATAATTAAGTGTGGGATGGTCTATTTTAGTTATATACACTTTGATTATTGTCAAATTAGAACTTTCTAAATCGTTCCCCATTGATATGTTTTTCTTGAGGTTCCCCAATTGAGACGCGCCATTTTTTAAAATATTTTTTAAAAAATATCTTTTTTTTATAAAAAAATTCCATAATAAATAGAGATTTTTAGCTAAATGGCCTGTTTTAGCTTTAGTTTTAAGGAATTGACCTGAGTTTGTCATAATTAAGTTATTAGCCTACGGGCCCATTCACATACATTCAGACTGCCCAAAATATCCTTGTTCGTCCAAATTTTGTTACAATCTGTAACAAATATTGTTACAGACTGTAACATTTTTTGTTACAATAAGTAACAACTTTTGATACACATATATAACAAAATATCTAATTTTTATCACACATTTATCTGCTACGATTTGTATCAATATTTGTTACTTGTTGTAACAAATATTGTTACAATCCGTAACAGTACTTGTTACTTGTTGTAATAAATATTGTTACAATCCGTAATAATATTTGTTACAGATTATAATACAATTTGGGTGAAATATCTCATTTTTATCATATATTTATTTGTTACGATTTGTATCAACATTTGTTACATGTCGTAACAAGTTTTGTTACAATCCGTAACAATATTTGTTACAGATTGTAATAAAATTTAAGCGAATAAGGGTATTTTAGACAGTCCACATGAACTTGGGGCTAATAACTTAATTTTTGAATAGTTAAATTATTTTCTTAAAAAATATTATTTTAACCGATCATTTTGCTAATAGGCCCTAATAAATAAGCATGTGCAAGAAGAAATAAAAAAATTGCTTCCGGCAAAAGGGAGCTAAGGAAAACGTGACGTGGTGGGTGCAATCTCGCGGCCACTTCTGACACGATCTTCATGACCCTTCAACTGTATTGTATAATTCTTAACAAACTTTTATGACCATTTTGCCCCTCACTCACCTCTCATTCATTCTCTCTCAATTCCCAGCCCCACCAAAAAGGTAAAAAATAAAATAAAATAAAAATAACAATTAGTCACTCCAAAAACCAACTCATTATTCCCAAAAGAGAGAAAAAAAGAAACCACCGAATTATGGAAATCATTAACTGTGTGAGTTCATCTAGTTGTTCCATTCCAACTACCGATTTGATCACTCTGCCATTTCCTCGTCGCCCCAAATGGATCGTCTCGTCCGCAAGTTCAGGCTCAATCTCCTCTCATGGCTCCTCCGATCTCGCCGAGGTAATTCCCGATTCGCTTTCCCCTTTTTTCCCCGTCTCTGCCAATTCGATGGCCGTTGTTGAATTCGGACTTGAATTATGAATGATACTGTAGCTTTTTTGGGTTTTGCAATAATGGTGTTTGAGTTGTTTTGGTCAACGTTGTTGTGTGTGGTTTGATCGTCGTGGATTGTGTTTGAATTTTGGAGAATTTTTGGTGCTTTGGTCACTGGTTTTTGGTTAATGAGCTCGTAATGAAGTTTAATTATGGACCAAAACGTTAACGAACAATGGATTATGGTGAGATCTGTATATATGACTTTTACTTTGCAGGGAGTCTTTAGTTAATTTAACAAAATTTTAATTTGTGAGAAAATGCAAATCGGTTCTGATTTGATGATTTCTGAGAATGAGATAAGAAACACATTTTTTTTAATTGTATTAGGAGTTGTTAAATATAGATTGATCATTGACTTGGTCCTTAAGGATGGGTTTTAGTATAGATCAAATCATCAAAATATGGTCCAATGGCAACAATCTCAGAACTCAAACAGCAACATAAAAAGACATCATTAGCGTCGTATTGCAATCATACACAATGTCGATGGCTATATTATCGAGATACTATTGCAGTGTCGTGATACGACGTATTGGCTACTAATGTGTTTTGTTTTTGGTTGTCAATTTGGCACTGTTTCATTAAATCAGATTATGTTATGTATGCAAAGTTCAGTTTCCAAAGTGAGCGATTCGTATGAAACATACATTTTCTGGGTGTTTGTAGTCAAGCTGATTTTCATCTTTCAGAAAATTGGTTAATAGCTCCCTTGTGTTGGTCTAAATTAAATTGTTGTATTTGGCCTACCCATGTGTTCCCATTTCAGGTCAAATTTCGCTTATCACACGCTTCTCTTACAAGGATATAAAGAAGGCTACTGATGGTTTTCACAGGGTTGTATATAGCAACTCTCGTGGAGCTGCGTATAAGGCCAGATTTCGAGATGGTGGTGTTGCATTAATCAAAGAAATTAAAGATCTAAATCAAGAAAAAGAAGTGTTCTACAGGGATGTGCAGCTTTTGGGTCGTTTGCATCATCGCCACCTCCTTACGCTCCGGGGTTTTTCTACCGGAAGTAAAAGGTTCGATTGTCGATCCTCGTCTTTGTTCTTTGCAATGCATGTGCTACTGTAAAATTTAAGGTTGTACAGGCATGTCATTTTGCAAAGGTGATGTAACAAACCTCAAATAAACCTTCCTTCAAATACCTAAATCTGCATATATAGAATGTAAATTTAAGATTGACTACTCTACAGGTTTTGAGTGTTGAATGTTTATGGTTGGAAACTATTATTCTACTTTTAAAGGGGTTCAACATTCATTTTCGTTGTCCATAATGTGCATGTAATAAACTTCTTTCGTCTAGACTCTCAACACAAACTTATCAGGCGGAAAAAACTTACACGCCTGTCACCTGCTCATTTAATCATCAATTTATATATGGACTCGCAAAATTTTAATCTAGCCTCTCTCAGAATTTATCCTGATCATCCCAGTGGGGAGAGGATATCAACTATAATATAGTGTTGTTTATGCAAGTTAAAGTTTGGTAATCAAAAACTTACCTTTAGGCTTAAAAATGAAAATATTTTTCTTACTATTGATCCATGGCAAGTTTATGGTGACTTAGTGCTCCAGTATGTATATTAAATGAATTTTCAGAGTTAAATATGTAACTCTAGAAGGAAATTTCTCCTTAAGCTTTTTTCGTGATGTTCGCAGGACTGTCAATATGCAGATATTCTAATTTTGTTGTGGATCCACCACAGATAGTATTCTTAGTTACTTAAGAAATGATGTTGATAGTTTTACTCTGCTCTTTCCAGATTGCTTGTCTTCGACAGCATAGAGAATGGAAGCTTGAAGGAGCATCTTAATGGTAAATTCTCTCCCAAACTGTGAACAAGTAATTTTACATTGCAAATAAAGTAACTCTTAATCAATCACTGGTTCTCGGCAGATCCCCTTAGGACTCCTTTGAATTGGAGGACCAGGCTACAAATAGCTGTTGGAGTTGTGGCTGCATTGGTACGTTGTGTATTAATCTTATTTGATGAATCATATATACCAGCAAATTTTTTTTTCTGTTCACTTGTAAACTCTCAAGGAGTGTGAAATAGGATAGCATAGAACTAGTATTTTCAGGTGATTACACATAAGAACTGAAAAAGAGGCATTGCATGTAAGAATTGAGCATTTGTAAATATGAAATCTCATACAAGTTTCATAAAATTGCGAGTCTAACATCCCAAACAAAAGCAAATCAAGTTTATTTGACATTAATTACAGGGACATTATAACTGGTTCATGTATCTATACCAATTTAGGGGTCTGGTTTAGGGGAATAATTTTAAGCTCACTGATTTTTTGCATAGGTTATGAGGGCAATTTCTAATTATGTATGGTCTCTGAATTATTTATAGATACCTTAAATATTTTTATAATTATAAGATTTCACCAAAAGCAGCTGTTTTCATATGTAGGAATACTTGCTTCTCTTCAATGATCCACCAATCTATAATGTCTCCATTAGCTCCAGTAACATCATGCTAGATGAGAACTTCAATGCAAAGGTAAACAGTCTTTAATTGATGCTTTATGTTGTGTTGTGTTTTTCATGCACTATATACGGAGACGTTCTCAACATCCACAAATTAAGTCAAACTTCCATTTTCCCGTCTCAGCTCTCAGACGTTAACCTCGTAACTTCTGGTGAAGCTTGTGTCTCAATGCCTCATACCTCATGTTCTAAAGGTAAGCTTTTTCACTCCCCTCCTTTCATATACCTTCTTTGTCCAATTGTAATTTTGTTTTCCTATCTACCCATTGTTCTGTAGAGTGTATGGGTCAAGAATGTGGTAATATTATATACCAACTTGGTGTTCTGATCTTGGAGCTCGTCACTGGTCAGTCATCAGAGAAGGGTGATGCTGATCTGATCCAATGGATCCAGGAGGCTCGGTTCCGAAACTCGATGCATAACATGATAGATCCTGATCTGGGTGACACCTATGATTCTAAAGAGCTTAAAAGTCTTCTTGCTTTAGCAAAATTATGTATTGGATCAGGTGACAAGCCAAAATTTTCGGTTCTTCAAGTATTTAGGTATTTCCAGAAGAAGGTAGACATACCACAGTGAAAATATTGTGTTCCCTATCAAAATAAACTTGCCAAATATTTTTGTATTGATTTTTTTCTTTTTCAATATCCTATTGAAATTTATTGGTTGATTTATGTGTTATTCGGTATAATCTGTTTCTATATTCCTCCACAAATGCATTGGTCGATACCGTTAATGAAATCTTTCTGCAAAAAAGGAAAGATCACAGTGAGAGAAATTTCCAACTGAAAGTACATAATACTAATTACTAAAGATTGTATTCAGTATGTCTTTAGCTTTTTAAAAGTACACAATACTAATTAAGGATTTTACAATGTTCCTAAAGATTGATTGGAGAAAGAAATAGGAAATAATAGAGGAGGATGATCTAAGTTTGACTTCCCCAACACATTTTAGAAATAATGAAGATACTCATGAAAATTTACAAAATGGTAATAGTATTTCTTCACAAATATTACAAGCAAAGTTTTTGCCATTACTTATTTACTATCCCAAAACTAAAGGTTCTAAAAGCAACCATCCATCAAGCAGAAGGCCAATCACTCTGTTACATGATCAAATTCAAGTATAGATTTTTGGTTTACCAGACAATTCACTTTTTTTTTTTTTTTCACTTCTAAAGTAATCACTGCTGGGCACACTGAACTCTCTGAGCCCCACCGTTCATATCGTCGTCATCTTCATAAGCCTCCGCCCGAGCCTGCTGCTTCCTCCGCATCTCTTCCTCAATGTTGACATCGTGAAGAGTCGTCTCCTCGCACTCGTCAATCTCCATATCTGAAAGTTGAGACAATGGCCTCGGCGGCAGAATAGCCTCGAGTGCCTTAACCTGTTCGAGGCTCAGAGAATCCGGGAACTCCACCGTGAAATGAATGTACAATTTACCCTTCATGAACGGCCTTTGGTACATCGGCATTCCCTCGTCATTGATCGCCTTGAACGCATCTGCAGCGGCCCCGAACATAGCCAGGTTAATCACAAAGATCCAATAAAATAAAAGTATCCTTATCCTAAACCAGCTCAATGTTTCATTTGCTTATCTATAATAGACCAAAATTTGCAAACATTGCAAGCTTTTATCAAATGAATCAAATCTATTCCATATTTTTCCTTTTCTGTTGATCCAAAATCAAAAAATGCAGATTTCTTACCAGGCTTGACAACTTCGCCGGGGTTCGATTTGATCAGCAGCTGCCTACCATCCAAATGGGTCAGAACAAACTGGAAGCCGCAGAGCGCGTCGGCGAGCGACAAGTTGTGCTCCACAAAGAGGTCGTCGCCCTTTCTCTTGAATTTCGGATGTTCCTTCTGCTGAATTACAAACACTATATCCCCAGTGATCGTGTCGGGCTGCAAAAGAGAAGGCATGCGAAAAAAAAGCCGAAATGAGTCCCCATAAATTAGACTCAGTGATCATAATCAATGTTCAGATCACCCAAAAAAAAACAACAGCACTCTCAAACATACCGCCTCGTCGGCTTCGCCAGGGAACGTGATCTTCTGCCCATTCTGCATCCCCTTCTCCACCACAACTTCCAGCACCTTCTTCTCCGGAACAACCTTCTCGCCCTTGCACACCGAGCACCGGTCCTTGTCGTCAATGGTCTCGCCGGTGCCCTTACACTCGTTGCAGGGCTGCTGCATCTGCTGTATCATGGACGGGCCAAGCTGCCTCATCGTCACCTTCATCCCAGTCCCTTGGCAGCCCGCGCACTGCATCGAAGCCCCGGATTTCGAGCCCTTCCTGGAAGGAACAACACATCACAAGACGGTTTCACATTAGCACCATTCCAATGCCAACAAAAAAAAAACCAGGATTGTGAAATGTAGCTCATTCATAGACTCTTAAAATCACTCACCCATTACACTTGGAGCATATTACGTTCCGGGAAAGCGAAAGCTTCTTCGAAGTCCCGAGATAGAGATCTTCCAACGACACCTTTAATGGGTGAACGACATCTTCGCCACGCCTCTGTCTCCTCCCTCCTCGGCTACGACCTCCTGCTCATAAGCCACACACACTTTTAGCCAAACGAGCTCTTTATAAGACTTAATAGGCTCAAATTTCACAGAATTCCAACCACAATCTTCTTGAAAATAATAAAACGCGCGGCGTTATTAACAAAATTCGCGATTTTAAGAATTTACTGAAAAGTATCAAAAAAATTTTTTTTTTTTCATTTACTATGAAAGCTATGATCAACGCCTTCAAGAAAATCTTGAGTGAGTAATTAAATACGTCAAAATTAAAATCTTGACATGTTTACAAAAAAATATAATAATAATTATAATAATTATAATAATCATTCAATATTTTGACTTCTACTCTTAAAAATTAAAATATTAAAGATTTTCTCACAACCGAGTAAATATTATTTTGTTATAAAATTCTTGACCAGTGATGATTCCTTGATATTTTTAAAACAAAATTGTGCGCTATTCACATCAATTTTCCGATAATCTTCCCCCATTCATTTTAACTTTTTTCGCTAAAGAAAAAAAAACACCCAAACCCAGAAACCTTGGCGAACAAGCTAACTATGATTTTAGCTATAGTTTGTGTGTGTGAAGAAAATCTGACCTCCGAATGGGCTACCGCCGAAGAAGGATTGGAAGATGTCGAAAGGGTCGTGGCCGGCCCCGCCGCCGGCCATTCCCTCCTTGAGCGCATCTTCGCCGTACTGATCATATATCTCCCGCTTCTCCGGATCGCTCAGAACCTCATACGCCTGAGCCAATTCCTTAAACTGTACAACAACAACCAAATCAGAGCCACTTCTTGACAAACAACGTTAGTTCTTGTTGTGTAGCGTTTCTTGTTTGTACTGACCTTTTCGGGGTCGCCACCTTTGTCGGGGTGGTTCTTAATGGCGGCTTTCTTGTAAGCCTTCTTGAGGTCTTCCTGAGAGGCGTCTTTCGACACTCCCAGAATCTCGTAGTACCGACTGTTGTTGCTCTTCTTCGGACCTCTTCCAAACATTTTTATTTTTTATTTTATGGGCTTTTCTTTTCCTTCAAGTTTCAGGACAATGCACAGAGAGAGAGAGAGAGAGAGAGAGAGGATTTGGGTATTGGAATTTTTGATGAGCAAGAAAGGAATGATTATTGTTATGGTTCAGAAGATGAGGGGGTTTTTATATTAATAATAAGTTTTTTTATTGGGTCGAAACTCGAAATGGTGGTGAAGAAGAAAGAAGAGTCTAGAATGTTGTTTTGAAGGTGTCTCGGTGTTTCTGGTTCCTTTCCGTTTTGATGGTTGATTGTGAGCCGTCGGATTTTGGGTGTGGCGTGTGAGATATTAGTTCTAGATTCTTCCCCGAAGCTTTCAACAGCTTTCCCGCCAGGCCCAGCCTTTACACTTTTTTTTTTTTTTGAAATATATTGGAGTTTTTCTTCCCTACCGGTTGGAGAAATTCTAACAAAGCATTTGGGGAAATCATTCTAGTCATTTTTGACCATTTTAAATGGTTTGAAGAATGGTTTGGAAAATAGTTTGACTTTACAAATTTTGAGGTGGTATAAATAATTGAGATTTAAAGATATTGTATGGGGATTTGGAAAGTTGAAAAAAATAGTTGAAAAAAGTGGAATGGAATGGAATGGTTTGGAGGATTGAAAAAAGTGAAAAAAAATGGAATGGAATGGAATGGGTAGAATGGTGTAAACAAACATGGGGTAAATATTTTATATTTTTTAAGGAAATAAAATTTATATTTGATGATTCAGAATATTTAACAATCGATAGGGGATATTTATATTATTAATGAGAATTAAATTGAAAAATATTTGTTGTTTAGCATTACTTATAATGTTAAACCAAAATACAATTTCAAAATTAATTGTACGGTTAATTAAGTAAATAGCTATTTTAGACCATGTGTTTTTAAAAAATGGTCACAGTTTTAAAAAATTTAAAAACTAGCCATAAAACTGTAAAAATTTCTTACAATCACAAAAATACACATAAAAAACTGTAAAAAATTTCTGATCCTAGGCAAAAATTTTATCAAAAATTTCTGGCATTGCTAATTTTTAATTTTTTTGAAACTGGGACTATTTTTTAAAATTATTTTATAAACAGTAGCTATTTTCTTAAAATTCCCTTAATAAATATTGTATTACATTATTTTACAAAAATAATTATCGTTTTTACTAATTAACTTTTTTATTTTACTGTCGTTTATTTTTTCCCTGTCGTTTTCTATTTATTGACGTTTCACGATCCTGTCGTTTTTCTCAATTTACTGTCGTTTTTCAGATTATTGTCGTTTTCCAGTTTATTGTCGTTTTTTAGATTATTGTCGTTTCTACATATTAATGTCGTTTTTTCCACATTAATGTCGTTTCACCCATTCTTGTCTTTTTCAAGCTTATCGTCTTTTGCAATAAGTTGTCGTTTTTTCTATTATTGTCGTTTTCTATACCCTAAGCAAATTTATTTGTCATTTTTATGCCTTGACCTAAAAAAAATAAAACAAACTACAATATTTTCAAACTAAACAAATTTAAAATAAATATGCAGCAACATATTTCACATTCCTAACTATTTCTAATAATGCACATTTACAATTAAAATCACAAATATCACACTCCTATTAACAATTCCTAAAAATACACATTTCTAATCATTTCTAACAATCTTTAACAATATACAAACACATTAAAAATCACAACATCACATTCCTAATAACAAATCCTAAAAATATACGTTTTCTAACAATCTTTAACAATACAAGTACACATTAAAAATCACAAATTTCACAACACATACACAAATTATAACATTGAAAAAATATTTATAAATTTTACAAGAATAATACAAAATATTACAATTCAACAAATTTAATGAAAAAAAAAGGGCGAGTTGCAAAAATAGGCCAAAATTAAATGTTTGTTTTAAATAATAGCTTATGTTTCAAAAAATTAAAAAAATAGCCATGTTACGAATTGTATAACAAAAAAAATATCACACAAAATATAACAGATCTATAAGTATTTGTAAGATATTATTTAACACTTCAAAAAATAATGAGTAAAACTTGAAGTATTTCAAAATATCTTACAAATATTTACAAATGTGTTATATTTTATGTGACACTTTTCTGTTATATAATTCGTAACATGGCTATTTTTTTAATTTTTTGAAACATTGGCTGGACTTTAAAAACAAAATTTTTTTTTGGCTATTTCCTATGATTTTCCAAAAAAAAAAAACACACACACACACACACACCCCCCTTTGAAAGACGGCAGACGGCGAACAGCGGGCAACAGACAGTGGACCTTGGGTGGCAGGTGGCAGACGGACAATGACCAAACACCTAAACAAAAACACAACAAAATATTAAATAAAAAAAACAAAAAATTTATCAAACTATATATATAACATAAATAACAATTTACCGGCATCGGAAGGTGGATGGCAGCGACGAAGAAGGGCGGCTGACAAATGGCTACGGGAGGCTGGTGAGGAAGACGGGCGGCAGCGGGCATTAGGTGGTGAAGGAGGGCGCAGACCAGTGACAAAGATGGGCGGCGGACTTCAGGAGGCAAAGGAGGGCGATGGCGACAAAGAAGGGCGACGGACTTCGGGAGGCAAAAGAGGGCGGCAGCGACGAAGAGGGGTGGCAGCGGACTTCGGGCAGGAAAGGAGGACGGCAACGGGCGATGAAGAGGGGCGGCGACAGACTTCGAGCGCTGAAAGAGGGCGGCAGACGAAAAAAGGGGAATATTTCAGATGAGAAAGAGGGAAGATCAAATGAGAAACAAAAAGTCGGATAGAGTATTATAAAAGAAAATTCAAAATTAAAACTTAAAATCGCGAACCGACGCATTTATTCGCAATATATACAATTTAATATTTATTATCAGCAACCACAATGTAGTCACTAATATTTTTTGAATGCACGCCAAAAATAGTGGTCGCTAACAGTTTTGCCCTCTAAAAAAACCGCGGGAAAGTCCTAGCGTTATGTGGTCGCTGATATTTTTGTCATAGAGGGAAAACTTTTGTGGTCAGTGATATTTTTGGCGGCCAAATAAGCGTGTGGTTGCTGTTTATTTTCAAAGACAATTTTGCGGTCACTGATGGTATGGCTGCCGAAAGGTTCGTTTCTGGTAGTGAGTATTGATCTCATTTTTTTAATAAAAATTTTATATTGTTTTATTCATTTATAAAGTAAAAGTAAAAAAAAAACCAATATTTTGTAGTCGAATGATTTTTTTTTTTTTTTTTACATTTTAAAAACAAAATTATAATAGAATTAAGTTTAAATCAAGTATTGATTATATAAACTCAAAAAAAAAAAATTTATTCGGATTACTATCTAAACAGGCTATAATAATAATAAATTATAGGACGGAGAAAGAGATTCGTGTCATAAAACTTTAGTTATCAAATTAACATACAGGACGTTTTAATCACAGGTAGATTATATGTTTTGACTGAAAATCCTAACAAATAAATCCACCAAAAACTCGACTTATATATAGCACCACCAACAAATTCATTTGGTTCCTACATTAATGTACTCACGGCTATAAACTTGGATAATTAAAAGCTTAATCTCAAATGATAAACTCATACAAATCCACTTTTACATAATCCAAAGACATATATAATTTCCTCAAACTAATTATATCATCCTTGTTAGAGGAAACAAAACCCACTTGCCAACTTCTTCATCATAGCCATACAACGCCCCTTCCTTAGATATCATCCAACGGCACTCCGACCTGCACCTTGCATGGTCTCTGCGCGCATTGTAGGCATCAAAAGCGTGCCAACCGTCCGATCCGCGCCATCGGACGGCGCAGTAGAACAGCGTCGTGCCGAAGAAATTGACCGAAAACCGCCACTCGGCCTCTTGCTCTTCCCCCAAAACCACATTGCCAAGGTCATCTTCCTTTGATCGGCAGTGAAGAGCCATGCTTTGACCACGTCCTAGCCTGTTAACCACTCTTACGTGGACTTTTTTTTCGCCAGAGACGTTGACCATGCAAACATGAAGCGCCAACAACACGAAAAGTGCTTTGTGAAAATTGTTTGTGTTTCCCATTCTTTTTTTTTTTTTTTTCAACAAATGCGTTATTGCATGTGAAAATGAAAGGGTGATAAGAGTCTAGGTTTTTTGTTTGGTGTCTGTTTTTATGTATATTGTTATATATAGAAGGCATTGGAGGTGTATAATGTAATTTTCTTTGTCAAGTTGCAAAGGAAATGACTAGCTTCCCTTGCTTTGGTAGGAAGGTCATCACAAGTGTGGATCTTTGGAATTAAGGGGTATTTTAATAGGAGGCTCAATGTATTCCTTTTTTAGGTTTTTTATTTTTTAAAGGAATTTGCTTAAAATTTGTTCTGAAGAAAATGGTAAAAAAAAAATCCCTTAATTAGTTATATTGATGATGATTTCAGCGTTCAAGTGTACATAGTCGTTGTCAAGTAACAAAAATATCGTCTACAGATATTGATTGTAATCAATTATTGAAATTTGAACCTAATTCTATTCGAGCGAATCAAAATTTAAGAAGTTGGCAATAAATTAAAATAAATAAAACTAAAATAGCTATGAAAAGCAAATTTCACATTTATGACCTTGTCAGTTTTGCCTCAACACAAGTTTCACATTTATGTTTGGAATCAATATGAAATGAAGGAATATGATCCATGTCAATTAATCTATGCATAGCATTATAATTAACATGTCCTAGTCTACCATGCCATAAATTAGAAGACTCAATCAAGTAATTAGAAGAATGAATCACTTTATTAATTTTCGGCCTTACATGATTACATTGAGCTTAAACAGCCCATCAGATACATAATCATTTCCCACATACATTACACTTTTAGACAAAACAATCTTGTCAGACTCAAACACCATGCGAAATCCATGTTTGCTCAGAAGTGAACCAGACACATGGTTCTTGCGGATTTCAGGCACATACAGCACGTTGTTTACAGTCAACTCTTTTCCAGAGGTCATCTTCAGGATCACCTTACCTTGTCCCTCAATCACAGAAGTGGCAGAGTTTCCCATGAGCAGCTTCTCTCCATTTATATTTGGTTCGAAGGAAGTGAACATCTCCTTATCTGAGCATATGTGCCGAGTAGCACCGGTGTCAATCCACCATTCCCTTGGATTTGATCCAATGAGGTTCACTTCAGAGACCACCGCAGAGAGATTTATCTCGAACACATCTTGGGGATGTCATCTACCACATTAGCCTCTTGAGTTTTCTTAGGCAGCCTACACTCTGATGACTTATGACCCATCTTGTTGCAATTGTAGCACTTGCCTTGGAACTTCGGTTGGAATTTTTGTTGGAACTTCGGCTTTTTAGAAATTCCTCACTTGGGTCCCAACTTGGTTCCTTTACCTGTCTTGTTTTTCTTCTTTTAATCATGCTTCACTACATTTGCCTTGGCTACATGCGAAGTAGAGCCTTTTTTTCTCAGAATTTCTGTTGTCTTCTTCAATTCGAAGTCCAACAATTAGATTTTCAAGATTTATATCCTTTCGCTTGTGCTTAAGGTAGCTTTTGAATTCCTTCCACGTAGGAGGTAGCTTCTCAATTATAGCAGCTACTTCAAACGCTTCAAGCAAGATCATCCTCTCGGCATGGATCTCATGTAAGATCACTTGGATCTCTTGCGCTTGACTTACTATAGATTTGGAGTCCACCATCTTATAATCAAGAAAACGGCCCACGAGAAATTTCTTGGCGCCGGCATCCTCTGTTTTATATTTTCGGTCTAAGGACTCTCATAATTCCTTGGCCGTTTCTTTGTACTATACACATTGTACAAAGAATCCGTCAAACTATTCATGACATAGTTATGGCACAAGATCAGAGTGCTTCCATGAGTCAGCGGCTTGAATGATTTGAACATCAGTTTCATCATCATTGACCTTAGGAGCATCCTCAATCAAGAATCTCGCAAGATTCAAGGTCGTGAGGTAGAACAACATCTTTTGTTGCCACCTCTTGAAATTCAACCCCTTGAATTTCTCTGGTTTCTCGCCATGACTTACAGAAACCGGAAGGTGTGCCACCGGGGTGGTCACTTGAGCAACGACAGGGCTCCTTTCATCAGACTTGGTATTTGTTTCCATTTCTGAAATTCAAATGAACTTAATTTAGAACTCCAAAATCATCAAAATGCTAACAAAATAAAACTTCTCAACACAAATAGTAAAGAAGTCAAATGAAAAACTAAACTTTTTTTAAATAAAAAAAAACAGAAAGGAAACACAGGGGTATACAAAGTGGCTACAAATTGAATCTAAAAATTAAACATGTATATTACACTGACCGTATAAGAAAAACACAATTCTAAGAGAACCCAGCCACTATATATATATTAGACTATATGTATTGCTAAGCAAACTAGAAAAAGTATAACACGGTTGAAAATAAAAAACCACAGCTAATAGTATGCCCATATAAGTCAAAGAAAGAAAAACAAAATATCCAGTGGTAAAATAATAGACAAAAATCAATAATAATAATCGGACAGAGAAAGAGTGAGATTATAACTTGAAATGAAATACAGAAATAAAACTGTTAATCACTCTACCATCAGCAACTCAAACATCGAAGCGTAAAGAGCAAAAATAATTAACAGAGAACCAAACGCCAAAGAGCTGCCAGAGAGCAGTGATTTTTTTAAAAAAAATTATTCTACAACCTGTTCATCGCTATAGGAATCTGTTTTAAGATTGTTAGATAAATAAGACAAGATGAACAAGAAATAGAAATAAAAAAAATGTGCTGTAATATTGAAAGAAAATTACAACAAAAATTAACTCTAAAGCTAAGCACAAACTGAATAGACTAATGATGACGATGGTATGAAAAATGACAGAAGTCGAGGCACGTGTGTCACACACTTTCTTTAAAACAGATTCGTCCCTAGCTCGCCGACAATGTTCGAGGTTTTGCGACGTCTGTCTCCCAGGATACAACGACTGTCTAGCGATAATCTAGCACAAAAGAAAACCGCTACCGACGAACTAAAACCGTGACCAAACTCTATCACCTCGCTCAAAAATTACACTCAAACAATACAAGTATTCTGCTTATTTCTTTTCTTTGTGTCTCATGTGATTTGAACAAGAGCAAGTGAGCAACTATATATACACTTAAGGTATACAAGAATAGTTGCAAAATATATCACCGTAGACTTATAACGTGCATGGCATTTAATATTGAAACTTGCTCAACGTTAGGTAATCATATAACGTTAGTCTTCTCGAATAACCTTCATAAACCCACTAAGAGCAAAAGGTGGAACAAATGCTAAAAGGCCAATCAATACATATAACCTCAAAGCCATTACTGATCAAAACCAATAACATGCAGAAGGCTAAACGTGAGAAATAAATGAGGATAAAAGTCATTATAAAGCACATACAAAAACGTATATATCATAGAGGAATAAATGCCACAAACAAACACAAACGTATAGACATCGAAATAAAAGGCAATAAAGCAAAGAATTATGAATGTAAATAAAAGAAAGCAAACGAACATAAAAGCCAAAATAAAATTTCATTCAAAAATTTTCCAACACAACTAACATAACTAGCATGTATAACTGTAACATATACTAATTTAACTAAAAACCATAATAGTGTACAAATCAAATCGTTAAAGAAAAATTGCAGAAAAGATATTCAATAAAAATCTTCGAGTGACTACTGTCAAATAACAACATAAAAAAAAAAGACTAACATATAAGAATTTGTAAAATTTCATAAGACATAATTTAAAAAGGCAACTAAAACATTCGAAGACTGTTTCCAAAACCTGCCGTTCGCCATCACACACACGTCCTCGCCGATACGCTCCAAGAATTACCTAACTTAATCCGCAATATGTGAATAACTTGTAAGCAAAAAGCTTAGTAAGTACACCTAATTCTCACAAAACAGGAATTTAAGAAAAACGTTAAAAATTAAGAAAAGTTCAAATTCCATAGTCATGCACAATTAGTTATTGTTCATCTTTCTATATGGGCCATTGGCGAGTACCATTACGCGCTGTTTTGATGAAAGAAAGGAAGCGATCCTCAACCTCCACCAAAACCTATAATTATAACTATATGGGACTTGTCCCACGAGATAAATTTATCCCGGATTATAAACTATATGGTATTCGCCCCTAATTACAAATTCATTCAATTTCTTTAGTTCTTGATTTGTCTTTGATAGATTTAATAGGTCCTTTAAAATTCTATGTAATCATAAACATAATAGCCCATCAAATCAAAAGAATCATGAACATAAATAAAAACTTTACAAAACATAATACATGACATCAAATCTCAAATCTTTCTTTATAACTAACATGTTGCAGGTGAAACAACTGTTAGAATTTGGAGTTGTTACTCTAGATTATATGAAGTCAAAGTTGAATTTGGTCGATCCTCTGACAAAGCCGCTAAATAGGAGGTTAGTGGTTAATATGTCAAGGGGAATAGGACTAATGGCTAGAAAGAAAAAAAAAAACAAAAACAAAAAAAAAAAACAAAAAAACAAAAGTGATGGTAACCTCACCTATGTGATTGGAGATCCCATGAAGTAGGTTCATAGAGGTAAGAATAAGTCGCTGGTTGTCTTGTAACACTATCGCTGACACTTTGTGTCTTATTATTTATTATTGAGAAGTCCTTTCCTATAGAGAGATAGTGTTGACTATAATGAAGTAGGTTGAGCTAAAAGCTCTTACTGAGCTTCATAGTCTATATATTCGCTTGTATATATTATTGGTGGTGTGTTAAACTATAGTACGCACGTGATGGAAGTTTACCTATACGAGTATGGAACTGGGGTTGGTTCCTATGAGAGCTCAGGCATACTCTCTAGAGCGCTCATGAAATTCCAGGTAGGCGCAGGCTGGTGATGTACCAAACTGCAGAACGGCCTAACTTAGAGAATTCAATGTGGGTGTTAATCCTCTGTCTCACACTTGAGGAATATCGGTTCGTAGAAACTTAGTTTTACAAAGTTCATGTGTTTCATGGTTAGTTATTCTCTGAGTTAGTTCGTAGTCTGAAAAGCACTAGCTCTTATGCATTGAAACTTCGCGTTCCTGTAGCAAAAGTCTTATTATCTGTGTCAGTACCGTCTGTAAAAATAGTTGAAGTGGCAGATTATTTTGCATATTTCAATATATATTGAGTTTTATGCAGGGATGGCTCTGGAACTTTCATTTAGGTTTTATGCAGGAGGTACCTTACAACTTTCATTTAAGTTTTATGCAGGATGTACCTTGCAACTATCATTTACTTATAAATAGAAGTGGTTACTGAGAGATTAAAGCACACCAAGAAAAGCATTCTCTCTTTTGCTTCTTGTTCTTCCTCTTGCTTTCTTCCATACTTTTGAGTTTTTCTTGTGTTTAATTGTTAATCATATATCAAACAATTGTGAGTTATAAGCTATTTATAAAATAGTGTCGTGTTTATTCTTGCTAGAGGTTCAAAGTCATATAACTGTTCTAGAACTAAGTATTGGGAGTGCACCCTTACAAAGCTCAAGTTGTTGAATCCTAAAGGTTAGGTCGACATGAAGCCTGTATTTCACTGGATATTATCCGAGAGTGGCGGAATCTATCCTTAAGGACACTGCCTGGCACGCCTCGACCTTACTTCAGCTTTTGACAGTATCCTATTAATTTCTATATTTTTCTAAATACTCCAACAAAAATGACTCACTTATTAATTCACGAACTAGGCAAAATCGAAACGTTTGTCAAATTTAATGATTTTTCAATATTTAATTAGGTTTTCTTACTCTGCATTTTGATTAGGTTAATAAAAAAAATTGAGTAATTTTTCATCTCCCTTTTTTTGGTTTACCATTTTATCTTTTCTTTTTTTTTTTCTAAAAATTAGGGCCACTTTAAAGCCTCCCTTTTTTCGGTTTACCATTTTGCCTTTTTTTGTTCTTTTGAAAATTAGGGCCACTTTAAAGCATTTAATCAACTTTTGGATGGAAAGTGACTGAGGGGCAGGGGTAGGCCTGAGCATTGGGCGGTTTTCGGTTATTGGGCGGTTTTGATAATTTTGTAATATAACCAAAATTCGAATTATGAAAACCAAAAATCCCCCAAAAATTAGTGGTCGGTTTCAGTATTTTATTTCGGTTTTTGGTCGGAATTTGATCAATTTTTGGGTAACCAAAAATTAATCAAGCGAAAAAGAGAATAAAAAAAACTGAAAATTCATAAATTGTTTCACATAAACTATCAAACTCTATAATAGTTTTTCAAATCCATAAGACATCCAAATTAAAAAAGAAATAAATTGTAAACTAAAATCCTGGTGGTCGAGGAGGAGGTGGTCCTATCGAAGTTGAAGATTTAGCTATAGATGTTGAAACGATCTCTAGCAAAAAAAAAAAAAAAAAGATTGTAAATACTAAACAGCTCAATATATTATAAGATATAAAGAAATTGAAATGTAAAGTAAAGTGGGAACTGTGAAGAAAACCTAGGGGGGGCCACGCCACTATTAGTCTAAAAATTATTGAAAATATATATATTTTAATGCACCCCTCATTTTGGACGGTTTTCGGTAAACCAAAATTCAATTTACTAAAACCAAAAACTGCCCAAAAAAGTTTCGGTAATTACCAAAACCACCCAAAATTTTTCGGGTCCTAAAATTTTTATTTTTTTGGGCGGTTTTGGTAATGGGCGGGCGGTAATTTAGGTAACGGGTTTTTGTGCTCAGGCCTAAGCAGGGGTGGAGGGCTTTGAAAGATTAGAGGGCACGGGTGTAAGATTTATAACATTAGTGTGCAACGTCCAATAATAACATAACATTGAGGGGCAAATATATAGATAACCCTTTTTCTTTTTTGATTCTCTCAATAAATAAGAAAGAACAAAAAGGATAACGGACGTCGGAAGCTAGGAACTTGGTTCTTTCTCAGTCAGTTGGGAACGAACGAACGAACGTAACTCAGACACTCACCGCCCAACTCACACAAACAAAAGAAGTTCTCTCTCAAACTTTTTTTTTTTTTTAGTTTCTCTTTATTCGAGTCTTTTTAAATTTTCACTTTTGAGTTTAATGGTGAATGTCTCACAATTGATGGTAACGGAATGGGAGCTCAGAAGAGCATCCATGCTGGTAAAGGTCAGTCCTTCTTGCAATTTCCCACTTCACCGCTTTTTTTTTTTTCATTTTTTTGTTGTTTCTTTTTATTTTGGCTATGGAAAAACAGATTGTTTTGGATAAGGAAATTGTCTTTGTGATATATGCCATTGTTGCTTTGTTGAGTTTTATGGCATTGTTTTTGTTGAGGGTTATGTGCCCATTTTTGCCCCTTTTTTCGGTTTTGAAACAGCCAAGATTGATGTTAACGTTGATCTCACTCACAAGCTCTGTGCTTCGTTGATGGTTCCTCATTTCAGGTTTTTTTTTTTTTTTTTTAATAATAATTACTATTCATGCTTAATAAAATCTACTCTTTTTTTTTTTTTTTTTTTCATTTGCCCATTCGCTCTGTTGGTTTGATTGAGTGGTTCTGTTCTCTTTGTATTTCTAACAGGAATGGTAATGGAAGTCCTCTCTCTCTGATAATAGGAAGGTTAGGAAATTTGCTCTTCTTTCCTTATTTATTGTACTGCGTAAATATGGGTATCGTTTTCGGGTTAGTTTTGCTTGATTTGCCTCTGTGATTCCGTTCTTTTTTTGGCTGATGAGAAATGTAATATGGGAAAAAAAGAGATGTCCTGGTTTTAGTCTGTTTGATCAGCTTTATTGATGGACAATCAAATAATTGCTGACTTTGATTTCGCAGTCTTTGTATCAAACATCCTAACTTGTTTGGCGGAAGCGAAAAGCTTGATGTATCGTGGGACAAGGGGTTGTATGATTCTAATGTATTGGTTGCCTATAGAAGACCGAGACCCGAATGGCTGTCTCAACAGTCCTTCGTAATTCAGGTACCTTATCATCATTTGCGGGTAGAGTTTTAGTCGGGTGAAATAAGAAGAGTATTTCGCGCGTTAGAATTTTGACGACTTATGAATTTTGCTAGCGAGTATTGCATCTAATGAAATATTTGGAGCTTCACTAGAGTGTGTTTTTTTTTTTCCTCGGGTCATTTGAGTGTTTTTTAGATACCATTGATATGTATTAAACTTTTGGCTTTCTACCTTTCAGCATTCGCTCTCGCCTGAGATTGGGGTCCACGGTGTCCCTGTTGATAACTTCTCTCGTTCGGGTAGTGGAGGTGTGAATTTGTCCAAACTATCAGTTGGGATTGATCTAAATGAGCCTGCAAGTTCCAAATGGAGTAGCACGACAAGCATAAAGTTCGAGGTTTCTTCTATACTTTTAACATCACTTTTTAACCATGTTTTGTTCTTCTTGTCTACGGTCATCTACCACTTCCATTATGTTTTAATCTAGATTTTAATCATTAACATGTTCAATGCAGCATGTTCGTCCTCTGAGTGATGATGGTCGCTCCATAAGCCGAGATGTAGATGGCTTTCCTGTGACTTGCAGGTATTCATTGTATTTTTCTAATTTAAAAGGGGGAAATAAAAGTTGCACTGAGTTTTTGACAACATAATGTGCCTGTCATGCAGTGGAAGGCTTCATGATAGCATGGTTGTTCTAAAGCAAGAATCTCGATTTGCAAAAGCAAATGAGTCTAGTTTCTTGCACGTAAGACTTCTTTTTATGGAAAATCTGTCACGCTAATAAAAGTTTACAGATGAAGAATCATGCTGTATTCTGTTAACTACAAGTTTTGTGTCATGTGCAGTTTAGTCTCCAAATAGAGCAAGGGATTCCAGTTCTATCCAAATGGCTAATCTTCAACCGCTTTAAGTTCGTTGCATCAAAGGGACTCAAAGTTGGGCCCGCATTTCTCTTGACAAAGTGAGCACAATTGCTCTTCTTTTGTTGAGTATCATGTACCAAATTGTGAGAGTCGAAAGTATAAAGTACTATAAGCTGGGATCGTAGTTATATTAGCCTCTGCAGATCCAGCATTTCAGACGGCTTAGAAGTTGTGCGCAATATGTCTAGCATTCAGGGGTGGGCAAAGAAGATTTTGTAGAAGTGCATTTGAAACTGTTTAAAGCCTTCCCTAAATTGGCTATCAAAATTAGGTTAAGAAAACGAAATGGAACTTCTTATATTGTATGAAAATTAAGGAAAGGGATGCGTTGATCCAAAATTTCCGAGAAAATATCTGGGCTTGAAAAATGACTTGTAACAAGGTCCGGAATCATTGCAAGTTTTTCACTTTGCAGGCCGAGTTCATAGCTCATCTTTCTTTGGGCTTCCAATAAGTAGTGCATGATTGATTGTAGTTCTATCAACATAATTTTATCTTTTCCCCGACATCACAAATTCCACTACCTTTTTCTTCCTTTAAGGAGCATAATGTAATATCCTTCATTCTCATTCTTTCCTCTGACAGGATGATGGGCGGTTCCATTGTGGGGGATATGGCACCTTATCAAGCATTTGCGATTGGAGGTCTTGGTAGTGTCCGAGGGTATGGTGAGGGCGCGGTTGGATCGGGGAGATCCTGTCTGGTTGCTAACAGTGAATTGACATATCCTCTGGTATGTTATTGGTAATTTATCTATTTTGCAAGAATTGAAATTTTACAAACTTCTAAATGACACATGTACTTTTATAAGTATTCCTGGTAGGCCTGGGATATGCCAAGTAATCTTTACTGAGAAAATCATGGAAATATATTTTTTTCAGTGAGCAATATCTTGGCATGCGCATTATGCGTTGGCTTAAAATAATTCCTACATTTTGAGATCAGTAAACAGCCCGCAAAATTATTCAAATTTCATAAATTTTTTTCTGATACATGTATGTATCGAAGAAATATATGTATGCGAGTAGAGACTATTTCTTGAAGATAATTGGTGGATCAAGACTCAGATATTATGTTTGAAGAACAAAGAAAGAACTTGAAGATAATTGGTGGATCAAGACTCAGATATTATGTTTGAAGAACAAAGAAAGAACTTATGAGACAATTACTCATTTTCTGATGAAATAAGCTGCTTTCTATTACTGTTGTCATTAATTACTACTTTCACTCTTAAAGCTTTATGCTTTCAAACACAAAGATTCTATAAAAAAAAATTTGTTGGTTTTCCTTATATTTGCTATTTAAATAATTTAATGTTAGTATCCTTACAGATTTGCTAATTTTTTGTGTTTTGTAGAGCAAAATGTTAGAAGGTGCTGTTTTCTTGGACTGTGGAACTGACTTGGGCTCTGGTCATCATGTACCTGGTAAGTCTTACTTTTCTTTCACTCAGAAAGTATCTTTGCTACATGTACCTTTTCCATTCCACTAATTTTCTAATTAGCTGTTAAACTTTTGATTTGAATAAGCTCGCTTGCTGACAATGCTAGTGCACAGTATTGGAACTAAATGAAAGCTGTAAATTGGTGCTGGTTTATATTCTTAATTGTGCAAGCCTTTTGTTCCTTAAATTACAAAAGATGTAAGGCGGAGATGGAGAACGATTCAATTAGAGCATGAATAGGAAATTTTGTTCATTTTTAACTGGAGAGCACCATGAAATAGCTTCGACGGAGCTGCAGATATGTTGATAGATTTTCTTTAGCGTTTCTCATGGTCACATTTTAGCTTATATAGCTTCTAGGGTCAATAAGTGAACTATAATAGCTGCTCTGAGACCAACTTGAATGTGGTTTGTGGATGGTCACTATAAAAGGAAAGGCTTTATACTGCTGACTTCATGACTGTCTATTATGTCTTATGGTCAAATAAGTTAGTCGGGTTTTCCCGCCTAGTATGTAGTCTCGCCATCTTTTACTCATATAAATCTGAGTATATTTCTCCTCTTATTTCCTCTCCATATACTTGTTTGTTGGAAAGTTATATAAAGACCAGACAATAGCATTAAAAATGGTAGATCTTCTTTTGTGAGATGATGGACACATATTCCTTCGTAGTTCATTTATCTGTTAATCGAATGTAATTAATCATAGCCATTTCTTGGGAATGATTGTATGAGAGTGTAGCGGATTTTAGTGCAATGTGCTGTGTTGTAATCAATTATACTGGTGAAATCTTCTCTCTTATCTTCAATTATTTGAGATTATCAACATACTTTGGTGGTTATTGATAAAGAAATAAATCGAAACCAATCACTTGTGCATTCGCCTTGCCTTCCAAGGAAGACGAAAAACAATTTGCTTATTCTCTTCCATTTTCTATTACTTTATTAGGCAATAAATTTTTCAGTATCTGGTTTTCAGGAATTCCAGCCTTGAGGCAGGGAAAACCAGGATCAGGATTTGGGTTCGGGTACGGCCTTCGTCTCAAATCGCAGTTTGGACATTTCCAAGTAGATTATGCCATTAACGCGTTTCAACAGAGCACGCTGTACTTTGGCCTAAGCAATCTTGCTTCATGATATATCATCAAATTTCCAGGTTACAAAAGCTAATGCAATTTAATCGCCACAATCTTTTTGTTCTTCATAGATAGTATACCATTTCACTCTTCAGTGGTTAAAAATGCTGGGTTGTGGAATTTTCGAGCCGTTCAAGTTTGGAAGTACCTACTGGAATACTAATCTCACCAACTTTTTACATCATACCAAATTTTCTGTTCAACAGCAACATTATTCCCATATTAGAATTTGTTATTTTCTTTAACACAGATTCCTCAAGGGAAAAGGAATTCTTTGTGCGCAAAATATTTCTTCTTGTTGAAGGAGATTTTAGATGCACATTCTTAGTTTCTTTCTTTTTTTTTTTTTTGGCAGTTTTTTTTTTTTTTTTTTTTGTCCCCATCTTGTAATTACCTTGGTAAAGAGTGTAAAGAAAGGAGCTCATATCTATGAATAGTTTGGTTATTTCTACCCTTAAGTGGCTCAAATGCTTCAAGCAAAATGATGTGTGATAGAGAAATGATACATTTGCCAGAGTTTTTTACCAGGGAAAAAAAAAAAAAAGAGTCAAAATGATGATGTAACAACTATTTATTAGACAAAATAAAAACAAATGCATTGATTTGCCGAAGCTCAAGTCTAAAACCATAGTGGCCGTGAGTCCGTGACTGCCAATTTTCATGGCCAATTTTTTTTTTTTTTCTTTTTTCCTTTTGGTCCCAAGACTATTTTTATAGGTAAAAAAACTCTTTGAACTTTGAACTTTTAGCAACCATATAGTCTCTATTTGTCAATTTTAATTATGTCGCTATTAAAATTATACACATATCGCTTATAAAAAGTTGTTATTACACCAAAATAAATTTAAATAGGTCAAAATCACAGTAGATTTATGAGAAAATTGGCTAAATAGTCATTTTTAAAATATTTTTAAAGTTATTAGTCAAATAAACAAAAAATAAATAAATTATAAGGCATTTTCGTTTTAAATTTTACTTTTAAGCATGATCTGCAAACATAACATTTTTTTTAATATAATTTGTAACAAAATTGTTATATGTAACAAATTTTTGTACAGTTGCCGAGAAGAACAAATTGTGACCTGCTTCTATCTCCTCCCTTAGACCCGCCATGATTGTCCATCTCCAATCTCCAACGGAGAGAGAGAAGAGTGTTCGAAGCGCAAGTCCAACCGAGAGAGAGAAGAGTGTTCGAAGCGCAAGTCCGCAATCGTGACTGTACATATGTACATTAGAGAGAGAGAAAGGGGAGAGGGAGGGAGAGAGAGCCTCAACAAGCTTCGGCCTCTCCGCTGTCTCATCCTCCTCTTTGTTGTCCTCTTTGTCTCGCTTTGTCGAGGAATTCTTATTGGGGTTGAGGTTGAGGAAACTCCTCTCGACCTGTTCCTCGTTCTTGCTCTCGTTAGGGTTAGAGTTCTCGATCACGAACTCTTTGCCTTTGTAGCTCTCGGGATTGAAGAGGCTCCAGCTAGGTGTTTTCAAAAAAATCTTTCTAGAGTAAGGCATGTTTGGCGTCGCAGAGGAAGTTGAGAGTGAGCTCTTGTTGAGAGGCGCTAGGGTTTCTAATCATCTTTGTTGACGTTGGAATTGCTCATCTCTGATTCCCTCAAGAAATTGATTCCCAACTTCGATTGTTGGCTGTTGTTGGAGTTCGTGGGCTTGCTTTGAGAGCTCCCATCGATGGCAGAGGCAAAAACGATATTTTTAGAGTCGTGTAAACGAACCTAACGGTCATTTTCTCAAAATTTGAGCCTCCAACTGGGCATTTACCTAATGAGCTATAGATTTTATAACTAAATGAAAATCTTCAAATCTTTTTAAACAAGAGTAATTAAATTACTTAATTTAAATGTACATAAACTTACTTTTATATAGTAAAAATGCAAACGACATGTGTGCAATTTTCATAGCAATTTAATCAAAATTAACAATTATATAAAGTTGCCAAAATTAAAAAAATTATGAGTAAATCACTGTAAATCATAGAGAATCTTCCATCATAAATAAGCTATTCTAGAAGAAGGGAAGTAAAGGCTTCATTCTAGAAGAAAGTCAAAAAAAAAAAAAAAAAATTGAGTAAACAAAAACATCCGCATCATATATGACCAAAAAAAGGAAAAGGGAAACTCCCCCATAACGACAACGTCCTATAGGCTTTATAGCCATTACGCCGTAAAAAAAAAAATAACGCCACAGCACAGAGAAGAGAAAGAGAAGCTAATACCCCATACGGCCATACCCATCGCCATCGCTTCAATCCAAATTCTGAAATCTGAAATCTGAAATCTCATAGACTCATACCCATCGCTCTTTCCCCAATCTGTTCCAATTCCAATTCAATCAAAAAACAATACATAAATAAATAAACCCATCAAATCCTTCTCTCTCTCTTTCTCTCCCTCCCCAAACAGAACCCAAGAAACCCCTCCCCTCCCTCCCCTCCCACCATTCCAGACCCAAAAGAGCCTCACCACCGCCCCCCCACCAAGCCCCCGCTCTGGCGGCGCCTCTGCTCGCCGTGGATGCCCTCCCCTCCTCCGCCCCCGCCGGCGCCGGCGCCGTCGCCGGGCCCCATGTTCTCCACCCCCTTCGTCCTCTCCTTCTCCCTCCTCCTCTCCCTCCCCGTCCTCTTCCTCCTCGCCCCCCGCTTCCTCCCCCCCTTCCCTCCCTCCTCCTCCTCCGCCTCCGCCTCCTCCGCCGCCGCAATCTCCCCCGCCGACGAGCTCGACGACCTCGCCCTCTTCGACCGCGCCGCCGCCTCCCCCGCCAACCGGTTCTCCCACCTCTCCACCTCCCCCAACCCTAGGCTCAAGATCGCCTTCCTCTTCCTCACCAACACCGACCTCCACTTCGCCCCCCTCTGGGACCGCTTCTTCGCCGGCGCCGGCGACCACGCCCTCTTCAACGTCTACGTCCACGCCGACCCCTCCGCCAACGTCTCCGTCCCCGCCGCCTCCAAGTTCTTCGACGGGACCCGCTTCATCGCCGCCAAGCGCACCTACCGCGCCTCCGCCACGCTCATCTCCGCCACGCGCCGCCTCCTCGCCGCCGCCATCATCGACGACCCCGCCAACGCCTTCTTCGCCGTGCTCTCGCAGTACTGCGTCCCTCTCCACTCCTTCAAGTACGTCTACCGCTCCCTCGTCGTCTCCCGCTCCTTCGACCGCGCCGCCGCGTCGGACGCCGCAGCCGCAGGACGCCCGCCTCGGCGTCCGGCCGCGGTACAAGAGCTTCGTGGAGATCCTGTCCAAGTCGCGGAACCTCTGGAAGCGCTACACGGCCCGGGGCCGGTTCGCGATGATGCCGGAGGTGCCGTTCGAGCAATTCAGGGTCGGCTCGCAGTTCTTCGTGCTCACCCGGCGCCACGCGCTGATGGTGGTGAAGGACCGGACGCTGTGGCAGAAGTTCCGCGCGCCGTGCTACCGCGAGGACCAGTGCTACCCCGAGGAGCACTACTTCCCGACTTTGCTCTCGATGTCGGACCCCGACGGCTGCACGCATTACACGCTCACGAGGGTCAATTGGACCGGCACCACCAACGGCCACCCCTACACCTACGGCCCCGCGGAGGTCTCGCCGAAGCTGATCGCTCGCCTGAGGGAGTCGAACCACTCGGAGTCGTACTTGTTCGCGCGGAAATTCTCGCCGGATTGCTTGAAGCCGTTGTTGAGTATAGCCAACAAAGTCATTTTTCGGGATTGAGTAGCTGGTAAGGCTTACCAGCTGAGATTTGGTTGTCAATTGACTAAGCTTTTAGTAGACATTGTGGTTTGTTTGATCTAGAATTGGAAAGTTGGATTATTTGTTTGTTTAGATTCGGAAATTCCGAATTATAGTAAAATGCACTTGTTCTTAGATGTGCTGATTCAGTAAGGGAGATAATTTGAAGTTGGATTGTTAGTTTAATCATCAATGGAATTGGAAGAGAATTGTGAATTACAAGAAACTTTAAGTTTTTCTTCCTTGGATTTGTTATTATATGATTCTCTTAGGAGTCGAGAAATGGTCCAATTTTGTATGTGATAGGATGGTAGAGTTTCTCTAAAGCCTTTACATTCTTAATGAATTGAGACTGTGAGACTGAAACATTTTTTTTTTTAGGAAAAGAGTTTCAAGTAATTTGATGTTTTCTTGACAAATGTGAATGCTTTTAGTGGATAATTGCCTTGCTAGAGTATCTTTAATTGGCCAAAAATGTGAATATGCTTTTGCTTATTATTCTTCGTGCAAGTTGAGAGCCGTAGCTTATCGTTGGAGCTAATGTTTGTACCATTATCTGGGTGAAGCTTCCTGCTTTATTCTGCGACATTAGCAATTTGTTTTTATACAAATTTCTTTGGATTCTCAACCACTTGTGGGCAGTGCATCAGAGGTGCCTAGACTTTCCAATGGATGTGTCCAAAAATGCTTTTCATCATTATTACTACTACAAGTCTACATCTACATCAGAGTGCTTTTCGTTTTTTCTGGAAAAGAAACATACTTCTAGTTAATCAACTGTTAGTGTCACATTGATGATTCATTTATTGTTGTGTATGATAAATAGTCTAAATAACAATGCTCAAAATTTCTGTACAAAAGTTTTGGTTGTCTTGGATCTATATATTCCTGGCCATCGCGTGTGCCCAACTCAAAGAATGTAACTAAGTTTTTTTTTTTTTTTTCTTGGTTCAGGTAAACAAGTCAAGTGTAGATATTTCAGCCCTTTTTGTTTTGTTGGAATCGGAAGTGTGGTTTGGATAGTAGTTGGAACTACATACACTACAACCTATTTGCTGGGAAAATCAAAGGTTTTGAAGAGGCGTAAAGAAATGTGCCCACAACAACCATGAGCCCCAGAAAAAAAAAAAAACCCAAGTCAGGACTTTTGGACAAAAGCAATGTGAAGAATCCAAAGGCCAGAGAGAGATACCAGAGCAGCAGTGAAAAAGCAAGCAAGTAAGAATAGAGAGCAAGCAAGGTACTTTTTACTTTTGTTAAAAGTTGTATGTTTTCTTCTTTGGTCCTCTAGATACCCGGATTGTTTAGAGCAGCAATTACACTAGTAGGGCTTTTTTTCTCTTCTTTTACTTGTCTTTTGGAGGGTGTTTTTGTACATATATGTATAATGTTGGGGTATGGATGCTTTTCAGTTTTCACGTATTCTTCACAAAAGACAGTGAAGCTACCTCGTTGAAAAATACCCCTTTTTATTTATTTAATTAATTTGTTTTTCTTTCTCCAAGATTTTAACTGCAAAGCTCTCTTATAAAAGTGCATACAAACAAATCATCTATGAGCTGGTGACCGACATTGTAATTGGATTTTCTTGGCTGAATCAATGACAGTGGGCTAACCACCAAGTTGAGGTGGGTCCCAATCTTTTGTAAGGTTGGTATGTCACGTTTCATCACTTATTGCATGAAATGTCCATAACACTCCCATATATTAATATATGAAAAAAGAAAAAACTGTGTTTGAGTTGTTCCAGATGTTGGCACGTTTGTCGTAGTTTGTTATGGCTCTTTTATTTATTTATTATTTGTGAGTTATTACTTATTATTATGAGTGAATAATGATCAATGTACGGTGTCACGGACGAAGGTTCATTATTCAAAATCCTCCGCGCTTTTCACTCGGCAATTCATTGGCGATCCTCATTTATTTTATTTGTAGTCAACGCATTATTAAACTTTCAAGGCTTATCTTATTCTGCAAAAAAAAAAATGGCATTTACTATTACTGCTTTTAACAGCAGAGCATACCTGATCTGTCATTTTTATAGATAGGTTTGTTTCTTTGCCTCTACTAATAAGGATAACCAATAGAGCTAATAAACGAGCTGCTATTGAGCTCTGAGTAGAGTCCGCTCAACACACACACACACACACTCAGAGGCGAGAGTCACGGGTTGAGTCCGCCTTTGTGTTTGGTTGAGCTGCTTCCGAGTTGAGTCCGCCTTTGTGTTTGGTTGAGCCGCTTTCGAGTTGAGTCCGGCTTTGTGTTTGGTTGAGCCGCTTTCGAGTTGAGTCTAATAATATCTGAAAAAGAAAATACATATGTTGATGCATGGTTTAGAGGCTCGAACATCGTTGAATTCAATGGTTGAGTAAACCTAACTGAAGTTTGAGCATTACTCAACCAACGTTGGTCGAGTAAATTCGATCATGAGAAGTAGCTTTGATTGCACGATTATTAGATCTAAAATGTGATGGTATTGAGCTATGTTTTTTTTAGTATTTTGGTTCAATACTTTTGTCTGGTTGACTTGGATACTCCTTGAGCTTAATAGTATTTTTCGCTGGTAATTAGGCTGGTTATGATGTTTAATCTTCGATTAGTGATGTGACATAGCGATTTGAATATAATTTTTTCAATCTTCTGTTTGTTGAAAAACAAGTGATAACATATGAATGGTTGTTATTGACTTATTTGCCTTGGATATTTGACTAAGACCGAGTGTTGTTCCATTGTTGAGAAATGTTTGATCTGTTCATTTTCCCATCATCTGACATCACTTCTGGCCCCATAACACCAAACTTTTCAAAGATGTTGCTTATTTAATAAATAAACTCGTGATGATGCAGTGAAGAGAATTATGATTATAAATGTTACTATTCAGATCTGAAACACATGGAATGGAAGGGTTGTGACAACTTTTTTAATTGCAAAGTCTTATTATTACTTGTTTTTAGATGTCACGTTCTAATCCATTCCTTTGTCAAAAAAAGAATCAAACAGCAAAGCGGCTGATTTTTTGTTTGCAGATGAAAAGTGTATGTTAGATGTTTGGATTGAGAGAGAATGTGTCCAAATAAGATATGTTAATGTGTTTTTTCATGTCAAATCTTCCACATATTTATTCCTATTCACTACCCACAGGTAAATAGAGACTATGGTTTGATTTGCAGAGATTGTATTAGCTCCAACGATATATCAAGAGTAATGATACACAACAAAAAAACTTGGCCAGAAAAAATGGTCATGACAATGACTAGTGGATTATAAAATATGAACTTGTTTTTGCATTATTCTCAATAAAAAAAACTCCTGGTCATTTCACATTTCTCAAAAATCATATGAGATAGATACACACGTAATATGGCAAAAAACAAGCATGATTATCAATGCATCAATGGCTGTGCTAAATATTTTTGAGTATTTTTAATGGCTGAGCTCACGGGCCGCGGACGGCGCGCTTCTCAGTGATGGAGGCAGAGCAAAAATAATTAATTAATTAATTCGCAACTTCTGCCATGGGAAACAGGTAAAAAAACAGACTGATGGGAAATTTAAAATATGACCGTTGATTGAAAAATGAAGGGCAGATGAAACATGATTCACATGGTCTTAAAATGAGCTCTCACACACAATATATGTTTGTCACTATGAAGTCATCAGAGTTGCGACCTCGCCTACGGCGACAACTAACTCACCAAAACCAAAATCAATGGAAAACACAAGACTTCACGAAGCACCACAAAAACTACATCAACAACACTTTTTTATTTTTTTATTTTTCTTTTTAAAGTAAGTTTCTCAAAACACCTAAAATCCAAACCCCATTTGAAAAAAAAAAAAATCTCAAACTCTATAGGATAATACTCCTCTACAGGCTACGGCAATGGTTGACGGCCATGATCTTGGGATTGCAATCCCAACCTCGCCACCGTCCTTAGAGCACCTTTCCGACGAGCCGGACGCCCGGACCCCCTCGCCACCGTCTAATCTCTAACACCCCCAACCCCCCCCCCCCCACAACGACCACGTTCTAAAGATAATAAGCTTGGGTATTAGAGAGATTTTGAGAAGATAAGTAAATACAAATAATAAATTAAAAATGAGATTTGTATTTGTATAGATAATGGAGGTGGGGTTCTACAGGATGTCTGCGGGATGGAGGTGGAGTTCTGCGGGAAGCACTAGAAAAGATTTCCAAAGAAGAAAGGGAAAAAAAAAAAAGGAAAAAAGGAAAGAAGAAATAAAAAATATTTGGTAAAGTAAGCTCATATTAAATATTATGCACATTTGTTAATATCCAATCACCATTGTCAATTCGTTTCCTATCAGTTTGTTTTTCTTTTGTTTCCCATGATAGAAGTACCCAATTAATTAATCAAAAAAATAAAAATTAATGGAAAAGTAAGGGAAAAACAATGTAAATTTTTACCAAGTAAGGGAAAAACAATGTAAATTTTTACCAATTATTTATCAGTCTTTGATTTTGTGAGTTTTATGTCTTTTTCTAGTGGAGTTTAATGTCAAAATTTTAAAAATTAACAAAGGGATTAAAACATAAATAATTTAAGGCCACTTTATATGTTATTAACCAAAATGATGTTTGACTTTTCCAAGGAATTAAGGAAAATTTTCCGATAGACGACATTTTGTGCACTATTGATAATGTATAGTTTATAATAGTTTAAAAAATGCATAATAATTAAATTTTTTCTTATATATTAGTACATTACATCCTTTATTTTCATGTCATCGATTCATTTTCAACTTAAGAACTAAAATTGTTAAAGCGGAGATTAAAAATGAAGAAAGAAGAAAAAACAAACAAAAAAGACAAACTTCTTTTTTCATATTTTTCATCTCCGATTGATCATAGTTTTAGTTTTAAATATGAGAAATGAATCGATATCATGAAAATATAATATGTAACGTGCTAATATGTAGGAAAAAAATTTATGTATTTTAAAAGCTACTATAGATCATGCATTATTAATGGTGCACAAAATCGTCACATATTATAGAACTTTTCGGGTACAAAAATCTTCCTTGCCTTAACAATTGTCATGGGCAACTTACATTGGCTATTGGATGGAGGATATGAGATTGTGAGGGTAAAACCCTAACCATTTTGCTCTTACCTCATTTTAAAATAGGATAGGGCTATACCCTCACTCGTTTTTTTAGAGTAAACGAGGGTAAACCCCTTTATACTTATTTGATCATTTTTTTTAACCCACTAACACAAAACTAATGATATGCGGGTTTGACGAAATGTGATTATTGAGCAAATAGACATATTGTAATAAAATAGCCAATATTTTCATTTTAATAAAATAACCATTTCTTTAAGTATATAATGCTATAATTGTACATTTATGTTCTTCAAGGACTAGTGAATAACGGAAGCGACTAGCCTAGGTGACAAATATTTTGCATCATCAACGGTGCACAAATCAACTGTTTAAGTGACTGATGGGGATGATTACATAATGTTAATTTGTGGCATAGCCTAGATGATTTTTATCTTTGAATTAGCAACAAAAAATCAACACCCCCCACACCACCACGAGATCCAACCAGACCATCGCGAGATCCAAAACTAGCGCCACCAGACCCCGTCGCCTCCATAACTAGTGCCACCGAATCTTGCCGCCCCGGACAACAGTCATATCCTGCTGCCCCCAAACTTCTCATCGTCAGATGATGCTAACTTTGGACCTCACGCATATAATCGTCGGATAATGCATCATGGCTAGTGAAAAAACAAAGTAACTTCCTATATTTTTTTTATTTTGAAAACTTTGGTAATTTCTTTGAAACATGAACAAAAAATAACAAAATACCAAATAGACCCCAATTATATACAGAATTATTTTTTTGCTTATCACGCAAGCTTAACTTCTACACTTACTTGTTAAAAAGGAAAGAAATAATAATAAAACAACAACCTAGTAAGCTTACAAAAAAACATTTTACACATTTTACATGCCAACAAAAATACCACTTCTTTTGAAAAGGGAATTCAAGATTTTGCACGAGTAGTGCTTGACATACCAACTCTTTTACCAACTTTTTTAATACCAACTTACGTGTCATATTATTATTGGTGAGCATTTAGCACATTTTTAGAAAGATTTGATATTCAACCAATCAAAACATAACACTTCAATTGTCACGTCAGTTGGTATTAAAATGTTGATAAAAGAGTTGATATGTCTAGGATTATTCATTTTGTAATATGACAAAATTAAGGAAAACATATTAGCAAAATACGTATTAGCAAAACATTGAAGACTCATATCTTGCCGACATGCTTGTGCATACTCATTCCCCAACATAAAGAATTTGAGACCCAAAGAAAAACTCCAAGATACAAAACAAAATTACACGTTATACATTTTTCACAGCTTGAAAATAATTGTAAAAATATGAGTCCAACCAATGCATAGAAAGCTTGTACATAATTCTTCTCATCACTTACCTCATTGGATCTTAGTACAAAGAAAATTACAACAGAAGAGAAAAAACAATGACAATAATAACACGGCCAACTGCTCTCAAATTTGTACATTTTAACCAAAAAATATAATAAGAAACTGCATGGTCACATGATTAACAACAACAACACTGACAACAAATGACTTAATTATAGTATTATACCACACGCTTAATTCCGCTAATCTCGTTTGCTTTGGCAAGCCTAATTTTCCCTCGACACTGCCGTGACTTAAACCACGACATATATTTGTACAAAAGCAAAAGCAATGAGGCTGAATCCCTCTTGAAGATGCTCAATATATACAACCTCAAACAGCAGCATCTGAATGAAGAGTAGATTACGAAGATTGTTTGACGCGTCATATTTTATTTATTTTATTTTTCTTTTCTCTTTTGAAG
Organism: Boehmeria nivea var. tenacissima; assembly: GCA_018132145.1. Classification (NCBI taxonomy): domain Eukaryota; kingdom Viridiplantae; phylum Streptophyta; class Magnoliopsida; order Rosales; family Urticaceae; genus Boehmeria; species Boehmeria nivea. The sequence continues at coordinate 10,608,093 of CM030874.1, forward strand.
AGCTATGGATCCATTGTGAGCGAGATGGATTTGGCGGGATTTGAAACCTCTCTTCCGTTATGTTTAGATTTATCCTTAACGAACTTTTGAAAAGTTGGTGTTCCTTTTGCAGCAGTTCTACCGAGTTGTTTGGCTGCTTGTACACCAGAACCTCCTGACACAATTACAATCCACAAGAAAATATATAAGAACATTCTTTTTTCTGTGTAAAAATCATTAACAACGTGACCAAAATGCACAATTGGCTTTTACAAGAATATCACTTTGACATGGAACATAACAGCTATGCCTATAATGAATTTATTTAATTTTTTTTAAATATCCTATATAAACGTTTTGATCTTCCTAAACCAGTTATACTGTAGATCCAACTCTTATCGTCTCAACTTTTGAATTTCATCAGATGGTACAAGTATGTTGTCAAATTCTAGTTGATAATATGTTAGGTGCACCAATGTAAAAGTCCAGTAAAAAAAATCTATAATTCAAGAAAAAAAATTCAACATCGATTAATTACAAAAAAATGTTTGTATGAGGTTGACATCCTATTATTATTGTTATTATTATTATTATTATTATTATTATTGATTTATATATATTTAAGCATTCATTGAAAGTATCACCAGAGAAAAGTATTAGTCTCCTTCAAGGATATAAGTTGTGCATCTAATGATTGAAAGAAAACAAACACAAAGAAACTCGCAGAAGAAATATTTAACTCGTGTTTTGGGACTAAGACATGACTAACACGTATCTAAAAGAATATATTAAGAAAGATATAATAACGTACCTAATAGATAAATAATAGAGAACGTACCGAGACAATAGATAATAAGAAGCGAAAGCGAAAAACTCACCACTATTTGGCAGAGACAACCGCTTCTTCGCCTGCTTATCAGTTTGAGTGGATCTCTCTTTTGGATTGCTTTGAGATCTTGAATTAGCAGGTTTTGAGTTGCCTTCTTCAGTTTGATCTTCCACGTGTGGCTTGGACTTGGCCTTGGGAAGTTGTGTTTTCAACGACTCTACCATTGCTGCTGACTTTCCAGGAGAAGTACTATTTCCATCAGAATGAGACGGACCGGTTTTCTGACTTGAAAGACTTGATTGAATGTTTGACGTGACCGGCTTCTTGCCAACTGATTTTATCTGGGATTTGGTTCCATTTTTACCATCAGCTGAACCGTTTTCATGCAGCGTAACTCCATCCTTAAGGTTTATGTCTAAAAAGCGGTTCTCCCAAGGTCGGACGGCCATCCATCTTTCCAACCAATTCCAACCCCAACTGCTTTTGTCCGGTTCAAATCCAGGAGGAGCAGCTAGCTGTCTGGACCCCGCTTGCCACTACAGAAAGAGTGTTAAATGTAAGCTTAAAGAGTGTTAAGTGTAAGCATAGTATAATTTACTCTTTAAACCAATACTAACAGGACAGCTTATAAACATTGTATCGATGGAGTTGAACAGTGGAATCGTGTATTTGCCAATGCTCAATAATATTTAGCCAAAAAGTGTCTCCATTTTTCGCAAGGAGAAAGAAGGAACGTATCATAGAAAAAAAAATACAAATAAGATCATATCAGATTGGAGCACATAACACATTGATATAGCATAAAAACTTATCTATGCATTAGCTTTTCCATTTTCAATAGTTCACTATCTTTCGTGAAAATAGAAGTTAACATAAGCTTTTAGGAATGATGGCAAACTTCCATTCTATGCCCCCCTAAAAAAATTTTAATGTATTCCCTAAAAAAAGTTTCTGGCTCTACCCAATGGCGACATTTTGCAAAGGACAAAAGCTAAGGGGAAAGAAGTGTACCAAGAAATACCAACTATATAAGATCAGAGGAACCTCTTATAGAGCATGGATGATATTAGGGTTATATCAAGTAAAATATTGGTGCAGATTAGTTATTATAGCTCAAAAATTTTAGATTTTGGGGTTTTTAGTTACAAGCAGGAAGGTTATTCAAGGTTGTTGAATCTGGTCAACGAGTATGTCCAAGGGTCCCAAGTCTGTCACTTTACACACACACACACACACAAGTACGCTTATCATTCCAGGGGAACCTATTAAGCTTTATATGTAAGTTTGCAATTCCTTGTTTTTGACAAAATGAAGAGTATTATCAGTTTTCAGAGCCTGATTATCTTTTTTGGTTTGATGGCAAAAGTTTCCATAGAACCCCATGCCACTGCTAGTGATGCTCATAGATCTATGCTTTTTTGTAAGCAATTTTTACATTTCCCTTCTCTGCTTGCTTCGACCCCTCCTTTTACAGATCTGAATTATTTTATGTAGTACTATTCCTTCGGACAATATTTCATCATTCACATTAGCACATGAAGTATTGATAGGCTCACCTGATGAGCTAAAGCATATGCCATGGCTCTTTCACGCTTAGCTGCCGCCTCCTGTCTCTTTAACAACTTGGCTTGAATTTCCTCAACGGATCCTACACTGTCACACCAGCCTTCCTACACCGTAGTAAGAGGTTGCAATACACGATCAATAGTTATTCCTTAAACAGCTCGATAATGTTGAACTTTACTACAGGTTTCACATTTTACTTATATAAATATCTGATATAATTCTGAATTATTTGTGTATAATTCTTGAGATACTCCATATATTTTTCAAAAATTTATGAATTTAATACAATAGTCAAGAAACATGTCAGAAATTTTCTTAAGACCCAATACACAATAAAATATATGTCAAGCAGTTAGAGATGCTTTACGTAAAAGCAAGTCATTTATTACCAAAAACCTCAATTGTCTCAAATCAACACAACACAACACAAACACAAATTGGTGCCATTTCCCATGCTACTATAACTATGCAAAAGTACATCACAATCACTTCTAGATGCTTTTCTGTAACAGGAATCTTTTCTTTTTTGATAGAATATTTCAGAAATCTTTTATGCTAATTTAGCAAGTATATGCACCAATATCCCTTTTTACTTTCTTTCTGTTTTTATTTATTTATTTATTTTTTCATCAATGGTCAAGAACAGAAGCCGTTTACTTACTTCTATTTCTCGAACACGTGCCTCATTTGCAAGTTGCTGCTGAAGTTTCTGCTCAGCTGTCTGACTTTCCAATGCCATACGAACACGCCTTGCCCGCACTCGAGCTTGAACTCTTACTAAAGCTTGCATACAGCGAAGAGTAATCGCAGCTTGTTTTCGCACTGCATGACCTCTAACAAGGGCTTGAAGTCTTACCAACCCTTTCAAAGCTCGTAGAGCTCTTCTAGCCTGGTTTGTGTGAACCAAAGATCATAAACTGATCAACAACTCTAATCTGAAATGTGGTTATTAAAGTGCATACAAAGTTGGGGACCAAAAAAAAATCGTGCATATATTTGATCAATAGGTCTATGCTGTAGCAAACAGAAATCTTAGATCACCATTCCTTTAAAGCATTTTAACTAGAAAACATTTAAAAGGGGGCTTCAAAGCTGACTTTTTTTTTTTTTTTTTTGTGGCTTAGTCTTACTCTGTGCTTATGTTTCTTAATTTTCCTGTTCGATCCTCTTCCTGCTGTTAATAGACTTCATTTCTACTTAGAGAAGGGAAAAAAGTAAGAAATAAAGTTTTAAGGTGGCCCCATATTAGTGAGTAAATCTTAGAATTGAAGTTGTTTAAATTTTTAATACATTTCTAAATGTTTCTATTTACGATAATAAAATGTTAAAAATGGGCCATTTACTACAATATCGTTTTTTTCTTTTTTTACTACAAAATAGCCAATTAAAATAGTTGAAAAACTAATAAACTGCTATATTAAATTATTGATTTGCTATATTGATATAAAAACAAAAATAAGGAAATTGTGGATATTCTCCAAGAAAAAGATGACCATTTTGGAACAAGTTCCCCTGAAAGTTATGCTCAATCTGAATAATATCATACCAGAAAGCCACGGAAAGCTGTTTGAATACGTATTGCAGCCCATTCTTCCTGGGCATTCTGCCGACTCAGTGCAACATCATGTACTTCAAGTGAACTAGACGGGGAATCAACTGGATCGGGATTTAATTGAGGACTGGTATCTCTAACCATTGGGGCAGCATTGGGATCAAAATCATATTGAAGTTTGTTGCAATTGAATTCAAGCGAATGCTTTCTCCGGTGGCGAGACTTGCCAGTAGCTCTCTGCGAAATAGCAAGAACTTAAAAACATAAAACAAAAAGATATTGCTTATCTAAATAAATTTATGCCACCAATACAAACAACAAATTAAATTTATTTTTGCTTACATTTTCATCCCTCTCTGAGGACTGTGATTTTTCCGATTTCTTCAAACCAACCAAAGCCTTAATCCATTTTCCCGAGACACCCATAGTGGCAGTTACTTAATTAGCTGAATAAACCACTGACCTGATCGGGTAAAACTCTCAGAGGTTAGATAACACACTTATATAGAATCACAATGAATATAGTTCTGATAACGAATTCACCATTTCTTGATCACCAACCTCCAAGTATTGACATTCAAAGCAAGAATCTTTCAGCTACAAGAACACGCCAGCTTCGACAACCTTGAATTTCTTTACATATAGAGCACTGCGAAACAGAAAATTACGCGGATAAAGACGTCTCATTTAAACAAGCACAAAGCATTAATGTTGTCAACAAAAGAGGAACTAGAGAAAAACCTTGACAGAAATTTCCAACTAAAACACTTGTTTTAGCAAGGTCCACAAAAGCAAAATAAAAGAAGACACATCAACATTTAAATTGAGTCCAAATATGGCAAGACACAAGACCCAATTATTCAAAACCACAATCTAAACTACCACATTTATCAGCAGAGTCAATCCCATAGCTTTAGATCTCTTAAAACTCCAAAACCAAGAACAAAGGCCAGCAAAACACAAAACTAAAAATCAAAATTCTTACTTTTACAAAAAGTAAGTGAAGTTCACTAAAATCCCAAAACCATTCGCATTTTTTTCACCAAATCCACATTTTGAAACAAACCCAATTCACATTATCCGATACCCAATTGTACAAATACCTCAGAAGCCAAAACCAGATCAACCAAAATCAACCCAACGACGAACTGAGCAAACCCCATGGCAGCTAAATTAACACCAAATTACCTCAAACCAAAAAAAAAAAAAAAAAAAGCTAAAAAATTAACGGTTTGCGAGACAAAATGGGACTCGTGAGCAGAGAAAATTGACTCAAAAAAAAAAAAAAAAGGAAGTTAATGGGTAGTGAAATAATGCAGATCCGGGGATCGCGAGCTTGAAAAAAGAGGCTCAATTTAATTCACTTGAGCTGAGAAGAGAGAGAATGTGAGGTATACCTTTTGGGAGGCGTTGATCTGTGAGTCAGTCAAATTATCAGTCAAAAGTCTCAACACTCTTTTTTTTTTTTTTTTTGGTCGACCAAATTCAACTTTGAGGATCAGAATTGGATTCAACAGTGAAGATAGAGAAAGAGAGTGATATCAAACATGCATTATCTGCGGTTTGTGTTGTGTTAATGCTGAGGTCTGTGTCTGTGTGTGGACTTTGTGATTATGCAAATTTATGAGAGAGAGAGAGAGAGAGAGAGGATGGGAGGGACGGGTGGTGGCTAACGTGCGCCGGGAGTGGGTAGTTTGAGATAGAAACAAAATTTGATCTTTGATCTTTGGGAAAATCCCTAAAAAATCCCTGAGTTTTACCGAAATTCTAGTTTCGTCCTTATGTTTTTGAAAATTCCAAAATAATCCTTCAGTTGTTAAATTTACCATGTGTTTGGGTAAGTCATTTAAGTCATCCCATTCCATTCCATTCTCATTTTTCATTTTTTTCAACTATTCCATTCCATTTCATTTTTTTCAAACTATTCCATTCCATTCCATTTTTTTTCAACTTTCCAAATCCCTATACAATATCTTTAAATCTCAACCATTCATATCACCTCGAAATTAGCAAAGTCAAACCATTCTTACATCATTTTTACAAACCATTTTCAAATTATTCCAAACCATTTTTAAAACCATTTTTTCCATCCCATTTCCATCCCAATAAATGGGATGGAATGGCCAAAATGGCCAAACCAAACACATGGTTAGTCTAAAATTATCCTTTGTCACAAATTTGGTCAAACTTACGGTGTAAAATGACATTTATACCCATGAAAACGACAATAATTTTTGTAACTATTTTTTTCCCCATCTCAACTCTCTCACCCCGTACCCCAATGAAACCCATCGCCGGGGAATCCACCTTGCCGCGAAACCCACCGCCGAACCGCCGCCAACCCACCCTTCCGCGAACCACCCGTTGCGAACCCCACTCCAGCAGACCCATCGATGTGAACCCCAACCCCACAAACGCAGACCTACAACCCCGAACCCCACCGCCGTGAACCACATCGATGCGATCCCTACCCTGCGAACCCCGATCCTCACAAAACCCACCGTCGTGACCCTTGTAAAACCCACTACCACGACCTCCGACCTCCGAGAACACCAACCCCCGCAGACCCATTGCCGCGAACTTCGACCCCCGCAAAACCCACCCCTGCAGACCCACCGCTGTGAACCTCAACCCCCTGCAAAACCCACCGTTGCGAACCCTGCAAAAACCTCCGTCGCGACACCCACTTCCACGATCCTCAACCCCTGCAAAACCCTCCGCCGCGAAACCCACTGCCAAGATCCCCAACCCCCGTGAAACCTCCGCCGCGACACCCACTGCTGCGAACCCCGCGAAAACCTTCGCTGCAAGCCCCGACCCCCGCAAAACCCACAGTCGAAAAGTCGAACCCCGACTCCCACGAGCCCACCGCCACGACCTCCGACACACGCGACCTACCCTGCGAACCAAACTTTATTTTGTTTCTTTTTTTTTCATTTTCGTTTTAATTCTAAGGGCAATTTGGCCATTTTTATAAAATACATATAGTTAAGTCAACTCAAATATGACAGAAGGTATGTTTTTGAGCCAAATTTAACAACCGAAGGATTATTTTGGAATTTTAAAAAACGCAAGGACGAAACTAGAATTTTGGTATAACTCAGGGATTTTTTAGGGATTTTCCCTTGATCTTTGACCTTTATTACTCTATTTTTTTAAACAATAATTGAATTTTAGTTTAAGAAGAAAAATTCTGCAATAAGAATAGAATAGTTGTAGATGGGATTTTTTTTAAAAAAATAATTATGAACTATTAGATTAATTTTAAAAGTAAATATAAGAATTGTTTTGGAATGATTTCCTTTAAAAGAAGAAATTATTTGGTGCTTTTTTTTTTATGATGACAACGATTGTAAATTGTTAAATTTATATTTTTGATGGGCTTTATATTTTTTTTTTCTTTTTTGCAACACTAGTTGAACTTACATCTTAAAATGATAAATATTCATAATTATTTTCTACTATTAAATTTAGAAGAAGAAAAACTTAAATGGCAATAATATCTTTTGCATTTTGAAAGAATAAGATATTATTTGTCAAGTGATTTGAAAGAAACTCTCAAATGTGCCCCTAATGTTATGCTTTTCAACGGCTTTTTCCTTTTCATTAAATTTTGGACGGAAATAGGTCAAGTGAAGGGCACATGCTTATAATTTGGGGGACAATTTCGTGAAAATACTTGGGGAATTACTAATAAAACCATACATTATCTAACAGTTCAAATTGTATATACCTAATGCAAAATGTTAATTAAACAAAAAGAGGAATTTTAAAATAAAGTCATGATGCCACCTCATAATTTATGCCTCAAGTGGTGTGTTTTTTTTTTATTTTCATTCTATATTTATTAGGGGTGCACAGAAATATCGGGTATCTGACCCACACCCATCTCCGACCGACTCCCCGACCGCACACTCGGCCACCACCACCGTCCGACGTAATATCGGTCGAAATCCGACCGATAATCAGTCATCGACGGACGGGTTCGGGTAGCGTATGTGAGAGTTGGTCGATACCCGACCCGATCGATACCCTTATCTCCCCCTTAGTCAGTCAGTCTTCTCACGCCGTTGGCCGTCATTCGTCGGTCATCCAAGTCGAGTGCCATCGCAACTCGAATGCTGTTGTCCCCCCCATCTTCACTTTTTTCTGTTTTCATCATATATATATATATATATATATATATATTTTTTCTTCGTGGTCACACTAGCGGGAGATCCGCCGCCACCGCTTCAATTTTGATCGCAGCCCCTCCACACTCCACGCCCCGAGCACCGAGCACCGAGCTCTCCCCGTCGTCAGTCGCAGGCGGCTGCTTCGCGAAGGCCGCCGCTACCTCCGCTCTTACTCGTACCCAACCGATACCCGAAGCTCACCCGACCAAGTCTTCTATGGTCGGATTCGAGACCTCTTTCACATCTACCTGACCGAGCTCGGGTAGGAGAAAACTCCCGTCAATACCCACCCGACCGACTGATGTTCACCCTTAATATTTATACTATAAATTTTAGAGTATAAATTAAAAGTGCAACACACATGAGAGGCATTCCTCAAAATTCTTCTAATGAAAATAGTTTGTGTATAATTGTTATATAAATTATTTGATTTACAAGTGCTATAGATACTAGAATATGCAAATATAGGAAATAATTGTTGAGATTGGGACTAGAGTTTTCATTATATATAGGAGCTTTACACTATCATACCTCAAAGTTCAATAAATTTCTTCTCTTTTTATCTACTTAATTTCTAAAGCGCTTTTCCTGAGCTCTCTACTTTTATGAGCAAGAGCCCTTTAATTGTAGAAACTAAAAGAACTATATATATTTTTTTCTTATAGCAAGAGCCCTTTATTTGTAGAAAGTAAAAGGGCTATATTTGCCAAAAATGTGTGTATAAATTTATCATACTGTGAAAATTAGGGGGGGTAAGATTTTGTCTTTTCTTTAAAATGCAAGGGTTACTTTTTTTTTTTTCTTTTCTTATTAACTTAAGTATTTACTTAAGGGTGCTTCTCTTTCCACCCATTTATTTGCTCTTCCCACACCTCTTTTAGGTGAAATTACTTTTATGGATAATTTTTTTTGACAGAATCTCCACAGTCTCTTCTTTTAAAAAATAATGAAAAAGAAAAAGAAAATATTCACACGCTTTTGTTAAACCATATTATTTCATACTTGTTTTTTACTATTTTGATTGTAGATAATAGTCCATTTTTTACATCATATTAAAAAAATGTCCACAACTTTTTAAAATTAGGTGAAAGGCCCGTTCGTGGTAAGTTGACAAAATACTATAGTAAGCGGATGAAATACCAGCCATTTTTAGCTTGAGTTTTGTCTACTTACCATGATAAATAATCGGTATACCCCTAAAAAAACTTTGAGTAAACAGATAAATTACCATAGTAAGCAGACAAAATTCAAGCTAAAAATAGCTAGTATTTGATCCGCTTACCATAGTATTTTATCTACTTACCAAGAATGGGTCATTTACCTAATTTTAAAAAGTTGTTGATATTTTTTTAAATAAATTCTAAAATTAGGCCATTTAGCTATAAACCCCGAAAATTTTGGTGCTCTATATTATTCGATGGATTTTTTTTTTCTTTCAAGTTTTACTTTTTGTTTGCACACAGGTTATGAAAAATATATTAATTTACACCCATATATAATATTCTAAGTGCAAATATAGAAAAAAAAAATATATAATACACACATATGTATATATATTATATTTATATCTAATAAATGCTATAGTTTAGAACGAAGGAAAGGGTAAAAAAGAGTGAATATTTAGTTAAACATACTATATAATAAAGAAAAAAATCTTAAATTTAAGGATAATATAGAAAGTAAAAAAAAAAAAAAAAAAAAGAAGTAAGGTGTATAAAGAGTATAATAAATGGGTGATAATAGATGCACCATTTACTGAAATGATGAAAAAATATAATTTAGGTATTTTGAGTCAAAATTGTAAATATGCTCTTTTTTATTAATTAGTTTGGTCTGTGGAAAATTAAACTAAACAAAACGAAAACCTTTCAAATTCCGGGTAAGAAAACATATTAATATTAGAAAATTTACTATGACTATTTTTTCTTAATTTGAAAAATTAATTATTTTTCCAAATATCAAACTTTGAAAACGATTTTTTTTTAAATCTCAAATATTTATTTGAATAATCTTTTAATAATAAATTTAGGGTTATTTTTAAAAAACACTTAAAGGAGCTAGCTTTTTTCTTGTTTGTTTCTAGGTCGGTTACAAGGTTCATATATATATATATATATACACACAAAGACAATATATATATAGTAATAGTTTCAGCCTTATAGAGTTATAGGTATTTATATTATAGGGCAATAGAAAATTGCATTTAAGATGCGCTATAATATATTACTGCCTACTTACTTGGCAAGAACATAGCAGACACGTAGTATATTAGTACGTACGTACATTCAATTATGAAAATTGTTTTTTTGTTTTTGTTTTTTGTTTTTTTTTTTTTGCTAAAAACCATGAAAATTGGTTGAGTGGGCAAAAGTTGTCCCGTGATTGACTCCCTGTGTGTTGTTTGTGGGCCCCACATTCTTGTCTCCGAAAACGACGCCACCTACGCACACTTCACATGCCAGCCCACTCACTCGATCTGCCACGCATTACCACACACCCACGAGTACGACGTCGTTTCCTCACTACTAAGAAAAATGTCACGGTAAGCTTACCGATCTGGACCGTCCATTTTCGTGGACCCTACAACGTCATACCTCCACCACTAAAGAAATGCAAGAATGATCCTCATTTAAACGCAAGAAGTGTGTGAACATACTAAGAATCGAAAAAAGGCTTATAACTCAAATTGTTACGGCAGTGTGCTCATTCGATATGAAGTTTACATATATCTTATTTTGAAGAGGTATCAGCATACGATGCGCCAGTATAGAAAGTTTTGAACGCTCGCCTCTTGGTATAATTTAAATTTTTCATATATTTATTATATCTCCATACATGCATATATATGTTTGCGTTTGCAGTTATCATACATAGATGATGAGTTGATGACCAATATTGCAGTTTGTGATATAGAAAACTTCTATTTGATGGACTCTTGATATGCTTTGCAAGAGGGTTTTATTAGTCCTTACCAAGCATTGGACTATCATATTCAAGAGTATAAGCGTAGGAGGATGGGTGTTCATTGAGTTCATGAATTATATAACTACACACATTTGTCATTGAAATGCCAATTTCTCCATTCTAAAGAGGATGCGCCCATACTCATTAAACAAACAAACTATTATCCCATTCGTATGCCCTATTATACACAACATCATCAAAGTAGTAACCGAAATAGACCCGCTTCTTGAACAATACTATGGCGATGCCATACCAGCGGCAAACATAAATCCGAAAAGTGCAAATACAAACACCGAGAATGAACATGCCTCTGAAAATTTAGCGAGAACGACACATAGTAGGGTTAGCCGCGCATGGATATAGCGTTTTCATGATCAAATGATTGAACAAATATGAGAGGTATTCAAATTAAAACCATAGATGCGTTAGATCACAACACTGACTGTTGATATTACAGTCATACAATGATATTATGTAAACACATAAGTGAAATATTTAAAATACAAATGTTCGGCTCATCGTTTTTGTAGAAAATGGCATCAATATTAAAAAAAAATATTATAGTGACACGTATTAAAAATATAACATTTTCAAAATTATGAAAGACAATGATGAGGAAGACATAAATGTATCAATATATAGCAATGCATTTGCACCATTAGAGAGATAAAAAAAAAATCTTACATGTGTAAAATATGGACAAAAAATAATTTTTTTAATTCATCATCGCAATTAATTAAAAAATATAATTAGAAAAATATATCCATAAAAAAATCCAAAAAGTCTACTCCAATATGTGAAAAGAGAAAAGTCTTGCAAATGTTTTAGAATGAAACCATTTGCTACTCATTCGACAAACTATTTGAATAATTGAATTTATTGAAAATAGTTAGCATATTTTTCTAAACAGTTTGAATATGTTGAACATGATCTATTTTTTACCATTTTCCAAAATAGAACAGAGTCTCTAAATGGTGAAGCCAAACAAAGAGTAAATAAATAGGTGCCAATGATGGAAAAGTATGTGGCGATGCTAGAGATTTGAGAGTTGAGACAATATAACTTAGCAAAAATAAAAATAAAAATAAAATAAAATAAAAAAAATAAAAAATCCCGAAGTCAACAATCAAAATAATTATAAATAAATAATCACAATTTAAAAGGCCCTAGTTTCCCAATTTTATAATCTTCCCTAATAAACATAACTATCAAGACAAAATAACCTGCTAGAACTTATATAAGGGCAATTGAGGAAATCAAAGCGAACATAAAGTAAGCAGATAATAAAGCTTTCAAAAGATAAATTTACACTAAATAATAAATTAAATTTGACACAAAATTTGCTATTACATAGAAGAGAGCTTGGATAAAGCTTTATGACTCGCAAGCACATGTTAAAAGTTTTAAAATGATAAATTTACACTGGACAATAGATTAAATATGACACAAAATTTTTTATTATATAAAAAAGAGCTTGGATCAAGATTTATGACTCGCAAGGCGCAGATGTTAAAAATTTTCAAATGTTAAATTTACACTAAATAATAGATTAAATTTGTCATAAAATTTGCTATTAAATAAAAGAGAGTTTAGATCAACATTCATTCATGACTCGCAGAAATAGGCTAAAGCTGCGCTTAAAAGAAACTATTGGATGAATTCTCCTTACTTCAATTAACAAGCAAGTAAGCCAAGTAGCCAATTAGAATATTTATTTGGTTGTCAAATTTTAATATGGCCAGCTAAGCAATTAGCTATTTTAAAGGTAAAGTTTGAAAGACTTAACCATAGTTTTACGAAATTAGGGATTTAGCCATAATATGTAACATTTTTTATAACATGTAACACATATACATATAAAAAATGTAACATTAAATGTTAAATGTTACATTTAATGTTATATTTTTTACACGTATATATGTTACATGTTACATTTAATGTTACATTTTTTACACTTATATATGTTACATGTTATAAAAAATGTTACATTTTATGATTAAATCCCTAATTTCATAAAACTATGGCTAAATCTTAAAAAATTACCCAAAAATTTAGTTATATGCCTAAAAATCTCTTTTAATATTATATAAGAATATGTAATGATTAAAAGATGGCTCTTTGGAGTAGGTTACTAGATGATATGCAATGATCACTTTTTTTTTCTCCAAAAATGTGCAACGTCAAAAAAATAAAAATAAAGATGTGATAATACTTGGACAAAAAATATAGTGTCATATATAGTTGGTACTCAAAAGTCGGAACACATGTTTTGGCTGTTTAAAACAACTTCTAAAAACTCTAAATTCCCAAATTATTAGAATAGTGACAATGATAACTGCTAAATATATATAAATATATATATATATATATATTTATTGGGATTCTTTTGAATTAAGAAATGAGTGATTGTACAATTACTTATCATGAGTCAATCATTGTTTTAGGTATGTTTTATTGTACCATTATCGGGAGAGACCGAGAGAGAAAACAAATGGAGGAAAAATAATCTGTCTAGTATTTATTTATTTATTTTTTTAACGAAGGAGAGAGAGAAGAGAAAAAACTGTAAAAAATATTGTGTTTTAAAACAAAAATATCAAATTAAAGCCTCTGTTGTTGTTTTTTTTTTTTTAATAGAGATAATTAAATAAATAGTCATATTTTGAATGATTACTTAGGTAAATAGTCATTTTAGACTATATTTTAAAAAAAAAAATAGTCACAATTTAAAAAAAATTAAAAATTAGCCATAACACATGTAAGAAATTTCCAACGATAACAATATTACACATAAAAATTATTGTAAGAAAATTGCTGACACGTGTAAGAAATTTCTAAAAGAGCTAGTTTTAAATTTTTTGAAACTGTGGCTATTTTTTAAAATTATCTTCTAAAAAGTGGCTATTTTCTTTTAAAATTTCCTTTTCTGAATAGCGTTTTAAAAAAATAACCAACGTTTCGATTAATTAAAAAATTAGTTATTTTTTAACTACATGATTATGTGCATTTATGTCCTTAGTTCTCTTTTATATTAGTGTCTAATACCTTAATTTTTGAAAACTCTGACCAATTCCTTAAAACATGGACCAAGAAATGGCCAAATACCAAATAGACTATTTTTTATAGGGTGGGTTGCAAAAATAGGCCAAAATTAAATCTGTCTTTTAAATGATAGCCCATGTTTCGAAAAATTAAAAAAATAGACACTGTAAAGAATTTCGTAACAAAAATGTCAAATAAATATTTACACATATGTAAATATTTGTAAGATATTTATTATTTTTTAACGCTTCAAAAAATGATGAGTAAAAGTTGAAGTGTTACAAAATATCTTACGAATTTTTACAGATGTGTAATATTTTATGTGATACTTTTCTGTAATATAATTCGTAACATGAGTATTTTTTAATTTTTTTGAAACATATGCTATCATTTAAAATCATAAAAAATTGATTATTTACTATAATTTTCCTTTTATAATACTCAAATAAATTTATATGTATCAAAATATATCAAAAGTATACCTTTTTTTTTTTGTATAGCTAAAAAAATCCCAATATTTTTTTAATGGGTCATAATATACTTTGTATAGAATTCTTATGTAACAAAATCCGTAATCTTATATAAAAATGAATATTTGAGTATAGAGTAAACAAAATAGTTTAAAGCTAAGATGTGTGATGTTTTACACATCAGTTTGACTAATTACTCTTGTAATGCATATTATCCATATAATACTAATTCGGATTGTTGATTCACCATATACTCTGCAGTGCTTTTACTCTACAATTCATTACATGAAATTTTACTCTACAAAAATATTAAACTTTTATATCTTTTTTTGAAAAATAAGTTTAAATTAAATATAAGGTTAGTTAGGTAAATAGCTATTTTGAACTATGTATTTTCAAAAAATAGCCACAGTTTCAAAAAATTTAAAAACTAGCCATAACACAATGTAACAAAATTTTTGACAATAACAAAATTACACATAAAAATTGTTGTAAGAAATTTCTGACACGTGTCAAAAATTTCTAAAAGGGCTAGTTTTTAAATTTTTTGAAACTGTGGCTATTTTTTAAAATCATTTTGTAAACAGTGGCTATTTTCTTAAAATTCCCTTAAATATATAAATGGGCAAATATTTAATGGTTGTGTAATTTTTCCCTCTTCTTGTTAAACAAATTAATACTTGAATGGACGTGTAGTTTGCAATTTGCAAGATAAATTTCTAAAGTTTAGAATAAAATACGTTATTACTTAGAATAGAAGCAACGTTTAGTCTTTTATTTTCCTTTTGATTAAGAGAAAAACATGTCACTCGATCACTTCATGGTTATTGTGATTATGATAATGAATTAAATTATAACTAAATTCATATATGTTGCATACTACATATTTATAATTTGCGTTTACGCATTTTGTTCTTATTTATACTAATAGTGGTAAATTTTTTGCGACTGTAACAAAATACACACACGTGCGTATACACATCATATACCGACTAGATTTTGCTGTCCTTTTGTTGAGTGCTGATATTGTGTGAGGACTGAGTTATGGTTGGACTCAGCATGGTTTTTGTGCAATATTTATTTCATTATTTCTCACTTCTCTGCCCTTTTAAATGTGTCATTCCTTGTTTCAGAAAGTTAAAAATTAATAAAGGTGCCAAAGAAGAACTGGGATTTGGTTTATTTCATTCTAAGATCAAAATCAAGTTGATATTTGCTATATAGGATTAAAAATAGGAATGTCAAATTCATAGTGGCTGAGGATTAAGAAATCAACTTACAGCATATATCGTTCCGGGGAATCCCCAAAAAACAAAATTGAACTATATTCGCCTATCGAACTTATGGTATAATGATCACGGTTTAGGTATGTTTACAGTGAACTAGGAGAATCTAGTGAGAGAGTTACAATTGTTTCGTATTGAATAATTATATGTTCTGATGAATGGAAAACATGTATTTTGAGAAACGTTTTAACTAGTTAATGGAATTTCTGCTAAGAAAAGACATCGACGATTTCGAGTAGCGCTCGATGAGTGACAGGATTCTGGCAGCCTTCCTCACGAGTTGGCCATCAGCCTGGACACTCCCACCGGTCAGACTGACGAGAATATATCTAGCTGAGGACGCGTAGTGTTGTACGATTTCCTTTGACATGAAAACCTTCTCTAGAAGTTTGAGGGTCTCTTCCTTGAGCGACTTTGTTCCCCAATTCAAAATCTCTAGAGTTGGTTTTATGGCATCAGCCTCGTGCAGGACACCCGCGCCTCTGTGGGGAGAGTGTTCATTAACAAGAGTGGAGAGTGTTAAAACCGCCTCGTAAGCAGTTTCGTGAACCTTTTCGTGTAAAAGTTTCACCAACTCGGGCAAAGCGTTTGCCTCCAAAAGACAGAACGAAGATGCTACGCCACAGACACCTCCGTGAGCTGCGCACAAACGGACACCCTTTGGTCGGAAACACCAACAAAAGCCTGATTGGGACACGTCGGTGAGCCTCTGACTGCTGGTGGAAAGCTTGCATATTAGACCCGCAGCTCTTGCTTTTGCTGTTACTGACCCGTCTCTGAGAAAGTCTACAAGCAAGGGATAAGCTCCTGCATCTACTAGAGCACGCTGTGACTCAAGATTTTCAGGATCCGTGAACCTGAAGAGGGCACTGAGTGCGATTTCTTTCGCTTCCATTGTGCCTGTCCTCAAAATGTTTATGAGAGCAATATGCCCATCACAGACTATTAACTTCTGGGTCAGTAATCTCTCCGAATTTGGTAGATTGACCAATAACCCCGCAGCAGCCAGCTTCACAGTGTCCTTTTCTTCATTCTCCAGAAAGCCCACTAAAGCTTCCAGCCTCCTTGGCTTGAGAAGGTACTCAACGACTCCCTCTAGTTCATGCTGGGAGAAAAGTGATAGCAATTCTATGGCAACCTCACGAATCTCCGAGTCGAGGTCATCAAGAAGGGAAAGAACCAGGGTAAGATCCTGAATGGTGAGAATCGCCTTCTTGACTAAATCTGAATTAATTTTGCACATAGCAAGAAGTGTCCTCAGAACTGGTCTCCGAGCACTGTGACCAGAGTTTTGATTCAGTAGTAAAGTTAGTAACTTGGTAACAATCTGCTCCAACTCTAGTTGAGTGCCTCTTTCATCAACAAAGTATCTAATTGCATTGTCGTCAGAAGAGATTTTCTCGAGGACTTCACAACCCTTGACAACAACGATTGAGCGTTCATTGGGAGTGAACACTAGGTTTAAGATCAAACGCACCCCTCCAGCTTCGGCAATAAGATTCCTATTCTCACGGCAACTTGACAACTTTACCAATGCAGATAATGAAAGTTCTTTCAATTCCATTTTTCCAGATGCCATCTCGATTAAACGGGGTATAACACCTCCTTCCCCAAGGACTTTCATATTTGAATCAGCCAATTCCATTTTTACAACTGCTCTCACCATTGATATCCTTGAAGACTCTGGCCCTGAAAATAATTCAACCGACCAAAATATTTACTTCACATTGTAAGACAACATAGCCAATAATCAGGAATTGTAGCTGCCCTAGTAGTGCTTTCGCAACATTAACAAATGTGACACAGTTAAAATAAAATGCGACATCCATAGGCAGGGTAATAAAATATCAACAAAATCACCGATCTGTGTCTTGCCACAGATATATACACGCTTCTTCCAGTTACTAATTTCCATGATCTCAGATAATTTTTTCTAATTTTTGAGGAATATAAGATGCATTTACCACCATTTTTGTAGTCACTTGACTGGGAAACATGCAATTATGTCATCAAATACCATACAAGCAAGAACAAATCATTTAAACATCTGTTCGTGATTTTTTTTTCTTCTTTTTTTTTGCTTTGTGTGTGAAATGGTGAGGATCTTTTAAGAAGCTGTTCTGTTGATCATTTCTAATTTGTGAAATGGTGAGCATTGACTGAAAGATATTTAGATAAGACTCAATTTTCGTTCTTATTTCTGCAGATTGGAAAAAAATGCATATAATGTAGGCTGGAGGGTAAAGATTCTCTTACCTTGAACTATGCATTTAATTAGTGGTTCAAGCCAACCAGCCTTAGCGGCACGAGAATAATTTTCCTCATCAACTTCGAGAAGTTTCACTAAAATTGTTTCTGCCATCTCTGCTGATTCTTGCACCGAACCCTCTAAGATGGTGACAAGATAAAGAACAGAATTGGATTGTTGCGAGAGTTTCCTGCAAACAGACATATTCCAACCAGACCTTTCTTGCAATAATTCATAAAGCACCGTAATTGCAGCCTTTGAGAGGATTCCGTCACGCCCTAAGCAGGAAACGATGTGGTCCCAACCTCTAGATTCAATGACTTCATCCTGAAAAATAACCAAAATAAAGTTTCAACCAAGTGGACAGAATCTTAAGAAGCACTTAACTAATTAGAAACTTCTAATAATCATTAAAGTTGAGGCTCAAAGCATTTTCAGGTTTGTGTCAGGAAAGCTCTTAATATATGCAATTCTAGAAACCCGAGAACTGTAATAAAACTGATTAATTCCGGTCCATTGCAATGTAAGAAATCTACGGTAGAAATAACTGTAATACGAAAAGTCAAAACAAAGAAGGATAGAAAGCATTGTATAACATTACTCTACTCTGCAAAAGCATAGAGTAACATTTTTTCTATTCCTTCTATATTTACGCTGAATGAGAAAGATGCTTACCTTGTTTCTGGTGTTTCCTTCCACAAAATCCTTTAAGGTGATCAAAATGTTCCATTCCACATCTTCGTTGTGTGTGTTCCGAAGGATAGAAACAATAATGCGAGTAAATCCTTCAATGGACATCCAGTCCTTGTTAATAGAGTTCTCTCTCATAAGATCTTGCATTTGACTTAGGGCCTCAATGATGGAGTTATCAACATCTGACAACAATTTCTCCTTCAAAGATTTGATCTTGAGACAATACTTTAGCTCTCTCCACTCTCTATCGATTGTCTCAGTCTAAGGTTAGGCCGAAATGTGAGATCTTCTAGAACCTTATGAGTTTCTGGGTCTGTTTTATCTCCACTCGCAAACCGAGCAACAATGGCAGATTTCTCGCACGTAGTACCTGTGTAAAGGCTGACAGGATCAACCATCACGGTTCCAGTTATGCAGCAGTGAAAAGAATTGAGTGGCCGAATATATTCTTCCTTCCAATGGTCTCTCTCCATGGCCTTAACACGACGTTTATATTGCTCCTTGACCTCTTCAAAATCCCTTGCTGCATCGGCTCGAGAAAGAAGCTCAATGACCTGCCCTAAAAAGAACTCCTCAGCCCTTTCTTTCCTGTAAGCCGCCTCTTCGTGTTCCTTTCTGAAATCCGCTAGCTCTTTGCTAATCTCCGAGGGCTCAACAGGCACCCCAACTGCCATCGCAATTTCTGCAAGCATGTCGTTTGCAAAAGCTTGGTCAAGTTTGTGGTCCTTGAGGCCCTGCTCAAGCTTGTCGACAATTTGACCCTGAGAATGAGAAGTTTCGAACTCCACTCTCTGCATCTCATTCTGTAGCCTATTTATCTGATCAGATATTCTCGAAAGGACTTCTGTATTTGCAAGCGATAACGCAGCCAACGACCTTCCAATATCCCTGGTGACATTTTGTATCTCCCCGACAATGTGCCGGCACTTGAGAAGCAAGTAAAAGCGAGACCGGTTTTTGTACTTCTCAACGAGGTTACTGGCCTTCTTGACATCTGCCTCGAGGGATTGAAGAGCATGTCTAGCAGCCTGAGAATCATTCAGCTCTTGAAGCTGCAATTCCTTTAACACAGGCTCAATGTCAAACAAGTGCTTCGACAGGACCTTAAAACTCTCTTTCTCGAAAGCAACATCCGTAGCAGCATTAGCCGTTTTGATGACCTGATTCGTTAGCACCGCCAAGAGCGTCCCTATTGGAATAAGCTCCAATGCCATATTCAACACGCCTTTGCTATAAATCCTCTAAATATAATCGGATGATTTCTTCAATTTTGCTTTTAACTATCAATTTCCACTTCTTTTATGAGCCTTGGCAGTTGATAAAATCTACCCTGATATAGAAATTACAACCACCAACCAACAGCTTTATCCTAGGAAAAAAAAAATACCAAAAACAAAACATTGTTTATTTCACTACCCATGGAAACAAACATTAAAGAGAATTGACCAATAATATGAATATGCCATACAAGTGAAGCAATAAAAAACATTTTTGGGTATATTTGATACCAAAACGGTGGAAAATGAGGAAAAAAAAAAGAAGCAATTAAGGGTGTGTTTGATAACTGTTTTTTGTTTTTTAAACAAAAAATTGCACTTTTGTTTTTAAAAACGCGTTTGATAAATCTATTTTCATTTTTTATATTTTAAAATTAGAAATATATTTTCAAATATAGAGAAAAACAAAAAATTCTTATTTTCAATTTTTTTTAAATAAAACATCAAATTTTAAGAATTTTTTTGTGCGTTTTCTCAATTCTACATTCTCATCATATTTTACTTTTATGTTTTGTTTTTTATCCTTTCACCCCCTCTTTATCATTTACAAATTATTATTTTGTGATTTTTATTTTTAAAAACAAGTTAAAAATATTGATTACAAAATATGTTTTGTGTTTTTAAAAATTATCAAAAATGAAATAGCAAAAACACTTCTAAATTTTTGTTTTTAAAAACAAAAAAAACAAAAATGTTATCATAGCCTAAGTGACTGAACTTAGTCTTGACCTGATCTGAAACTTTCATCACCAAGTTGCAATACTTAAATAGCAATAAAAATTCAGAATCAAAACGAGAAATATAGAATCTTGACAGACTTTTCAACCTAAGAAAACCACCAGGTCAACAATTTCATAATTCACCAAACAGATAAAAGCAAAATTCCGCTTCGTTTCTACTTCGCCGCGAAGTTTCTCGGAGACCAAACAGATAAAGCAAGAAAGTAAGAAATGAAGAGAAAATCAAAGTACCTGTGGCTTTAAAAGCAGAGAAAAGCTCAGGGACATTCCTGTATTTCCACAACGAACTCGTCTTGAGAGAGCTCGGAGACGGCTTGAGAGAGTTGAGCTGAGAAAGTCAAGGTTTTTCCCGGGAAAATGAGAGAGAAAAGTGAAATCACCGAGTAGATTTTGAAGCGTTCAATGAATAACCATTATAGTTAATTAAAGTGGATATTATGGACTGAGATATCCAATATTCGCTGCCTAATAATTTAGTGCTTTTTCTTTTATAATTGGTTCAGATAATTTCCGGGAAAAGTCGTTTAAGGTTTTTTTTTTTTTTTTTTTTGCGTTGTTGATGACAGATTGAAGGTTGACTTGACCGTTATGTATTTGTGTGGCAATATTTATGAATGAAGGAGAGAGCAAGTTTTCAAGTGAAATTTTTGCACGAGCTGAGGGCAGAAAAGGAATTTCCCACATGTCGGTTAAAAGGCTGGCGAAGTTTTGGGTCTTTATAGGGGACTAGTAAAACTAGTTCATTTGAGAAATTAGGTTAGAGAGAGCAAGTTTGGGAGAATTACAAGTGAGTAGATTTTGGACGGTTTCGATTTTGGTATATCGGTTTTGAGTAGATTTTAGGTGGTTTATAAAAAAAAATCTATCGTTATTTTGTTGTATTATACTAATTATAAAAAAGTAATTTTTAGACTATTTTTTACATGTGAAAAGCAAAAAATAATAATATTTACATATAAATATGAAATTTAAGTAAAAATTAATATGTTAGAACATTAATGATGTTTTTTCTTTTGAGAAATGACAATAAGAAAATAAAATTATATTAAAAATAAATAATAAAATTATAGGTTTTTGGACGATTTTAGTATATCAAAATCTTAATTTTAGATACCAAAATCTTTTCGGTAAAACCCAAAATTGCCCAAAAATTTTTCAATTTACCATTTTCTTAATTTTTTTGGGCGGTTTCGATTTTGGACGGGCGGGAATGTGGGTTTCGATTTTGGACGGGCGGGAATGTGGGTTTCGATTTTATAATTTGTAAACTAAAATTGAAAAAGGCAAAACATAAAGTCCCACATAAAAACTTTATGAAGAGAAAACGCTCTTTGTAAGTGATAGCTTTCTTAGTGGGTTCTAATAAAGTGTACTTTATGGGTTGATTAAAAAGAGAAACAATGCCAAAATTTAAAAAATCCCACGTCTAGAACAAAAGTCCAAGAGGATTCTTTATGGGAGAATTTTAAAATAAAGTCATTCTTGATGCCACTTAATAATCTATACCCCAAGTGATATGCTCCCTTCATTTTCACTCATTGTTTGTAGTGTAAATTTTAGAATATAAATTAAAGTGTAACACATATAGGGTATAAATTATCATTGTGCCAAAAATGGGACATTCATCAAAATCTCCCTTTCTTTCATTATGTTACAATTAGTCTAATTGGTATTTGGTTATTTTTCATCAATGTTTTAAGAAAATAGCCAACGTTTTCAAAAATTAAGAAACTAGTTATTAATCCTCTAAAAACCAAGGACATAAAAATAACATCACACCATCGTATAATTGAGAAAATAATTATTTTCTTAATTAATGAACATGTTATCTAAAAAATGACATTTTATATAAAACTACGAAAGAATGATTTATTTATTTAAAATGTAGTGTAAAAAATCCCTTAAAAACAAAAAACAAAAAAGTAGTGTGGGGATGCGAAACCAATAAAACGAGCCCATCAAGGCTGAGCTTCACTTTGAACCCTTAGAAATCGTTTCCAAGTTGTGCTGTTTATTGTTGTTTCAAGGCCAAACCAAACCAAACCAATCCCCTCCACCACCGCCATTGAAATCGCCGGAAAAGCTCATTCGAAACCCTCCAGCTTAGAGAGAGAGAGAGGAGAGAAGAGAGAGATGGGCAAGAACGAGAAGACGGGGTTGGGAAGGGCTCTGGTGAAGCAACACAACCATATGATACAAGACTCCAAAGAAAAGGGCCGTTTCTACAGAAACCACAACAAGAAGGTCTTGGAATCAGTCACCGAAGTCTCCGACATCGACGCCATCATCGAGCGCTCCGACGCCGACGCCGATGCCGACGCCGAGTCCGACCGCCTCTTCTCCTCCAACTTCCCTGCTCCGAACCTTCCCATCACATTGTCAGTCCCAATTTTAACCCCTCTCACACTCTCTATTTTTTTTTTGGCTTTTATTTGGTTGGGTTTATGTTCCAAAGAGTAATCATTTGTTTGTTTTTCTTTCATATAACACATTAGTTTTGCTTATCAATATCTTGGGCATGGTTGTGGTTGGACATGGTACCAAGCCGCTGGTTATAGTGCTATGGCTATGGAGTTGGTTACCATTCAGGCTATCTGATCCCTTTGGCCATTAGTCTATTTAGTTGGTGCTTTCTTTAAGGATTTTGTGTTGGGCATGTTGTGACTTGACAAGGGTTTTATCGGTTGTTGTGGTTGTGGTTGGGGATAGGGACACGGGTTCGAGTGCTAGCGAAATGACGCCGGAAGAGAGGAGGGAAATGCGAAGGAAAGAGGAGGCGCTACACGCTAGTAGTCTTCGAATTCCTCGCCGGTATGTTTCTTTTCTGTTGTTTGGTTAATAGTATAGTTTTTGTGCTATTTGAGTGTTCATTCTTGTTTTGTGCTTCTCCTGTTTAGGCCGCGGTGGAATGCTGGAATGTCGGTGGAAGAGCTTGATGCCAATGAAAGGCAGGCTTTCTTGACGTGGCGTCGAGGCTTAGCAAGGTTAATTTATATCTATTACATCAATCATTATTGTCTCGTGTCTCTGTATCACATGAAACACGCTTATACATAGATATAAATATGTCGGAAGACATTATTCCCGACCAACTATACTGCAAAATAAGAATCCGTTTGCTAATGAAAATCTTTTGTTTGAAACTTGTTGTCTGATTTGGGTAATAGGGCATGTTAGCCATACCTGTAAATCTTTGTCTAACCTTTTGATCAGCCAGGGGAAAAAAAATCCATTTGTATAACCTAAAAACTTTCATGTTAATAAGCTTTTTAGTTGGCTGCCCGAATTTGTAGAACATTATGAATATAAGTCTGATTTTCATGCTCATTAAGTCATCATATAACCCTGTGATATACTATTTTGTGTAACGAGAGAACATCAGTAGAATGATTTTGCTTTTTCATTCTGACAATGTTCTCTCCAGTCCAAGTGGAAAGGAGTTTCTAATACATAATAATTGATAGGAAGTCTTTTAGATTTTGGTTATCCTAAATAAAAGGAAAACTTAATTTTCCATCTATTATTTAGATTGTCTTCATGAGCTTTCATAACTTCTCCGGTTCATGGTCTCACATTCGGGTATTTTTTTCACAGACTAGAGGAGAATGAGAATCTTGTTCTCACACCATTTGAGAAGAATCTAGATATCTGGAGACAGCTTTGGCGGGTGGTGGAGCGATGCGATTTGGTAGGACTATTTTGCTTATTGATAGCTTTATTTGGAGATTTGTTATTTCTGGAACTGAATATGTTTGTCTTTTGATATTGTGATATAATACCATTCTTTTTGCCACAACAGTATTTTACTGTTTTAACTAATTGCAAAAGGAACTTGGTAAGAAATAATCATTGCAGATTCAGATCTACATAATTTTCAAAGCTGTTTAAATAAGAGAAAGTGCATCAGATGTCCATGTTTGTCAGTTAGTTTCAGAAAACAACCACCTTCGTTTTTTAATGAATATAGCAATTGTATTGTAACAAATAAAGTCTGTTCTTTTCTAACAAGGCACTGACTTACCATGGTATCCAAGGAATGGTAGGAAGTTAGTGTCTCATGAATGCTAATGTAAGTCCCTCATTTGCCTGATTTACTATGTAAATCACTGTCTATTTATTTATTCTGTAAAATCAACTCATTATAGTGTCAAGGTAGGATTACATTGCAGAATTCAAGCTAATTTACCTGATTCATTATGGTAAATCACTGTCTTATGTTAATTTGTTTAGGAAAACTAGTGACATTTTTTTCTTATAAGAAAAAAGAAGGGTCTAAATCAGCTCTTTATGTAGATACCCTGTTTAAATAGTTAGAAATATCTGCATAATGTTTTTGTGCCTGCCAGGTTTTTGGTATTGATTTTCTTGGTCTCTTAGCAGGTCATGAGTCATGGATGCTAAGACTTGATGGAAAATTTAAGGCTTGATTAGACATGACTTATATGTTTCATCAGATTGTTAAGATAATTTACACAAAACGCAAGTTGTTCTAGATTTCAACTATGCCAAGTTAGCCATGGTTGTGATTACTATTAGAGTATATGACCACCATTCTCACATGTGCTTTTGATTAAAAGAACTATTTGTTGTTTCACATGCCCTTTGTTTAACGGGACAACAATCAGCGCCGTTCCCGGGGCTTGACGTATTCTGATTCTTGCAAGATCCTATAAGGATCTGACAAATAGCTCTAACCCAAAAGGGAAAGGGGCTTAAGATAAGATTGTACTTCCAAAAGAAAATTTAACACCCTGAAAATCCCATATTTACTTGCTCTCCATACTGGAGAAAGTGTGCCAAGAATCAGTGGCCTGAATTGTCCTTTTTTGAAATGAAGAATATACTTTGATGGAAAAAGATTTGTTGGCCTTGCAACAATAGATTGACTCATTAGTCTTAGTAGATAGTTTGTTAATTTGTATCATTGAGCATATTTAGGCACTCTGTGCTCTGTCTGTGTTGTTTCCAATAAACACACTCTTTTCCCACTTATTGTCTTTTATCCAATGTTATAACTGATCAATTTGGTGGTCCTTGGTCCTTTCAGCTTGTAATGGTGGTGGATGCACGAGACCCTCTGTTTTACCGGTGCCCGGATCTTGAGGTAATCCACTCATTCTCCTTTTTCTTAAGTAAAGCTTACTGTGCCAGTATGTTACCTGATATATAACGATTTACTATTTTGTTTATGGAAAAGTTTATAATGAGCGTAATAGAATGCCGTGTTAAAATTAATAGAACTTTTTACCTTAAATTGCCATAAGTTCAGTGAATTACTTTATTATTTTTCCTAAAAGGAAAATCTCATTTACTATTGACATTTGTGTCTACATCTGTACTTCTTTTTATTTTTTATTTTTCCCTGCTTGGATTATATGATATTAACTATCATATAGCTATTGATTGGTGATTGAAGAGTAATTGGAAAACCGTTGCTTTTCTTACACTGACAAGCCAAAATGCTATTGGACTTAGCAACTTTGTTAACAGTCGTATAATTTTTTTGGTGAGATCTTTTGCAAGTGAGTTTTATTTTGTACTGTAAACTCTTGATATTCATATGAACTCAGCTACGGTCCTCATCGAACTGGTTTTAGCTGTAAGCAGGGGCCCTTTCTGAAAACTGTGTATTTGAATTAATTACACTGTAAAACTCACTTTTTGGTTCTTGCAAAACAAACTTCAAAGAGACAGTGATATTGGCCTTTTTCCACTTTGATTAGAAGATAATTTCATATGGACATTTGATAAGTCTGTTCTGGTTGTAACAGGTATACGCACAAGAGATTGATCAGCACAAGCGAACATTGCTTCTCGTTAACAAAGCAGATCTTTTACCTTATTCTGTCAGGTCAGTAGCTTTCTCAAGAATCTCTGTTGGGATTTGATCTCTTGTCATTTTTTCCGCATACTGAGATCTTTTATCTGCAGGGAGAAATGGGCAGAGTACTTTCATCGTCATCAAATTCTCTTCCTGTTTTGGTCGGCTAAAGCTGCTACTGCAGCTCTGGAAGGTAAAGTTGAGTGCTCCGCAGAACAGCCCACAAGAGTCGGATGACACAAAATTATACGGAAGAGATGAGCTTTTGGCTCGTTTACAGTCCGAGGCAGAACAGATAGCCAAGATCAGGAGATCATCTGGCACCAGCGGCGCTGGCCCATCTAATGTCAGTTCTCACAGAGGAAGTGCTTCTGAAAGCTCAGTTTTAAACAGTGTGATTGTGGGGTTTGTTGGGTATCCAAATGTGGGAAAGAGCTCAACCATCAATGCCCTCGTAGGCCAAAAGCGCACGGGTGTTACTTCTACACCAGGGAAGACGAAGCATTTCCAAACGTTGATTATATCCGAAGAGCTGACCCTGTGTGACTGTCCTGGATTAGTGTTTCCGTCATTTACAAGCTCACGGTACGAGATGATTGCTTCAGGAGTACTGCCAATTGATCGGATGACACAGCATAGAGAGGCTGTGCAGGTGGTAGCCAACCGAGTACCAAGACACGTCATCGAAGAAGTTTACAAAATCAATCTTCCAAAACCCAAACCATACGAGCCGCAGTCCCGTCCACCTCTGGCAACCGAGTTACTGAGAACCTATTGTGCCTCTCGTAGGTACGTTGCCTCGAGTGGACTGCCCGATGAAACGAGAGCCGCTCGCCAAATTCTGAAGGATTACCTAGACGGTAAGCTTCCACATTACGAAATGCCCCCAGGAACAGCAACTGACCCCGAAGATGCAATGAAAAATAGTTTGGTTGATGAACACGAGTCCGACTCATCTGAAATCGATGAAAATGCTCCGGTAGATGACAATGGTGAAAGTGGGCCGAGCCTTGAGCACGTTCTGGACGATCTTAACACATTTGACATGTCTCACGGCCTTGCGTCGAAGAAACCCGCTGTTAAGAAGGATAAAGCGTCTCATAAACAACACAAGAAGCCTCAAAGGAAAAAGGATCGTTCATGGAGGGTCGGAAATGATGATGATGATGGAATGCCAGTTGTCGGAGTTTTTCAGAAGACTGTGAATACAGGTCCTCTTAAGACGATATGATAACTTTTCTAATGGAGAAAAAAAAAATCCATGATTAGCAGAGAAGTGGAAACAAGGTTGACGAAAGAATAAACCAAAAAAAAAAAAAAAATGCTCTATACATTTTAAGCACTTGATAATCGTTTGTTGGGTTTTGACAAGAATTTGTACATGTCAAAATATATCGAGTGTACAACTATGAACTATATGACTATTTATCTTCTTAGTTACTATCTTGAAAATTGTGTTTTAGCTCTTTGCTTTTATATGTTACTTTGTATTTGCCATTGTGTTATAGGTTGTTATTTTTATTTTGGATTTTGAGTCCATTGTCTCGTTGATGTGCTTCGATGATGATTTTGGTATGTCAACTAATTTTATAGACATAATTTCATTTTTGTTGCAATTCGCCTATCTTTTATTGATTTAACTATCAAAGTTGTCCTTAATATTATGAAGATAAGATTGTAGGAGTCTACATTAAAAAATTTACACTTAATTGAATTATATATCTATAAAAAAAAAAAGTTAAGAATTCTAACTTATAAATAATTTTTAATTTATTTGAATTTTATAATCTTATTTTATCGTCACCTCGTGTGAATGATCCATGAACAATTTTACTTGTAGTTAATGGAAACACATAAATTAGACTTACGGTAGAAAAGAATTAAATAAAAGTTCAGAATGATTTTTTTTTCTAATTAGACTACCTGTCATGCAAGAATTCCTTTCGAGAAGGGGAAAAAAGTGTCGTAAGAATTCAAGGGTAAAAGTAAAACTATAAATAATTTTTTGTCAAATTTCAGTTTCGTCCACACCTTTTTGAGAATTCTAAAATCATCTCTCAATTTATTTTAAACCTCCGATATATTTTAGTACAAAAATATAAAAAGTCTCATAAATTTATTTAAAAACTGCAAAATAGGATAATATATTGTTAAAAATTCATAAGTGAATTACAATAAATATTCATTTAAAGACCCTATTTCAAAGTAATGTATTGTTTAAAAATATGAAAATTGGCTGAAAAATAATTTAAATAAACTTTCTTTAATTTGTAGAAAAATTATTGATAGAATTTTTATTAACTTCGATCTCATGGATAAACAATTTTTTTTTCTTACTTGGATGGAAATAAATTTGCGTTGATTTATCTTTCTTCATGAAATTAATTTGGGGCAATTAAGAAATGAGTCATTTTAAAAGTAAAATTAAGATTTAATCATAGTTTCATGAAATTAAAAATTTAGCCGTAACATACGTGTAACATATAAATCTTAGTTTTCTGAAATTATGACTAATTCTAAAAACTAGCTCAAAGTTTGGTTCAATCTTAAAAATCTCATGATTTTGAATTGTTAAATTTATCAAGTGGATCTTCAAAAAAAAAAATTAAATCTAACGATTTAGAATTGTTCTCTGTTGATGCATCTCCCCTAACTTTTCCTAAATTCTAACCTATTCTTTTGAATTTGTATTATTTATTTATTTTTCTTTTTAAATTTTTCCTCAAGTGCGGTTGAATCTATATACAATATTATGCAATCTAAAGATTATTCACCGTCAAATAAAAATCAATGGTCTATATTATTTTTTCCTCACCGTTGAGTATTTTTTCCAATCCTCAAAGGCTCAAACAAGAAGTCGAGCTTTTCTAATTATCTAATCTTTTTATTTTATATAATTCTTGTAATGGGAAAAGGAAAAAAAAAAAAAAGTGTATGAGAGGACATGACTAATCTGGCAGATAGGCCTTCCCATGTGCCTTGTTGTCCAATACCTCTCATATTTCCGCGGTGCTACTAAATAAAAAAAAATTAGTGTTATCACCCTTTTTCTCCTCGTTTCTTTGTTCTTGAATATGTATAAATAACATTACATGTCGCCTAATATAAATAAAAATTATCGTTTTCCAGAAAAATCGCACCATTCTTGACGATATTATATATATATATATATATATATATATAAATGTATCCTTCTCCAATTTACATATATTAACAAGTAAAACTTATACGCAAAGAAAATTGTGGTTAAAAAATGATACATGATCATATTTGAAAACAATAATATCACAATTGTTTATTTAGTGAAGTAAAAATATGTGATTGAAGACTCTGTTTTCTAACTAGTAAGTAAAGGTCATGTTATTTTAAGGAAAAAAATACTTAAATGCACCTTATTCTTGTGTTATTGTGTTTAAATGTACTCTATTGTTTTAAACACTATATGTTTGCACTCCAATCTATTGAAATTATATGACGTTGCACCCTTCATCCAACTCCATTATCTTTTTTATGAAAAAAAAATTACTTAAATGCACCTCATCCTTATGATCTCGTGTTAAATGCACCCTATTGTTTATACACTATACTTTTGCACCCACTAAAATTATACGAAGTTGCACTCTATGTCCAATTTCGTTTTCTTTTTACATTCTAAAAGCTGATGTGGTCTAGAGAGAAATATTTTGAGAGATTTTAACTCTATTTTTTGTCATTGGTTGCAACAAATTATATTCACACTAAAATATTTAATTTTTTACATTTTTCCAAGAATATTTCAATTTACCAAGTGCTAACGATTTAAATTAATAGCTTCAATCAAGTAAATATTGGCATTATATATTGAAATTAATAGTATCATGATTGAAGCTATTAATCTCAATCGTTAGCATTAGATAAATTGAAATATTCTTTGAGAAATTGAGAAAATTTTATATTTTCGTGCCAATATAGTTTGCTACAGCTAATGACAAAAAATATAATCAAAATCTCTCAAAATATTTCTCCTACATCAGCTTTCAGAACGTACACAGAAAACAAAATTGGACGGTGGGTGCAACTTCATATAATTTTAATAGTTTGGCGTGCAAATATATAGCGTTAAATAATATGGTGCATTTAAATACAATAGCACAAGGATAATGTTCATTTAAATACAATAATACAAAAATGGGGTGCATTTATTTTTTTTTTTTTCTAAAAAAGACAACGCCTTTAGATAGAGGGTGCAACGTCGTATAATTTCAATAGATTGGGGTGCAAAAGTGTAGTGTTTAAAATAATGGGATACATTTAAATACAATAGCATAAAAATAGGATGCATTTAAGTATTTTTTTTTCCTTATTTTAATTTTTTTTTCTTGTTAATTAATAGTTTTAGTTGATTGTCAAAAGGAAATAGAATAAAAGACAGAGGAGAAAGAATTTACCTTTTATTTTTGAAAATTTTCAATAGCGTAGCATTATAGTAGCATTATTCGAAATGTCATATTTATTTTTTTAGTGATATAATTATTTAGAAAAATAATTCTAACATTTAAAATTATTAATCACCGTACCCAAAGAAGTTTTCTTTATTTTTGTGGATAGAATCCAAGCCAAGAGCCCAAGATTAAAAATATAAAAACATGCAATTAATAAAAATGATTGGAAGTAAATAAAAGTCAATACATGTATTTATTTAGTAGCAAAAAATACATGTATTTATTTATTTATCTTTTGAACAAGTGCAGTACATATTATAGTAGTAACGGTAGTGATCTTATATGGATAAAATGTAACTAAAGCTAGCCAGCTCTCACCCCATATGTATTTGTCAGGCTGCATGTTTGTTACCGCAACGCTCTCTTATGTGCGTTTAATTCACGTGCTCAATTCCAAACTCATCTTTCAATTTACGGTTACTAGTGTATAATTAGTTACATAGAGGTTCAAGTTTTCTTTTGGATTGGGTGTTTTGTAAAAGGACTACATTTTTTGTCAATTGTTGGATGCTGTGGAAGTTGATCCGAATAATGCAATTTACCTAACTGCATATGCAATGGTTGAGTCCGAGTGCTATGAGACTTGGAATTGGTTTTTGGGTTTTTTCATCGATGATTTAGAGATTGACAACTTCAACAGTATCACTTGGATATCTGATTGTCAGAAGGGATTAATAAGGCCGTGAAAACATTTTTTCAATGCAGCTCATTGTTTCTGTGTTCGTCACATTTATAACAACTTCAAGGTCCATCACAAAGGCTGTGTTAAAGCAAGCTCTTTGGAGTGCTGCTCGGGAAACCAAAGAGCAAAGGTAGTTTTTGCATTATTATCAAAAAATTCTCTTTTTCACTGATAAATAACAGCTTATTGACATAGTTAATGTTGTAGGTTCAAGCAAGAGATGGAGAAATCGAAGTCTCGCAATGTAGAAGTGTCGGAATATGTAGCAAATATCGATTCGAAGCAATGGTCTCAAGCATATTTTAGTGACTATTCCAAATCTGACATTCTGCTAAACAACTTGTGCGAGTTCTTTAACGCAACAGTTGTGAACGCCCGCGATAAGCCGATCATAACACTTTTGGAAATGGTGCGATGCTACATTATAAAGATGATTGAATCTAAGCAAACTGTGTTCAAAAGTTTAACCATCTTGTTGGGCCCAAGCTTTTTAAACTTCTTGAGAAGAACATACATAAATCACGTAGCTGCATTGTTAAATATGCTGCTAACCTCGCATTTCAAGTCAAAGGCTTTTATATATGGACACCAATGCATCGTGGACCTAAGAGGTAAGAAGTGTGGGTGCAATCACTGGAGACTTTGTGGTGTGCCTTGTTTATGTTAAGGAAGGAATACACCCAAGGCCTCGGAGGCAAAGACGGAAGGCTCTCCTCCATCGCCAAGTACTCATCGCCATAAAAAAAAAACAAATATTTATGTCACTTTTTGATACAACAATATTCTTTCTTGGTGCGAGTGACTGAATGGTAGTGACATTTAATTAATGGTAGTGTGTGATCGTGTACTGTTTTGTTATTGTGCATATGTTTTTTTTAATAAAAATAAATAAAAGGTAATTCCAAAAGCGGTGTAATGTTCTAACGGGTATGCAACCATAGACAGGGGAAGCAAAACCACTTCAGCAAACACTTTGTCCATGTCTGGCTCAGCCTGCAATGAAAATGCATGATCATATATATGAATAAAAAGTGATAATGAAGAAGAAAAAAAATTTAAGAATACCTTTTGAAAATGATCATAACACTTTTGGAAATGGTGTATTGCTATATTATGAAGAGCATTTAATCTAAGTAAGTTGGTGTTCAAAAGTTTAACCATCCTGTTGAGCTAAAGATTTTTAAACTTTTTGAGAATAACATGCATTAATCACGTAGTTGCATTGTTGAATATGCTGGTAACCTCATATTTCAAGTCAAAGGCTTTTATGGAGATTGGACTTAAGAGGTGAGAAGTCTGCGTGCAATCGATGGAGACTTTATGGTGTGCCTTGTACATGTTAACGAAGGAATACACCTGAGACCTGGGAGGCAAAGGCGGAGGGCTCTCATTCATCGCCAAATGCTCATCTTGCCGCCATTTGTTGCAAATAATAATAATAATAATAATAATAATAATAATAATAATATTTATGTCACATTTTGATACAATAATATTCTTTCTTAGTGCGAGTGACCGAATGGTAGTGGCATTAATTAAATGGTAGTGTTTGATCATTTATTGTCTTGTCATTGTATGTATATATATATATATATATATGTATTTAAATAAAAATAAGTAGAGGGTAATTCCAAAGGGCTAGTTAAGGATTTAGTTATTTTGTAATTTATATTTTAAAAATATAACCCACGTTTTGAAATATTAGCAAAATAACCATTAAGTCAACATCTAAAAATTTATGACTGTAGTCACAAAATTTCAGAAAATTTCAAATAAACACAATAAAAAAACTAAACGTCCATTAACAAAATAACCAACTCACAAATGAATGATTGCCTATACAATCAATTTCACAAACCTTATTACTAAATAAAAAATATCTTATAAATAACAAAAAAAAGGCAGCCAAATAAGTCACAAATTTTAGGACTAGAGACACAAAATTTTAGACAATATTATCTGTAACAAATAATAAAAACTGAATTCAAAAAGCTAATGACTGCAGTCTCAAAAATCTAGACACGAATGTATGGTTATTTTACTAATAAAAGCAAACATAGACTAGTTGTTAAAACCTAACATAAATATATGGCTATTTATAATAAAAACCGAATTCCAAAAGTGTTGTGTTCTAACAAGTATACAATATTAGGCAGTGGAGTGTGCATCCAATCGCCGTAGACCAATGCGTCGTGGACTTTAGAGGTAAGAAGTGTGCGCGCAATCGCTGGAGACTTTGTGGTTTGTCTTGTTCATATTAAAGAATGAATACACCTGAGGCCTCGGTGGCAAAGGCGGAAGGCTCATCGCCAAGTGCTCATCTTGCCGCCATTTGTTGCAAAATAATAATAATAATAATAATGTTTATGCTAGTTTTTGATACAACAATATTCTTTCTTCGTGCGAGTGACCGAATGATAGTGACATTTAATTAATGGTAGTGTGTGATCTTTTATTGTCTTGTCATTGTGTATTTGTTTTTTTTTTAAATAAAAATAAATAAAAGGTAATTCCAAAAGTGTTGTAGTATTCAAACACGTATACAACCTTAGACAGGGGAAGCAAAACCACTCCAGCTAACACTTCATCTATGTCTGGCTCGGCCTGTAATGAAAAGGCATGTTCATATGTATGAATAAGAAATGATAATGAAGAACAAAAAAATTGAAGAATAACTTCAAATGAACACTAGGAACACGACCATATGATATTAGATGAAAGATCATATATTGGCATATCTTGATCAACCCATTTACCCGTTGAAGCCTCCACATGTTGCAGTTTTCCATTTAGTTCACAATCTTTTTTCCAGCTCAGTTCATGTTATATGTACTGTCAAGTTTTGGTTTTTGAGTTAGTTGTTTGATATATTGTTTTTTTTTAAGTTTTGTTTTCATCTTTTTGACTGTTGATGTTCAAACTTTTTTAACTCTAAATTTTATCATGGTGTATAACTAGAAGAGTATATTACTACTTATTAGAAAAATATTTTTAATTAGCACCCTTTAAATACAATTTCAAACCATATTTTATTACAATAATATAGTTTAAAATTAAGAGATTTTTAAGAATTTAACCAATATTTTGGCTAATTTTTTAGGGATTAGTCATAGTTTCATGAAATTAAGAAATTGACTATTTTCATATTTGATATATGTGTATCAAAAGTATGATACACGTGTATCAAATATGAAAATGACTAATTCCTTAATTTCATGATATTAGAGATTTTTAAGGATTTAGCCAAACTTTAGACTAATTTTTTAGGGATTAACCATAGTTTTAGAAATTTAAAAAATTAGTCATTTTTATATTTTATTTTATCAAAATCGATGAAAATTTTGGTAATAGTAGATGTGGTTTGCTTTTTTAAGTTGAATGAGCCGAATTTTCGAAGATTTTTATTTGATTTAGGTGGTTTTTTTTTTAAAGTATTTATTATGGATACTTATGTAAATTAAGGTATTTAATGGCAATTTCACTAATTTTGACATTCTATGGCTAAATCCTTCAAACTTCACCTTCAAAATGACTAATTTCTTAATTGACCCATGAAATTATGGCTCAATTCTTCAAACTAGACCTAGAAAGGGGCCTAAACTGCCCAAAATTAAATTTTTTATTAATATAATTATTGTACTAATGTAATTTAAATTATTATTTTTAATTAAATTGCAATCCAAATAATCTTTAAAGAGAAAAAAAGACAGTTATAATAATTTTTTAATTTATTTTGCTGCAGTAGAGAACTGTGCCGTGAGTTCTTATAAGTAGGAATGCTTATATAATTTGATTAATCGATCAAATTGACCAAATCAAATTAATTCATATGATTTGTTTGAATTTCATTAGGTTTTAGTTTGGTTTAATTTGAGATTTTTCAATATTTATTTATTTTTTGTTTGCAGTTTGACAATTTTTGAATGCCCATAAATCAATCAAAGGGAATTTTAAGAAAATAGCCACTTTTTAGAGAATAATTTTGAAAAATTGTCAATATTTCAAAATTTTAAGAAAATAATCAATTTAGAAACTTACTACTTTGGTAAAAAAATTATTAGAATAAATTTATGTGTAATTTTGTTACGGTAAGAAACTTCTTATCTTTCTAAAAAAAAACTTTACGGCTACTTTAAAAAAAAAGAGATAAATGAGTACATAGCCATATTTTGAATGGTATTTTACGAAAATGACCAACGTTTTGATTAATTAAGAAATTAGTCATTTTTTTAATTACATGATGATGTGTATTTACCTCTATGACCGTAGTTCTCTTTTGTATTAGTGCCTAATATATTAATTTTTGCAAACTTTGGTTATTCCCTTAAAACATATACTAAGAAATTGTCAAATACCAAATAGACTCAATCTTGAAATATTTTGAAACTATAGCTATTTTTTTTTAAATACACCATTCAAAATGACTATTTACCTACGTGACTCTAAATCAAATCAAAGAGTCTATATACGCATTTTTTCATTTTAACGTATATATATGCTATATATAAACATTTACAAAATTTACATATTACAATTTTCTTAATAATCAATAATATAGCAAAATTATCTTGCAAACCTTTGGATTTCATTGGATGATTGGACTTTGTTGTCCTTCTGTGGTTTTATGGTGTGTTCAATCATATATTTTATTTTCTGTGTTTTATTTTAATTTTAATTTATTATTTTTAATATATATATATATATATATATATATATTAAGCTCAAATCCTATAAATTAAACCAAATGAAACCGAATATAGTGTGTGTGTGTGTGTTTTTTTTTTCCCTTAGTTAATTTGGCTTGGTTTGAGCAAAATTTTGGTTAGTTTGATTGGATTTAAATTTCAATTTGTAACTTTAGTTTAATTTACAATTTGAGATATAATCCGCATAAATTAAAAAAGAAATGAATACACGTATATTATCAGTTAAAAACTGATTTTCAAGCAAAAAACAAAGTTCCTTTTAGCAGAATTAATATATTATCCAAAATTGATATTATGTATGTTAAATGTATGACTATCAGATGGAATGCTAAATCTTTGGTTTATATTAAAATTTAGAAAATTTAAATAAGAAGTATTTCTTGATACCATATCAATTCTTGTGCCAACTTTATCATCAAGTATGTCAAAATTTTGCATTTAATTACGTTAAAATTTCAAGATCGACTGCTCAAGATCTTGCTCGGAAGTGAGTCAATGTTTTGTGCTTGCCTATTTTTATGTTTTAGTTTTTTAACCCATGGTGTACGTAAATCTTATCCGTGTTTGATTTAACGTGTGAGTAAAAATGTGTGTTTTTGTGCTAGATCATTCAAAATTCATGAATGATTGTTTGAGCTTGATGATTAGGAGAACGAAATTATGTTTGGAAAATATTTGAGAAATGTGTATTAGTGTTGTGTGTATTGTTCGCTTCTGTACTTGTGCACATAAACCTTTTTTTTTTTAGCCTTAAACAGTTACACCTAGACTTTTGTCAAGAAATTAGCCCTTATGCTTGTATCCATACTAGTTCATATCTTTTGCTTGTTTTAGTATCTGGGTTATGCATTCTTATGCATTGAAGTCTGTCCACAATCCGAATAAGAAAAGATGTTAGCTCATTGTTTATATATACCATAAACTTGAAGAAGTATTATGTTTGACAGAAGGTGAAAGTGAAGAAGAACCGGCTAT
Organism: Boehmeria nivea var. tenacissima; assembly: GCA_018132145.1. Taxonomy (NCBI): domain Eukaryota; kingdom Viridiplantae; phylum Streptophyta; class Magnoliopsida; order Rosales; family Urticaceae; genus Boehmeria; species Boehmeria nivea. Next base: position 10,645,579 of record CM030874.1, read on the forward strand.
TGAGGAGCCAAGAACAAAGAAGCAATATAAATATGTAAATAGCAAATAAATAAATAAATCAGGATCTAGAACTGAAATGCAACCTTTTGTTTTTTAGCTAACATTGAAGACCTTTGATAAATTGCTTTGTTCTAGTAATTTAATTTAAAAAAAAAAAGCCTTTGCGGCCAATCTGAGTTCGGTGCTATGCTGATGGTAAAGCTTCGTCCAGGATGTTTGAAAAACAAGGGAAACTCTGTCAAATTTTCTGTTCGAAGTAACTATGAAGTTTGAATTTGTATGAGAAAATACTTCGAGTGAATAAATTCCCTTAGCTCACTAAATTTTTACTCTCGTTTTACGATTAAGTAGTTAAAGTTGAGTCTTTAACAAATGAGTCACCTTAGACTATTTAATATCCTTAAATTACGTGCGTTATTAACGAGTAGTTAAAGACTCACTACTAGTAAATCACCATAGTCCTTGATATACTACTTTTCCTAGTTTGACCAGTAAGAGTACATAATTTGCACTCTTATTTTCATATCGGCACAAATATGACACTGAGTTGATACTATGAAGGATTTTACGATGGAAAAACCATGAGAAACGAAGTAACTTACTCAAGTACGTGGATTTTTAGTGCAATACGAGTAGGCTTAAATCTAATTTGCCATCACAGTATGTAATTATGAGTTCGTGTTATTTTTTTATCAAGTGTTTATTTGCTAGTTATGTGATATTGAATAATGGATTGACATTGACATTGTGCGTTGAGATAGATATCTGCAAGTGCTAAGTTATACTAGCAATTTTATAATGAATATTGAGAATCACTATCTTTTCGAAAATTAATTAAAAACATGCTTTTTGGTGCTTTTGGTCTAGAACTTCCTTGACTAATAGTTTGGTTACTTAACTAATTTTATAGATAAATCTCTCTAAACTTTGTTTTTCTTGGCACCATTAATTCGTCCGTCTATTTCAACTTAAATTACTAACAAAACCACTCAAACAAGGCTTTTAATAAAAAGAAAGCAAATTTTAGATATACTAATTAATACTTCTATTTATTCCTATAATACATTTTATAAAACTTTAAGAAATCCCGAGTCATTTGTAAAATGCAAAGATGTGGATTCATTTAACCTTGATCTTATAATTTCAACATCATGTGAATGATAAAGTTTATTTTGTTTGTAATTTTATTGAACTAGGTGGAAAAGGACAAATGATGGCAAAAAAAAAAAAGTTATTTAGGTTTTTGTCTATCAATATTAATAAGACCTAAAATCTTTATTTAAAAAAAAGTACATAGGAATTAAAGCACAACTAAACTTGAAAAGAACGACCAATTTTAGATGTCTAAACAACATTTTAAATATTCCCTAAAAAAATGTCAATAGCTTCTGATCATTGACACACATATTTAATTGCCTAAAAAAGTCAAACAAAATTAGTAAAACAATATAATGTATGACTTTTTTTATTTCTACAAGAATTCAAATCTAAGAAACAATACCAAAAAAAAAAAAATCTATATGTTATTCGGTGACTTGTTAGTTTATGTTTTAAAGAAATGATAACGTTTTTAAAAATTAAATTATGCTACTAGTTCATAAAAGAACAATGTATCATGTAATTAATAAAATAATTAATTATTAATTAATAAAAATATTAATTATTTTTTTATAACATCATTGTTATTCACATAATTATCTCTTAAAAAAATTAAGAAAGGTGCGTGAGACGTTGCTCTTTCCCATAGCCATGTTTAGTGGGTATTGGTAACAAGCAAAACTCCCTAGAAATAGGATAACAACCGGTGATTCACCGTTAATAGATAAAATCCCTTTCCGGTTAACCCGGTAACCCACCCTCCTCTTCCGCCGCCTCTCGGCGTCGCTCCGCCAACCTTAACCGGTTAATTACGGATCTGGTAATTATTAATTATTATTTATTACGTTGATGACTGATGAGCAACAAGAAGTCAAGAGTAAAAAAAAAAAAAAACCAAAAGGCCTAACACAAACAAAAAAAAAAAGAGAGAGAGAGAGAAAGAGCACTAATTAGAAAACAAAAAAGAAAAAAAAAAACCAAACCCATAACAGCAATGTTTCTAAATTTATAAATTCTAATCCACTTAACAAATTGCAAAAAATAAATAAATAAATAAATAAAAGTAAATACAAAAGTTGCTCATATCGTAGAGAGAGAGGAGAGAGAGAGAGAGAGAGATTACAACGCCTTACAAACATATACAATTTATTAATTTTATTTTTTATTCTATTTTTTTTAAGATTAGACAAAGTAAGCCAACGATTGGTAGAGAGAGAAAGTGAAGGATTTTTAGAGAGAGATAGAGAGAAAATAGAAAGAGATTATTTGGTTTTTTATTTTTCTTTTTCCTCTCTCTCTCTCTCTCACTCCGATGTGCTTGTAATTGTTTGGCTTTCTTTGTTATTGTCTCCTCTGTTGCTTCTTCTTCTCTTTGCGAGGTTGAGAGAGAGAGAGAGAGAGAGAGAGAGATTTTCTCGGGAAAGTTGGGAGTTATTTCTTGTTTGTTTGTTTTTTTTTTGAAAAATTTTTTTCTCGATTTTTTTTTTTGTTGCGAATTAGCGAAATTACGATCCGAGCTAGGGTTCGATTGCGGAAATCGGGGATTCGAGGGCTGGATTGCGAGAACTCGATCGGAAATGTTGAATACGGATGCTAATTCGCCGGAATTCTAGCTCCGATCTCGAAAGTAGGGCTCCGAATCGAAGGGTTGAGGAGAAATGGATGTGGATGCGTCGATGGTGCCGGAGAACGATCACGATCCGGCGGCTGAGAGCCACGGCGCGGCGACGCCGGCGCCTCCGGCTGCCATGGAGAGAGAACAGCTTGGCGAGCAGCCCCAAGGCGGAGGCGGATCCCCCGCGCCGCCGCCTCCCGCGCCACAGCCTCCGCAGCAGGCTGGCGCGGCCTCCGCCGCCTCCGCTGCGGCCCCGCAGGCCCAACAGACTGCCGTGGTCGGGCCGCGGCACGCCCCGACCTACTCGGTGGTGAACGCGATAATAGAGAAGAAGGAGGATGGGCCTGGGCCGAGGTGCGGCCACACGTTGACGGCCGTGGCGGCCGTCGGAGAGGAGGGGGCGCCCGGCTTCATCGGACCGAGATTGATTCTGTTCGGCGGTGCCACCGCTCTCGAGGGAAACTCTGCGGCTTCCGGGACGCCGTCGTCTGCCGGAAGTGCTGGCATCCGTACGTTTTTCTCTATTGCTTTCTTTTGAATTTGATAACTTTTTGGCTTTTGTGTTCTAACAATCTGTTTCGAATTTCCGGAGACAAGCGTAGTACATCGAACATTGAGTATTAGTGGGCAGTGATTTGTTAACCCTAATTCTTTTGATGGGTGTGCCTTTTCTTCTTTAGGGTATTTGAATTGAGTTTATCTTTTGCAATTTGAAGTCTTTAGCTCTTGAGTTGGTTTATTAAAGCTAGAAAGCAAATGATATCACAGCATAAGTCACTTCAAAATTTTTTCCCCTCTTTCTTTATTGGGGGAGAGGATGGTATATTGTCGACTGAGAGCGCAAATTAGTACTTTTCAAAACGTAATTTTAGTGACCACGAAGAGTTGGGGCGTTTTCTGGGATTGTGCTCTATTTATTGAAGTCGTACTTCTTTTTGTCATTTGGGCTTTTGAATTTTCAAGGTAATTGACCAATAAATTCTGTCTGCATACCATATGACATGTAGTTCTTTTGTTTAGTATTTTCCCCTTTTGTTACGGTTTATGGTTCTTACTTCTTTGGAAGCTAATAGTGCTTTTTGTTTGATTTAAAGCAGTAAATGGTCCTCCATTGTATTGCTGGTATCTAGATTAAGCCATCGGTGTAATCAATTTCAGCTTTATATGAAATGCTGTGTGTTTCTATTGAAGCTGGGATTAACAGTCAGTATCAATTACCAAAATTTATCTGTTTATTTATGTAAAAGCGCTGATTTCTTCTGTTTTGATCTCCTTGTTGGCGGAAACAAATCAACTTGAAAGTTATTTCTCATTGGAAAGTCTAAGCCACTTAATTAGCATATTTGTTATTTGCTACCATTTATGATACTTATAACCAATGGAGATGTCGTATCCCATATAATATGCATTTTCATGATACCATCTGTGATGCTTATGATTGTAACTAATAGAGATATCCAGTAATATACTATGGAGTGTATTTTATTGTATCATTAGATCAGTAGTTATCTTCAACTGAACATGGGAAATCCATCAATACTTGTTTTAATTTAATAGGAACTGGTTGACTTGTAGATTCTCTAGTCCACATTTCCGCTTGGTTACGGTGTTATGACTTGATGTTTGGTATCCTTTGAACTAGGGACTTAATATTTTTACGATATTATGACTTGATGTTTGGAATCTTTTAGACAAGGGGCTTATCTCTGCTTTTCACAGAAATTCCATTTCTTTCATTAAAATCTAACAGCCATTGTGATTTCACTTGAATTTCAGGTCTAGCAGGTGCCACAGCTGATGTGCACTGTTATGATGTGTTGACAAATAAATGGTCAAGGTAAGAAGGGCTAGTAAAATGTGACATTGACAATATCTGTTCATGTTTGCTTTCCTTTTTATCTCCTTTTCTTATCTAAATTGTTCTTATGATAAACTTTGCAGGATCACTCCCTTCGGAGAACCTCCCACACCTAGGGCTGCACATGTAGCAACTGCTGTTGGCACTATGGTTGTTATTCAGGTCGGCATATAGCATCTTGTCCTTGATTATTATTCTCAATTCATTTGCAGTCAATTTTTGGATTTTATTCATCTATTTCTTCCTCAGTTCAATCTTTATGTTTTTACAGGGTGGAATTGGTCCAGCTGGTTTGTCTGCTGAGGATCTTCATGTTCTTGATCTTACACAGCAACGGCCAAGATGGCATAGGTTAGACTAATGAATAACTAGCTTGGCTATTCTTTAAGAGTTGACTTTGTAATATGTTCTTTAAACCGCTGCTATTGCTCTTGTAGAGTTGTTGTGCAAGGCCCCGGACCAGGGCCACGTTACGGTCATGTGATGGCTCTGGTGGGCCAGAGATATCTCATGGCAATTGGTGGGAATGATGGTGAGCACTTCAAAGTTTTAACCTTTGCAATATACTTTCTCTAATTATAAGAGATATAAATATATGCTAAGATGCAGTAAATTCAAAGATTTACGTAATGGGTGTTGTTTCCAGGAAAACGTCCTTTAGCTGATGTATGGGCCCTAGACACAGCTGCCAAGCCTTACGAATGGCGTAAGTTGGAACCAGAAGGGGAGGGTCCTCCACCTTGCATGTAAATCTCTCTCTCATACCCTATAGGGATACACTGCCATTTGCAAATTAGGGATTTTTTTTGCTTCCATTTGAGATATGTCTCATATGCACATGTTCTACAAGTTAGATTGATGTTATGCTGTGCTATTTTATTTTATTTTTTTTAAATGTTAGAATTACTTCATTGAAACTGAAAGTAGTACATTGAACAACAGTGGATAGGGAGTTAAACTGAAAGAGAAGATAAAAACAGCAGGAAAAAAAGAGTCGGAAATCTAATACATTCTTTCCATTAAGGACAAATACAATTGGAGAAAAAGAAAAATTCCCGAAATTGGTGTTTAAACATTTATGGATTTTTGTATTGCTTATTCTTGGCATTCAAGGGTGTTGATGGAGGCTCTGTTTTGTGAAATTGTGTAATTCTAGCGAACATCTTGCTTTTCTTTTGGTTGGCTCTGTGAGGATCCTTAGGATCATTAGTGATGATGGAATGTGTTGATCAATGTACCACCATGCTGTTGTGGTTTCTTCTAGAAGAATAATCATTATGATGGCTTAGAGTTATTAGCTTGGAATTGGTATTAATAGGCATGTCTGATCTAGGGTATCCCTTTCTTTTTTTAGGACTACAGTTTCTTACAGCAGTATGAATGCTCAATGAAATCTAAATTCGGAATGATGAAAGGAGTATGGATTTCTTAATGCTTCTTTTCTTATATTGCTTAGGACCATGATCTACAAGAATGCGTGATTGTGGGGTTGCACATTATGTTTGGAGAACGAGGTTTAGTTGAAACCTACTTTGTTAGGAAGTTGGTTTCTTATGCTTAGTTAAAATAGTTGCTTCTTGGGACTGCTATATTATCTGAACCAATTGATAAAATGTTGAAGGTGCAGTGGTATTAATTAAAAGATTAAAATGCTATCTAATATCTTCGCACATGTAAGGTTATGCTTTATATATATATATATATATATATATTTTAATCTATATCACAACACGTATTCTAGTCGCCAGAGAGAAGAAAAATGTATATTCTTGTAATTATTTAGCTTACCCTATTTGTTGACAGGCATGATCACCTTTGTCATATGTGCTCATGCTAGGTAGTTTACGTGAGGGTTACCTAGATAGATCAGAGATGTTTAAGGTTGATGCATGATATTATGAATTAAGCCAGCGTGGTTTTATAATGTCTGTATGATTTTTCATCATTGAGAGCAAGAGGAGTATAAATGTTGTAAGACTTCTGATTAGTTTTTTTTAGGGTTTACACTTTTTGTTATCTGTGGTTCTGAGCTTGATCAATTATTATATTGGTTCTAGTTTTTAGCTGCATGTTGGGATCTATGAAATTTTTTATTTGATTGTCTGAATGTTAGAAAATGATTTGTGCCATTAAATAGGATACTTGATTGACAAATTTTTTAAGTACTAGTACCTTGTGAATGGAATCACGTCTGGCACTTAGAATTGGTGGTATTGGTAGGCTTCTTTTTTTTTTTTTTTTTTTTTGTGACAGATATTGTGTTATCTGACAATAACAATGTGTCTGCCAACTCGATTTACTCTCAATTTGACCAGGTATGCGACTGCAAGTGCACGCTCTGATGGTCTTCTTCTCCTTTGTGGGGGCAGGGATGCAAACAGTGTGGTGAGCTAAACTGTTTTCCATTTTCTTTTTTGCTTTATGTGTCTATATAAAATGTATATTGTTTTTAGTGTTTGTATAGAATGAGCCACCATGAATTTTAGCATTTTCCTTCTTGTGTTATTTGAGCGACAGTTGTTTGTCAAAGCATAGAGTTTGTTTAACTATGAATAGAAAATCATATGGAGCAGTGAACAGTAAGGTGTGGTATTCTACCTTGCTCTGGTGGTGGTTTGTAATTTTATCACTTTAGTAGTGTTGAAATACTTACACATGATTATGATTGAAGCTTCTGGATTATCTACTATTATTCTACTGTATGGCCTTACCAATATTTCGGAACAATTACGCCTTGCATATAAATTAGCTTGAAGTTTCTTATATTCTAATGGAAAGAACATGGCGGCTTCACTTATTTTATCTGTGCCATGGAGGTCTTGGACAGATGGCTTGGTAAACTTGGTTCTCTATATTGATATGGAGACGCTTTGTAATATAAATGGTTACACTATTTGATTTTTCTTGCAGCCATTGGCCAGTGCATACGGACTCGCTAAACATAGGGATGGACGTTGGGAATGGGCTATTGCGCCTGGGGTTTCACCATCTCCAAGATATCAACATGCAGCGGTGGGTTTTATTTCTCTTTTTTTATTTCATCATTTCAGGCATTATACAAATAAATTTCCTAAAAAGATTGTTTTAGAATGATCAATCAATCGTGTGGATTTTGATTGTAGGTTTTTGTTAATGCGCGATTACATGTATCCGGCGGAGCACTGGGTGGTGGGCGCATGGTTGAAGACTCCTCTAGTGTTGCAGGTATAGGATCATTGCTTTAATAGTACTTGGAGTTTTATCCATGGTATGCTGCAATGGCAGTTTCAAATATACATGTAACTGTTTGGCTTCTATGTTCTTTACTTCGTTGTTTCAGTTATTTCTTTTAGTTTTAGTGATTCCTGTTTCATCCATTGGAATGCTCATTCTTTTTTCCTTTTCAGTTTTATCGTTTAGATGTTATCAACCATAGTTTCTTCTTGCTCCATGATCCTACATGTGGGGAAGATTCAGTTTCTTGTTACCGAGGCAGATTGTTGGCTCTTCTAGTAATAAGTCTTACTGTTTACTTATTATTTCCTGTCTGCAGTGCTGGATACTGCAGCAGGCGTTTGGTGTGATACAAAATCTGTTGTTACAAGCCCCAGGACAGGTAGATACAGTGCCGATGCTGCTGGTGGTGATGCTGCAGTTGAGTTAACAAGAAGATGCAGGCATGCAGCTGCTGCAGTTGGTGACTTGATCTTCATTTATGGCGGTTTACGTGGTGGTATGAAATAAATTTATTATCTTGGTAACAGCATCTGAAAATGTCCATGTCTTAATACAAGAGTCCGTCAACCAGCAGAAAGTACCAATTTAGTCTAAATCTCTGTGATCTTAGCATTGCATTTTTAAAATATAATCAAGTACATGAGTGGATGAACCAGTTAGGTAGAAATATGAACAACTGGAGAAATTAGTATAGCAATTTATGGGCGTTAGTCTATGGGGAAGCAATTTTTGAACCTCTTTATTGGTTGCTCATTAAGATCTCACCCTCTCTCTCCACTTTGGAGCATTAGGTTTGCATTGTTATTTTACATTGGTGAGCTGGGCTAATAATATAGAATAACACCATATTGTATTTTTGCGATAGGGGTGCTTCTTGATGATCTACTTGTTGCTGAGGATCTCGCTGCTGCTGAAACGACTACTGCAGCTTCACATGCTGCAGCTGCAGCTGCAGCAAATGTCCAAGCTGGCCGTTTGCCCAGTAGGTATTTTATCGATGAAAGAAATAGGCCAGCGATGACTGAAACAGCCCCTGATGGTGCAGTAGTGGTCGGTAATCCAGTTGCACCCCCTGTAAATGGTGACATGTATACTGATATAAGTACCGAGAACGCCATGCTCCAGGGATCCCGGTAGGCTGTTATGGTATTTGTGTGTTGATAACTGCTTGTTGAGTTTCCTCATTCAAAAAGATATTGAATTTGGAGTAATATGCAGGAGAATGAGCAAAGGCGTTGAGTATTTAGTTGAAGCATCCGCAGCAGAAGCAGAGGCAATTAGTGCCACACTGGCTGCTGCTAAAGCACGGCAAGTCAATGGAGAAGTTGAGCTACCTGATAGAGACCGTGGTTCAGAGGCTACCCCTAGTGGGAAGCAGATCTCTACCTTGATCAAACCTGATTCTGCTGGGGCAAATAGCATTCCTCCTGCTGGAGTTCGGCTGCATCATAGAGCTGTCAGTATTAGAATTTGAATGCTACTGTAATATTAACCATTGTCATATTGACGTAAAAATGTTAAAAGAAATGTTGATCGACTCATCTTCCATCACATGCATTTTCCAGGTGGTTGTAGCTGCTGAGACTGGTGGAGCTTTAGGTGGCATGGTCAGACAACTTTCAATTGATCAGTTCGAAAATGAAGGCAGGCGAGTAAGCTATGGCACCCCAGAAAGTGCAACTGCTGCAAGGAAATTATTAGATCGGCAAATGTCTATCAACAGTGTTCCCAAGAAGGTATGTCGTGCCTCATTGGATGTCCCTTCTTTATTCATTTTCTGTACTTTCCATTTAGCTTTCCCAACTGAGCTATTTCTCTCAGCATTCAACAATCCAATGCCTTGCATCTTCATCTCACTCAGATCTCCATTTGCAGTAATAATTTTAATGTTACGGTAAATTTCATTAGGTTAGAAGTGCAACTGAGAACATGAATGAAATGTTGATCTGTGAACAATACAGGATAATTCATTAAAGTAGTCGCAGAAGTTTATATAAAATCTTCCTTTATTTTGTATCTCAAGCAAACATTGGTTTTCATGAGGAGAAGGCTTATTTGTTGACAACTTAGCAGCATATGTTTTTGCAATTCAGATGATAAACTAGATGGTGGCGCTGACCACAATTTTTTTTGGGAAACTTATACTCTTTGCACATCCTTAATAGATTATTTTGGGAACAGGACGAAACAAACAAAGATCTTGTGTTAATTGAACTCTTTGGCATGGGTATTCCATTGCCTTTGAATTTACCAATGAAACCTAATGCTCTTGTGTTCTTTTGGACAGCTGTGCAACTAATTTGATTAGCTTCTCTCAATGTGACTATGGAAGTTATACATTTTCATTCTTTTTTGTTATTTTTTTCTGGATTTTCTTAATATGTCCTCTTTCTTTGATCAGGTAATAGCGCATCTCTTAAAACCCCGTGGCTGGAAACCTCCCGTTCGCCGGCAATTTTTCTTAGACTGCAATGAAATAGCAGACCTTTGTGACAGTGCTGAGAGGATATTCTCAAGTGAACCTAGTGTCTTACAGCTTAGGGCCCCTATTAAGATTTTTGGTGATTTACACGGGCAATTTGGAGATCTTATGCGCCTTTTTGACGAGTATGGTTCACCTTCCACTGCTGGGGACATAGCGTAAGTCTCTTGGTTACTATCATAAGCATCCATACGAATCATGCTATTTAGTTTTCAAACCACTAATATTCTGTTCAGCAAGATTATTTCTTGTTTAACCCAATTCACTGTAGTTAACAGTGAATTCATTCTTTATTTGAATTGATAGTTTATGGTATACCTTCAACTTTTTTACTCCGTGAAAAACATTCAGAGTTTGGGGCAAGATAAAAAATTAAGAAGCAGGATAACGAAACACAAAAGTAGATGATTTGGGGAAAAAGAAATTGGAACGTAGAGCATCTGATGTCGGAAGTTTAGCAGATGGATACATGTATATATGTGTATAATTCCTTGGAATGCTTTGGTTTTGTACCACCTTCACAAGTTAAGGTTTGAAATATACAATATACTTGAATACTGATTTTACATGGATGACTGTCAGATATATCGATTATCTGTTCTTGGGAGACTATGTTGACAGAGGCCAGCACAGCTTGGAAACAATTACACTTCTACTTGCTTTGAAGGTATTAACTCTCTTCTTCCAAATTTATCTTTGGGTTCAAACATCAGAGCCAAGTTTAGTTCATTGTGTAATTTTGGAATCTTGCAGGTTGAGTATTCCCAAAATGTACATTTAATTCGTGGAAACCATGAAGCTGCAGATATCAATGCGCTTTTTGGCTTCAGAATCGAGTGCATAGAGCGCATGGTATTATGATTTATGCTTATTATTGACCTGGTTTTTCAGATTTAACTTGTTACATTTACTTACTGGCTTATGAATTGTCAACAGGGGGAACGAGACGGAATCTGGGCATGGCATCGAATAAACCGCTTGTTCAACTGGCTTCCTCTGGCAGCTCTAATTGAGAAAAAAATAATTTGTATGCATGGTGGTATTGGCAGGTCAATAAATCATGTGGAGCAAATTGAGAATCTTCAGCGTCCAATTACAATGGAAGCTGGCTCAATCGTGCTTATGGATTTACTATGGTGAGTCCTTGTCTATGTTTTCTTATTTGGTGCTTGTAAAAATGTTAAAAATGCTCTCTTTCCCAAAAGTATGTATATGTTCACTTGGTTGTTGACATTACATTTTGACATTGGTTTTCCTTAGGTCCGACCCCACAGAAAATGACAGTGTTGAAGGACTGCGACCAAATGCTAGAGGTCCCGGGTTGGTTACTTTTGGGGTGAGTATGCTTGATGGCATTCATCTTCTTGTTTTAGAAATTGGTACACGTCAAGAGGATCTAATTGTTACTGGTGAAATCTTATTTGTTTATGTTATCTAAAACGGTGTGGTTTTTTCAGCCTGATCGTGTCATGGAATTCTGCAACAACAATGACCTACAGTTAATTGTCCGTGCACACGAATGTGTAATGGATGGCTTTGAGCGTTTTGCTCAGGGACATCTGATTACACTTTTCTCTGCCACAAATTACTGCGGTATGTTCTGGGTCACGACTTCATGTGCAACTTTACGGCTCTTTCAATTCATGCCAAGTTTATGCTAAGTTCCTGCTGTTGATGAACAGGTACGGCAAATAATGCGGGGGCGATCTTAGTTTTAGGTAGAGATCTTGTTGTGGTTCCGAAACTCATCCATCCCCTTCCACCAGCCATTTCGTCACCAGAAGCATCTCCAGAACGCCATATCGAGGATACATGGATGCAGGTATTAGCATATTAGATACCGTATCTCTGTATTTAGGCTTATTCTCAGAGTTGAGTATTAATCTTGGTTTTTGGTAAAACCATCAAACAGGAGTTGAATGCTAACAGACCTCCAACACCAACAAGAGGCCGTCCGCAAGTAACAAATGATCGAGGCTCCCTTGCTTGGATATAATCGATCTTTCCGAATTAGTTTCAACGATTTGTTCAGGAGAAGGAAAAAAGCTTATACTTCCACCTGGGGTTTTTGGTGTCCTGTATAGAGCATTTTGCCCATACACGAGAGATTCTGAAATCCATTCCAGAAATGGGACGAAAGGCATTTGGAGTTTCTGGGTTTCCAACTGTCGAGAAGTGTTCTAGATGAAAAGACGGGAGTTTCATGGAACCAGGTCGCAGGCGGCGGGTAGGTTTACTTTATATTGACGTGCTAAAAAGAGTTGCAATTGATTCACTCACCCATGTAAATTGAGCCACAAGAAGGTAGAAATCAGTCTTCGATGCTCGTCCTATGGATTGGTAGTGTTGAGTATTTTTCTCATTATTTAAATATATTTTTTATTCCTCGTGTTAGGCCCTATTTTTTTTCCTTCGCTTCTCCTTTTGAGAGGACATACTTGTGGTGAGATATATAAAATGTTCTTAGTGTTTTGAGCGTCTTTGTATCATAGAGGTGTTGCTTTGTGTATCTACATCTCTGCTTTTGTATAATGTAACATTTGTGTGATAAGCAACTTTTTTGTCCGACGCGAAAATTATTTCAAGTTTTGTTCTTTAGAGATAATGGTTACTTTTTATCTTTTGCAAATTACTGTTTGATGATGCTTGGGAATTTTGCTTCAATTTGCTTTTATGTTATCAGTTTTGCCTTGCTGATGAGCTTCATTTTTTTATCTCAAATCATCACTATGCAGAAGTTCTGACTCTGGACTTTCTTATATCCGTTTGGTCTTTTGGCCAAGTATTGATAGATAATACGATACCTTTTTATTCGGATAGTATACTATTCTGGTGTTTGGGCACATGTGGAGCTGAATGTCATCGCCACAATAAATTTTAAGATTTCTTTGAACTTAAAGGCCTTACCTTATAGCCTTCGAAGCAAAATAAATAAATAAATAAAACTGATACTTTAAGCTAGAGGTGCATAAAATACCAATTGAAGATATGAAATTTCAACTTCAGGAAAAGGACTTTCGAGATTACTTTCTCACTTCGATGAAGGTAACCTTTTCCCCGAATTTGATAGGACTGATTGACAGTACAGTATCTTTGGAAGATAATCTGCAGCTTTGGTGGATATCAGACAAGGAAGAGATGGGAGACGTTGCTTGGCAACTACATCAAGTTAAATCTCCAAAACTAGACAGGATACCAGGAATTTTCTACAATTGAGTTCTGGGGTATTATTAAAGACCAAGCAGTGGATTTGTCAGGGAAGTTTTTCTCTACAGGTCGTTTCATGAAAAGGTATTTATCGGACATTCATAGCCTTGATTACGAAGTTCAAGCCGGCGTCCAGTTTTGATAAGTTCCGCGCAATTAGCCTTGCTAATAGAATCCGACCATCACTGGCAAAATTGATCACTTATTGTCAGACTGTTTGTCATCAGAAAATACTACTCTAGTTTAAGAGATGGTACACAATATTTGGGAGAAGAAATAGAAAAGGGGATTAATAGCAGTGAGAACTGAAATGAGTAAAGCCTATAACAACTGCCTTGAATGGAATTTCATTGAGCAGGTGCTTATCCTAAACGGATTTGACATTCAATTCGTGGAGCTATTCTATTCCACATCAAATCCATGCCCTTTTAGATCCTCCTCAATGGCAGGCTGCTCAAATCTTTCATCGAGTCTCGAAGCATGCGTCAAGGCGGTCCGCTATCTCTACTCATCTTCATTTGGTGTAGTGAAGTCTCCTCAAATGCTTCTTTTGAGAGCAGATTATGACATGCATAAAATTCGAATTTCGCAGTCAACCCCTGGTATCACACCTTATGTTCGCGGATGATAATCTACTCTTCTGCAAGCTAATTTCAAGTAGAATCAATCTTCAATTGCCTAAAGACATATAGCTCGTGTTCTGGACAACATCTACCTAAAGATGCCGGAGATGCGAAGAGAGAGTAAATATTTGAGGAATTCTTCAATCCTGTCCAAATATTGGAAGGCGGGTTTTAAATCCTTAAAGGATAATGTGCTTTGCCGCATTGAGAGCTAGAAGAGCAAATTCTTATCTCAGTCGGGAAGTATTACTTTGATCTGATCGATCGTGTTGTCCGTAAGCAATTGGATTCCGCTATGGCCAAATTTTGGTGGACAAGCAATACGCTGCGTAACCCGCTACTTGGCATTGCACCCTCGGAAAGGACTCTACCAACTGAAAGCAACGAGAGGCCTCGTTTTTATGAGATTCAAAGACATTAGCAAAGCTCTTCTTTTTAAAATGGCGTGGAAAATTGCAGCATGTGCAAGGCTACTCGAGCCAAATATTGTTCGAAAGGACAATTTTTGGGTGTGCCGGACTACACAACGATTTTCTATTCCTATTATGATGAGGTATGTATCTGTTACTAAATTGAAAAAATAATTCTAAGGTATACGCTTTCTGATTGATCAATTTTAGGGGAGACCTAACAAACATGTGATTTTTATGTATAAAATCACTTTTAACTCTTTGCTTTGAACTGAAACTAGGACAGATCTCAATAGAATTCTTGGTATGTTTAGAATAAAAAAATTTCCTGATTTTCCAAGCAAAAGCCGCCACTTATTTTGACAATTCTTAACCTAGTTAAAATAAATCAAGAATTGCTTACAAGGGATTTAATTTATAATGAGGTACAAAGACATCACTCTTTATCATATATCAGATAGACACGGGGTGATTTAATGAAGATTCGTTAACAAACCAGAGAATTATCGCTACATATTGCTCCTACATCCACAGCCTTCATGGCCCCATAAAGCTTGGTTTATAATCAACAACGGAAACAATTAACCTTTCTTTACAGGCCTCTGAACATAAGATTTGTTGGGGTCTTCTGTCTTGAGCTTCGGCGGTCGAAGCTCTCCTTTCTTGGTCTGGAAAGTTGAGAATTAAAAATCACAATCCATTTCCTTCATTCAAGTAATAAACAATAATGCTACGAGAAAAGGGTATAGATGGGTGGATAATATTACCTTCTTTCCAGATTTCATGAAGTCTCTCCAGCTTGAAACCTGATGATGGGCAAAAAAGGGGAGACAAAAGGTTAAAAACTGATGGAACTATGCCGTTTAAAATTCAGGTCCCACAAACTAGCCAGAGATGGATTACATATCGAGAGCGACAAAGAGGCCATTAGGTGTTAAGATTCGGAATTAGATACAAATTCAAATTCTATGCTTATTTAAGATATAACAACTTCTCTGTGTTATTTTAGTAGGTAAACGAATACTCATTGCAGTTGATGTTGTCAATAGATTGATAAAGATTTGCATTAGGATTAAAATGATCACTTGAAAACGAAAACGTCACTCCTAGATATTACAAAACTGTATATATATATATATATAGCTGTTTCAAATCTTAAAGTGTTTGGCATTAAGTTGAATTATAAATTGTTTCTCTGGGGCTCGGTAATACGGAGTAAGACTCACATGATTAGATCTATATCAAAAAGGTTAGACAGAGTGGTTTTCCATGAGCAAAAATGAACCATTCGCAAACTTGGCCAAATAATTATCTTTTTATCATTATATATATTATTAGGTAGACAGGTACCTACTATGTGCATCACGATCTGTTTGAGGTATATATGTAAATTATGGGATGAAAAAATATATTAAATACAAATGACATTTTAATCGCAGAGATTTAGAAACAAACCCTTTGTTCTCTTGTTCCTTCCCACTGCTCCTCATGCTCACGCTTTCTTTTCCACATCTCTTTGGTTTCTTCTTCATCCTTTTTCAATCTACCTTCCTCTTCTGATATCTACACGACAATGAGAAACACCAGGGTTAAGAAAGAGTACAAATACTCGAATAAAAAGAATAGCCAAAGGAAGCAAGCCAACCGACAATTTAGCATACCCTCATTTGCATTTTCCGCCTTCTCCATTCTTGATCTGTCAATAATTCTCTGACTTTTAACCTCAGTTCTTGCTTGAAATTCTCCGAATTTTCATATTGTTGATCGTACTTTCCCTGTATAAAATAAAAAGGAAATAATGACTATATTCTTAGGCTTGCGAGATAACCATTAAATCTAAATAACTGACTGACTGACATCTAGACGACAACTACAGAGGTATAAACAAAAAATATAAAAGAGAACTGCATACCTCTTCAACTAATGACTTTATTTTGGAAGCTGTATCTTTCTTCAGCTGCTTCTTCCTCTTAGCTCTTAGCTCTTCTGAAGTCCAAAAAATTATAAAAGCTGAGGTCTTTGGTACATATGATATGGCCATGGCAATAACGCTAGCAACAAACTCTAATATTGTGATAGGCATTCAGTGATAAATGATACATGATAAATGTCATAAGTGATAAATGTGCAGATCAGCACTGATCTGCACATTAATCACTTATTAAACGCAAATAACTACCTACACTACTAATTGGTTTCCCAGAGAAGTTAAGATTTGAGGTAAGTAAATCCTATCCATACAGCCGAAGAAACAAATTACTGCCAAACCATTTGAGACTGACCTTTGGCTGCAGTGACTTGACTAAGAATATAATCTCTTTCCTGGTCATCAAGTAATAATTGCTGAGCTTTTGCCAGTGCTGCAAGTGATCAGATATCAAACAGATAAAAAAAATTAATAATAATTAAATAGGATATCTTCTCCACATCAATAAATTCAGTCCTTCATAGACACGCACTTGATAGAATACAATTGTGCACCATGCATCAATAACAATTTCATAAAGCAATCACCGAGAGCGCACAAAGAAATGTATTGATCGTTTTGTAAAGATGAACACAAAATCTGATTAGGAACTACAAGCTTTACTGAGTACTGACAGTAATTAATTCTCAGCTAAAAGAAAAGGTGGGTATTTAACACATGCTATGTTGTTTGTTTTACCCTGTAAGATTAGACTTACAATAGAGCTGACACACCATCAAATCAACAAGATAAAACACCCCAGTACTCTGAACTTCCTTAGTTCTCTTATTTGCAACTTTTTATCCAACGTTAAAAGACATTTGAAACTATGAAATAAAAAAATAGATGTGGACATTGTAAACTGAGGAAGATATAGTTGCAGCTAATGGGAACATCAGAATTTATTATCAAGCATGACACTTCTATAGAATGTGATCGGGAATGCATGTGGCATAAAGCCTCAAGATGACCTTTCATGACTTGTAAACAAAAAAAGTCACTGCTTCTAATGCTCAGGCCATAGCTCGCTAAAAGAAAAATGTGAAACCTCATATTGCTGGGTTAGACTCATAAAGGTCCTTAAATCCTAACACAATCCAATGCTCGACTTTTTCTTACTTTGACCAGGAACTGAAAAACATTACTACTTCAACACTCGACAAGCAATCCAACTAATCATATAGGTTTCTGCGACTAAATGTTCTGTGAAAGTAAGCATGCACATGGAATTTATATGTAAAACGGACAAACATGAGCATTAACCACATAAAACAAGAACCAACTACAACACTCTGACTTCCACTGCTCCACATTGTCCATCAAGAGCATAGATTTCAAATAGTTATGGAACCTTTGTCTCTTCAGTCTGTACAAATATGGTTAACTACATTCCTGCTCAGGTTTAAAAATGTTAGTTTCCAATTTTACTTGTTTTGACTGTGCATTTCATATATACGTAAATACTTTTTAGAATACGTTAAAACAGGAAAGATTATTTATTTTCTCTTTGAGGGCAGCAACAATGGTTGGAAGCTACGAAAGAAAAAGAAAACCATGTTATTCTACTACAGTAGTATAAAGTGTAGAAATATGCACCTCCAAATGCCTCCTTAGCCTGTGGATGCTTGCATTTGTCAGGGTGAACCAGCAACGATAACTACAAACGGCATTCATTGAACTGTCAATACGTACTTCAATAAAAACACTAGAAAAAACCAGCGTACTAGGCTTTACAGTTCCAACAAAGGAAAGAAAATACCTTACGATACTGCTTTTTAACATCTTCTAGAGATGCATCAAATGATACGTTTAAGTATTCAAAAGGATTCAGTTTGAAGCACGAGAGGATCCTGCAATTTTTTTATTTGCCAGAGTATCGTAAAAGGTTATTCCACAATCAACAACATCTTCTACCAAAAAACATATATATATATATATATATATATATATATATATATATATATATTAAAAAGCACACAAAGCAATAACCAAAACAACAAGAATTCCTCGTCCGTTTTTCACATGAAAAATAATCTAGCTATAAAGATATCTTTTTTCATGACTAATTTAATACCTTCGGGATTATAAGCCAAAATCCATAATCAATCACTAGCCACTACCAATATCATGCAGTATAATGATCAACAATGTGTATCATTGAACTTGCCACACAACAATGACTTATGGCCCGTTCGGCGCACTGTACAAGCTCATTATATCATTATATTAGAGAATATAATATAGCATTTGACATGCATAAACCATCATGTCACATAATACAAAGAAAACAAACTTAATCTAACACGAATTATATTACATCCCAAAAAAAATTCTTTGCTTAGACCGTACTATCTGGGCGATTTTCTCAATCTGTTGATACAATATCTTACGACGGCACGTAATTTACCGCAAATTGCACAAATTTATACAGCACTAGTGTACAACACAAAACAATTCAATACGGTACACCAAAGTTGCCCTTAAATTAATAAAGTTTCCATTCATTTATTGGCCATTAATCTGGGCAGTTTTGTAGATCATATTCAAGTGATTCTCCAAGAAAAAAAAAACCTATAGGCTATAGCTACAAAAACCTATTTTGTAACCTAAATCTTTTCGATGAAAATTCCAACACCGAGCCATGAAATAACACACAGTTCTTCTCATACCAGCAAACAACAATCGCAAAGACATAAACTTTTGCACAATTAATTGAATTAAAAAAAAGAAAAAGTCACGAACAAGTCCAATTTAGAACGCGAAAATATGAATTGCCCATCTCGAAACCCTAGTGGTCCATCGACAAAACCCCGGAAGCTACGTCGAAATAGAAAAACGAATCACGTAACATATATGTGTGTGTGTGTGTGTCTGTATTTATATATATATATATATAGAGAGAGAGAGAGAGATAGAGGGGGAGAGAGAGAGAGAGAGAACCTGAGGACTTCGTTGTCTCTCTCGACTTCGCTGACTTCGGCGAAGAAGCTCTTGAGGAGCAAATCGTCGTCGGTGGCTGTCTCTCCCATGGTTCTCCGGCGAGATTCAGGCGAAGCGGTCGGTGAAGAGTCTCTGGATTCGACAAGGCAAAGGCGGAGAGCGAGTGAGCGAGCGAGGCGACTCGGCCGAGTTGTCCGGGAAATGGTTCTGTTTCGTTCGTTCTCTCTGGCCTCTGCTAATCTCTGCTTCTTCTGCGGGCTGGTTTCTTTGCAGACTCGATATGGGCTGAGATATTGGGCTGAATTTGGACCCAATATCACATACATCAAATCATCAAACTATAGGCCCATACAATTTAGAGGTGGTGGAATTGCTAAACAAGGTCACGTAAGTAGTGTGCTTCTTTTATTTTTTACTAAATTAAAAATACAATGCCTATGATATATAGATTATTATTATGGCAAAAAGGTGGCATTCCTTAAAATTCCGTGTAGAGTATTTTAAGGGAGATTTTGACAATAGCTCTTTTATGAGAAAATTTGACCCCATATCACACACATCTCAACAAACTCTAGGCCCACGAAATCACACACATCACAACAAACTCTAGCCACGAACTGCTAACTTGGATTACAATTGTGGGGGGGGGGGGGGGGGGGGGGGTGGGGGGGGGGGGGGGGTGGGGTGTAAATTGCATAGGGGGATTTTGAGATATTTATTGTCACAATGATAATATATACCTCATGTGTGTTGTATTTTTTAATTATGCTTTAAAATTTACACTACTAATACAGAGTGCAAACAAAGGAGTACATCACCTGGGGTAAAGATTATTAAGTAGCACTAAAAATTTCTTGTTTGCCAATTCCCCATACAGTATTATACTTTAGCATTTTATGCCTTAGCAGATTGAATTCTTTCCCATTTATAACTCATAGAGCAATTTCAAGAAAACAAAAAAAAATATTATTTTATTTAATAAGGGAGGTAATAGGTGATAATATACCTCCTCAAAGTACACACTTTAAATTCTAGAAAAAAAAAAAAAAAAAAGGTCTTCACGATGTTCTTGTAGAAGGCTTGATCAAAGAAAAAGTAGAATCATTATCACGCAAAAAGAGCATATCTTAATGTCAAAGTATTCTCCTTCTAAAGTATACAACTTATTACGGAGCTCTTGAATAGGAGACTTGGAGTATTCTTGAAGTCAATGCAATTCTATATCTTTTTGAGCTATTGTGTTCGTAGCGCTGACCAAGTCTTCGATAAGACTACTGCATTTTACCTCTCATCCATCTATTTCTTCTTGAGACGTTTTTTTTCACAATGCTCTCTCTCAGTTTTTTCCATTTCATACTTACTTTTGATGTCTTCAATAAGGCGATTTGATGGCATGAGAATGCCCGTGAAGGAGTTTTGTTCTTCACTATCAATCAAGTCTAAGGAAAGAAAAGAGTAGTAAACTACCTTACAGAGAATCGATGGGTTAGAAGTTTTTGTTTGAACGATAGCTTACCCTTATTAATAATGGTAAGTAGTAAGTCATGTTTAATTGCTTACATATATAATATGTGTACTAAAAGTCCATATACATGCACCTTTCATACATGGGATTAATTGTTTTAGATATATTGAAATGTAGATGGTTCATGAAACACCAGCAGGAATAATGTCATGGGCTTGACTTGGAGAGATTTGAGTACAATAATGCTTAATAGACCCACATCAATGTTGTTAAATTAATAATTCAAGATACTCTAAAATCATATAGCATTAGTATACTAGATCTCATGATACAAGAATGCAAAATTAGACAAAAGACACAAATATTAAGATATAATACATAGAGAGAAAGTTCAAATGTGATTTTTTTTTTTTTTACTCTGTTAAAAGAACATAGCAACACTGCCAACACTACGTAGTATCATGGCCTTATTTCACCAAATCTTGTACAAACAAAGCCATTAATGGCTTGTAAGAATAATTGAAAAAGACAATGATGTTTTCTTGTCCAAAAGTGTCAATGATGCTTTCTTGTCCAAAAGTGCCAATAGTGATCTTTTGTCCAAAAGTGCATCCTTCTACTTATATAAAGGGTGGTAAGCAAAGTTTAGTCAGACTAGCAACTTGTCCGGTCATTTTACTTTATTATTCAGACTAACAACTTGCTTAGTCATTTTGTTTTACTGTTCAGACTGGCAAGTTACCTAATCATTTTAATTTGTTGTTCAGATTGATTACTTGCTTAGTCATTTTATTTTGCTATTCAGACTGATAACTTACCCTAGTCATTTTAATTAGTTGTTTAGACTGGCAACTTGCTTAATCATTTTAATTTACTACTCAAACTAACAAGTTGTCTAGTCATTTTTAATTTTTATGAGGAAAAACTATTTGTGTTGAGGGGGACAGATGAGAAAAAATTACATGTAATTTTTTTTAAACATAAAACTTACCTATAATTGAATAAAAAATAAAAAAGGGAGAATTTCAAAATAAAGCCATTCTTGATACCACTTAATAATCTATACCCCATGTGGTGTGTTATCTTCATTTTCACTCTATATTTGTAATGTAAATTTTGGGGTATAAATTAAAAGTACAACACACATAAAGTATAGATTATCATTGTGCCAAGAATGGGGTATTCTTTCAAATCCCCTAATATAAAATTAGAGGGGCATATGCCCTCCCTGGGCCTCATGTCTCTCCGCCCCGCCCCTGATTTTAAGTGAGCAAAGTACGCATTTCACATTCCCGTCTCATTCCCGTTTGACTTGACCTGTTATCATCTTAGTAAAGACTAAAACCCTAGCAAGTATTGACTGCTAAGGACCTCAGACCAAATGTTATGGACTTCGATACCGTTAAAATTTTCCTTTTAGTAAAGGCCTTCTAAAAAGGACGCTGGAGAACAAAGTAGCATAACTTACGTGGACTTGCGTATTATTTGAGAATGAAAATTACAAAATTATGATCGTAATTCGTACCCTTGAAAAGCCAAGCAACATCGAACATTAAATATCAAGAAACGATTATGTTGTCTCAGAAATTAATACCAAAGGATCTTTTGGTGCCGACATAAGCAATATTGATGGACCCTCATTGGACGCTCACCAAATTACATAAAAAAAAAAAAAAAGCAACCAAAAGTTGCAATGGTCAAAAGATAACACAATGATCTTTCTTTTAGCGATGAATAGTAGAAACTAAAGTCTTATTGATAAAAATCATTGTACAAAAGGCTTAATTTTTTGTTAATGGTTACATAATCTCTCCACTTTTTTTCCTCTTTGATCCTCTAAACCAAAGAGCTCTCTCTCTCCCCCTTTTCATTCTCCAGCCTTTTCCCCCCTCTTTATTTGACTAAACAAAAACCTAAAAAAGCAGAGACTAAAGACTAGAAGAGTACAAAGAGGCAGAGAGCCAATTAAAAGAGTACAAAATGATAATACCAAATTATATAAATATATATATATATATTATATATGTTATTATTATTATCATGATAATCAAAAGATAAGAGTTGTAATCGTTTCGTCAATTAGGAAGTGGCAATGCAACGGGGCTCCCATATCAGAGTCCTCCTCGGCTCCTTGCAGCAACCCTTTAACGACGAGACCAAGTAACCATCCCCTCTCAAAACGACCAACTGTCTCTTGTCGTTTTCCACCGTCTGGCTCTTGCCAGCGAGCTTGGCGTCGCATGAACCGCCCGCCGCCGTGGTGGCGGTGATCTTCGACCGCCAGAAGTACTCGTAGTGGTTGAACGACGCCGCAGCGGCGGTTGACACCTTCGCCGCCGCAGGCGCCGGCATCAGCCTCCCCACCGGCCCCCGCGGCCTCGGCGGCAGCGAAGCCGCCACCGCCGCCGCCGCCGCCGGGCTCGCTTCCTCTCCTTTAGTCCATGCCGTTGCGGATTGCTCCTCCTCTTGTCCGCCATTAGGGTTAGCCTGTGGAAATTGATCAACCTTGTCTCTCTCACCATCTCAACTCTGCTCATCACTTCTTCTTCTTCTTCATCAACAACCTCTTCTTCTTCTTCGCCTTCTTCGCTTTCGTCGTCTTCTTCGATCTCGATCTCGGTCTCCGTCTCTTCCTCGCCGAACTGTTCTTCGAGCTCGTCGGTTTCGTCGCTCGTCGCTTCGGCGCCGGCCGCGCCGGCGAACATGAGGACGAGCCGGCCGTCCTGGCGCTGCGCGGCGAAGTTCTTGTGCGAGGTCGGGACGGAGACGGCCTCCACGACGAGCCGCCCGTTGTCGCGGCGGCTCCGCATGAGCAGAGTCGGCGCGCCGTCGCCGCCGCAGCGGGACGACAGCGACGGCAGCGGCGGCGGGAACGACGTCGTCCTCACAGGCCGCCGCCGGTTTCCTCCCCGAGGGGGAGTAATAGCCGAACTTCGCCGCCTCCGCCTCCCGCGGCTGCTTCTCCGGGCAACACTCCGATTCGGAGTCGCTTGCCTCGGAGGAAGAAGGCGAGAAGCCGTCGGAGCCGGTCTCGGAGCCGAGGCTCTCCGTGCAAATCTGGAGGCTCTTCTCGCTGAGCGAGCTCGCCGATCGCTTCACCAGAGGGTGGATGTACGGCGGCGGGAGCGATTTCGACGACGACGACGACTCCTCGGCCTTCTGAGAGACTATCGAGCTCCAGATATCGAACTCCTTCTTGATCTCCACCGATCGCTCGGAGCAATTCCCTCCCTGCTCTTCTTCTTCGTCCTCGGAGGAGCTGGAAGAGTCAAGAATGGGGTTCAGAGAGAAGTCTTTCGACGAAGCGATCTTCTTCATGGGAGAGGAGTAGCAGAAGCCGTTCTGCTCCAGCCAATTCTTCGACGACATGTCGGCCGAGAGCGTCCGCCGCAGCGAACCGCCGGGCCTCGCGCATCTCCCCGCCGCGGCGCCGGCGCCGCCTTCGCCTTCGGGGCCGAGAATCGCGACGACTATGCCCTGCTTCTCGGCGGTGGTTGCTTGAGAAGTAGCAGTAGTAGTACTCATCATCGTAGAACAAACAAGAGTCTGAGCTGCAACGAAAGAAATAATATGGAAATTGATTATTATTATTGATTAATATTATAATAAATAATAATTATTATAAAGTTTGGTTGCTGATTATTTGTTACCTTGAAGTGGGGATTAATTGGCCAACAGCATCCAACAGAGGCCTGACCGGAAGAGGACAGACCGCTTGATGGAGCGAGTCGCAAGAGAATATTGTATAGTAGTAATGATGATGATAAATAAAAATTAAAAAAAGAAAAAAATGAAATGAGATGAAGAGAAGAGTGTGAAATTGATGTTTGAGGAGAAGGAAGAGAGTGGGAGTGGGTGGGTTTTGGTTGTGTTTGGGATGATTGATTGATGGCAAAAATAAGGAGAAGAGAATGTGGTATTTGTAGGAACCCAAAAAGACTTTTGGAACCCTGTCCACTGGACCCCACCTCAATACGCCACCATGAAAATGACCCTTTTTAAATTAAAAAAAAAAATTATTTCCTTCACTTTTGCGACCATTGTTTGGGATGCTGAGAAACTAAAATGCTATTACCATTCATGATTTACCGTAGATTTTATTATATCATAAATAACATACGACAGTGATATATACAATCTTCTGTATGTATTCCAAAAAAAAAAAAAGGAAAAAATTAGTCAGACGTTATATATATTTTTTTGTATGTACAATCTTTGAATAATAAACGTTGATAACATTAGAGATTTAGAGTTGATGGTGATAAGTTATATATATATATATATATATATATTTTTTTTTTCCCCCTCCAACATGGTAAAGTTTTTATAGAGATTTTGGTTTGAGGAGGTTAATGCTATCTTAACTTTCTTAATAATTGTTATTATATCATATTTAATTCACATAAATGAATAGTTAACAGTGTAGGACTAATTAAAGTTCCGGTCGAAACACATTCTACCAAATTTTCAAGAGTCTTGACATAAAATTTTCATGTTATGCATTTTTGTTCAAAATTTCTAAAAATTTCAGATAATTCCTGCGATTCGGTAAAATATGGGTGATGTTGACTTTGGTTAAGGTAGTGTAATTTTTATAAAGTATCGAGATATTTCAATAAAATTATAAAATTTTGGAAAAAAATTAAACATTTCAAAAAATTTGAGATTTTTTTTGTTATTTTTTAAAATAATAGCTTTTGTTTTTATCATTCTTTATATAGTAGTAATTTTCTACCTCTTTAAAAAAGATTCATTCAATAACACACTCATGATTTTTTTTGTTTTTTTGTTTTGTTTTTTCATATTCATTAATTTTATATGCATAAAAATATGTTAACTGAAGCGTGACAATAGTATTGATGCCGGGATGAATTTCTCAATTATAGTTGGGAGAATTCACAGTTTTGGAGGGAAGAGATGATCCACAAAATTATATGTAGTATATTAATAATTATATATATTCAACTTTCGTATTATGACACTAATATTGCTTAAAATAAACTGAGATTTTAAGCACATTTGAGCTACATTAATCTTGTATTAATATATTAATTATAATGTAATTTAATATACTATATTAATCTACTTCTTTTGTTGCATGTCTTGTTCTTTAAGTTGACATTGTATACTTATGTTTTATTAGTATATTTTGCCATATTTATCATGGTGTGTGAATTTTTTAATTCAAAAATATTAAAAAAATATAATAACTCTAATATTTTTTATTTGAACATATATATTTCTACCAATATCGATACCTTAATTCTCGGTTAACAGCTAAAATGGTAGACAATATATGGAGTTTTGAAAATAACAATTGCCTTATTTTGGCTTTCATGAGTAACTCTCTCCCTGAATAAAAATCACTATCTTCTTAAAATTTCATATATATATATATATATATATACACATTAAATAAAAATCACTATCTTCTTAAAATTTCATATATATATATATATATATATACACATTAATATATATATATATATATATATAATACACATGAATAAAAATAGAGAATATACTGTAATAAATTAATAATCACCATTATTAGTTAAAAATATCACGATCCTATTTTTTATTTTTTGAAAAACAAAAAAAATATAGGTCAATATCCAAAAGTATTTTTTATTTATTTACCAAATGGTATATATTTTTTACAAATGAATAAAATGTTCTAATTATCATACAGATTATTCCCTTTTAAGGATTGCTACTTCTTGATGAGAACTAAAATATCACCATTCACCGCGATATTTTTTCAACACTTTTAACTTATTCAAAGTACCTTCAAAAGAACACAGAGTAAATTAAAACGAACATCATTTAAAACGAACAATGCATTGCACTTACTATTCACAATATTATTCTTCCTTTTCACTTTTGAGGAGATTTATTTTTGCCGACCAGGGCATCATCAATAGTACAGCTTGAGTATGTTTAATGATATGAAAGGTCCAATTCTATGCATTTTCACAACTAATATTCTATATAAAAACTTTAAAATTAGATATGCGACCAATTAAGATGTGACGTACTATGGTAAAGTAGACCAAAGGTGATTTTGGATATTTATCTGATTTATTTTTTAGTGGACACAATTAATTTTTTTTTAAATAAACCCGATAATTCAAAATTATTTTCACCCGCACAAGTAAAATTATTTTGTATTATTTAAGGTCGTCAAAATTTTAAGTATTAATGAGAGGGACGTTTGGTCGAAAGTGTACTATCACCGGACAAGTATTACTCACGAGCCTTGTGTATCGTCCAAAATCGGTCCCAAAAACCAAAATTGAGTTTTTTTAGGAGCATGGACAAGTGGGTACATCTTTTTAATCATTTAAACGTCCAAAAATAAAAGAACAAATTCTCAATATCTCTCCTTGTCCTAGTCTTGATCGGATGGCATAGCTAAGCATCACTACAAAAAAAGTTTCAAATCTAGTCGTGGTCTCAATTTTTTTTTTTTTTACCAAAATAAGAATTATATTCAATTGAAAAATCATAATTTGTTAATTTTTAGCTATTGAAAAGTCCGTTGTCTGAAAAATATTAAGTAAGTTATAGAAATAAGTCAAAAATTTAAAATATAACATATATTTCAAAAATTAAAAAAAAAAATCCTTCGTAAAAAAAATTAACAAAAAAAATAGCTAATATTGTTTCTAACATAACAAAACTTACAAAATATTATTTTTTAAAAACACATAAAATCGTGCTATTTGTTGCAATTTTTCAAAATATTTTTTCTAGTTTACGATTAAAAGGACTTACAGTCACCAAATATTCAAGTTCTTAACAATATATATTATTGTAGCTAATAAAACACGTTAGACTAGTTGTTACGAGCATTTTACTTTGTGAAGAAATGAATTAGGAGTATAGAAGATAAAATTTCAAAATTTAAAGTCGAACTTGAAATGATAAAAGTAGACAAAGTATAAGAAATTTGTCAATGAATAGAGGTATCAGGCCAAATAATATCATGAACATATGAGATGAGTGTAATCTAATTTGACGTTCTAAAACATTTATGGGATAGTTTATCAACCGTTCCTCAAGCTAGGCTTCCCTTTATAGATCTGTATTAAATATGTAATGTAATTGTCTTCTTGTCGGAAACATAAAAAGATATTTAGGCTCCTTTTTTTTTTTTTTTTTCAAAAGCAAATTTTTGCTTCCTAATCAAAAGTTGTTTCTAAAAGTTTGAGTAATCACGTTGCAGATCTTCAATAATTTTAAGATAACACTAATATTGTCTATTATTTGCGAAGCTCTTTTTGAAAAAATCTTGAAACTTGTATCAGATTTATTAAAATATTATATCATCAATCATAATACACAACCCTAATTAAGATGGGCTAAAACATATACAAACCAAAACTCTATCAAAACACACATCTATGCCCATAAATTAAGAGTTCAGATATCATGTCTTCTTTCTCTGTCTTATTTTCTGTCACTTAAATCACATTTTAACACTTAAACAAAAATAGATAATTTTTTAATCACTTTCTATTTTATTTTATTTTATAATAAGTTAAATGTTAAAATTTTATTTGATGGACAAAGAAAATGAACAGAAGATCTAGATTTATAAATTATGCGGACGATAGATAGAACTATTAATTAGCAATTAGGACCTTACGATATATATATAATTAACAAAAAGTATGAGCCCCACTAAGAAGAAAGGCATATATATTGTATGTGTGTTTCCACTTTTTACCAATTTGGTAAGGCAAAAAGTGATTGTGATTTGGATGAAAATGGCTTAAGGAGGAAGCAAAGGAATGACTTTTAGATAGACCAACATGATTGGGCGGCTAGAAGCTCATGATCTCACAATAAAAGCCAAGAGAATCTTAATTATTTCACATCTATATATATATAGACACGCACATATATATCTTATGTACTAAACACGACCAAACAAATTAATGCACCAATCCAAAAAGAATATATATGTACATGTGGAACAAAATACAAATCTATGCCGTCGCATCTATATTTTGCTTGTTTCCATTTTTTCTTGTTTCCCTATCTCTATTTTGTGTGTGACTGTGTGTGTATGATTTACAAAAAGAAGAGTTTTGTGGTTTATACGTGCACGAAGAAACTAACAAAATATGGTCACCAATATATACCCATATATATATATATATATATATATATATAAAAGGTAGTGATGTTGATCAAAAGAGAGAGAGAGAGAACATGAAAGGTTTGCCACAAAGTGAGGAAGTGGCAAAGGGCAAAGCTGGGTGAAACCGGATGCGTCTTGTCTGCTTAGATAGCTATAAAGCAAAACCACTCAATTAAGAATAGCCCACAAAGCCTATCTAGAATGAAATACATATATAGGAAACTATATATATATATAGCATTACTATATATATCTATATATAGCCTTTGTTCTTTCGTTTGTTGTCTTCAAATGGTTCACTCAATTTTCTTCCAACCAGCTGGGATACCATTGACGACTTGCACTATTATTGATATATTATTATAATTTTGTAAGTTGTACATATACAAGATTGCGCATATATGCAAAGATGTGGCTCAATACTATACACCAAAACTCCTTGACCAAAATAAATATCAGTAACACACATATATATATATATATATTTAAAAGATAGGGTGAAATAGGAAAATATCCAAAATTTATATAACAATAAAAATAAATATTCAAAATTTTAAAGTAATTGAGTTACTAGTCAATTTATTAATTACTTGCACATACTTTTGTTAACTAAGTTAATTACCACCACTTATCACATTGTAAGTAATTGAATCACTTGGGTAATTAGTTATATTTTTCAAAAGAATGGATAATAATTTAAATTAGATGTTAAAAATTGGATATTCACTATAATTTCTCTATATTATATATATATATATATATATATATATTCGTATTGGTACTGTGTATATACCATGTAGCGTCTAACAATTAATACAAATTATCAAATCAGGTATTTTGTTATTTATTTTAAGACTAATAGTTTCATGCCCTCCACTCCTTTTCTTTTAGGGATGAAAAATGTCCATTTTACCTTTTTTTTTTTTACTGCTTTTAACATATTTTATTTATTTTAAGTGTGTTTTTTATGATAGTTTATTTTTCTAGAAGTTTTTTTATGATAGTTTGAATATATCAATTAAATACCATATTGCATTCTCTAAACACAATATAAAAAGCTTATATAGTGCACCAAACATATCTTAATAAAGATATATACGCTATAACAATTCTAAATCGTGAAAATGTTAATCTGATGGTTTAAAATCTTTCACATTGTGGCACATACCTTCCAACAAAACCTTCCCTGATTAATTTGATTAATATTAACAATAAAATTTTGCGTCATACTATGTTAAATCACCCCTCTTTAATTTGATTTATATTAACAATAAAATTTTGCGTCATACTATGTTAAATCATCGATTCATTCCAAAAACTTAAATTGATGTGAGACGGGCCAATAATAGTTTTTATATATCAACACGGCAATTTTTATGGGGTTAAATAAGAGTGTGCGTTCGCAGGAATTTAAACTCAGGACCTCTTGCTCTGATACTATGTTAAATCACCGATTCATTATAAAAGCTTAAGCTACTGGGAGACGGGCCAACAATAATTTTTATATCTCAACATACTACAATCAATGTATCATAAAGATGAAATATTTGAATTAGAAAAGATAATTCTCAAGTAAACAGCTGTGTTTGATCCTTCAATTTACGTTGAAGTAATGAGGTTAATGTACAAATTAATTACACAAAATTCAATCATGAACTTAGCAATATATAAAGACAGACGAGTAGAAGAGATTATTTAAATTTTTAATATTTAAATGTGAATGAAAACACGATATGTAGTTCTCTAAAAAAAACATGATATGCATATCTAAAGTTCGATTATTAAAAAGATATATAAAAGGAAATTAAAAATCGATTTAGGCCTTTGGTCGTACCTTAATTTTTTTTTTCTTTTAAAAGAAAAAAAAAAGATTAAAACTGTGAATGAAAACAGAATCAGAAAGTCAATAAGTCATTACGTAAGGCAAAGTGTAATATGTTTGTTTAAAACTAGTGAAAATGGCGCTCGTTAGTACCATATATTTAAATATATTTGTATTCTTATTAATTTTATTTTATTTTTTTCGCTGCAAATATCTTTCCCTCCAGCTTTCATAAATTGATTAGTCACGCGTGGATGCTTGGTGCAAGATGAAAAAATCGAATATATAGGATTTTTTTTAACTTATAGCTATAATATGCCTATATATATATATATATATATACATGCACGGATCTGAGAAGGGACAAGGGGGCACTTGCCTCCCCTCACTTTTCTATAATTAATTTTTTGCCTATGTTTGAAAAAAAAAAATTCAATTATGTTCCTTCCTATCCCTACTAAATTTGTTATATTTACAGTTTTATATATAATTTTATTTTCTATTACATTTTTATCTATAATTAAATTTCACATGTATTTATAATTTATTGTTTTTATTTTGTTCTAAATTATTTATCTTTACAGTTTCATTTATAATTTTTTTCTGTCACATTTTTATCTCAATACTTCAATTCATATTTATTATAAGTTTTTAATTATTTTTCTTTTATACTAAATCTTCTAATGACAAAATTTTCTTAAATTTTAAAAAGTACTAGGTATCTTAATTTTTCTACACCAATTTTTATTATTAACACATATTATAAATGAACGGTCTGAATTTCAAATATATATAACTATATGTATTTTATTTTAAATTCAAATTTTGTTATAAATTATACCCCGTTAAATAATATTTTTTGATCCGTTACTAATTGTGTGTATATATATATATATATATATTTGCTAGTCCTAGCTCTATATATAATTCTTACGTTTATAGTTAACCATGAACCATATATTAATTATTGGTAGTTGGTATGAACCTTTAAAAGTGTAAAAATAAAGGTACAAATTAAAAATATAACACAAATAAGGCATAAATGATTAATATATATATATATATATATATATATATATAAATAAAGCATTCATCAAAATTCTCTATAAATGTGGGTCTCATACCCGCAAATGAGAAAATGATATTTTACTAACAATTTAAGGTGAAAGGGAGAAAAAAAAAAGGTGAAAGGGAGAAAGATTTTAGACAGAGAGATTACTAATATTAAAATCTACGAAGAATGAAAATAAATAAATAAAAAATTATCAACTATATTAGGCAGTGGTCGTGACTCGTGGTACATATATCTTGGCCTATAAGGTGTCACTCAAAGGGACAACTAAAAAGAAGAAATAATAAACAAGGAAACAGAATGATTGAATAGATAAGATAAAATGAAATTAGACACACTCGATCGTAGGATAATTTGCTTTGTCATGGAATCTTAGAGAGCGAATGACAAAGGCAATGCAATTCAAGATTAATTTATGTTTTTGGGTATAGTTTTTTCTCTACGCTTTCTAGGCATTAGCCATCTAGATCCTCTCTTCAGTATATTATTGGTTTTTTTTATATTTTTTATTCTTGCTCAGAATAATTTTATTTCCCTGGAAAAGAGAGGAATACTACAATTTTTTATGCAAAAAATTTGGCAAACATGAATTGACAAATTGTGTACATTTCAGGACAAGTTAATTAATTGCCTTTTTTAGGGAATAAGAAAAAGGTAATCGATAGCAAAAATTTTTAATTCATTAGTCAGAATGATGCCATGAATTAATATATAAAATAGAAAAATATTCATTGATTGATGTGTTTAGTAATAAAAAAATTACCCGCTGTTTGGAGAAACCATTTTGGTCATTTTTGACCATTCTAAATGGTTTGAAAATGGTTAGAAAGTGGTTTGAAAAATGATTTGTAAAATGGTTTGATTTTCGAGGTGGTATAAATGATTGAGATTTAAAGATATTGTATAGGGATTTGGAAAGTTGAAAAAAATAGTTGAAAAAAGTGGAATGGAATGGAATAGTTTGGAGGATTGAAAAAGGTGAAAAAATAAAATGGAATGGAATGGATAAAATGATTTTCCCAAACGGGGGTTAGTAAATATCATATTATTTTGACTAATTATTCTGATTAGAACTGGTATGTGGTTTCGGATAAAGAAAGTATATTATGAATGACAATTATAGAAAGTATAACCAAAATTAAGATAATCTCAGCTGTTTGGGTCAACGAGCTCTCTGATTGGTTGAGTCACTCTTCACGAGCCAATGAAAAATCAGCACATACATAAAGTAATTAATACTTAAAAAGTGAGTACGTACATGCATTTCTTTTAAAGAGTTAATTTATGTTCACATCTATATTCCACTAACGTTTGATTCTGAGTTGACTTGTCAGTATAAAAATAATCATCCCTATTGCTTATTGGAATAAGATTTTGAGTGATCATTAAGAAATCATTAACATTAATCCGAATGACGTCTAATAAGCATTATTATTACACTCGTAATGGTGAATATAATAGCTGTAGAATATAGAATTAACTTAAATATTATATTCAAAGCATTTTTCCACAAGCACAAATACGCACACTGCTCTCACAGGCACACAATGTTGATTTTAAATAGTATTAAATCATTAAAATTATTTACTTAAACAAGCTAATTTTTGTCCTTTTAGGAGGCTTATTGTACTACATCAAATTATTACTTTATTATATGATAAAATGAACTTATATAATTTCTTTGGGGCCTAAAAATATTATATAAAACAATAAAAGAATTAGGTTATAACATTATAATAGATATTACGGTCTAACACGAATTTTTTATACTATAACATAATATGTATAAGATGGTCTCAATATGTGAGTGATAATACACAATTTTCTAAAAATAGACTGAATAATTATATATTGACAAATCACGTGTAACATAATATATATAAAACGGTCTCAATATGTGAGTGATTACACACAATTTTTCAAAAATAGACTGAATGGCTGTATGTTAACAAATCATGTATCACTTGTGTTGTGATCTATAATTTGAGATTAAATTTAAGATCGCTGGCACTACTCTTTTTGTATAACATAATATGATTATGTGACTATACCAAATAATGCGTCATATTCTTTATTACAATGTGATAGGTTTATAAATAGTACACCAAACATGCCTTTAAAAGACAAATTAATCCTAAGTCTCGTGCGGCAAGAAATCAAGGCTTTTAAGCACTAAGTGATTAGCAAAATATAATGTTATTAAACTATATATTTCTTAATCATAAACCTGATTCCGTCAGCCTACACGACTATTTTAAACAATAGAATAGGAGGCATAAAGGAATTGCATTAGGGGGGTATCATTAGGGGACCTAAGTTGAACATCATTATTGCTTAATTGACCAATATTAGATCTGACTTTTCATTGCAATTTTCTTTTTCCCCACTAAAAGTTGTGGAATTGCTCTTATATATATATATATATATATATATATATATATATATATATATATATCTTGTTTGACCCGCAATTTGAAATCATACTTCTTTGATTAGTGCTGACATGTCTTTGTCTTAAACAATCTAAAAAAATTACTAACAAATGAAAGAAAAAAAAATGTTAAGCTCCACTTAGTACAAGAACGGATCTTAATTATAGGTCCACCAAATATGTGAGTCAGAGCTCAATATAGAGCATTGTTCTTAACAAAAGCTTTTTATATACCTTTACTTTAGTGGCATAAGAAATGTCCTCTTGATTCCTTAATTTATTTCCGCTAAAAGAATAATGCACAGAAAACTTTGATTAGTGTGCGTAAAATCCATGCATTAAGATTATGCATTGATGGAATTAAAATATCGCCCGTGTTTGCTTTGAAATTCTATTTGTACTATAGGGTTTAATTTGCAATACATAATATGTGATATAAATGTATGATTGAAGACCAGCGATTGGAAATATACTAAAAAATATTAAACAATTGAGTTTTAATGTGGTAATCCTAATATATAGCATTTAGATTATATTTTCATTGTTATATTTCTTTTACATTTACAAAATATTTTCGTTTCTTGGAATAAGGATAGAATGGAATGTCATTTTTTATTCTTATGTTTGATTGAGTAAAAAATATATAGGGATAGTCATTCTAATGAAATGACAATTCCATTACAATTGAATCTATGAAATGCTCACTCCTTTACCATTCTCAAATTACCTAAAATACATCTAGCTTAAATTATCCTTTTAAAACCTATTATTTATCTTAAATTTTTTTTTTATATAGAAGTTGACCCAGTTTGCCATTAATTCTGAAGGTTAAATTTGAGAAACAAGTTAAAGTTTTTTTTTTTTGTATTAAATTACTAAAATATCTTATTTTATTGCCCATCTTCTATTAAGTAACTTTTCAAAAAGAAAAAAAATTGGTAATTTACATATCCACAATATTTTATAGCAGTTTTAAAGATAAAATAACCAAATACTCTACATATTTGTAACTTCAACAATTTTTTTTTGCAATATAATTTGAAACACTTCTTTCATAAGCACAACAATTACAAACTGGCACATTGAATCTATTATTAATTTCATTGGTGAATCAAAATAATATTCTCATTACTATTCTGTTGTAATTTTATAATTCTTATTCCAATTTCATTCTCATTCCATCAAATTAAACGTAGCCTAATTTATTACTACATATTATCCAAAAATATTATCAAACTACTCCTATTAAAGCAAGATCATACTTCTTAAAATGGAAAGAAAAATAGACATAGACTTCTCATACGTGTGGCCATGGGTGGAGGGAGGTAAGGCCCAGGGGAGGCATATGCCTCCCTAAACTTTTTAATTTTTATTATATTATAGATAAATTTTGTGATTAGGAAAAAATTACATTTACATGTAATTTTTCTTCACTTATTTTATAGCAGTTTTAAAAATAAAATAACCAAATACTTTACATATTTGTAACTTCAACAATTTCTTTTTGCAATATAGTTTGAAACACTTCTTTTATAAGCACAACAATTATAAACTGGCACATTGAATCTATTATTAATTCCATTGATGAATCAAACATTATAATCAAAATAATATTCTCATTACTATTCTATTGTATTCTTATAATTCTTATTCCAATTTCATTCTCATTCCATCAAATTAAACGTAGTCTAATTTATTACTACAAATTATCCAAAAATATTATCAAACTACTCCTATTAGAGCAAGATCATACTTCTTAAAAAGGAAAGAAAAACAGACATAGACTTCTCATACGTGTGGCCATGGGCGGAGGGAGATAAGGCCCAGGGGAGGCATATGCCCCCCTAAACTTTTTAATTTTTATTATATTGTAGATAAATTTTGTGATTAGAAAAAAATTACAGTTACATGTAATTTTTTTTCACTCCCCCCCCCCCCCCCCCCCCCTCAACACAAATTGTTTGGGCCAGTTAGAGATTTTTTCAAAGACCTTATGCCCCTCCTCATGAAAAATCCTGGCTATTGTAGGTAAATTTTGTGATTAGGAAAAATTTACATGTAGTTTTTCCTCACTTGTCCCCCCTCAACACAAATTGTTTGGGCCAGTTTGAGATTTTTCAAAAACCTTATGCCCCCTCATGAAAAATCCTTGCTCCGCTCTGCATGTGGCATGCAGATGCAGCTTTAATAATACAATATCTTTCTATCAAATTTAACAGATTTTTTCAGCAATGATCAAAACACATTATGCAGTACTTTTGACTGGAAAGTAGCATGTAAATGCGATAAAAAATAAAGGAAAATAAAGCTCGTCTCTTTATAAATATAAAGAAACTTTAATGATTGAAATTTTGTCGACTTTTTTTAGACTATCTTAATTTTATTTTCTTAGTCAAATCATATTCTTATCCCTTGTATTAATTACTTGGGGTATCGAAAGGTTTATTAATGCTCATGTGGTCCAAAGGATTAGGATTTCCGTAGAATTTTTTTTATTATCATAGTTTATATTTATTGTATTAATTTGGATTGACTAAATAATTGTGGAAAATTTGATTCAAAGGATATGAAATCCAATTGGAAATGTAAATTATCAATCCAAAACAAACAACTACATTGGTCGCCCCTTTAATTAATTTTTTAATTTTTATTTTACATCTAATTTAAGTAAAAAATAAATTTATAATTATGAGCTAATTAATCGTTTCTTATAATTTACCAATAGGGTTTTTTTTTTTTTGGCTTTTTTTTTTTGGGTTTGGTTTTGTTTTTGTTTGTTTGTTTGTTTTTTTTTTTTTTTGAGTTACCCTAGACCGGGGAAAAAGAAAGAAAAAAAATTAACAAATAAAGGACAAGATTTAAAAAAAATATTCATTCATACAATTATCCTACTTTACTTTATGATTCTTTTTTTTTCCCCTCTTTCGAACGCTTTTTGGAGTGGCATATGGAATGACATTTATACCAGTTAACGAAGAAAGAAAACTCTATCACAGAAGAAAAGAGAAACACATAGCGACAAAGAAAAGCCACATTTGACATATATAGCAAAGATTACTATAATAGGAGTCGTAATCGTAACAATTTTTTAACTCAATTTTTAATTAATTAGCCACTAACCATAGCATAAAACCTACATATGAATTCAATATTGGTTAAACAAATATGAAAACGCCAACTAATTAATTTGTGTCATTTGAATTCAAATTTGCTGTTTTTGTTAGGATACGTATGATAAAGCTAACAATACATGTTATTAGTTTTTGCACTATCGTAAACTTTATCAATAAAATAAGTTTTGCACGTATCATATAGTACTAGTCTTGTCTGTATGGTTTTAATTAAACACTATATGCTAAATCAGGGACTATGCAACCATATTCATTACTATCCACACAATGAAAACTTGTACAAGTAGGTTTAAAAATGATTCTTAGTCAAAATTTGAGTCTCCAATCGGTGCAATTAAGATTAGTTTATTATTTATCTTCAATGTAATTAGGTGCTTATCTAGGTCATCGTGGAAGAGTCTCTGGATAGAGATATAGATCGATGTATATAAGACTGAAGTAATAATCAAGCTCTTATTTATTTATGTAGTACACTTTTGATATCCTACGGGTGAGACAGATGATGATTGATTAAGGGATCGTTTGGATAGTAATTAAAATAAAAAAAAATTCAAATACTCTTGTTACAATACCAATGTTTTTAACTCAAAAACCAAGTACTCTTACGATCTCTATTCAAATACTAAATTAATTTTTTTAATTACTGAGCGATTGAAAATCACATAGGTTTGTAATTGGGTTATCCAAATATGAACAGCAAAAAGCATTAGATAAAATAGTCAAAAGAAATAACAATCTTCATTCACACCAGTTATGATCTGTACAAGGATGACACATCATATTGGAAGTCATTGGACGAGAAACTAAAGACTGAAAAGTGTGCTTCTGTAATTTGTTTGATGCTTCAAGAGTTCAGCTTCAGATAAATAGTGCAGTCACATGGGCTCACAAATTGTGTGTTTGTGTCATAGTCAACAAATTTCTTAAATATGTAATATTCTGCGACTCCTCTTTTAGATACGTAATTTTTTTTGTCAAATCTCCCTTATATTTTTAATTTTCTATTAATCTTCACCTAATTAATATTTGGGTTAGTTAGGCAAATAATTATTTTGGACTATGTATTTTTAAAAAATTACTCTAGTTTTAAAAAATTTAAAAACTAGCCATAAATCTGTAAGAAATTTCTGATAATAACAAAAATACACATAAAAATAATGTCTGAAATTTCTGACACTAAGCAAAAATTTTATTAGAAATTTATTATATGGTTAGTTTTTAAATTTTTTTAAATTGTGACTATTTTTCATCGGGTTGGTTAGGTAAATAGCCATTTTGGACTTTGTGTTTCTAAAAAATCGCCATAGTTTCAAAAAATTTAAAAACTAGCCATAAAACTGTAAGAAATTTCTGACAATAACAAAAATACACATAAAAATATTGTCAGAAATTTCTGACACTAGACAAAAATTTTGTAAGAAATTTATTACACGACTAGTTTTTAATTTTTTTGAAACTGTAACTATTTTTTAAAATTATTTTGTAAACAGTGGCTATTTTGTTAAAATTTTCTTTTTTAAAAATCTTTTTAATAAACAGTGGCTATTTTCTTAAAATTCCCTTAATATTTTTTTAAAACAAAGAAAACGAAAAATCATTTTCTTAAAAAGCTCAACAAAATTAACTGCAAATTAGTTTCTTATAAAAGTTAACAAATTATATTCTAGAATATAAACTATATTTAGAATTATTTGTTATTTTAAATTATTTAAGAAACATAAAATATGCATTATGTTTAGAATTTTTTTCAAGAAAAACTATAAATGACCAATAATCAAGAATATAATCGATATTCTATATAATATGAAAAAGAATTAACACAATTGTATTCTACACAATAAATTATATTCTTCACTAATTTGTTCTTATATTCTGGAATATAAATCATTTTCAAACTACCTAAAAATAACAGAAAATCCCTACATCATGTAAGGAAACCATGATAACATGAAAGTACTTGTTGCGAATCCAGTTAGAAAAAAGAGAAATTATAGTGAATACCCAATTTTTAAAATTTAATGTAAGTTATTACCCAATCTTCTGAAAAATATAACCAACTATCCAAAAGTTACAATTACTTACACAGTGGTAAGTGGTGGTAATTCACTTTGTTACCAAAAGCATGTGCAAGTAATTCATAAATTGACAAGAAACTCAATTACTTCAAAAATTTAGTTATTTATTTTTATTGTTATATAAATTCTGGGTATTTGCCTACTTCACCCTTAGAAAAATATGTAAACAACCCTACTTATTACACAAAATAGGTATATGATCTGGAATATAATTTAAAATCTATTGATATAGAATAAAGGGTGAAGTAGGCAAATACCCAGAATTTATATAACAATAAAAATAAATACCCAAACTTTTGAAGTAATTGAGTTTTTAGTCAATTTGTGAATTACTTGCACATGCTTTTGGTAACAAAGTGAATTACCATTACTTACCACTGTGTAAGTAATTGCATCTTTTGGGTAATTAGTTATGTTTTTCAAAAGATTGGGTAATAACTTACATTAAGTTTTGAAAATTGGGTATTCACTATAATTTCTCTATATGAGCAATTATCCAAATAACATAGATGTTTTTGTGGGATAACTATGTGGTTATAATATAGCTAATTTTGTGGGATAAATTATTGCACGAAATACGTTACTTTAGTGCAACTAAAGAAAAAATCTTTCCTTAAAAGACGGTTAGATCATTTTTTTTTTGAAATAATGGGTTAGTTCAAAATAATTAAAAAAAGAGTACTTATCTTCGAAAAATGACATCCCAGCAAATTCCTTAAATATATAATATTTTACAACACTTCTCTAATATCTATAGTTTTTTTTGTCAAATCTTCTTTATATTTGCGATTTTCTCATGGTATTATCCAAATTAGATGATTATTATGTAAACAAAAATAAATAATGATCATCCAATTATTTAATTTCAAGACAAACTAAAAAAATCCTTATTTGAATAGATTTCTCAAATTTGAAGAATTATCCAAATGTTACTGTCTTGAAATTAAAAGTTGTGGGAATTAATAAATTATTATAAATTTAAATAATTAATATCAATTAGAAAATAATCAAACAATAATATTATCTTGAAAAAAAAAAGTATTGTGTCTAAACAACAAAAATTTGTTCCAAAAAAAATAAAACTAAAATACTAAAATTCATTTCATTTGCATATAACACTGAGCCACGTCTTTAGTAAGGAGACATCTATGCTTTCCCTAATAAACAAATGTTATGAAATGGGAGACCAAGCGTTTTGGAGAGGAGAGCTGAGAGCATATGGTTCTGTCTGCGATTCCCATTTGCACTTAGAGATCACACATGAAAAATATATTGGAAATATACTAGGAGAGCCTCTTGCTTATTATTATTATTATTTAAAAAAAAGAACCAGATATTTTGCAGAAAACCTTTTACAGCAAAATTGATCAAACTTTTGTATTCGACAACAGAGAAGTGTAATGAGTAGTTAATATTACGATTGTGCGCTTTACTTAACTTGAAATATGTATATTAATGATTTTAGGTTTCTCTCTAAAAATTTATTTCCCTCTATTTATAGATAGAGAGGGTGGCATGTACAAGGGTAAGAGAAAGGGAAAGAAATTCCCTTGATTGCTCCTCAAACCCTCACCTTGGTTGCTCATCAAATTTTCGCTTTTCAAAAGTTGCGATAATTTCCTAATTCGGCTTGACTTCTTTTGACTTTCTTTCTAATGAATCTGGACACAATTTTGTCCAAATTTCTCTTATAAATGGCGCCTATAATCAGCCATAATCCTCTTTCATTTGTCCAATTTACTTCACCAAAAATTCACCTCTTTATTGAATCTAAATTGACAGTTTTTGTTAAGAACATAAACTTACGTATTTGGTAAAATTCCTTGTCAAACTTTCATAGTCCTTATTTATTGATTATCAAAATAATTTCTCTTATTTTTACAACAAATGGCTCCTATTATATCTATATTTTATATTATTTTTAGCACTGTGACATTTCATAAAAATTGCATATATTTTTGCAACCAAACTACGCATAGTTTTGACTTTCGTAATAGAATGCACTTTTACTGTAGTTTCTAAACTACACCAAAAATATTGTACTTTTATTAAATAACTACATCATACATAAAATTTAGTAATAACTTATTTCAAAATTCAATTCCCGAATTACCGTAACAAGCGAGGAAAAAAATTCTTATTTATTCTCGTAAGAAATCAGGTTATCACAATCTCCCTCCTTATAGAATTTTCATCTTGAAAATTGAAACAATTAGGGGAATGCTCCGACACAAACCATATCATAAAATTCAAAACAACCAAATGATGTGACCAAGATGAATTTTTCTTTTAAAACAGTATTAAGATATTATTTCGTTTAATCTTTAAATAAGCAATGAGATACGTAAATAAAATAGTAAATGGCGTGGGGTTTCACAAACACTGCCCCAACTTGGATATGGCCCCAAGTGCTAGTTCTCGGTGCGGCTTCGCCATTAAACCCACCGATGTCCCCTACACGCGGGCTCCCCCACGCCTAAATGACGCCCCACCTCCTCGTGTTTGGCACAGTCGTGCCCTCTGCCCTGTTCTGTGCGAGTTTGAATCCATGCAACTTGATGCTGTCAATCGTGCCACCATGGACCTGGATTTGCACAAGTTGTCAGTCTTAAACTTTTGTTTTTTTTTTTCTTAATTAAAAAACTTATTTTTGGTATTTTTTTATGCATAATATTAGGCATTTCATCTAATAAAAAGAAAGTTTTGAACTTTTTAGGTATTGTCTAAAAAATAAATTAATTAGCATGCCAAACGTTTTTTTTTAAACCATTTTTATCCTAATAGAAGTAATATATGGTGCAGAATGCAGAAATGCATTTGCCAGTATTGACTTCTTGATATGTAGTTATAATTGGGTGAATTAGCTAAATAACCTGTTTTAGAAAATATGTATTTTCCAAATTTTAACACATATTTCGAAAAATTAAAGGGAGAGTTGTAAAAATAGGTCAAAATTAATCGTGTCTTTTAAATGGTAGCCTATATTTCAAAAAAAATTTTAGAAAAAGCAATTGTAAAGAATTTCGTAACAAAAAATGTCAAAACAAATATTTACACATTTACAAATATTTGTAAGATATTGTTTAACACTTTAAAAATAATGAGTAAAAGTTGAAGTGTTTTAAAATATCTTACAAATGTTTACAGATTTGTAATTTTTGTATGACACTTTTTTGTTATATAATTCGTAACATTACTATTTTTTTTAATTTTTTGAAATATGGACTATCATTTAAAA
The DNA here is from genome assembly GCA_018132145.1 of Boehmeria nivea var. tenacissima. Lineage (NCBI taxonomy): Eukaryota > Viridiplantae > Streptophyta > Magnoliopsida > Rosales > Urticaceae > Boehmeria > Boehmeria nivea. The sequence continues at coordinate 10,688,377 of CM030874.1, forward strand.
CATAAAAATTTTTTGACTATTTACTACTATTTTCCTAAATTAAAAAAGAAAAAAGTCATTGTCGAAATGCGAGACTATACTTAGTTGATGGCTATTTTTTTTAATTAAATGAAAAATATTGTTAAATCACAAAAACGAAAGGGCTTATTTCTTATAATTTTCATATATAAGTTTGTAAAACCGTTATTGCTTCCATTCAATTATACAATCTACAAGAATGAGAAGCCACTTGATGATCAACCCTATACGTACGTAGATCCCATTGTAAGCCCCAACTTGCGCACAAAGTGAATAGTGTCTTTATATATAATATAAAGTTCTTATTTATCCTAACTATTTGGCTTTTTAAAAATCCAAAAGTACGTCACCAAAGGCTAAAACTCCTTTATGAAAAATTTTATTTGCCAGAGAATTATTGTTTTGTGACCGCAGAGAATAAGGGAGAAAAAGATTAGAGGAAGAAAAAACAAAAGGAAGGAAAAAAAAAAAGGGAAATATTCGCTCTCAACAAATTGACTGATTGCTTTTAACGAATTGCTTTATAGCGATCGAATATTTTATACAACACTCAGCTTTATTATTCTCATCATAAGAAGAAGATCTTCGTTCCATTTAATAGTGATTGGATGATCCATCTCGTGGCACAGAAACAAAGACAAGAAAGAAAGAAAGTGAAAGGAAAAGAGTGGGAAAAATGCCAGAATATGTCTGGAAGAATTCCCTCACATTTTAGTCACTTCCTTGCTTTTTGTTTGCCTTTCGTACTCATTCAAGCACTAACAATTGGAGGCAAATTTGACCAATGGTAGAGTGACATGTGGCTTTGAATTAGATACACACGTAGTTGAATATATTTGGTAGGAGGGAAGAAAAATAATTGGAATATAAATTTCTTTATATTTAGAGTAAATATCATAAATATGCCCTTCGTTATATTGAAATTGAACGTTTATACCATGAGTTTATGACAATACAAATTTCACCATTTAGTTTTTTAAGTTGAACAAAAATATACTTTATTTTAACTTTTAGTCAGAAAATGCGTATAAAATTTTCATGCCGCAGTTGCATTTTTCTGTTCCTCTATTTGAATAGCTTACGAGAAAATATTTTTACAGTTTAGAGAAAAAAGTTATACTTTTTTATCAATAAAAAGTCATAATAAGGTATTTATTTTGTTCAGTCAAAGAACTTAAGCGATAAATTGTGTATTATCAAAAACTCAAGGGACAAACGTGAAATTTCGATGAAATATATGCGATACTTATCGTATTTACTCTTACATTTATTACAATCTTCTTTACTTTCACGCAGTGTGGCGTGGAAGCAAAGAGGGTTGGTATATTTGTTTGATTTATTAGAGAGAATAAAAATGATATAATTAAATGACCTTTTTGTAGTGTTCCGTTTAACATTATAGAAATGAGGTGTAATGTTATAAAAAGTTGTTGTAACTGTTATTTTTAAACTCGTTATAACAATTCTTTACAACGTTGCATCTCTCTCGTACAGATTACATGAAGTATCGATAGATATGAAGCATTATAGATTTAGCTAAAAAAAGCGAGGATTGTGACTTGTTGTTCTTAATCCGCCGAGTTCGACGAATAGAGAGAAAGAAAAAAAAATTGTTTCTCATTTTGACATATTACATAAAATTTCAAAAATGGAGTTTTCACCTTTGACAATGGATGAATTGTAATTTTATTAATAAAAGTAATCTATCTTTACTCTTTTACTTTTTTACTATCAAACAACTCTGACGAAAATCTAAAATTTATTCATTTCTTTTTATATTTTCCTTTCCTACCAAATTCATCTCTACACCTTTCTTATTATATTCTCACAAAGATATCCTTAAAGCTCCATTTGATTAGTAGAAAGTAGAGTAAGAATGATGAAGATACGAAAAATAAAGGGAATTGTAGTTATTTACATAATTTAAAAAAAATTGACAAAAGTATTATCTATGGGATTATTTTTGAAACATCCTCAAAATTTATCTCTAGAGTTTAACTAATATCAATTATTGTATCCCATTTAATTTACTATCTTAGTAGATATTGAACTTTTTATTCGGAAGATTTTGATGAATGTCTCTCGTTTGACATTAATAATTTATGTCCCATTTGCATTGTATTTTTTTTTTATTTGTACTCATATTTTTACACTATAAACATTGAGACATAAATTATTAAGTGACACTTAGAATATTATTTTTTTCTTTTGCAATTTTTCTATTTAATTTCTTTATTAATTTGGTTCCTTTTAGCCCCAAAACTTTGAATGATAAAATTGTGAATTCTAAAAACACATATTAATATATAGATATATATATCTATTTATTTTGGTATATTTCAAAAACTATTGGGAGAATTCTATTGTTTTTCCTTTAGTATTTAAGAATGCACAAAATTTTATTTATCCATTAGTCATGAGTACTCACCCATAATAAGATGAATACAGGGATTCATTTTTTGAAATTAGAGTGCGAACGGAGTTGAAATTGTAATGTACTCCCGACTCTATTACTCAATAGATATACCCGTTAATATTTGTAGTGAATACTCAATTTTTATCACCTAATTTAAATTAATACACAATCTTTTGAAAATATAACAAAATATTTAAGTGATTGAATTACTTATATATAGTGGTAAGTGATGGTAATTAACTTAGTTACCAAAACATGTGCAAGTAATTAACGAAATTACTACTTACTCAATTACCTCAAAAATTTTAATATTTAATTTTATTATTGTATAAATTTGAGTATTTTTCTACTTCAAATGTACTTTCCACTTTATTACTCAATAGGTAAAACATACCCATGCCTGCCCTTTCTCAGTTCCGTAAATATATTGCTGCAATTTTACTCGATAATAATTAATCTAGATGAAAATTATCTGTTTATTATTATTATGTTTTAAAGAGAAACAAATATGATTGAATATTTTCACTTATGAAGCATGAAGTGAAATATATTAAAAGACACCATATTGTTGCTAGGATATCTGTCTATATATATATATATATATATATATTTGTATATACAATTATCTTCTTTGTCCACTTCGTATTTTTAACCAAATAAAGAGTTATATCTATTATTTACTTCTAAATCTACACCGCTGTCACTCTCACCCTCCAACCATACATAATAGCTTACTCATGGTGTGGTGAACTTTTGACTATTAGAAGATAAGCCATCTTCTAGAATATTCTATTATCCGTGTTGTATTTTTATAATTTTTATTGAAAGATGATATAATATAATTGTATGCCATTGAGTTATTAGGTACGATTTATTTTCGAGTTTTTAATAATATCAAATTTGCTCATTTGTTTTCTAAACTGAATATTTTACTTCGACTTTTTATTAAACTAGAGAGTATAATATTCTTTAAAATACACAATTGTTTTATTGCATGATAAATTATTCAAATAGAGAAAAAAAAAGTACGTCAACAATATGAAAAATTTAAAGCACGTTTTAACCGAAAATCAATATAAAATGCATTATTTATTCAATTTAGATAACCGAGAGATAAATTTGATTATATTAAACGCTCAAAAAGTCACATTTGAATATATAAAATAATTTCCTCCTTGATTAAATGCTCTAATATTATATTATATTAAATATCTAATTTTAAACATAAAATTTAAATAAATAGATAATTTTTTAAAAAATATAACAAAACATTCAAGTGATTTAATTACTTATTTGACGGTAATTAATTGTAATTGACCGAGTTGTTAGAGCATGGGTAAGTAATTGATGAATTGACTATTTATTTAATTACTTCAAAAATTTTGATATTTATTTTTATTGTAGTGTAAATTTTAGATATTTTTCTACTTATATATGTATGAAAAATTATAGTAAATACTCAATTTTTAAAATATAATTTAAATAAATATCTAAATTTTTGAAAAATAAAACAAATTACTCATGTGATTCAGTTGCTTATTTAGTGCAAGTGTTGGTAATTGACTGAGTGATAAAAAATATGTGTATGTAATTAATGAATTAGCTATCTACTTAATCACTTTAAAAACTTGGATATTTATTTTTCAAGAAATTATAGTACATGTCAAATTTCTAATGCCCAATTTAAATAAATAGCCAATCTTATGGGAATTTTAAGGACATAGTCACTTTTTAAAGGGTGATATAAAAAAGAAGTCATTGTTTCAAATTTTTTTAGAAAATAATCATTTATAAATTTTATTATATTGGTAAGAAATTTATTATTAGTAAATTTTATGTATAATTTTATTATGGTAAGTAGTATTTTTCAAATTTTCTAAAAAACTGTGACTATTTTTAAAAAATAAACCCTCTAAAATGGTAAATAACCAACTCAATTTTATTGAAAAACATAAATACCCAAGTGATTCGATCATTTAGATGGTGTCAATTAGTAATAATTGACTAAGTCGTAAAAAATATATACAATTATTATTAATTAATGAATTGGCTATTTACTCCATTGTTTTTAAAAATTTGAGTATTTATTCTAGGACTAGTTAAGAAATTAGTCATTTTAAAGATGAAATTTGAAGAATTTAATCATAAAATGCCAAAATTAAGGATTTAGTCGCAATATACGTGTAACATAATATGTTACATGTAAGATACGTGTAATATAAATATGATACACGTGTAACATATTACGGCTAAATCCTTAATTTTAATATGTTACACGTATGTTACGGCTAAATCCTTAATTTTATGAAATTAGGGCTAATTTATAAAAAAAAAAAAAAAAGGCAAAAATTTTGTTGAATCTTTAAAAATCTGTTTATTCTATTGCACGAATCATAAGCTGCTGCCTGTGGGTTACTGAACATACAAGTGTCCGGCTCTGATTGGCTGGCTGGATGGTGAGGCATTGTTCTGTGGTGGAGTTGTGGTCCAAAGGCCCTTTCGCTCTTTTTGGGCCCCAAAACCGCCCTTTAGCCCACAATATTGATGGCGAGATCAGCGGTGGCCATTGTTCCTCTCAGAAAAAGAAACTGCCTTTAATAATAATAATACTCATTTTAATTTTGTGTGGATATTGCCATATTGGTGACCAGCCAAGCAGATCAATATTGGTATATTCTAATTTTGATGGCTTTCATTGTTTTCTTTCTTTGTTTGCTAAGCCCTGGATGATTACATGTGTGTGCTTTCAGTTCATTTTGTGCGTATTCACAGGATCCTTGTATGAGAATTTCTGAAAATAACATAAAGATATGTCATAATACAATCATATATATATATAAAGATTCTATTATCTATATATGTATGTGTATATGAGAGAAAGTTTCTTGTCCGTTTGTGTATAAAGAAACCAAAACCACTCCTCTCTTTATTTTCCTCTTCTTTAAATACCAAATGTAAAAAGGGTTGAATCTAAGTTGATAAGAATAATAACAATAATTGTAAAAAAACAAGACCAAAAGAAGGAGGTGGCAGAAAATAAAAGAGAGAGGAATTTTTTTTTTCTTTTTGTGTTATTTGGTATGTTATGTGAGAAAGAAAAATGTTTCGTATTTAATTGTTCTTTTTTATTTATTTTATTATTTTATTTTAGAAATATGATAAAAATTATTGTTTAATGCGCTGATCAAAATTTTATTTGAAAATATCTTTAATATTTAAAAGATAACAATATACCATACCCTTGTATTTTTATCACTCTAGTTTTCTTTTTGGATTTTACTAAACAACCTCATTTATAAGTTTCTATCGAATAATCTAAATCCAATCACTATATTTTAGAAAAATTGTGCTTGTTAGTTCATTTATTAGACCAAAGTTTAAAAAGCATACACAATTTTTAGTGAATTTAATATTGTGGGCTAAAGGGGGTGGTCGCTGATTGTTATCCGCAATCAAGTATCGGCGACCACTTAAGTGGTCGACGATGTGGTCGTTGATAATTATCAGCGCCACTTTTGGATTTTCAGCGACTTCAGCGATCACTTTTGGATTTTTTGTGACTATTTTTATGATCGCCGAAACTGTTCATTCTTATAGTCTATTTTTAATACGTAAAAATATATTATAGTTAGTGAATAATATTCATACAATATATTGTCCACTAGCTTGATGTATTTTTTTTATATATTAAAAAAGGACTATTGACCTCAATAATGAAAATTATGTACATATTTTCTTAATTAAGTTTTAAAGTTTATCCTACTGAATGAAGCATAAGTTTGTTACTTTTGCTAGACATGAAACAGTGATGGAAGGTTTTTGTGCCATCCATTTCTATGCCATTTCTTTTTTATGATTGCGACAGGTGGTTTTAAATATAATATATTTATATATAGCCGGCCTAGAACTTAATTAGAATCAAGGGTAGAGTTAATTATAATAAGTACATGTAAATAACTAAAGTGATTCCATAACAAAAACAACTAAAGTAATTAATCGAGTAAAAGAATAATACCTTGCATTTCCGGGAGCAATTCTAATTCTTTCAGCATATACGTGCCTTTGCCTAAATTGGAGTATATTCTTTTAATTGCAATCTAGCTAATAAGGGTCGGAATAGAAAACAAATTAAATATTCCATTGGAATAAATTATTATCCAATGTAGAAGTTATCAACATTGAGACTGTTTTTGAAGAAAAAATTTCATAAATAGCCTCATAATTAATTTGACACTATTCTCAAGTTGTCATCTAATTTATAAATCGTATCAAATAAGTCCTTAAAATTTGATCATTCACTTATATTGGCCACTCCGTTAGGTTAGATGGACGAAAAGATGAGGTGGCTATCATTTTTTTAAGATAAAATTTTCAAATAAACCCCAAATAATTTAAAAAATTTCAACTAATATCCCATGATTTATAAATCTTGAATAAATCTATCTTTTGATTTTTAAACGCTAACTCCCTTTTTTTCCCCCTTTTTTCCCCCTTGTTTTTTCTTTCCTTTTTTTTTTTCATTTTTTCTTTCCCTGTTTTTTTGTTTTTCCTTTCTATTTATTTCTTTTGTTCAATTATTTTATCAAACTTTTTTTAGTATTTTTTAATCCTCTATTTTATTTTAATTCCTCTATTTTTTTTTTCTTTTGTCTTTTTGTCTCTCAAATTTTTTATTTCTCTTTTAATATCACAAAATTTTTTTTTTTGTTATTACTTTGTTTTATAATTTTTTTTGTTTTGTCTTTCAATTTTAAAAATTATTTTTTCTCTATTTTTTAAATGATTAAATTTTTATAATATTTTTCTTTGATTTTCATTTAGTTGAATAATTTAATAAGTTATTTTTCAAAAAATATTGCATGTGCCAAAAACTAGTAATAATAAAAGTTTCATTTCTAGGACAAGTCCAATCAATTACGTGAACAGTAATTACAACCATATATTATATTGGATTCTCTTACCACACTAATTTTAAGTGAAACACTAATATTATTATTCTTAGTGGATAAACTTACGCGCTTATGTGGTAGCTACTAGCTAGTCATTCTCAATTATGCATTTCCCACAACTTTATTACTATATCTATAAAGTGGTGGCCGACACTCGACATTAAGAATGAATGCCTTATATACAAAGTTTTTGAAAGACATATGGTTAATGAACTTACGTATTATATTTATATGTATGTTTTAATAAAGAAAGAAATCAAACAATAATTCGCAATCCCTATTTTGCAACTATTCCATACAGGACCATGCATGTCAGTCTTGTGAATAATATTGAAGAATATATAGGACAAGTTAAGAAATTAGCCATTTTAAAAAGTAAAGTTTAAAAGGATTTAGTCATAGTTTCATGAAATTAAGGATTTAGTCTTAATATACGTATGACATAAAATGTAACACGTATATTATACTTATGTTACACATGATACACGTGCAACATTTTATGTTATACGTATGTTACGGCTAAATCTTCAATTTCAGGAAACTATGGCTAAATCCTAAAAAATTAGTCAAAAATTTGATTAAATCTTTAAAATTTTAAAAAGATAAAAAAGCAAAATAATAAGTCATTATAACAAATTATTTATTATAACTAAATACTTTTTAAACTTGTTACTTTTTTATTAGTGGCGACCCACACACAAAGCTGTACTAATAAATATATATATATATATATATATATATATGTTTGTGAATGTATACGTATTTATGGATGCAGTTTTAGTGTGTACACTTAGAGTCATAAAGAAGGACATGAATATATTATGTCTCAGCCAAATCTTTCAAAATCTTACAAGTAAGAAAAATATAAGATGCTTTAAAAAAAAAAAACTCAGCGAGGTTTAGGGTTTGAGTTTCCCAGCCCTACTATTAGAACTTGCATGCTAATAGATTAGGGGAGTTTTGAGAAATGCCCCATTTTTAGTACAATGATAATCTATATCCTATGTGTGCTGTACTTTTAATTTATACCACAAATTTTACACTACAAATATAGTGTGGAAATAAAATGAGCACACTATATGGGGTATAGATTATTAAGTGATATCAATAATGTTTTTATTTTGAAATTCTCCCAGTTGGATTATGTGCATTATGTTTGTGTTGGTAAAAATAGGATTCAAATTTCAATTTTTTTTTATCAAATATTTACAATAATTATAGGTTGAGCCTTTGCGTCCAGGTAGCGCTGAGACATAAGCAATTTAAATGTAAAGCCAAAACTCAAAATTAATCATATAATCAAGTTCAACAAACAATTAGAATACATAACTTACGAGGTTTACATAGGCGAACACATAAATGCAGTACGGAGATCTGCAAGCTATTCACACATTAAAGAAAAATCAATGCCACATGCATGATCAGACAAATGTACAAAGGTAATACCAAAATCAGCAATGATTCGCACATAAAATCAAAACGCATTCATACATCTGTGATTTAGACAATTGCACACAAATGAATATAGAGATCCGAACACAAGCTCGCTCATAGAATCCGAATTCGTTCCTCAAGTCAGTGATTCAGACAAATGTAGACATGCCATACGAAGATTGACAAGGATTAGAAGATAAAATCGAAACTAATCACGAGAGAGAGAGAGAGAGAGAGAGAGAGAGAGAGAGAGAGAGAATCAACAAGAGGAGTGCAAACTAAAACCTAGATGAGCAATTCAGAAAAATATGAATATGCGATAGTCATTCGTTGGACTAGATCTTCGTACCCACTTATTTAAGGAATCCTAGTTATACGATGCTCATAGTCAACAAATTATCCTTAACAACGTGTTTGGTAGGAGGGAGAAGTGGAAGGAGGGGGAGGAATGAGAGGAATTTTGGATGGATTTGACATGTTAGGTTGTTTGGTAGAATAGATTTTGAGATGAGTGGATTTGTGAGAGGATTCAAAATTCTTAGATCTAACAGACTTTGGATCACTCCAAAATTGGAGTGATTTGGAAAAAGAGTGGACTAATTCATCAAAATATCATATAAAGTTACTATATTGTCATTGAAGTAGTTATCTTATTAGCATAATTTTTCTCTTTCCTCTCATTCCATCTCTATACAAAACAAAAATTATGGATTTGTACACTGCTTCATTTCCTTTATACCAAACAATATGAAGAAAAAAAAAAAACCCTCAATATTCTCTATTTTCCTCCACTTAGGTGATATATGTCCCCCTCCTTATTCTATGTTTTTCTCCCTCTTACCAAATACACTCTAAATTAGGAAGGTCATTCTATTTAAAAGGAGGATTGTCTTTATTAAAAAATTCAAATTTGGATAATAAATCTTATCAATATCTAGATGCTACACTCAGCTCACTCAATAAATACTCTACCAACGCTTTGTCATCATTTTAGCGCTGCGGTGGGCAGAGCAGGCGGATGTTGTAATAACCCGACTTTTCGAGCTATTAAACATATACTTACTCAACATACTTACGTCGTAAAAATGACAACATTTTTTTTTAACTTATACTTTAATAAATTTGTAACTGATGTTTATAGAAGCAAAATGAGTTCACAAAGTCAAACATACTTAACTTAATATCATAACATAATCGTATAACTTTTAATAAGTATGAAACATAATTGATAATAAAAATAACTCTTATTTTCTTCTCTCTCTCTCTCTCTCTCTCTCTCTCTCTCTCTCTCTCTCTCTCTCTCTCTCTCTCTCTGTTCTATGGAAAGGATTAAACTGAAAACATTTCAGCCCTAACACCCCCCCCCCCCCCCCCCCCCCCCCCCCCCCCCCCTCCCTCCCTCTCTTAATGCACAAATTTTAACCCTAATAAAGTGGAATTAATGGTTCTAATTAACTCTTAATCTCCTAACCATCTAACCACTTAATAATTAGAGTTAGGCGAGGAGATAAAAATTTGACTTTCCATTTTATTCTCCCTCTCCAAATTTCGACCATAAGGGGCTATTTGACCAATTTTTGTTTCAAAATTGATCTCTCATAATTTGGTTCATGTTTTGACTTGATTTGGTATTTTAAATTTTGCAAAAATAGCCTTTTTCACTATTTTATTCATGAACTAAATAATTATTTTTAAATAATATAAAATAATTATTGTCACATATTATATTTATAATTGTGACATAAAATCTACAACTTAGCTAAAATCGGGTGACCATTTGTATTTTCGTGTCGTTTTATTGAAAATAACACGTCGTTTTCGTATTAGGTTAATTACAACGAAATTTGTCGTGATTTACCTTTTAACCTAAACTTTTCATTTATTGAAATTTAATTAATTCAATAAGACAAAATATTGCAAACAAATTAATTGAAATATTGACTTTTTCAAAATTTGTTACATATGAAAATTGGGTTATCACAATCTCCCTAACTTACAGGATTTTCGTCCTCGAAATTTAGTACAGATGATTGTAATTACTAGAGAAAGTTAGGGAAGTCAGGCGGAGGCGATGATGATTGGGCGTGGGGGTTTCGATCTTATCGTTGCTCGAATATAGCGTATCACATTTACCTCCATGAGCCTCTACTTAAAACGTTGTACCCGTTGCTGTCAGTTCTGATGGCTCACCTCAGGAGGTGGAAGAAGAAATCAACGTTTTTTAAGAAGGTGAAGGTGTTTGATGTGCAGGTTCTATTTGAGGATTATCATTTGGAAGGCTCCTAAAGTTGGGGTTGTCATTTACTATTTTTCTCCGAAGTGAAATAGGAAGAGCAAGTCTAACGTGGACAGTGGAATATATTGCCAAATAATTTTGTAGATGGTTGATAAAGAACTGACTTATACATACGGTCGCAATAGGTTAGAGCCAGAATAGGGTCGTGAAGCTAAAAAAAAAAAAAAAAAAAAGAAAAAAAATTGCTCGCAGAGCATAATGATATATTGGACTAAAGTAGGAGAGACCAAAATCAAGGCTTTCACTCAAATAGTAATATGAAAATGTACAACATCAAGAATATTCCACAAATAACTGGAACTACCTTATCCACATAGAGAGACAAGGCAAGCTCATGTTGTTTGAAATTCCCTAACCCTAATAGAATAGCACTTTATTCATACAGGGCGTCATGTGGGAGACATTTCAAAAAAGCCTGTGGATTGTACCCTGAGATACTCTCTAAGGCAGACAATAATTTCTCTCGAGTCGGGAACATCTCAGTTCCCCACTAATGAGGGCCTCTCATAGGCCCAATTCTCTTGATGGGTCTGTCTATTCTCTAAGTGGACCGACTCAGGGCCGGCCTAAGGTATTTAGAGCTCTTAGGCTAAAATTACAAGAGGATTTTTTTAGTAAATATATTCTAAAAAAAAAGATTGTAAAAATAAATAAAATCATATTTTACTAGAGCATTTTACAACTTATTTTAACAAATCTTAAGATTTATCATTTTTTTTTATTTGTCATGATTGTTCTTCATATCTTTTTTTTAGTAATTTTTTTTAGATGTTACATAACACATATACACACACATATATATAGACTTAAACATGTTCGATGGTTTTCTAAAAAATAGAAAAAAAAAAAGGTGACACATGTAATCATTATTAAAGAAATATTGCTACTTGTAACTAATTTGTATTAGAAAAATGAGATTGAATATAGAGAATATAAAAAAGTATATTAATTAAAAAAATTATGATTTAGTGGTTAAAATAATAGTTAAACAATACCTATGATTACTACAATTTCATAACTTGTGAAGTTTATGCTCTTGAAAATCTATTTTTTTATTATTAATTATAATATATATAAATTACAAATTAGTTAGGGGCCTTATTTGATGTGGGGCTTTAAGCTATGGCCTAAGTGGCCTTAAGGTAAGGCCGGCCTTGGACCGACTACAAGTATAAGTAGAGAAAATTTGATTTCATGCCACGTTAACATTCAAGTTTGCAACTTATATCATTGTTGCATATCATGTTATTTTTTTCATTATCAAATTATCATGTTGCCCCCCCTTCTCCTCTCTTGTCTTCCTCATTTGTAAAATAAGATGGGACAATTCAGTCAAATTCATTGTCAAAAAGTGGCATGAGCTGCAAACCTATTTTCAAAGTGGCATGTTTCAAAATAAGTAGTCCAAAAGTGATATTTTTCAAAAATTTCCCCTAAAGTAAGGGAGAATGCACCCGAAAAAAAAAAAAACAAAAAGATTTTAAGTGCTACTTAATAATTAATGCCCTAAGTACTGTGCACCATTAATTTTTACTCTATATTTTAAGTGTAAAAGTAAGAGTTCAAATTAAAAGTGAAATACAAATGAGACATAAATTATTAATGTGTCAAAAACGCATTCACCAAAATCCTTTCAGCAATAATGGGCATCTCATAGGCCCAATTCATTCCTATCTCGATTGCTTAATTCTCGTAACGGGACACTCTTAATTAGGAATGACAAAAAACTCCAATGGGGCGGGTTCCCACGATCCCCATCCTATTAGGGTCGTAATAACCCGTTATGGGATTGCTTAATTCTCGTAACGGGACACTCTTAATTAGGAATGACAAAAAACTCCAATGGGGCGGGTTCCCACGATCCCCACCCTATTAGGGTCGTAATAACCCGTTATGGGACAGGGTGTTTGCTCCGTCGGTACACTTATAAACGGGGCGGGGCGGGCCCCAATTGTAACAATTAAAAAAAAGGGGATTTTGAAGAATACATCATTCTTGACATAATGATAATCTATACCACATGTGAGTTGCAGTTTTAATTTATACTCCAAAATTTGTATTACAAACATAGAATGAAAATAAAAGAAGTACACCACTTGGGGCATAGATTGTTAAGTGGCATTAAGAATGGCTTTATTTTGAAATGTTTATTAAGAAAAATGATAATTTCCTAACTAATCGAAACGTTGGCTATTTTCTCAAAATATTATTTAGAAAATAACTATTTATCTTAATTATAGTCAAACCATTATATTGTATACGACTAAAAAGGCATAGTTATAAAAAAGCTTTTATGCTCCATATATATATATATATATATATATATATATATATATAACATAAAGAACAAGATATAGGATTTTAGCAAAAAAAAAAAAGAAGTTATAATCCAACATCTGAATATTTTCTCACTTTTTAGTATAAATATCGTATTACGACGCATAATTTATTAAGAGTCCATATTGTACAACATATAACGCTGTTCGATACAACAAACGGTGCCTTTAATAATAAGCAACTATATTCATAATAAAGCACCAATGAATTAACATGAAACTTGAGCAAGCTATAATGTTTTACGAGCTAAGCAGCAATAAACAGAAGTAATAAAAAAAAAAAATCCCACCATACACGCAAGCAATTAATTAACTATATATCCGCAAGTTTTAACAAAGGTTTAGAAGAGCTCTCTGTGGTTGAGGTTGATGAAGCAATTGAAGTCCCCGTAACAACTGATGAGGAATAAGAATCAAGGCTTATTATACTCAATGGAGTCGCACAATACATTGGCTTTGGAAGCTCTTTTGGTAGATCGATGGGCAATTGAGCTTCAAACTTGAGGACATTCATCACTTGCCTTATCGAGGGTCGAAAACTCGGATCGGGATGACAACACCATAAACCAACTATCATCAAGCATTCTATCTCCTTAATGTCGAATTCCATGCTTATTAGTCTCTTGTCAACAGCTTCAAGAAGCTGTCCTTGTCCATAGAGTTTCCACACCCACCCTACTAGCTTTACCGTGTCTGGCTCGTCCGCATTCGCTACCATTGGCCTTCTCCGCAGCATATTTCAAGCGCAACCACGCCGAAGCTGTAGACATCGGTTTCCTTGCTAGAATTTCCTGTTTCGATGCACTCGGGGGCGATGTAGCCCATGGTGCCTGCGAAGGCCACCGTGTGTAGGCTGTATTCGTGGTCTACGAGCCTGGCGAGGCCAAAGTCTCCTAGCTTCGCGTTGAAGTTTGCGTCCAGCATGATATTGCTCGACTTGATGTCTCTGTGCACCACGCATTGTTCCCACTCCTCGTGAAGGTACAACAAAGCAGAGGCCAACCCGAGCGCTACCCTGTGCCTTACTACCCATGGCATGGTAACTTGGCCGCCGAAGAGGTGGGAATCGAGGCTTCCATTTGGCATGTACTCGTACACAAGAAGGAATTCTCCTCGTTTGTGGCACCAACCAATGAGTTGAACCAAGTTTCTATGCCTCAAGCGACTTATAATCTTAACCTCGGAAACATACTCCTTTTGTCCCTGCTTTGATGCCTTCGATATCCTCTTAACTGCAACTTCTACACCGGATTCGTGCAAGAATCCCTTGAAGACACCTCCGAACCCTCCCTCTCCCAGCTTCCCGTCCTCGGTGAAATCCCTCGTTGCTAGTCTTAGTTCGCGGTAAGTGAACCTCTTGGGACCCGCTCCCCATTCGAACTCTGCGTCGATAGACACGTCGTACTCCTCCTCTTCCTGATCAATTTCCCTACCAGCCCTTTTCCTCCAAATGACCCATACCACTCCTAGTCCACAAAATAAAACCCCGAACCCGACCACCAAACCAATAACCAAACCGATTTTTCCCTTCCCTTCCCTAGTAGTACCCGGAGTGACTTCAAAGTTTGGACTCGGGGCCTCTACGCTTGTGTTTACAATCAAATCCAAGGTCGAATCAAATGACCATGAAAAAATGGTATGCGTTTCAACAGATGAACCAGTGGACGCAGTGAAACCAACTCGAACCCGCTCGGGTAAGTAAACCCTCAAATCTACTACATATGAAAGTACGAAATACTTCTCACTGAAAACAGGATTTTTATCATAAGTCAAGAAGACACTAAGGTTCCGAGAAGCCGAGTCATAACTCACCCACGCATTTGCCTCTCGTCCATCGGCCATGCCATTAGTCCACGACACATTCGCCACCGAGACAATCGAATAGACATCGATCCCCACGTGCTCGGGGCTCGGATCAAACGAGTTCTGATACGTGTCGAACTCGACTGCGACGACAGTTCCGTTCCCAGTCAAGTTCTTCGCCGCATCGGGCCAGCTGATGAGGCCGAGGTACTCCCCACCCGAGGCGTTCGCAATCCTCGAATCGAACGGGGCGAGGAAGAAGGTCATGCCGTCTCCGCTGGACTTGGCATCGGCGTCTATGGAGAACGTGAAGCTGGTGAAGAAATCCGTGAGCGTCGCCGTGTTGGGGTCCCAGAGCTGGACAGGCTCGGCGTATGAGGCCCGGCCGTAGCTGCCATTGAGGTGGCCGCTTGCGAGGTTCGTCGTGAGTTCGAGGCCTCGAGACGAGAGATATGCGTCTTTTTCGAGCTCGATATCTTTCGTATTCGGTCCGAGAGCATCGAACTTGAAGCTTGTTGCACTGCCTAGTTGCTTTGTTAGCATCAACAGCGCCGACGAGAACAACAAAGAGACCATCATTGTTGATCTGGTCATGTTCATCTTGGCAAGAAGATTGGCCAGCATTAATGGGATTCGTTACCTTATTAACGCAGAGATTAAGGAAAAGATGCGACTATGTCATATTGTTTTCTTTGCAAGTTGTTCTTGAAAATATTATTGCTCCATGTCAGCTCTCTTTGTCCCTTCTTTTATTTATTTATTGATTGATTTTTTGTTTGTTTGGTTTGGAATTTTATTGGATGATGATAGTCTTCGTCAACTCTCTCATTGAGTTTTTGCCTCGAGTTTAGTTAGTCCTAATTACAATTGTTTTTGGTGGGTTGGCATGCAATTAAAATGACGTATGTCTTGTAAGGTAGTTGAGACTATGTATAATGGGTCAAAAAAAAAAAAAAGACTAACAAAGAAATATATTTTAGATACTAGTTCAAGGCTGTTGACGTGTTCTTCGTCTCACGATTCTAATTAAACTAGTTTTATACGGGCAGTTGCGAGTACGAGCCAGCCGTGCGTGATTTTTATTTATTTTTATTTAAACGAGTAATCTAAATAAAATATTAGAGGAAATTTTAAAAAAATAGCCACTTTTTAGAAAATAATTTTAAAAAATAGTCACAGTTTCAAAAAATAATAAATAAAAATTAGTCATTTCAAAAAATTTTACACGTGTCAGAAATTTTCTTATAGCAATTTTTATATGTAATTTGTTATGCATTATGACCAGTTCGAACCAATTTCAGAGTTCAATGTTAGTTGAAATCCATAAAAAATAAATTAATCAAACTATTATTTATAAACCACATTAATTTATTTTTAAAGAGTAACTTTTTAAGTATCATAATCCACATAGCTAAGACCATATCAATATACCAAAACAATTTCATGTTATTTAATACATATACAAATTGGTGTATACCCATTGAGTAATAGGGTGTGGGGTACAAATATTTCTACCCGTCTTATCATGATGAGTGAGTACCCTTGGATAACGGGTAAATAGGGATTTTGTTCATCCCTAATTGTAATATGAGCGTAAGCAATTTGTAACCCTTTTTTGTTGGTTTTTTTTTTTTCTTTTTTATCGAATTTGTTAATATTAGATTATAGATTAGTCAATGTGCATATTTTTTTCGAATCGCGATTAAAGTGATTTTGTTGTTTTCTACTTGCTATATTAGGGATTTTGAGTTCGTATAACCAGAATTTCTTGTAATATATGATTTTTATACGAGCTCATAAATTTTGACTTTTTTTTTTTCTTTTTTCAAACTATAAAAAAATTTGTTTCTTCTTCTTTTGCAACAAGATTACTTTTGATGTTGTATGTCTTCCAACTCTAGTTCGGCTGCTAGTAGTGTATGCCTGTTAATAAATGAGCTGAAATGCATATGTTATTATATTGTTGTTATATTTCGATGTTCGTATTTTTATTTTTTATATCCTGAAATTTTGTCAAAAGTTTATGTTATTGCAGTTAGAAATTCTTTTAGGGAAGTTCTTGTTTCGTTAGAAATTTCTCACAGAGCTTCCGAGATTGAAGATGTTTATTCTGATTCTATTATAATGAACAATGTGGACATGACGGACTTCCCTATAAGTCATTTGATTACAAAAAGCTCACAATATTTTCTCTCCAAGCAGTGTCTAGTGCAAGTCATGCTTATGACGGACTTGCTATTTTGTGCCAAGTCTTACGCGTCCTATCGGTTTGATAAGGTAAGTTGTGTACGCAAAAAATAAAAAATAAATAAAATAATTAGTTTTATTTAATAAATACTTAACAATAAAAGCCCGATTGACAATTATGCACAATGACATCGTAAGAGTGGTAAGTGGACCGCGGATGAGGCGAGAATTTATCACGTAAGTTTATAATGTTATGAAAAAAGTTGAATTTTTGTTATTGTTACGTGATAACTATAACCTTACTAATTGTTTTATTGTTTCGAATAGGAAAAAATGCGTAGACGCAACAGACGCAGGATACGACTCATTGCATATCGAACACGGAGACTATGTGCGACATTTTGGTGTCGGGTCGTAGTCATCAAACGAGCATCAGGCCGAGAATTAAGCGGAGCGTCTGCACTGGAGAAGGTAGCAATTATTCTTGCGCTTATCAATCCCAGGCTCCACCACGCACCCGTACACTCAGATGTTCGAGATGATGCGTGTGTTATTGCTCTTTAGCAAATGGCAAGCATGTCCGGATGCCAATCCCAACTAGGTGCATCACCGCCGTAGTTGCCATTGGCACATGATAGCCATGCCGGAGACGGCTACAATGACGAGGTCGCGGATCTGGCTCACTAGACCACCTACTAGTTTACTAACTGCTCACGTATATATGTTTCATGTAACAAAAAATTTTACATTTTATGGCTAAATCCCTAATTTCGTGAAATTATGGCTAAATCCTAAAAAATTACTCAAAAGTTTGGTTAAATGCCTAAAAAACTCTTATTTCAATGAGATTATTGAGCAAATAGTCATTTTTAAATGATGTTTTAAGAAAATAGTCAATGTTTTTATTTACTAAATGATAGTGTGATGTTATCTTTATGTTCATTTTTTAAGGGGCTAATGATTAGTTTCTTAATTTTTGAAAACGTCGACCATTTCCTTAAAACATAGATTAGAAAATTGCCAAATAGACCATATTTTAAAACGACATATTTATTAATTATAAATAAAGTATTATTAATAATAATTTTTTAAATGAATTAAAAATAGTTTTTTCATGTTTTACAATTAATTCAACAAAATCAAAACTAGAGTTTTATTTAAGAAAAATAAATAAAATAGAAAATATTGGCGATCAAAAAATTCAAAATTATTGTGGTCGCCTGACAAAAATCGGGTGTTTTCGACCAAACAAAGGAGACCATATTCAAACTATCGACAACCATCGCTGATTCTTGTTGTGTCCCAAATTAATTGTGCAAATCAGTCATTGTGATGGGTTTAAAACAATCTTTGTGAAAATCAAGGGTGGTGCCAATTAAACACTTATCCGATAATTATTCACAAACGTTTGGTCCATCTAATTTTATTCACACGACTAAACATTTTCAATCCGCGCGTTAGAGCTGAAAAAACGGAGTTCCGGATCCGTATTCCGGCTCCGGTTTTGGCCCAAAAACGGATACAAATCCGCATAAGGATATTTTTCTTAAAAATTTTTTTATTAGTTTAATTTTAGTTTTATTAGTTTAATTATAGTTAATTATTAGTTTTAATAGTTTAATTATAGTTAATTTTAATGTTTATAAGTAATTATAGATAATTTAATTTGGAAATTAATTTGAGCTAATTTTTAGTTTATAATTATTTTAAAATAAACTTACATAATTGTAAATTTGTAATATATAAGTTTTTAATTCTAAGTTTTAGTTCAAAATTAATTGTATTAATTGTAGATAATTAATAAATGAAATAGTTTGATGAAATAATTAATGAAAAATACCTCAAATACATTTATAAATGATCTAAGAATTACATATTTGAATAATATTTCAATGAAGGCTCGATTGACCATCATGTGCTACATATAGACCTGTAAATAAGTCGGTCAGTTCTTCGGAGTTTCTTGCTGATTCTTGAGCTCTTTCTTCGGCCTGCTCCCAATCTCGGACAATTGTCAATATCTCGACCATGTCTGAAGTAAGAGACATTCGTCGGTCGTCGAGAATCCGTCCGCTCGAGCTGAATGCTGCTTCAGAAGACACCGTGGACACCGGAACACTAAGTACGTCCCGTGCAAAATGCGACAAAATTAGGAAGGGGTTAGAGTTTTCTGTCCACCACTTAGCACATCTAAGCTAGTGTTAGACCTCTGCACCCAATTTGTTTCCAAATATTTCTTTAGCCCGTTGCTTTGTGAGGTCGAACTTCCTTTGTGGCTAGATGATTGGGCTGTGGTCGCGTTGCTCTATATATTGGCCATTTGAGCAAACGTCCTCTTCACCACCGACTCAAGCATTATTGGGTAGACATCGGACGGCTGCGTTTCGTCGGCTTGGAACTCCTCTTCGTACAACCTGTAAACAGTTTTAAAATGCTTTTGAGCATCGTTATAACAAATTTGTAAATAGTTCTTACCCATATGGCCACCGATCAATATTAAAATATCAAACAAACCATTCGTTCTCATACGAGGGTCCAAGATGAACACAAAACTTTACAAATATAGTATTGTTGACCAATGCTTGTTGAATTTTGTTTCCATCTTCTCCACCACTGGTTTTAATAATTCATGATCCCTATATTGCTAGAAACAAGTAGCGATGGAACAAATTTAATGCAAAATTAAGTTACTAGTAGGTGTATAAACAACGGATAAAGATACAGTTTCTAGGTAAAAAGTACTACGAAAGGCGTTCATTATTTGTGCAATGGTCCAATCATCCTTCGTAAGATATTCCGAATTCAATTGGTTGTTAATCCACACAGTGAAAAGTTCCTTGTATTGTATGACTTTGTCGAGCATTAGATACGTAGAGTTCCACCGTGTTTCAACGTCAATATGGAGTCGGCGAGGAAGAACACATTTATGCTTACAAGTATGCACCCAAGACTAAATTCGAGAGTTTTTAGCATTTAAAAAACTTAATTGAATCTCTAATTTTTTATATTGGTACCTGAATGCGTTTCAAACCTGATTTTACAATCAGGCTTATGATATGACATGTACATCGTTGGTGAAAAAGTTCCTCGTGTAACCTTTTCACCAATGGCCTCAAAAACTCTATGGCAAGGCTATTTGCGGCCGCGTTGTCTAATGTTACCTCAATCACACGCTCAGTACGGACATAATCTAGCAAAACATTCAATATACGCTCACAAATAGCATTACTAGTACGCGAAGCGTCTATTAGTCTAAATCCTATAATACGTTTTTGGATTACCCAATCCGAATATGTATAATAAATAACTATACTAAGATAGTCATCTTTCACCCGTCCACTCCATATGTCAGAGGTAAGGCGACATTGAACGTGTCATTGTTCATCTCTTCTATTAATGCTTGTCTTCTTTTGTTAAATAATGCAACAGTATCACTTCTAGTGGCTACCATAGAAACAGATTGAAATTGAGGTGCAAAATTCCTAATGTATCACTCGTGAGCTGGATGTTCGCCTATGCTAATTGAGAGGCCGGCATGACAAATAAATCTAGCCAGAGCCTTTCGTGCAACTAATGGGTTATAGGTACTTACCTGGGCCTCCGGTTGGGCACCGCAGAGGTTATCTCCGCCAGGCGACTATGTCGTGCTTGCTTGCTTTGATTTACAAATCGCCGCGTGATTCCTCATATGCGTAGTCCCGCCTGAAGACGATGCATTAATCTTCCTCCTACAAATCTTGTAGTGCGCCCACCGTACCTCGCTTCAGTCCTCCATGGTTTGATAAGAATGGTGAAAATCTTGCCAAACCGCCAACGTTAACTTCTTTCGTCTTGGTCGTGGTTGTCTTTGGTCAGCCAATGGCTCCTTCACTTGCTCCTCAGTAGGAGGTTATGAGTCGTGCTCCTGTTGAGGAGCTTGTGAGTCCTGAACCTCTTCAGGAGCTTGTGTATCAGTTTTGAACTCAAAAGACTACTCGAGGAGAGGAGCGGCTTCCAAACGAACTAATTCAGACATGCTCAGACTTTCACTGCCAACTTCACCCGTAAAAGCGAAGTTTATGTTTTGAATCATATTCGGATTAAACCGAACTTGACGACGTCTTGACGTTGATGTTCCTTGATCCGACATAATAGAAGACTAAATAATTATATATATATATATAAATTATATTATGTTTAATTATATAAATAACTTACTTAATACTAGTAAATATATATTATATTTGTTATTATATATACTATATATTATTATTAATAGTATTTATATATTATAATTTGAAATTTGAATTACAAATTGAGAGAAAGAGAGATGAAGAGAGTTTGAGAGAGACGGAGAGAGTGAGAGTGAAAGGGTGAGATTGAGATTTGAGAGTGAGAGTTTATATACGGGAAGGCCAAGGGGATTGAGAGAGAAAGAGGGGTTGGGGGAGTGCGGGGCGTGGAGGCATGGAGGGTTGGGGGTGCCGGCTAGCAAGCGTGCATGGGCAGTATGGGGAGGCGGGTGTGGGGCAGGCCTGCAGGGAGCCGTTGGCAAATGGCTCATTTTTTCTAATTACTGACCTTTAAGCAATGGTCGGTGCCAATTTTTTTATTTTTTATTTTTTTTTTACAGCCGCTGGATTTAAATCCAACGGCTAAAAAAATAGCAAAAAAAAAAAAAACGGATACGGAAATCCGTTTTGAAAACGGATTCCGCCAAAAACGGATACGGATAATCAGTTTCTGTTTCAAAACGGATACAGATAATCTGTATCCGCCAAAAACGGATACAGAAATCCGTTTCCGTATGGAAACGGATGCGGAAACATATTAATCTGTATCCGCATACCATATTTTCACCTTTATCGCACGTGCTGGAGAGTACTAGAGTGAAAGTGAAAGATAAGTTGTGCCCAACATGCATGAAAACAAAAAAAAAAAAAAAAAAGCACTCTCTAAAAGGTCGCAATACTTTAATAATTCCTATCAACTTGATCTTTTCGAGAAGAATACTACTAGATATACCAACTCTTTTATCAATATTTTAGCACCAACTGATGTGATAATTGAAGTATTATGTTTTGATTGGCTGAATATTAAATAAATCCATAATAATATGACACGTAAGTTGACATTAAAAAAATTGATAAAAAAATTAGTATATCTAGCACTAGTTTTTGAAGAATAAATAAACTAAACCTAACCGTCACACAATATATATATATATATATATATATATATATATATATGTGTTTCTTATATCCAAGTACCGAAAGAATAAGATAAAATTGAAGGCCATTACACAAAGTCCACCTTGGTCCTGAATTTATTTCCTTTTCAAATTTAGATAGATATTAGGTTAATATAATAGTGGACCAAATTAACACCCCACTTTCGTAGCACCTATAAGGAGCCACATCCACATGATCTCTCTAGTTTGTTGCTCTAGTTGAATTTTGAAAAAAAAAAAATTTATATGGTCCAGTGCTTAATTCATAATATTTTATCACAATTTTCACGTCCAAGTTTCTTAGAAGCGAAATATCCAACCCAGGGCCTAGCTGCTCTGACATCGACAATAGTTGTTTTTTTCCTCCCTTATGAATAACATAATAAGCTGATATTTAAAATTAAATAAGTCTACGAAAGCTGAAAAAAAAAAAAAGTGATCAAGAAAATGGTTGAGCATTATTGATTAGGCATGGGGTCTCTGAATTGCTACTAGACTTGCAGCTCACAGTATATATGTTAAAGAAGTACATATATATGTATATGTAATGTACATTCTATATACACACTTATGTGCGTCTCTAAAAATTATATGCATACCAACTTACAATTTTTATGAATGATTGTACTTATATGCATGTTTAACACTACGCACTAACAAAAAAAAAACTAATTTTACAGTTTGCCCTCTGAATTTTAGGATCAGTTTTACTATACCCCATAAATTTCAAAACGTTAGATCCATTTCTCCTCATCTTTGAAATTTTGTAAAATTGCCCCTTCTGTCAAATATTTAACGAAAAATGCCTTAAATTCGTACTTTAAGGTGTTTTGAAGTTGGTAAAAGGCTGAAATTACTATTTTATTCTTAAATTAGTGTGGGGTTGTTATATTTTAATAATTTTAACAATATTTATATGTAAAATTTATAACTAAATTCATATTTTTGTTCTCTCCCAAAAAAATTAAGATATGATCTTTTGCATATAAATATGAATTTAATCATAAATTTTGTATATAAATATTATTAAAATTATTAAAATATAACTACCCCACAAGAATTTAAAAATTAAACAATAATTTCAACATTTTTTTAACCTCAAAGCACCTTAAAACACGAATTTAAGGCATTTTCCGTTAAGTATTTGACGGAGGAGGCATTTTTATGAAATTTCAAAGATGAAGGGGAACGGATCTAACGTTTTAAAATTTATGGGTACAGTGAAACTGACCTCAAAATTCAGGGGGCAAACGTAAAATTACACATCAACAACAGCTTGGACTAAAAAGTAATTTTTTTTATAATCTACTGTGATTAAAATCAGTGACAAATTATTATGAGACATTGTGATTGTCTTTAGCCACAAAAACTTATTAGTTTTGATTGATTAATAGTTGGGATATTAAACATCACTTTTTTTTTTTTGCAATGATGATATATGTATATGTATGTGCATGCATTCTAGCTAATAATAAAAGCCTATGTGCTGCTTATGAATGATTATATATATACTAGTTTTAGGGACGTGCGGCGTAAATATTTTTTTCAACCTATTAAATCATGATATAAATAAAAATTAAGGAAAAAATATTATAAAAATATGATCATTTAAAAAGTATAATAAAAAATAAAACTTTGAATTGGAAGACAATAATAATAAAAAATAAAAATATTGTGATATTAAAAGAGAAAAAAAATTGAGAGATAAAAAGATGAAGAAAAAATATATAGGATTTAAAATAAAAATAGAGTAAGAAAAAACTAAAAAGAAAAGAAGAAAGTTTGAAAAAATAATTGAATAAAAGAAAGAAACAATAAAAAATAAAAAGAAAGAAAAATAAAAATTAAAAAAAAAACCAAAAAAAGTAGAAATTTTATTTGACATAATTTTTTTATATATTTTTGAAGGAGAAGAAAACCATACAATAAAAAATAGGAAAAACAAAAACCCAAAAGAAAAAGAAAATAGAGAAAAAAAAAAAGGCTAGGGGTGAGGCGCGTGCTTTTGTAGGGGGCAAGCCCCTGACATTGCGGATCCCACGCACGCGGGCCCGTGTCAGGGGTACTTTTTGACTTTTGTTCTAAGTCCCTCTTTCTAACATTTTCGTCCCATTTTATTTGTATTTTAGTCCTTAAATTTTTTTAATATTATGTAATAACTCAAATTTAAAAAAAAATCACTTAAACCCCCAAAAAACGCATTTTTTTATACCAAAAACGTCAAAAAATGCGGACGAAACGGGGTAGAAAAACGCATCCACAATTATAACAAGGTTAATGATACATGTTTAACACTACTAACAAAAAAAAAATTCACATCAACAACAACTTAGACTAAAAGTAAAATTTTTATTATTTTTATAATCCACTGTGATTAAACATTTTAATCATAAAAATTAATTTTGGTCACAAAAAATATGATAAGTGACAAATTATTATGAGACATTAATGTGACAAACAGTTGTCTTTAGGCAACTTATTAGTTTTGATTGATGAATAGTTGTGATATTAAAACATCATTGTTTTTTTTTTTTTTTTTTGCAATGATGATATATGTATATAATGTATATGTATCTGCATGCAATGCATGCATGCTAGCTAATAACAAAAGGTAGCTATGTGCTGCTCAATTTGACTGGCAATGTGACCAATTGAAGTAGACTTGTGCTCAAACACTATTTGCTTCAATGTGAAACCAAACTTTGAGAAAAGTAGAACTTCCCGGCGGGGAAGAGTCTAATAAAGGTATTATTAATGTAAGACATGAAGTGCACCGCTATGGTATTGGTCCACCTATCATAAATTATAAACAACTTGAATGAAAAGCAATTTATTGCCTTTAATTCTTAGTTGGGTTTTCGACATAAATTGCATATATTATATGGGAAATTTTAAAAAATCAAACTTATCCCTACGTGTGTTGATTGCCACTCTAAAAAAAACAAAACAAAAAAACAAAACAAAAAACATTACACTTCATAATACGTTTTAACAACAAATTTAACTAAATTATTTTTTTCTTAAAAAATAACGAAATAATAATTTATTAATATTAAAAGCTAGATAGTACGCAATTGGTTCATTAGTAACATAGATAATTATTATTTTAAGTTCAATAATAATATATTGTTGTTTTTGAGCTTTTTTTTCACTTATAAAATTGAATGGTATATGAGAAAATTTGATCCAATGTGACTTGTAAGTTAAATTTTATACGTGAAAAAAAAAAAAGCTCAAAAACGATACTTGTTAAAACTTCGTACCCCCTTTTTTTTTTTTTTGTCAAGCTTTGTAAATTTGGATCCGTGCCATGTTAGTGATCTAAGCTCGATTCTCTATACTAACGGGAAAATTCAGAAACGTCAATTGGTTAAATATTAATTTACATATATGTTATCACCAAAAATTATTAGGAGATAATGCTTCACATGGTGGTTCTAATTATCTTATTGTGAAATGAGTTTGATTAATTATGAAGATGTATGTTGACCAAATTGGAACTTTCTCTTGGATTTCGATCTACGTATAACGTAATGTCACAACTCACCAATGCATGTGCTCGCCCTCAACAAATACAATAGAATACCGTCCAATTTAGGGTTTAGAGTAAAATATTATTTCTCTCTCTCTCCCTCTCATACTATTTGTCAAATATACATGTACAATATAATTAGAAAGTATAGGATTGTTATGCTGCATAAATAAATTACTATTATTTGTATGGTAAAAGAAAAAAAAGTTTTTGTGATATAATTACAACTGTCAGTCTTAAAAATAATAATGCTAAACATATCAAATTTTGAATACTATTTTATATGACAAGTGAAGTGTCATATTTTAATTAGTTTATCAAATAATTTGTTTACTTACCAAATATAATATAACATGTAAGTTGAGTTCAATATAAGTTGGTAAAATGTAAACCCAACTCATATAAAAATGTTTAACATGATTTTTTAAAAATTAATCTGCAAGCATTCAGCAACATATTATGAAAGATTCAGGTCAAAAATTTAATTTTTAACAAATATACAATTTTGATTCTGAATTATTATAAAATCTAAATATAATTATCAAAATAGTGTATATATATAAGAGATTATTGAGTAAATAGTCATTTTTAGATTATGTTTTAATAAAATAACTAGCGTTTTTATTATTTAAAGAAATAGTTATTCTCTCAACTACATTATGGTGTAATGTTGTTTTTATGCCTCTAATTTTTTAAAGAACTAATGACTAGTTTCTTAATTTTTAAAAACGTTGACTATTTTTTTAAAACATGAATTAAAAAATGACAAAATATCAGAGAGACCCTATATATAATTGCAAAACAAACTAATCAAGAATTGTCTATTATTGAGATGAGTAATTTAAAGAAAAGAAAACGTTCCAAAAAAAAAATCAATACTTCTCTATTATTATTATTATTATTATTATAAAATCAACACTTCTACGGCAAAAATTACCGCTGTTGGTTATTAATAAAACCTGCTAATTACTGTTGACCTCTTGGTTTTGGTAAAACATAAAACTAACGAGATAGAATGAAGCGCATTTATTGAACTGAACTTTTCAATTACCAAACGTTTCCTTAATTTTACAAAACCCTCAAAACGTCTTCGCGTTATTTACGTGTTAGACTAAAGAAAATAGATCTTAAAGTTAGAAACAAATTAAGGACTTGAGTGAAAAAATAAACAAAAGAAATTAAATCAGCCGCCAAGAAATGCGTGAGATCAGAAGACACAGCCTGCAAGTAGCAACCGAGCTGCATGCTCAGCTAAAGAGACAAATTATTATATATTGTTATAAAATTAATCTTCAACAGTGCTACACATTTTTTTAAAAGAGAAAATAATGTTACATTTTTAAAACCTATATACTTCCAAATATATTCGTATAAATAATTAATTTTGTTTGTGGACAGAATATCAACAGTGTGTCATGTCACTTGATAATATTCAACGTACGTTTTTCTAATAATTGAATATATATATATATATATAATAGATAAATAATATAGAAAGTAATTGTAATTAATAGCCCTTGAGCTTTGCAGGCATTAGCAAGTTGCCCCCTGAACTTTTTTTTAAAGCAATCAGCATTCTGAATTGGAAAACTTTAGCAAATTACTACAATTTGCTATAAAAAAAAAATTAAATAGCATTGCACAGTACACACCACATGACACTATATCACCGATATTTTGATTTATTTTCTAATTTATCTTCTTTCTCATATTCTTCTAGAAAATCAAACTCATTTTCCCAAAACTCTAATATCTATTCCAATCAAACTCGTTTTTTTCAAATACTTTCAATTGTTATATATCAATTGTTATTTTTTAGTGGGTGCGCTGATGCAAAGGAATTGAGTTTGGTAGACGATTTTTTGGCCTTCGAGTTGCGATTTTTCGCTAGTGCAAGGACACGTGTCCACCGCCGTTGTTCATCGATGATGAGTTCGCAATCTCAGCGGAGGAAGAAATGATACAAAGTTAATTCAAAGAAATATGAGTTTGATTTGAATAGACATTAGAATTGTAGGGAAATGAGTTTTGAAATGGGTTTGATTTTCAAAAGAAGATGAGAAAGAAGATATATTAGTAAAATGACTCAAAATGCCCTTAATATAGTGTCACGTAGGGTGCACATTCTATTTCTGTCTAAATATGTCAACTCTGTTACCAATTTGTAGTAATTTGTCAAAATTTACAAATACAAGATGCTAATTGCTCTAAAAAAAAGTTCAGGGGATAATTTGTCAATGCCAACAAAGTTCAAGGGCCTTAAGTACCAATTAACTACTCTTAAAAGAAAGTCAAATAGGGCCAATAAAATTATATGGGCACGCTTTGCGACACCGACGTTGTCCCATTCCAATACACACATCTTGAGTTGATCTAGCTCTTTCTTCAACTAGCACTAGCCTCATTAAATTTTCCACCATTATTCAAATCTTATCAAAGTCCTCCAAGCTCTTTAGACTTTCTATTCTTCGCTCTTAATAAACTTATATATATATATATTTTACCTTTCCAAAACCTTGGAAAAGGTCCTTTATTCTATTTATTTCACTCCCATCTTTCTCTCTTAATTTCCGTGTGTTGACTTTATCGCTTCAAACAACTTGCATGGCCTTTTTCTTTTCTTTTTTCTTTTTTTTTTTTTTTTAATTTTGGGCCAGTTTCTTCTCTCTCTCCACATCAATGACATAAAATAAAAGCCATACCACACCACAAATACCCATCTCTCTCATTATTACTACATTTCAAACTTAAATTTTTTGCCAATTTGCGACTCTTTGACAATCTTAATCCAATTTTTCCAAAAGAAGAAAAAAAAAAACCAACTCTTATCTTCTTCTCCTTATTTAACACAAATTTGTTGTTTCTCATTTGCGTATACTCATAATAATACCCTTCTTCTTTTTCTTCTTCTTCTTCTTCTTCTTCTAATATTGTTTGTGAAATTATCTACATTAATGGATCAAGAAATAGACATTCCTTCACATTTCCTCTGCCCAATTTCTCTCCAACTCATGAGAGACCCCGTGACGGTCTCGACCGGGATAACATACGACCGGGATAGCATCGAGAACTGGCTATTCTCGTGCCGGAACAACACTTGCCCTGTGACCAAACAGCCTCTGGTCAACGGCCACGATCTCGTCATCCACATCACTCCCAACCACACTCTCCGGCGCCTGATCCAGTCGTGGTGCACCCTCAACGCCGGCCTCGGCGTCGAGCGAATCCCGACGCCGAAGCCGCCCGTCGACGAGTCCCAGATCGCCAAGCTCCTCCGGGAGGCCAATAGGAGCAGAGAAATCCACAGCGCGGCCCATCTCAAATGCCTCCAGAGGCTCAAGTCCATTGCCTCCCACGGCGAGAGGAACAAGAAGTGCCTCGAATCCGCCGGGACGATCGAGTACTTGGCCTCGATCCTGAAGCGAAGCGTCTCGCTTTCGACGGTCGAGACGGCCGTCGAAGTCCTCTTCCATCTCAAGACCTCGGAGGCTCGGCTGAAGAGCGTCGTGACGAGCCACGGCGAGGTGATTGACTCTTTGGTTATGGTGTTGAGGTGTGGGAGCTACCAGTCGAGGGCTAACTCGACGGTTTTGCTCCGTTCGATGCTCGATTTGGCCGATCCGATCCATCTCATGACGGTGAAGACCGAGCTCTTCGCCGAGGTGGTGAGTGTCTTGCGGGACAAGGTATCTCCGCAGGCGTCCAAGGCGGCGCTGAAGCTCCTGATGGAGATCTGCCCTTGGGGGAGGAACCGGATAAAGGCGGTGGAGGGAGGCGCGGTGCCCGTCCTCGTCGAGCTTCTGCTGGACCACACGCCGGGCTCGGCGGACGGCAAGCGAGCCTGCGAGCTGGTGCTGATGGTGCTGGACCAGCTGTGCACGTGCGCGGAGGGGCGGGCGGAGCTGGTGAGGCACGGGGCGGGGCTGGCCGCGGTGTCGAAGAAGATCCTTAGGGTTTCGCACGTGGCGAGCGACAGGGCGGTGAGGGTGCTGGCGTCGGTGTGCCGGTACTCGGCGACGGCTAGGGTTTTGCAGGAGATGCTTCAAGTTGGGGTTGTGGCGAAGCTGTGCTTGGTTCTACAGGTTGATAGCAGTTTGAAGACAAAGGAGAGAGCCAAAGAGATACTAAAGCTTCACTCTAGGGTTTGGAAGGCTTCATCTTGTATTCCATCCCATTTACTGTCTTCTTATCCATCATCTTCATGATCATAATGTTTTTCTTTTTTTGTTAATTATATACCTATTTTTGTGCACATATTCCATTGTATTTTTCACCAACTTTGCAAGAACAGGAGAGCTGTGTAAGCTTGCAGTTCTTTCTGTTTCTTTCCTTTTCTTTTTGTTTTTTGTTTTGGCCTTGTTTTTGTTTTTTTGTTTTTTTTGTTTTTTTGTTTGTTTTTCATTTGTAGGAATTAGTTTTGAAGCTGAGTCTTTATAAGGATGGAAGGGACAAAAAATGCTACCAATAATTGCCATTTTTTTTATCTTCCGAGTAAGGAAATTGTCTGTCTCCTCTATTTCCGAAGTATGTTTAGCATTATGATTCTTTTTATTTAATTAAGTCTAAGTGTAGTTTTACTAAGGATAAAAATATTGGTATCAAAGTAGAAATATCGGTATCAAAGTAGATCACATTACAATCAAGATTTTTTTAAAATCAAGAAGGAACGTATCTCAACATAGTTAACACATGCTTAGGTAGTAAACGGCTTACCAATTAGGTTGTCCTTCCGAACACAATTACTCCAACAAGAGCCCAAATATTATTAATAAAATGAGAAAACATATACAAAGCATTCATTTATCAGGCACTATAGCTGATTACTAGTAGGATGGATGGGCTATCCTAACAGAATTGTATTCAAAATTCCCAGAGATGGCTTTGTTACTATCAAGAAACATACCCGGGCCCTATGATAAACTCATTTGGTCCCCTTCAGGCGATGGAGAGGCAACTAGCAAGAGCTTTTATGAGAATTATGGTGATCATCATGCATAAATCAACTGGGCCAGACTTGTCCGGAAACCCTACATCCTGCCACGACGTTCACTTCATGTTTGTAAAGCTCTCCGCAATAGGCTTGCAACAGAAGATAATCTCAAGAATCGTGACTTTTCCTTTCCCAGGAGATGTCATCTTTGTGAATGTGAAGGGGAAAATCTGGATCATCTGATGCTTCGATGCTCTTTCAGCAGAGATTTATGGAATTGCAGTAGCTCCCTCTTTGGAACGCGGTTTGATTTCTCTAAAGATCTTGAACACTTCTTTGTCACAGCTATGAAGCAAAACTCAGATCTCAAATTCATTCTTTACGTCAGAGTGGCATCTTTGCTACTTTGTGGAAAATCTGAAGTGCCAGAAATTGGCAGATTTTTTATAATATAAAGATCAATATTGGATCCTCTAAAGCATGGATTTTAGCCTCTATCAAGGAGTCAAAAAATATAGCTGCTGGTCACATGAAAAACAACAAAGAGGACCCCATTATTCTACATAGTCTTGGCGTCAAAGGCCGACCTCCTCATAGCCCAGCCATTATTGAGGTTACTGAAATTTACCACCACAAGGATAGACTAAAGTGAATATTGATGGAGCCACCAGGGGTACACCGGGTTCAGCGGGTTGTGGTGGTGTTTTCGAAACTGCCGTGGTTTTATCAAGGGGTGCTTAAGCTTTTTTCTTGGGATTAAATTTGTCTTTGAAGCTGAGATTATGGGTTTTATTATGGCGTTAGAATTTGCTCACCAGTTTGGTTGGAGTAACTTATGGGTGGAAACTGACTCTATTTATGTATTACTGTTATTCAAGAATCAATCGCACCTTGTGCCGTGGGAAATTCGTAATAGGTGGATCAGAACGTTAAAGTATGTGACCGAACTTAATGCGAGAGTCTCACATGTTTTCAGAGAGGGGAATTGCGTGGCAAATAAATTAGCTTCTTTGGCTTCTACTTCAGAGATGCGAAGCTGGTGGAATGAACTCCTGACACTATCAAACATCTTTCATATAGGGACATGATTCCTATGCCTTTTTATAGGTCTGAGAACTAGTTTTCCTAGACCATGCACTCTTTTTCCTTTAGAGAATTTTTTCCTCATAGTTTTTCTTCTGAGGATTTTAATGAGGCCCATTGTACTTCGGGTAGATCCTTTAGGAATTATTTTCTCTACGTTTGTTGCTTTTGCTTCCTTCATTAGGTTGTTTTTTCTTTCTTTTCATGAACTCTCTTGTATTTTTCCTTTTCTTTTTAATAATATTTTTGGATGGTCTTAGATGAGATTGCTGGGGAGAATCAACATAGTTGGTAAGTCTCAGCAATGTCAGGCGGGAGCCAACTTAGTTGGGTTCCGTTCCTATTACCGTTCATTTTCTTCAAATATATATATATATATATATATATATATATATATATATATATACACACACACACAGACACACACACACACACACACAAAGTATTCAATACTAATAAAAAGCAGGATCTACCAAAAGTGCAATGAGGTTTCGTTAAAACTTATAATAGAAAAATCTATTAGAAGAAAAAGAGTGCATGATCCAAGAGAAGCTTTGTGTTCTTGAATCTATAGAAAAGTGAATGGACCGCATATCGATAAATAAAGCTATGAATATGGTCAGGGGCATTTTCGACACCACAGAGGTTGTAGCCTTCAAGACCAGCTTATCAGCAACACAATTTCTTTAACAATAGATGTGCGAGATCTTTACATTCAGTTGGGTTCGATAGGAGAAGGGAGTTGATCCATCTGTTTTTGAGAGTCCACAGGACATTTTGAGGCTTGCATTGGAAAGCATTCACCCAAATTATGAGTTCGATTCCACCCATAGATTATTCCATTTGAGTTTTGAGACAATTTCAATTGCCAAAATTAAGCCTGTGAGTTCAGTTTTGAAAGCAAATTTAATTTCCAGATTTACAGAGAAAGTGCCTTTGACAAAGCCTCGGCATATACCAAAAACAGCACCACAGCCGACATGGCGGAAAGCCCTTACCAGATGCATCAATAATGACTTTCAGCTAACCTGATGGGGGAGGTTAACACGTAACTGGAATATTGGAAGGGCTTTTAGCAGATTTTCCTTTAATGCCAAGGTCATGTAGAATTAGGAAGTCCTCCATAGTGTTATGCATAGAACCCAAGCTAATCTGATCAAATATCACGTAGTGAAGCTATAAGCCAAGCCTTTGAGGAAGAAAGGCATGGTTTTCTATTTCTATATTCGAAATTCTTCTCATTTCTACATCTCCAAATTAGCCAGCACATAAAAAATATTCTAGCGTGACAAAGCGAATGATCTAGCGAGCTAAACTTTTCTTCAATCATTATGAGAAAAAGCACTTCAAAATTCCCCGAGAATTCAAACATCTCCTGAAACAGTCGCCCATAGGAAGAGCCATAAGGATTTCCTAAATTGGCAGTGTACAAAAATATGATCTATTTTTTTCTTCATCTGCCTCACATAATTGGCATATGCTAGAAACGCGAAAACCATGCTTTTTCAAATGTCATTTCCCATATATTCCTAAAGTATAGCTTCGCTTGTGACTTCTCCATTAGTAGATAATGTCCAAACCAAGCAATCGAAATCCAGTGGACTTGGGTGGAAATTAGCGATTTTTCTAGAAAGATTCGAGAAACAATTAGTAACCTCTAAGAGAACTGCCCATCCGTCCCTCTAATAATCCGAGACAGAACCCAAAATTTTTCTCCCTATGGCCTCCAGGATTTTTTGGAAACTAATCAAAGATTCACCTAACCACTTAGAACTACAGAAGTTCAAAGTAATTTTTTTCTCAAGCATTCGTAAGTTCGCGTTTTAAAAAGCGTTGATTTTTTATTAAAATTATTTATTGATAATTAGAACTACTAACTATTTTATTTGTTTGAACAAAGATTATGTGCGGTGTTCTATTGTCAGATCGTGGTCATTAGACTGGCATCGAGCGAAGGATAAATCATAGCGTTTGCACCAGAGATGTTGGTACATCTTTTTAGCCTTCTCACTCTAAGTCTCACGCTCCAAATTCTAGCTCCACTAGGTGTACCACCATTGCAGCCATTGTGGCCAGGTGACGGCCACAACAGACGATATAGACGACGGTGATGATGATGCTGCCAATTTGGAACACTAGCCGATTAGCTTCCTATCATGATACGGTTTATTTATCAATTACAAATGAAACTTTAAAAATAATTTTTGCAAATATTAGAACTAAATATTTAAAATTTTCAATTTAAAAAAAAAAAAAGAACAAAAAAGTATGGGCGACCATAATTATCAAATTTGCGGTCGCCGATACTCAGCCAGCACGACCAAAAATCGAGTTTTCTTGACTAGCTAAAGGCGACATTTTTCTAATTATCAGCGATCACTTCTGTAATTTCCAAAAATGATAATCGCCGATAATTATTAAAGATGAATTTTTAGCCATCACTTATCAATTATCGACAACTATTTTTATGATAATCGATATTGCTTATTCTTGTAGTACGTCGTTTTAGATGTAGGTTTCTAAAATTAAAATTTTAGATAATATGACGAACATCTTTTATTCGAATTAAAGTGCCAATAATTCAAGTTTAGGTTGATAATTATTATAAATTAAAAAAAAATCGAGTGGCAATTTGCGACTCAATGACAAGTTCAGAACCTCTATTACAAAAAATAAAATAAAATAAAAAATCATATATTCATTGACAAAATGACACAACATACTAAAGTGAACGAAAAACTTCCCACATCACTAACATAGCAATATGTTATTCCTCCATAACCTATATAACTCAACACTCTATTTTGCAACTTTATTCGTTTCTTTTCCTTCGTTACTTTTCCTTTTACCGTAAATTTACAAAAGGCCAAAAGTAGGAAAAATTTTAAAATGGTCTATGTGTTTTACCTAAAATCCAGTTTCGTCCCTCTGTTTTTTATAATTACAAAATGATTTTTCTTTTTTTTTAAATCGGTCCAAATTAATCTCTTTTCGTTGACTAAATTTAAGTTTTTTTAAATGACGAAACTACTCTTCATTATAATTATTAATCTAACCTCTAATATTTTTAAATATTACACATACACCCAATATTTTACTTTTATTTTTTTAATCTAATTTCCTAAATCCCCTCTCTTTCATCTCTCTCTCACTCTTTCATTCTCTCTTTCTTTCCCGCCGGTCTTTCTCTCTTTCTTAGGGTTTCGGGGGTTGGAGTTCGCGGGGGTCTAAGTTCAGGGGTGGTGGGTTTTGTGGCGAGGTTCGCGTGGAGGGGCGGCCAGGTTCGCTGTGGGGTTCGCGTGGAGGGGCAGCGGGGTACGCGGAGGGGCGGCGATGTTCGCTGCGGGGTTCGCATGAAGAGGCGGTGAGGTTAGCTGCAGGGTTCGCGTAGAGGGGCGGCTGGGTTCGCGGAGGGACGGCATGGGTTTTTAGATTTGGAGGGGAGGCGGGGTAAAAACACAATATGCCTGCCAAATAAATTTTCAGATCCAGCAACGTTCAATGTGGGGCAGCGGGGCTGTTTGCGAAGGGGGTTCGTAGAGGGGCGGCGAGGGTTCGTCGCGGAGGGGGTTCGGGGGTGGCAGCGGGGGTTCGTCGCAGGTTCGCGGCGTGGGTTCGTCGCGGAAGGGCGGCGTTGGTTTGTCGCGGAGGGGCGGCAGGGTTAGATGCAGAGGGGTGGCAGGGATTCGCAGAGGGGGATAGCAGAGGGGCGGCGTGGGTTTGTCGCAGGCGGAGGGGCAGAGGGGAGGGTGTTTGAATATTATGAATACATAAAAAAAATATTTAATAGTTATTACCTAATAAATATATTAAAGGCTGAAAGGGAAGATAAAAATGATATATGGGGTATAAGTATAATTTTTTAAAATATTATAGGTTGAATTAATTAATATTATAAAGGGTAGTTTCGCTATTTTAAAAGAATTTCAAATTTAGTCAACGCAAAAGGATACTTGTAAGCCAATATGAATAACAAAAGGACCATTTCGTAATTACTAAAAATAGAAGGACGAAACTAGATTTTCGGTATAACACGGGGACTATTTTAGAATTTTCCGCCGAAAGTATCATTATTCGACAACAACCTATGGACTATTTTTAATAGGCCATTTATTTTCTTTTTTTATTATTCAAAATATTTATGTTGAATTACATAAAATTTAATTCACATAAATGATATATATGGAAATGCATGCGGTCAGTGAACCACAAATGATATATTACGTTTTGTATTTGACTTGTATGTAGCGGACTTAAATACAAAGATAGATTTAGTAAGGACACAAAATTATATAAAAATTATATTATATTTATAGATTATATTGGGTAAAATTTAAATTTTTTTAATAAAAATGATAGACAAAATTAATAAATTAGAAAATTCAATGGAGCACAAGAAAGATTTGTTCGAAATTTTTTTAATTATAAGAGTAAAATATAAATTTTCAAAAATTTAAGGGGACTTGAAAAGGATTTATTTTAAAATATTCTATAAATGCAAGTGCCAAAAATTTTAAAAATTCAAGGTGGCATGTGCCTCCAAAGTTCCCTATCTAGATCTGTCCTTGCCGAAATGGGACGTGTATACCTTATTTAGGAAAATTTTGAAAAATGTCACTTTTATAGAACTTGTTTTGAAAAATATCATTTTAAAAGAAAAGTTGTAGTCTATGTCACTTTTTGGTTATAAAATTGTCATTCTTCTTTTTTTTTTTTTTTATAAATGAGAAAGAGAAGGAGAAAAAATGAGGCAACATATATAGTAATTTGATGATAAAAAAGTGACACGATATGCAATAGTGACATAAGTTACAAACTTGAATGTGAAATGTAGTATGAAATCAAATTTTCTCGCTACTATATTTACTCAATAGTCCAATAAATTATACCAAACGATTAAGTTGTATCTTTCTCTGGAATTAAGTTTGATATGCTGTAATTGTGAATTGCATTCATATTATGTACTTGGTGATATTTGTATGATAATGTAAGACATAGAGTGCTTTTTGCAGTGGATTCTAGGGTTGCACAAAATTTTGTATCCGACTTGTCACCTGCCCGAACGGGCGGATACAAACTCTTCCTCGGTTATAACGGGTGGCATATGCCCGATGGTAGTGTATAAACGAGTGAGTGGCAGGTATATATGTTTTTTTTACAGGTGGCACCTGCCCGTCCGATGGGGTTTGTTTATTATTAATTTTTTAATTTTGAAAAACCTAGTTTTCTCTTTCTCAGACTTAGAATCATTCTCTTTCTCATATTCTAAATCGCGCTACCTCCTCCCTCTGTTTCTCTTTCTCTCGCTTCTAGCTCCCTCCCTCGTGCCTCGCAGTTAATAGTGATGACGACGATGTCGATCCCACATGTAAAACCAACCTGTGCTTGTCAACACTCTGTCGCAACCGTACGTACTCTGCTCTTATTTTTATTGTTGTGTAAATTTTGAGAATTTTCTTATTTCACATTATTTATTATAGTGTAAATTTTGAATATTTTCCTACTTCACTCAAACAATAAATATTTATATAAAAAACTAAATAACTAAAAAAGATTATTGAACATATAGTTATTTTTTGAATACTATTTTAATAAAATAGCCAATGTTTATATTAATTAAGAAAATCATCATTTTTTAATTATATTATGCTTACATGATGTTGTAATTTCACTTTTATACATTCAGTATCGACTAATGGCTAATTTTTAAAATTTTTGAAACATTGCATCTGCTTGAAATATGGACAAAAAAATGTCCATATAGCAAATAGATTCCTAAATAGATACGACATCATTATTTATTTTATTTTTTGACAAAATTTTTTGTAACTTTTTTATACTATAAATTCAATTACACTTAAATATAATTAGCAATTCTCTGTGGGAAAATTGTGGTGGGGAACGAATTTTGGACATCAGATTTCTTTTTTTAATCGAAAAGATAAATTTGACGGTCAAGAATTCGTTTCAACCACAACTTTGCCTAATAGAGAATTGGCATAATAATAATAATAATAATAATTAAATAAAATATAAAAAAAACTAGAAAGATTTGTGACCACCATGTTACCTAGGGGGTCTAGACATCAAATATACAGCAATACAAGGCGATTCATTCCACACTTTGGAGTGAAGCCTTAGGATCCCTCTGGCCTTCTCCTTGAGGTGTTTGTCGCAGTCCGCCTGCATCACCATGCACAGCTTCGCCACCGCCCCCACCGCCAGCATCTCCACCACCACCTCGCTCCTCGCCGAGAACCTCGCCACCAGCGACAGCACGCGCAGCGCCTGCTCGTCAGTCGCCGCCGAAACCCTCAGGATCCTCTTCGCAACCACCGCGATCCCCCCCGGGTGCCCCACCAGCTGCGCCCGCCCGTCCGCACACGAGCAGAGCTGCGCCAGCAGCGCGAAGCCCAGCTCCGTCACGTGCCGGTCCGGCCCGCTCGCCGCCAGCCCCAGCTCCAGCTCCACGAGCTCCGCCACCGCGCCTGCCTCGATGATCTTCATCCTGTTCCTCCCCCACGGGCAGGCCTCGATTAGGGTTTCGAGAGCGGATTTCACCGCCTGTTTGGGGACGGACAAGGACGAGGACGAGGACGAGGACGGAGACGAGGAATAGTAGTACTCCCTCATCAATCTCAAAACATTCATCACGTTCATGAAGAGCTCGAGCCTTAGCCGCTCCAACCGCCTCGAATCGGCCTCTTTGATCACCAGTCTCAGCACCTTAAGCGCTTCGAATTTTAGCCCGATCGCGATGCGGTCTTCCTTCTCGTTAAACCCTAGAACCCACGACAAGGACTCGAGAAACTCGCCGCTCTCGTCGACCGAAACCCTAGAAGCCCGGTCGTCGCTAGCCCAAACGAGGTGGAGAATCCTCAGGGCCTCTTCGACGCCGAAGATCGTACCGTCCTCGAAGCTCTTCACGACGAACGACGCCATGGCTTTGACCACTCCTCCCTCCGCCATGCACTTCCGGTTCCGCTCGCTCTCCGCCGCCAGAGCCTCCATCTTCTTCATCGCCATGATCCGCTCGAAATCGTCCCCAGCATCATGCCGAATCTTGTCGTGAACCACCCTAAGTTCCCGGACGAGCTTGAGCACGTGCCGGCGGTCGAGAGGAGGCTTCGGGGTCGGGATTCGATCGACGCCTTTGGCGACGCACCACGCCTGGATCAGCCGCCGGAGCGTGAGGTTCGGCGTGAGGTCGGAGTCTCTCGGCAGGGGTTGCTTCGTGACGGGACAAGTGGTGGTGAAGTTGTTGTCGTTTATCAAATTATTGTTGTCGTTTACTTCCATGGAAAGCCACTTCTCTATGCTCTCTCTGTCGTATGTTATGCCAGTCATGGCCGTCACTGGGTCTCTCATGATCTGAAGCGATATCGGACACATGAAGTACTTTGGTACTTCTAAATCTTCCATTGAAGAAAATATAAACAAAAGGGAAAGATATTCTCTTCTTTGAGTTTTTGGTGTTTTTTTTTTTTTTTTTTGGGGTGGGTATGAGAAAGAAAGCTTATTAATTTATATCTGTACATCATTATAATATGGGTATTATTGAAAAGCTATATTGTGTTGACAAAATTTTTGTTCAAATGGCGGTTTACCGGTCTTACTTTCCATTATTTTCAATTGTTCAGCGTGATTTTGATGGTCAACCAAAAATGCAAAAAATGAGAAATACTTGGTACTTTTTAATTCAAATTGTCAACTCATGCCACGTGGCAGATTCTCATTGCAAGATGAGTGGCGGCTATATATAGCCATGTGATAGTGAGAAATTAGGACCAACCATGTAAGACGTTTCAAAAGAAAGAGACTGTGACTAATTCTGCCAAGTCTGTCTAGGCTCCGGCCGGATTTGGCTAGTTAACTTAAT
Organism: Boehmeria nivea var. tenacissima; assembly: GCA_018132145.1. Lineage (NCBI taxonomy): Eukaryota > Viridiplantae > Streptophyta > Magnoliopsida > Rosales > Urticaceae > Boehmeria > Boehmeria nivea. Next base: position 10,728,449 of record CM030874.1, read on the forward strand.
TAAGGTAGTATATAATATATATTGATAATAAATACTTGAAAGAAAATTCAAAATCAATAAATATTTTTTTTAAAATAGTATTATTAAGCATTTTGAGAAAATGAGAGTTTGAAAGTAAAGTACATTAATAAATACACAATTGGGATATCGTAACGTATGTCACTGTCGCAAAATGCTTGTTCATGGTAGCTCGACAATAGTTGACCAGACCAACACAGTCCAATTTCTTAACCACAGAATATTTTGAAATATTTTTAAAATGATTGTTTTGTTTTTGTTTTTTTTTTATGTATAAAAACTAATTCAAAGAACAAAAATGAAACAAAAAAAAAAAGAGAGAGAGAGACTGGATGCGAAGTGCAGTATCATGGCAATTATATTTTGATATATAAAATGTTGTTAATTGAGTATTGATATTGGTCAGATCATATAAATCAATTTTATAACTCAGATGATGAAATTCAAACATTTGTTTGTGCAAGTGGTTATTGTTGACCAATTACTTCGCAGGCTTGAAACTACTGCCGGGTCTTTATTTCAGATAATCAATCACTCGCTACCAATCTGTATTTCAGTCAAATATTCCAACTTTGCGTCGAAAAACAATTTGAAAAAAAAATTTAAATAAAAGGTCGTGACAATTGTGCCAAGATAATAATAAAATAATTACCTATGGTATTTCCTTGTATTACAGGTAAAAATATTTTATGCTATAATTAACAAAGCTTGTAAATTAAATTAGTAAGAAGAAATTTGATCTACTAGTAAAAAAACCTTATATAAATAAAAATATGATAAAAAGGTCAAAAACCAGAAAATGAAAAGAAAATTAACATTTGGAGAAACTATTCTTTATGAAATATCATCAATGTTTTCTAGTCTAGTGGCGGCATTTTTCAAGAGTATTATTTAACTTGGAGTTAATCATCATTTTGCATGGTATTGTGTGCGACGTATATGGTATAATGTTGAATGAATGATTTACATGTAAGAACGTATTTGACCATACTAATGGGAATTAATTTCTAAACGACCAATTTTGATTTTTAAGTTGCTATAAATCCCACATAGGTACTATTCAAAAGTACGAATAAAAATATGCTGCTCTTAGTTATCTGCATAGTTGTCCCTTTTAATTATAAATAGATAATTTGCTTATTTTTATTAACAATTTTATAATAAAATAATCTAATAATTAAAAATAAGTGTGAGACATCAAAATGATAACAAGTTTTTTTTTTTTTTCCCCGCAAAAGTACAAAACCGGATACACAAAACTGCATGATACACGCAAATCCGGATAAATTAGGTGAGCCAAATTGCATAACTCCGACAAGCGAAGTTAGCTGTATATGTATATATGTAAAGTTTTTGAGCTTGGAAGTTTTCACATAAAACTAAAACTATTCATATCTATATTCCTAGACCTAGGGAATATTGATAAATGATTTACACATTGACATAATTATAAACTGGATTTTAGCAACGCCTCAAGTTTTGCTTGAAAATGTTTTAATTCCTAATTTTATTTTAGACCAGTTAAGCAATTAGCCGTTTTAAAGGTGAAGTTTGAAATATTTAGCTATAGTTCCACGAAATTAAGAATTTAGACATAACATGTAACATTTTATGTTACATGTTACATATATACGTGCAAAAAATGTAACATTAAATATAATGTTACATATAACATAAAATGTTTAATGTTATGGCTAAATCTTTAATTTTCATATTTAGGGCTAAATCCTAAAAAATTACCCAAAAATTTGGCTAAATGACTAAAAATCTCTTTTATTTATATAGGAAAATATCTCTTTAAATCCTTAAATTCAAGTCTCTATCCCTTTTTCAAGTTAAATTACTAATAAAATTAGTGTTATATTACTCACATTATGAGGTCTTGATTACATAAAAATAAAGTTGAATAAGTCTAAATTATATTGGATTTTACCATTGATGAAGATTTTTCAATCTTTTTAAAATGTATTCTTCGATTAAGTTATATAGGGATTCTTATAAATATATATATATATATATATATATATATATATATATAACAAGACCTAGTCTATGGTATATATTAATATATGTGCGTGATTTTGTTAACAATTTAACAAAATAAGCAAATAGAAGTTAACATTGTCAAAATTAAAAGTTCAAAAAGCCTTTTTCTTATAAATGTCACGCAAGCCTATGGGTCACAAGAATACAAAAGCCAAAAGAGAATTGGAAAAAGATGATCAATTAATCCATCAAGCCAATGGGTCAAAATTCCATATCCACTTTATTTGGCTTTTACGCAGCAGTAATAGTAACAGTGCCTCTTGTGGATATTTATTTATTTGTTAGAATTTCCGAAAATCAAATCATAATTAAAAAGTTTCCAGAAAAGAAACTTTGTCATCAACTTTATAAAGGGTTTCACATTCTTTTTTTTTTTTTTTTTTGCTAAAAGGGTTTCACATTCTTGGAATCAAAAGTTTCGGTGCTATAATTTACACATTCTTTTCCGCGTATATCATTCTTATGCTAGAACAATAATATTGTGTTTTTAATACCTTATAATATATATATATATATATATATATAAAACTAATTCTTATCCTTTTGCTCATTGTGACTTCTCTTCTCGTGTACACATACTTTAGTCACGACAGAGTCGTCCCTGCAACTGCTTTAGCTTTCTGGAAAAGCAATATTATTTAAACATTCAAGACAAAATTTATTAGAAGGACTAAGAAAATTAAATATTTATGTATAATTTTTTTTTCCCAATAACTCAACGTGATACATTATATTCGTGATTTTATTCACATCTGCTAGCTATAAGTTCATAATAGAGTTGTTGGAGTTTCTAAAATGAGTGAGGTAAGGAATACATTGAAATTGTATATCTTGTATTATTCCTTAAAATAACTATTAATAGACTAATAGTAGCAACTAGCATGACTGAAATTTAGTAAAGCAAGATTTGGATTTTTCGGACAAATTATAAGCGTTAATTTTTTAATTACAGAAAATGAGGCCTTTTCTTGGACCCTAATACATTAGATGGTTTAAATAAATCATTTAGATGGTTTATGATTATTCAAAATCATTTCAATAATAATTTATTATAGTTAGCAAAATGATTCTAAATGGGTGAAACAACGGGCTAGTTAAGAAATTGGGTACTTCTGTGACGGATTTTTTTGTAGTGGGAAATAATTTTAGACCATCAGATTCACCTTTTTGGTAGATCCCACATCTTAAAAAGATAAATCTAATGGTCCATAATTATTTTTCATAAAAAAAAAAACCACCAAAGAATTCCCTAAGAAATTAACCATTTTAAATGCAAAATTTAAAGGATTTAGTCCTAAAATGTCAAAATTAAGGATTTAACCTTAATATACGTGTAACATAATATGTTACATGTAACATACGTGTAACATAATACATAAATATGATACACGTATGTTACATAATACGTAAATATATTACACGTGTAACATGAAACTAAGGCTAATTCTTAAAAAATTGACCAAAAATTTAGTTAAATCCTTAAAAATCTCTTAAAACACATATTACGTGCTAGATTTGTCTAATGGCACATACAATTATTCATTGCTCAATGATCTACACATGATGCAAGAAGTTAAAGTATGAAATCCGTGTTAGTACGTCTCTCGTAATTTATTTAAAAAAAATTGATAAATTAACATATTCGAAATATGTATATTTAAATATATATCAGTGAACTTAATATAAATAAATAAAAAATATTGTCACTTAACAAATTTAGACTCCAGTTATTCTTTTAAATTACCAGCAAACTCATTACAAATAGAGGAAGAAAGTCATCAGGAACACTCAAGGAGCCAAGACTAAGAGTTAATTCCTGAGCGAAGACCAACCTTAGCTATATTATGAGCAACGTACCAAAATTCTCCAATCTAGCTTAATCCCAGTAACACAATACAATTTATAGATGAAAGAAGGCTGCAAACCAGCAGCCAAGAAAAAACGACGACCAGACTTTTTTGTAGACTTTTTTGTTGGATTTACATCACCGCGTAACATGTAAGTGTAGAGAAAGCGAGAGAGAAAGAAAGAACCATATTCTATTATTGATATTATGAGTTTGTTGCAGACACTATTTATACATCAGTAATCGTAACTAACTTGACTAACAAGCTCTAATTAACTTTGACACATCAGCTTTGTTGACTTTGACTCTGTACACCTTAGCAGTTAGCACTAGATATTTAGAGTGTGTTTGGTGGGTAGGTTATAGTTTGGGATTGGATTGGATTAGACAATATAATCCCAATGCTATGTTTGGTGCAAAAAGCTGATGAGATTATTCAAATTTTCCTCCAAAAATAATTTCATAAAAATAAGATAACAAATCCCTTCCAAAAGAAGGGGATTACACGGGATATAAGCAAAAAATATGGGCCCTACTCTTTTAATTGATTATTTAATTCATTGATAAAAATAAAAATAAAAAATAATAATTTATAATTGATTAATTAAATGGTTTTTTTTTAATTTAAAATAAATGTTATATCCAGTCCAATCCAATCCAATACTACTCCAAACATGTAATAGTATTTTGTACAATCCAATTCAATCCTACATATATAATCCAATCCGGAACACCAAACGCACCGTTACTCTCTATCATCCCCTTGCAAACTCACAGTAGATAATGATTCAACTGTGAGTTTGGTTCTTAACTTAGAAAACGAAGCAATCTTAGGTCTTATAATAGTCACATACTGTAATGCACCAACAATGCTTCTATACAAGTGAGGTCAACCGGATCACTACCATTGGTCATTAACACAAGCTCGATCTCTTATCTTCTCGCACTTTTCGAGTTATTGTTCAACACAACTTAAAATGAAACTAGATATAAAAGTAAATAGCAGTGATGGAATCCCGTAAATCATGGTGATCATCATGGGCCGATGAGAATAAATAATACCGACTTTGGTTTGTATGAAATTGATCCAAATAAGTTTGTACACTAACACCTCTAACTCTGTTGTTATTCCAAGTAAGTTTGCTTCCAAAATAACCCAAATCTCTAAGATTAGAATTCACCAAAGCTTCCAAAAATCCACGAATACTAGCGCTCTTATAACAACGACTAACATGTTTGTGATCGAAAAGAAGTTCATTAAAATCTATAGCGCAAATCCATGGCTCCAAAAATGTATCATAAAGCCTTCTTAATGAATCACAAGAAAAGTGACGAGCCATAAGTCTGGGCAGCCATAAAACCTCGTAAATATCCATGATCAACACCTCCTATCCCCCCAAAATCAAGTTCATAAAAGGGTTAATGTGGAATTTGTAGAAGCTACGGACATCCACATTCACACCCTCACGCCAAGGAATCATCAATCACCACTCAACTCTAACGAATCCATGCTTAAATCACCAACAAAACCAAGATCCTATTTAAACCCACACAAAATTAGAAACCTTAACTAGAGTGGGTAATTTTCTCTAATTTAATAAATTAACGGCTTCGCTCTTACGATTAAGTAATTAAGGATTTAGTTTTTGACTCCCATATATTCTTTGCTACTTCCCCATTGACTTGTAATTAAAAGTCGACACTAGTATATCGTCGTAGTCTTCAAAATACTAAATTACTTAGAGCTATTTGGGTCAATGACTTGACATTTTATTCTCGCGTTGGAATCGAAACACATATGAATTGGTACAAAAGAAGGATTTTGCCACAGGAAAGACTGTGAAAACCGAGGCAATAAGCTTAGAAGCTCAAATAAATGGATTTCTACTGCAACACGTGTAGATTTAATTATGACTTGCCATCACGCTATGCAATCATGAGTTTATACCACTGTTTTTATCATGTACTTATCCGCTAGCAATTTGATATTGAACTAATATCAAATTGTGCATTGAGATTGATATCTATAGGTTTTGGATTTATCTAGCTTATATATGTTGAGCATTGAGACTGATATTTGCAAGTGAGAAATTACGATAGACTCGTATCAAATTATACATTGAGTTGTTTATGCTAGCCTTACATTATTATATTTTAGATTGATGCTTTTTAGCATTTGATATTGTGCAATGAAATCATGGTTCACAAATGTGGCGATGTGCTAGCTTTCATAATGCTAGTGGAGTTGGTGTTTGCTAGCATTTTAGCATTGAAATGGTGGTTGATGTTCGTTAATGTGAAAATAAATGTAAATTGTATTTATGATGACTATTATATGTTTGTTTGTTCGTGGCTCATGAACATTTAAATTTCTTTTGTCTTCTTTGAGCAGAAAACCACAAGTATGGGATTGTGGATGATAGTGTCTCGTGTCTATGCTTGTATATATGACCCATAGGCCACTGTTCGTAAGAGATCTGAAACGACCCGAAGGGCCTAAAGGAGGTTAGACAGAAAATCCTCCTTATATTGAGATATGAAGTCCCATAACGACACAAAGACCACTGGCCGCAAGGAGTTCGGGAGCGGGCCGAGGGGCCTAGAGAAGGTTAGGCAAGAAAATCCTCTTCTAGTTGCCGTGTTAGGTTCTGGACAACCTGTACGAGGCCTAGCCTGCAAGAGGGCACGCTAGAGTTCTAGATTAGCTTAGAAGAAGGCCCAACACACAATAGGGTACACTAGAGTTTCAAAACGACCTAGAAAGAGGCCCAGTCTAGAAGGGGGCACACTAGAATTTTGGGACAGCCCAAAGGGCCATATAGTCGTATTTAGTTCTAGACTTGCCCGAGGGTCAATGGTCGCAATATGTTCGAGGACAACCTAAGAGGCTAATGGTTGCAATAGGTTCATGAATGGACAATAATAGAGTACTTAAGAGGGGTTAGATATGAAACATTATTAGATTATGATCGAGTTTAGGATGGCTCGAGGAACCAAAATAGTAAAAGAGGTATTTTATCAATGAAACTTCAAATTTATGAGAGAAGCTCAGATAGGGTCCAAAGAACTATGAAAGCCTATGTCAAAGATAACTAAATGTTTAAAGAGACGTTGGGCGAAGTGACCTTAGAGGACAAAGAGAAAGTCATCAAGTTCTTTATTAACCAAAAGTCCTTCAAGTAACTTGAATCATTGCATTGAAGTACTTCTTTTGTAACATAACTTAATTATTTACTTATTGAGCTTTAACTCGTTAGTGAACTCGAGTTGCATGTAAGCTAATGAAGAAGGTTGAGAGCTAGACGATAACGACAAGAATATGATGAATGTACGTGGGCCCAAACTCGAGTGAGTTATTAGACCACTGGCTAAATTTTTAAGGAGTCAAAGTTTAAAACTATACTCATTTTAGTTTTGTTTTATTTTCTATTCCTTTGAGCAAGTGAAATGATTTTTATTGTTTATCTCGGCATGAAGAACCTCTCAAACTAAAAAGTTTTTATTTTTCCAGATTTTTTCATAGAAGTTTAAAACCTAAATTTATGCTTGGACCCTTTAAATGATATTTTGCTTATGAACTTTAAGACCTTAGTTGGGTCATTGCAATAAATTATAGGAAAAATTATACCAAAATAAATTATTACGCAAATTATACATTTATTTTCTTAAAATTGGTGGAGAAAACTAATTTATATTTTGAGAAAATGTCATAATTATCTTTATGTGTTTCACTGTAATGTCAGCTATTCATCATAATTTTTTTTGTAATACAAAATTTATCCATTAGCCTTTTGAACTAGACAAAAAAAAAAAAAAAACTTTATTTTGACTTTTGGTTAAAATATATATAAAAAAATTTGAGTAATTTACAACAATGTCCTCAAACTTGTTTAAGTTTGGCTATTGCCTTACAAACTTGACAACGTGTGCCCTAAATTAATAAGTTTTAGCAAATTGATCTAAATTGATAATAAATATAAGAAATTAGACGTGATTGAAAGTGTAAATACTAAATTGTCAAAAATAAATTACAGGTAACTTGTCAGAATTTATCAAATTCAAGAATTACTTACGCAATGATTCCAACACAAAACTAATGTCAATTGAGGGGGGAAAAAGAGAGATAATTATGATTCTTTTTCTTCTATTTTTCTATAAAAAAAAATCTATATCGTTATGAAAAGAAGTTGTAAACTTGTAATTGAGTTAAAAAATATATATATGAACTTTAAAATAATCTATTTACCTCATGATCAATCAAAACGAATGGTTAAAAATAGGCCTAAGCATCAAATTATGTCCAAAATTATAGTGAATACTCAATTTTCAACACCTAATTTAAATAAATATTTAATTTTTAAAAAATATAACAAAATATCAAGTTATTCAATTACTTACAAAGTGATAGCTAGTGGTAATTGACTTATGACTAAAAACATGTGGAAGTAATTAATGAATTAACTAGTTACTCAATTACTTTAAAAAAAATTAGGTTTTTTTTTTTTTTGAGGAAAGGTATTTATTTTTAATGTCGTGAAAATTTTAAGTATTTTCTATTTCACCCGATTTAATAATATGAAACCTAAAACACCTTAATTGTAAAGATTCTAAAACTTAGGGTCCAAATTACGAAAACAAAAAAACTTCAGGTGTCAAATTGACAAAACGCCTACAGTTTCATGAGGTAAACCCAAACCCCAAAAACCTCTGTTTCACAAGTTTCCACTGTGAAGAGCCAACAGGAAGTCGAACATCGCCGCCGAGAAGAAGAAGAAGAAGAACAACAACAACGAGAGAGAGAGAGAGAGAGAGAGAGAGAGAGAATGGGAAAGACGGCGTACAAGAAGCTCTCGGGAAGCCGGAGCCTCCGGCAGAGGCTTCTCCTGGCGACGCTGTCTTCGACGCCGATCCTCATCGAAGACATCCGCGCCGACGAGTCGTGGCCGGGCTTGCGACCCCACGAGGTCTCCTTCCTCCGCCTCCTCGAGCTGGTCTGCGACGACTGCGTCGTCGAAATCAACGAGACAGGTTTTGTTTTTTTTTTTTTGTTTTTTTTTTTTGGGTTTCACTTTGGTTTGGGTTTTGGTAGTTTTGGGTTTTTTTGCCCATTACGGATGTTTTTTTTTTTTTTTCGTGGAAACAGGGACGAAATTGAAGTACAAGCCCGGGATAGTGATGGGTGGAAGAAGCTTGGTGCATGACTGTGGTGTGAGCCGTGCGATTGGTTATTTCGTTGAGCCTCTTCTCTTGCTCGGCTTGTTTGCCAAGAAGCCTCTCACCATACGCCTCAAAGGTTTGCTTTTTTTTTTTTTCCTTTTTTTTACCTTATTTGGTTTCGGCTTGTTGAATTGCTGGTAATATTTTGTGGGGTTTTGAGATTGTATGTATAGGGTATAATAGTGTTTAAATCAGAGTGATGATATTAGGTTTTGTAAGGGATTGGGTTTTGTTTTAAATTTGGAGTTTGTTAATTTTTCATATGGTCTTGCATCCATTGCATTATATTACTGTGGAGGACACAAGCAGTTTAGATTGAGAATTTTTGTGAGTGATTGAGTTTGCCGGCCTTTCAAAGAGTTGGTTGCTCAATCCATATCCAACACTTTTTTTAATGCCTTGATGAATGTAACAATGTAGCCATATTGTGTTGTTAAGAAAATTTTCTTTTATAATCGACTATCGACTTTGCAGTTATTTCTGGGTTGTCATGAATTCAGATATTTAGGTAACAAACGAGTAGTCGCAAGTGGGAGAGCTATGATAAAAATTTGTTCAACTACCATAAGTCGGAACTTGAGGGAACAATAAAGAAGTAAATTATGTCTTTCTTCTAAGAGTGGTCCGCATCTTAAGTCTGAACTTTAGGCAATCTTGAACTTGAAAAGGAAACACTGAATATTTGTCTAAACCTCTTCATTCCTGTAGAGATGTTCGAAGTTCCCTTAATCGAATATGGTGCTATAAAATAATTTTTAAAATGTTCTTTTCTTCCCTGCATTCTGATTCGTGAATTAACCAGCTAATTTTAATATTATTTCTCATCTCAATTCATACATACATTTCTTTTCCAACTTTTGTGTGGTCCTTTTTTTCCGAGAACCTCAGTGATCCCAATTCGAGTTTTTGTAGTCTTTATGTAGTAATACACGTCAATGTCAGTTTGACCCTTAACAAATTGGTCTGACTTTGAGCAAATTATGTTGCATTTTTCCAGGAATTACAAATGATCCCAAGGACCCATCTGTTGATACTTTCCAATCTACTGCCTTGCCTATTTTGAAGCGCTTTGGAATTCCTCCGGAAGGTTTGAAATTGAAAATTGAGAGTCGTGGAGCTCCTCCTCATGGTGGTGGTGAAGTTGTTCTGTCAATTCCAGTAGTCCAGAATCTGAATGTAACTTCCTCATCTCTAACTTTCCGAATCTTGCAAGTTGCATAAGTTTTTTGTTTATCAATCTTTGTGTTCTGCTTTACAGGCGATCATGTGGACCGATGAAGGTTTGGTTAAGAGGATTAGGGGGGTTAGTTTTTCAACTAGAGTTTCTTCTCAGTTTGAAAACTCTATGATATATGCTGCTCGTGGAATTTTCAATCGTTTGCTTCCAGATGTTCATATAGCTACAGATCACAAATCCGGTCAGCACGCTGGAAAGTATGATTTCATCAGTACAATATAGAGCGAATCTTTTGTACCAGATATATATTTGGTGAATTGTTGTTTAAATTTGTGTTTATGCTGACCGCATTATATGGACATGGTTAATTTGCAGCTCACCAGGCTTTGGAATATCGGTTGTTGCGGAAACTACAACTGGTTGCTGCATATCCGCCGATACAGCTGTTTCTTATGCACGAGAAGAGGAGATAGATGAACTTGAAGATCCCGAGGCGGAAAAGGTGACACCCCCAGAAGAAGTTGGTGTGAAAATTGCTTCCGCTCTACTTGGGGAGATTGAGCAAGGTGGTGTAGTAGATTCAACGCATCAGGTCCGTCTTTTCATCCAAAAATGTGAAGGAGAGTGGTATATCAAAGATTTTAAATCTTGGTGCTTAAAATTGACACTACTTTTACTGTTTTGTAGGGCCTTCTATTTCTTCTCTGCGCGCTATGTCCCCAAGATATTTCAAAGGTTCGGGTTGGAAAGCTCTCACCATATGGCATCGAAACACTCAGAAATATCAGGGATTTTCTGGGAGTTAAATTTGTTATAAAGCCAGATCCATCTAACGGAACCGTTATACTAAAATGTTTGGGCTGTGGGTTGAAGAACCTATCTAGGAAGGTCTCCTAGAAATGACGGAAGACGAAATCGGGTAATTTGTCAAATACATGCGTCGAGTGTTTATAGTAAATTTTGAGATGGATTGACAGGCATCAACTAGGGAAGGGAAATGGTACTCAGGGTTTATTACCAGAGAGAAATTTTGACATGAATTTTTTTATATCATTTTGAAAGGTATGTGTTGGGTTTTTTGTTGTACTTACCCTTGAAATGGACATGTTTAAATTCTGTTAGCTACCCAAAAAAGTTGCTTCTTGGTTTTGGGTTAAGTGTTTGTTCGCGGTGTCTGCTAAAGATTTGAATTATTGAGTTGCATCAAATTTCTCTTGGGTTATATTGCACTGAATTTTAACATAGAATTACAATCTTTGGATTAAGTTTAAAAAAATAAATAAATAAAAATTCAACAACAACAACAACATAGAATTACTTTCTCTAATATTTCTATGGTTGTTCCACAGTTAGTGGATTAGATAAACAATGTCATGCTCAGCAAGGTATCTAGTCTACATGAGATAAAGCAATCTCATTAAAAAGTATGACATTATTAAGCTCAACCTTAACTCTAGTGGATACTATTTTTAAGAATTTTATTTTTATTTTTTTATAGTATACACAAATTACACGAGCATCCACATTTAAAAGACTTAATATTTGTAATTATCTTTTACGTAAGTACTTGCATTAAAAAAAAATTGGTAGATAGTTTATTTTTTAGACCTTATTCAAAAAATGTCTACAATAATTTTTAATTAGCTGAATGTCCCGTTTTTGATAAGTAGACAAATTATCATAATGAATGAACGATATGCTAATCATTTTTAATTGGTATTTTATCTATTAACTATGGTAAATAATCTATATACTATAAACGAATTATTTAGTAAACTGATAAATTACTATGGTAAGTGAACGAAATATGATCATTTTTAAATGGTAGTTTATCTATTAACTATAGTGAATAATCTAAATACCAAAAACAGATATTTATCTAAAAAATAAAAATTATAGACATTTTTTATAGGCTAAAAAATAAGACCATTTAACTACAAACCCCTAATATTTAGCGAAAATTTTATCTATTTATCTACATGTAAATCTACTGAAGATTGTATTTATTGAACTAGTGCACGCAGATTGTTGAGAAAGTGTAACAAGTGGCACTTAAAATGCCCTTTTTTTTTTTGCAATTGCCCCTTGTAAAAATAATAAATAGCCATGTTCAACAATTAATTCTAAAGTTTTTCTCATCTGCTTTATCAAATATTATAGGAGAATTCATGAAATGTAGTTCGACCAAAATTAAGATATTCGAGCATGGCTCTAGATTAAGCATATCTTAATTGGTCTGTTACATTCTTCAAAAGCACTAGTTTGTTACTTACATAACCATCAATGATTTCTCTTCAATCTTAAAAAATCAATATGATACAATTACATGTAAGAGTAACATTTACATGTTTCCCATATAACGGGACTGACGAGAACGACCCACATGTTGGATTATTGAATTACTGATCTGTTTTATGACAGATCAAATTACTGTACTAATGAAGGCTCTAACTAAAGCCACAAAGAGCTAGAGCTTCAACTTCTCATGGATATTACTCTAATTTAGCCACACAAAAAAAGGACCACAATTGGGTGCGCACAATTCTATGTTGTTAGAATTAATATTATGCTTCTAAAGCCCACCAAAACAGTTTTATATTTGAAAAATGTAGCAATTATATACCGTTAAGCAACTGTTGAATTTTGAAATCTCAACCATCATTCATCATCGCCCCAAGCATCGTCCTTCAACTTTTGCCTCGTGACGATGCGGTTCCTTCTATCATCTTCCTGTTTCCTCAATTCTCTTGAACCGAAGGACGTTGAAGGTGGTTTGAATCCCATGCTCTGTGCAATCATCCTCTGGGCAGTTCTCGCTGATGTCTTTGGCCTTTGTCGAGGAGGTTCGAGGTCTGAAAAATGGATAAATACACTGATTGAGTACCAGCCTACCAGATCATCACAATCTAATAATAATAGTTCCAGTTCGAACTGTAACATTCAATGAAGGAACAATAAGCGTTCGATAAGAAAATAAATCTCTCGAACTTTACAGTTGCGAAACATGTCATATCCGAAAAAGTCTACATTCATACAGATGGAAGAAACTCCCTCTCAGGAAAACCAATTTATATAAGGTTCTAAGCAGAAATCAGTGTGTTTTAGATGCAAGCTGTTTAAAAACTTTTATTAAAAATAAAAAATCAAGTTAGGAGATGGATATTAATTGGTCTACAAAATGGAAACTCTGGTTTAATCTATGGGTTTAGATATCAAGGCCTTGAGAAAAGAATAGACTTAAAATATGCCAAATAGATAAGCAAATCCTGGAAAAACATGATACCAATCCATCTCATGAAAACAAGGAAAATATACACATTGTATAAAATACACGTTTTACCTTTTGGTGAGATTGAGCTTAGAAGTTCATCATCCTCATCAAGTAGACGAACTTTGAATGGACAAGTAGCCCGGTTCTTGGCTTGAAGTGCTGCACTCAAAACATCAAGATTGTCATTCTTCTAGAATTGTTAAACCTCATTATGAATGGTAATTGAACTTCAACTATAATTGTCCTCAATTGCTAACCAATATTACCATCACTAATTAACAGTTAAATACCACCATAACACAATAAAGGGGCACAAGTTTGGCAATACTTAAGTATCTTTTTATAAAACAGGCACTTAATCCTACAGTGAAATTTAACCCATCCCAGTATCCAAGTTAGCAGAAATATATTGAACCTAAAGAGCTTTCCTAAAGACCAACACAACTATTCTCATAACACAAATGACCTATTAATATCCAATCACTGCCATAATTTTGCTTCAGGACCATGTTGCGCAAAATGATCCCACGACACCCTTGCAACTCTTCTTCAGGTTCATACACTTCAATACTACATGCTAACTTAAGGTTTACCTCTCATCAAACAGTAAAGTCGGGAAGGTCCGTTAACATCAACAAGGGCTCTGCTAGATATCCTTGAACATCCAAAACAGGTAAAGAAAAGAATTAACAGAGCACTAGAATTTTGAAAGAGATGGCTTAGCCGATAGTTAATTATCCTCATACAACCCAGCAAACCAAGACTAATAAACACACTAGTCAGTGCACAAGTATGCATTACAAAGAAAAATGAGTAGAACATGCACTTACCAATTGATGGTGTTCCAAACACTGCAAGTGCAGTGGTATCATTGATCCATCGTATAACAACACCACGATCTCTGAAATCCTCAAAAAGCTTCTCCAGATCAATCGTTTTAGTGCTTGGCGAGAAATCAGCCAAAAGAAGAACATGACGTGTACCGTAAGTTGCTATACGAAAAAAAAAAAAAAAAAAAAAAAAAAAAAAAACCCTTAGATCCTACATCTATGTGGACATTCATGCAAAAAGACTAGAAAAATTACAATAAATAGCTTGAATATTGTTCACATATTGTGTAAATTAAACACAGAATAAAAGAACTAAGCAGTCAGCCAGACCAATTTTCCTTCACTCCAGTTTATCAAATGCAAATACAAAAAAAATACAAAAAAAAAAAAGCACATATCAACTATTTTGTTGAATTACAATAAAACTTTCTGGAATATGATTCACAAAGTGACACGCATAACTACTCATACTACAATATTCCAGGAATGAATACTATGCAGTATTTGAGTCAACTATCCGTATGCTTATTATCCAAAGCACTATTGCAGTAAACAAAACTTAGATGTTAATTTATTGGAATGTAAAACCTTTTAGGATATAGGAAAGTAATATACAGAGACTTAAAAGTAAATTTATTACTAAAGCATTACAAGGGATACATATCCTGATATCCATCAACCAAAACTGCGGACCTTTAATTTGCATTAACATTCTGAAAATCAATTAAGTCGAACAGTAGCTTATACGATCATGAAGAATGAACATGTTGACTATAGTCTTTAAATTATTAATGATGATATGACAATCATGCAAAATAAACATATTGACAACAAGACTTTGAATTGTTGAAGACCAATAACTTACCATGGCTTTTCTCTGTATTCCTTTCCGAACCATGGCAAACATCTTCATCCTCTATCTCATCACCAACTGAACTATCGGATAAAAGATCACTGTACAATTCCTTCTTTTTATACGAAAACGTCCCCCTTCCACGCCGCTTTGGGGTTTTAGCCTTGGTGTCTTCCAAAGAAAGTTCCGATACCCCAGGTGAACATTGTGAGGAAAGTAATTTATCGGGCGGGCGATCTGCGATAGCCTCCCAGTCTGTAGTTTCACATGAGAATAATCCATCAATAGGAACTCATCATCATAGTATATAGTCAAGACATTCTGGTAACTCATAACAAATGAGAATACCTAAAGCATATAACAAAATACCACATTGTTCACTACAAGGGTCTCAAAGAATCGGCCTCTTCCAAACAACAAGTACAGTCTTGAACCCAAAATCCTCAAAATACACAAACAATACTAAAAGAATTCATCTTTAAATATATACACTCTTTTACTACTAATTGTGACACAGAAATGCCAGAAATGAAACAAAAGAAACAAAAACCTACCATCTTCTGGATTGTCATTATCAGCCGAGTTTTCAAAATTTCCTTCAACATATAAGAAAAATACAAAAGATTCAACATTGGTGCAAATTGAACAATAACCATAAAACCTCAAATCACGGCCTCAAAAATGGCTACCATCGCCCAAAGATTCCTCGGAGACAGGCAAATCGCGAGGCTTCTCCTCCTTCGAATCCTCAGCACTGCAAATTGAATCCAAACAAAAAGATCAAAAATAAAAAATAAAAATAAAAAAATAAGAGAAAAGGAAAGAAAGAAGCGAGATTTTCCTGAGAACCAAACAGAGCAAGTACCGAAGAGAACGAGAGTCGAGGAGTCGGTGGCGGATGAGGGAAGCGCGGGAGCGGAGGTTGTCGGCCTTGAGAGAGAAGCCTCGAGAGGAGTAGAGTCCGGCGAGGTCGGCGAGGGCCGAGGCGAGCTGACCGGAGGCGGAATCTCCGGCGGCCTCGAGGTCGGAGACGACTGAGTCGAGGAGAGAGATGGCGGCGTCGGTGTCGCCGGCGGCGACGAGGTCTTCGACGGACTCGCTCCAGTTCTCGGTGCTGTTGAGTTGTGGTTCGTCCATGGCTGGCTCTGTGGGTTGTCTCTCTCTCTCTTACCAAAAATGTTACATGTAGTATGAATGTAAAATGGAATAGGAAGTGTTTTTTTTTTTTTTTTTTTTTGACGCGTAAATTATTATGAACTCATTGTGACACTCAAATTTATTGTGAAGGAAAGTGATCTTATTTTTTAATATATTAAAAAAAAAAAGGGAAATCGTAGGAAATAGTCAAAAAAAATTTGTTTTTAAAATTCAGCTCATGTTTCAAAAAATTAAAAAAATAGTTATGTTATTAATTATATAACAGAAAAATATCACACAAAATATAACACATCTGTAAATATTTGTAAGATATTTTGTAACACTTTAAGTTTTACTCATTACTTTTTGAAGTGTTAAATAATATCTAAAATATATTTATAGATCTGTTATATTTTGTGTGACACTTTTCTGTTATACAATTCGTAACATGGCTATTTTTTTAATTTTTGAAACACAAGCTATTATTTAAAACAAACATTTAATTTTGGCCTATTTTTGCAACTCACCCTAAAAAAAATAGCTATAATTTTAAGTAAATATTTTTTTTTTGGTATTTGGATTATTCGGTATAGTTAATAAACAAATTATCAGCAAAAACTATTTATTATAGTAATTTTTTAATTTATCAAAAAATTCATCTGTGGTATATAGACTATTTTATCGTGATTAGTAGATAAGATATATCACTTAAAAATGACTGATATTTGGTTTATCAATAGTTCGTTTTAATTGACTAATCATATTATTTTGGTGTAAAAGTTACCTATAATCTTAGGGTCCGTTTGGTATGTAGTAATAAGATTCTTAACAATGTTGATTATATTGTTTGGTTAAACACATGAATGCAATGTGATTTTATCAGTTGGACAAATATATCCTCAAATTAATGTATTTTTATAACAATACTATGACTAAAATCAAAATGCATTAAAATATCAAGTTCTATTAAAAAAATTTCAAAGTAAAAAAGAAAAAAGTAGCAATGCAAAACGCATAAAAAAGAAGTTGATTGCCACATGTTTTATTTATTAGCGCATGATATGATAATTATTGCAGATTACTCCTTTTAGGGGCCGTTTGATGCGTGACAATCCTTAGTAATAAGCTACTGGCGAATCTTTGTTAAGTAATTAGATATCCCGATATCTTATATTCTAACGTTTAGTTAGATAGTGTAGTTTTAAATAAGATTCCTAAGAATGTTAGATTATATTGTTTGATTAAACACAAGAATGTAATGTGATTTTATCAGTTGAATAAGTATATCCTCAAATTAATGAATTGTATAACAATACTATGACTAAAATCAAAATGTATTAAAACATCCAATTCTATGGAATTTTTTCATGTATATTAAAAGTGTAAAAAAAAAAAAGTAGCAATGCAAAACGCATAAACAAATAGGTTGATTGATTATTTTTTACTTATCAGCGCATGATATAATGCTATCAAGAACTAAAAAACTCTCATTCAAAGTAAAGAACAAAATTTATTACCACATAGTGCAATAATTAGCAACAAGAGATCATCAAAATGAAAGAAAAAGAAAAGTGAATAATGAAGTAGAGTGGTATTTTATAATAAGATTTGTGAGTTTTTAGGTTGAAAAATAAAGGATAGTTTAGTTTAATTTATTTTTTTTTATAAAGACTACCATAATTATCAAATAAAGGGTAATTTGAAACCCATCATCCTTAATACTAATTTTTTAGATAATCTCATTCCTACGAGAATAAAATACTCAAGTATCTTAAATTAAAATAAACACTTAACAAACAAGATAATCTTAGGATAACCGGCATACCAAATAAGATAATTTAATACTCACGAAAATAAAATATCGAGTATTTTTAATTAAAATAAACACCGAAGAAGTAAGGTAATGGGTTATCATTCCATTAATGAAAATACCCCATGCCAAACAGCCATAGAGTTGAAAGGCAAAAATAAAATTTGCTCTTTTTTTCTTTTTAACCAAACAAGATATTTGAGTGGGAGTTATATATGGAAGAAGCTGAAAAACCTCATTGAGCGTGCGAGCAATACAAAACAAACCCCAAAAACCAGCCACAGCCACAGCCATAGGCTATAGGGTTTATCAATCAACAAATATACCCAACAAATTCTCCCCTTCCCATTCCCATTCCCCACCGGCAATGGGCGGCGGCGCCACCAACAGATTCTTCAGCCTCCTCTCCACCACCGCCGCCCCTCTCCCTCTCCCTCTTCTCTTTCTCCGCCGCCGCCACTCCTCCCTCTCCCTCCTCCTCCTCCGCCGCCGCAGCATCCACAACCGCCACTTCCTCGCCCTCTCCCCTCCTCTCTCCTCCTCCGCCGCCGCCTCCGCCGCCGAACCCATCGAGCCCTCTCGCCGCCGATTCCACTCCCGCGCCGCCACGTCCCTCCACGACCACCTCTCCCCGCCGTCCTCGCACCCCTGGCCCGAGTGGGCCCGCCTTCTCGACGCCCTCTCCTCCGCCGGATACTTCGACCGCGCCGAGGTCCACGACCTCGCGCACTTGCCGCCGGAGTTCGCGCCCGCCGCCGGCGCGTGCCTCGTGTTCGCCCGCGAGCGCGCCGGCCTCGTCAGGTCTGGTTTCGGTTTCGAATATCGTGTTTCTGTGTCCGAATTTTCTTGATTTATTTATTGATAAATTTCTTTGGACCAGATTGCTTTCGAGGAAAGATGTGGAAATCGTGGTCAGAAATGGGACTCCGTTTCTCTTCAAAGAGGCCAATAATACCAATGTGAGCGTTTGGAAAAATTTGCAAATTTCGCGTTTGCGATTTGCAGAAACTTGTTTGTTGTAGTTATGCTTAATTGACGAGTTGAGATTAGTTCAAACTTGAGTTTTGTTTGCTCTAAATTGCCCTTTTATTATAACTTGTATTTGATTCCTTGAAGTTATTCTGAGCTGCTGAACCATACATAGTAAACAGACTGTCCTGTGATTGGTGTATTTGTGTTCTTTGTTCAAGAGTTCGAGCCCGAAAAACTCGCCAGTGACTCGGGATTTTCTTGCACCCGAAGGCCTAACCTTTCCTTTTGCTAATTAAGAGCTGGATTAGCTGAATGCGTGATAACTCATCCCTTGTTTTCAAGAACAAAAGTAGACAAATGTCGTCCTGCTTGATGCTTTTTTTTGCCACCTCGGTCGAACTGAAAAGAAGCTTAACGCTTTTACTTGTTTTCATCTTTTTATGCTTTAAGACTTATCATATTAGTATTAGATGTCATTTGTTTCTTTTAATTATAATACTTAAGTGACAGTTTATTGGCAGCATTTTCACTTGATAAGTTTCTTTAAGAGCCCTCCCTCATTAAAATAAGATTTTTTTTAAAAATTTTGAATTATTTATGATTAAGGAATTAGCATTTTTTGACATGGCATTTTCTTTTTTTTTTTTTCTATATTTTAATCTCAAAACATAGGTGTTGGAGATGAATAAAGTGAGCACTGTTGATTTGATGAAATTCTTATTGAGTTATGTCAGCAACTTCGTCTTTCCTTCAGAAAGTAACAATCTCTACAATAGGGAGCTTGTTGAATCTTCAGCCCGCAATCTGTTGGTCGAAATGGCCAAGCTCTGTTATGTTGTTTCCGATTCTAAGTCCTTTGATACAGAGCGAAACAAGTTCACTGATAGAAATGGAGAATCCACGAGACCATTTGGGCAAGGAATTGAAATGAAAAGAGGCGATTGGATTTGCCCAAGGTAGTATTTTTCACCTTCCCTGGAGTTCATCAGATTTTGGATTGTTTTCCTGATAAAAAATAAATAAAATAAAAAGTTATTTTTGTCACTCACTGGACCTATCAATGCGTATCCTTTAGCTTGTATTGTCTTATTTACATTTTTTTTAACGAGGTTTGTTTCTTAAAAAAAAAAAAAAATGTGTGGAACAGGTGTACTTTCATGAACTTTGCGAGAAACATGAAATGCCTCGAATGTGAGGAAGCACGCCCAAAGAGTCAGCTGACTGGTGGAGAATGGGAGTGTCCTCAGTGAGCTTTCGTTACCATTTCTCTCTTTTCTTATCTTTTGAATCATCTTTATGTGAAGTTTATGAAAATCACTTTTTTCAGATGTGTTTTCTTCAACTACGGGAGGAATGCAGTATGCTTGAGGTGTGATTGCAAGCGTCCTGGACAGATCTCGGTTGGTACCAACAATACCAGGTTGGGTACGAGCGCATATGAGGATGAGAGCAATTCGAGTAAGGCTGACATTGACAGAAGGCTGGCTGACAATGAAGAGAAGGCACAACGGTGGTTTAGCAAGATTTCTCAGCTTGACGGTGCATCTGACATGAGTAGTGCAGTAGCTGATGATGATTTTCCTGAAATCATGCCTTTAAGAAAAGGCGTCAATAGATTTGTTGTGAGCACACGGAAAACACCATTGGAGAGAAGGCTTGCCAACTCTCAATACCAAACCAATTCGGGTAAGGGCGAAGGTAATAGCATCGTTGTTCTCTTATCTCGATCTTATCTTTCCCTATTCCATTCGATAACAGTTATTTCTTACTAAGAAATGGAATCGCAGGGCTGAAGATAAGTCGCTAGATAGTATAGTCTGCTTGAGTTTGAATCGGATATATCTGTTTCTCAATCTAACTGGTATTGTGCTTAACTGATGGACAAATTTTTGGTTCAGCTGGTCCTTCGTCCAACTTTAGTTCGGTCTCCCCGCAGTATGGGCAACCTGGAGGGAGAAATTCAAATTATGTTCCATTTGTGCCATTATCTCCCGATATGTTTGCAAAGAAACCAGAGAATTCAGAGGCAGAAAATACGGGAAAGGAAATCGCAGGCAGTGATGAATTTGTTGCACCAAATACAGGCGAGCGGGTGAGCAATGATAAATCAAGAGAACTTGTGCAAAAGCCATCGAACCAGGCTGAAATGGATATAGATAAAGAGCAAATTGAGAAATCTGACAGATGGTTTAAGAAGGTCGCAGAGCTGCATAATGTTACTGATCTGGCCAGTGCAATTTCGGATGAGGACTTCCCTGAAATAATGCCAATGCGTAAAGGCGAGAACCGTTTTGTTGTCAGCAAGAAGAAAGACCGATCCTTGATTTCTCCGGCCTACAAGAGACAAATGGCCATGGAGCAAGCTAGCGACACCAAATTTGTCCCCTTTGTGCCCTTCCCACCCGATTACTTTTCCAAAAAGGACGACAAACCACAAGGAAACGGAGCTGATTTGGGTACCAAGGATGCTTCTGAACTTCCAGATAGATTGGACAATGCTAGACCATCCGAGCACAATAAGGATCGCTTTCAGCAGACAGATAATCGGTCTGGCTTGCAGAGCTGGAACTCAGAAACTTCCCCGGGGAACTTGAGTGTGAATCAAACAGATGGTGCTGACAAGCCACCAGCCAGCGGAAGTGTTTCCAGGAGTTTCACTAATTCCGTAAGCAATAACAACGACATGTTGGGCAGCAGCGGAATTTCGGGAAAGAGTCTCCAAATGCAATGCCAAATTCAACCAGAAGTTCGCTCCAACCACCTGAGAACCAGAACAATGAGAGAGCTGGAGAGGGAAGAGCTTGGAGGGGTCGGCGGTGAAAGAGCCGGACGCTTTAGACATGTCGGAGGAGGCCAAGGCAGAGAGGTGGTTCCGACGAGTTGCCCAGATCAAAGACATCTCAGAACTGAGTCAGATTCCGGACGAAGATTTCCCGTCCATAATGCCAATGCGAAAAGGGGTGAATAGGTTTGTTGTGAGCAAGCGGAAAACGCCACTGGAGCGCAGGCTGACGTCTCCTCAGTACAGAAGAAATCTTCCCATTGTGAGCTCTGATCCAATTAAGAAGGAAAATGACAATAGCTAAACATGGAATTTTTTTTCCCTGCTCTAAATTTTGAACTTAATATTGACTGATTTCATTATTGGTCTTAAATGGTTTGTAAATTTGTTGTAATTTGTATAAATAATCTTAAAATTTGAGTTATATGAAATTGATTAAATTTAGCAAATGAAGCATTACCACTCGCTAAGTTGTACATTCGTTTGACCTCTTAAACTAGTTTTTAGAGTAGGTGATAACTGCAGGAGAATCTTCAACACACTAATTAAATAATTTAAGAAAACTTTAAAATTATACAAATTCAAATTATTCATGCATAGAAAATATTTCTTTAATAACTGGGATAGTTTGTGTTTGTGTTAGAAATTGGCTTGAATAGTTAATTGTGCTTTACTTATTCGCTCAAAGATCTTTACAATAAGTCATAAACTTTGAATGTTTTTTTGTTTTAGATTTTATTACTTTAACTATGCTTAGGATTTCATTTGAGGTGAAAAGTTACATTTCTCTTCTAATCTCCTCTATTGGTAGATTTCCCAAGACTTTGAGCTGGGAAGTTTCAATTTGATTAGGGTTCGAATTCTTGCTTTTTTGCCTTAAAGCTCACATGCTTCGCACGGGTTCCTCGTCTAATCAAGTTTCGCCATAAAAGCTTGTACACACACTTCACACGTGTTTGAGTCGAAGCGTGTCTGAGTTCTTCAAGTGCTCGCCAGATAAGGTGTGTTGCTCATTTTTCGAATCTAGATTCGACTGCGTTTTGGGCTTTAAAGTGATTAAAATGGGAAAACGCTTGATTCTAAAGAACTCTCTCACTCGACAAAGCGGTAGTTGAAGTGAAAAAGCGTTACTTCTCACTCTTAGGGAGGGCACTTGACCAACGACTTGAGTTTTTTATTTTTATTTTTTTTAAGAAAAAAGAACCTTCAATTTATTACAAACTCTTAGTATATACCTCACGATATTTTTCAATACAAAATTTTATATAAAAATAGAGATTTTTAGCTAAATGGCTTGTTTTTAACTCAGTTTTAAGGAATTAACCTGAGTTTGAAATAATTAAGTTATTAGTCTTTTTTTCTTTTTCATTGTTCTTTTAGACAATATGTATTAACTTTTTTGCTATTTGTTACATAAGGTAACAAATGTACAGTCTGTAACAAATTTGATACACATCGAAACAATTTTATTATAATCTGTCATATTACATCAAAATTTGCTACGATCTGGACAAATATACAAATTTGTTACACGTAACATATTTTTTTACAGATCGTAACAAATGATGTTACAAATTGTAACATCATTTGTTACAAAATAGAACATTTTTTGTTACGATTTTGATTCGTAACAAATTTGTCTAGATCATAACAATTTTGGTTACACATTTGTATTGATCGTAACAACATTTCTTGCAAATCGTAACAAATTTTATTACGATCTGGAAAAACGTAAACATGAACCAGACATGAATTTTAACCTTTCGAAAACACGAATCAAATCTGAAAAAAAAAATTTTGAAAAATGCAAACAAGCACTGAACCAAAATAGCAAGATCGATGTATGCAGTGGAGGACGACAGCGTGTCGATGAGCTAGAGCAGCGGGTCGAGGAGCTCGACAAGGTGGTCTCCGAAGGAGTTGCCGTGGCTGTGGCCATATAAGAGTAGCGGCGATCCCAGGCTGAACGCCTACTCAGTTCACCAGAAGAAGAAAAAGAAGAAGAAGAAGAAGAAGAAGGAGAAGACAAGCGCTGATGAAGGAATCAAAGAAGAAGAAGTAGGAGGAGAAGAGAAGATCTGTACATTTTTTTATTTTTTTATTTGTGAATGAGAGTGACGAGGGGTAATAACGAGATTTTAAAGTGGTGTGAATGGACTTTGGGACTAATAACTTAATATTTGAATTCTTATTTCATTTCCTTAAAACATAGACTTTCAAGTTGCTATTTAACAAATGAGCCCATAAAAATATTAAAAATCCTAAAACTTCACAAAAATTTACAAAACTAAAAAAAAAGTCACATGTTTGCTTAAAAACTAAAAAATTATTCACATGTTTGTGGGAATTTTAATATTACCACATAAATTTGGGTCAGTTAGGTAAATAGCAATTTCGGACGGTGTGTTTTCAAAAAATAACTATAGTTTCAAAAAATTTAAAAACTAGCCATAACACATTGTAAAAAATTTCTGACAATAACAAAATTACACATAAAATGTGCTGTAAGAAATTTCTGACACGTGTCAGAAATTTCTGAAAGTGCTAGTTTTTAAATTTTTTGAAACTGTTACTATTTTTTAAAATTATTTTGTAAACAGTGGCTATTTTTTTAAAATTCTCCATAAATTTTCATACTGAAAAATATTTTTCATAATAAATCAAAAATGATTTTAAAATTTTAAAAAATACCAGGAACAAAACTAAAATTTTCGCAAAATATAGAGATTATTTTGAGTTTTTTCGAATAAAAATTCCTATAATATATCCCAATTCCCAAATAAAAAGGGAAATCCTATGAAATAGCCAAAAAAAAATTTTGTTTTTAAAGTCCAGCTCATGTTTCAAAAAATTAAAAAAATAGCCATGTTACAAATTGTATTACAAAAAAGTGTTACACAAAATATAACACATCTGTAAATATTTGTAAAATATTTTGTAACATTTTAAGTTTTACTTATTATTTTTTAAAGTGTTAAATAATATCTTACAAATATTTATAGATCTGTTATATTTTGTGTGACACTTTTTTATTATACAATTCGTAACATGACTATTTTTTTAATTTTTTAAAACACAGGCTATCATTTAAAACAAACATTTAATTTTGACCTATTTTTGCAACTCACCCAAATAAAAATGCAATCCTTCGCCAAAAAAAAAAAAAAAGGAAAAAGCCATTCTCTCTCTCTCTCTCACACTCAAAAATGAAGCTGATACACCTTGAGGAACTCCTCATGGGCTGAGCAAAAACAAATGAAACTCCTCAAAATCTAAGAGCCAAACTGTATCCAATTTCCAATTTCAGCTTTCAAGTTTTCCGTGCCACAAGATACAACCAATAAAATCCAAATTAATTCGGTAATGAAAATTCCTTTTCTTTAAAAAAAAAAAATCATCTCTTTCCATCATCATATCATCATCATCATTATTCTATTTCATACTTGGTTTCGCCCTTGTAACATGGTTGGTCTTGGTTCGATATCTTGTACTATGAAATACGGACGTCCTCTAAAAAATTTCTCAACCTCGTTTTGCTTGATTCAATGTCTTGTGATAAACTGACTTTTTTTTTTTTTTTCCTTTGAGCTAAATGTGAATGTCGAGTTTATTGGGCTTTTTGTATTAGCTCAGCGCTGAGAAAGTGTCAATTTCTTCTGGGTTTTGTGTCAATTTCAGATTGGAAATAAGATGTGGCGAGTATTTGTTGTTTTATTTTATATACTTTTAGCTTCTAAATGATTGGAACTTAAAACTGCTGATTCGCAAGAATGACAAAACCCGCAAAATGTGGACTGTGAAGCAAAATTCAGCTAACCCTTGTCGCATTTCAGTGCGAAATCGATCTTTCGGTTTATGGTTGGTTGTTTCTCAGAGAGAGTCTCAATGTGGAAACTATAGATTGAGTTAGAGTGAAATTGATTTTCCAATTTAAATTGTGTTGTGGGTTGATTTGATTAAATCTGGTGGTTTGTTTTTGTTAGGTCGATTTTGTTGGGTTTATAATGAGAAGGCAAGGTCAATATACTGATTCTGGTGTCAATGCATATGCTGCTGCTCAGGCGCACAATGCGCAAGGCCAGCGGATGGACAACAGCTCCGCTCAATTTGAGGGACGGCTAGAAGCCTTCACCCCCGAGAGGGACATTCCGTATGGAAGTTCGAAGGCAGATGGACAGTGGCGGTGGGAGAGAGATGGATCGAAAATGTCAAACTCTTTGAACCCGCAGGTGTTCAACGACGGTATGGCTTTTCACTCGTTCTCTTCCGGTTTGAGATGGTTTCGTTTTGCTTGCTGAAAAAGCCATCCTAGAGGCTGATGTTGTAGTGGTCGCAAATTGTCTTTCGGAAATTTTTGAGTAGGAACTTTGGTTTGGTGAAGTGTTTAAACAAAGTACGGTTAAGATACATATGAAAAGCATAAAAGACGACTATTGAAAGAATTAAATCTCTGTTCTGGCCTGTTAGTGCTTGTGTAATTGTTTGGATGTGAAAGTTTTGATTCATATTTCTAATGGTGCACTTGTAATATGAATAACTGACATACACACATCATTTAATTTTTTTGACAGGTATAGGACTTCAGGCAAGTTATTCATAAACTGATGTGTATTTCTTACTTTCATGTAGTCAAGTTACATTCTCAATGTAAACATTGGCCTTGCATGTGTACAAGCTAGTACCATATGTATCGGACCTATTTCCTTATCCTATATCTGAATATTTTTATGGATATTTGCCAACACTTGACCTTCTAGTACACCTGACTACACGTGCCACCTGCCGTGGAAAAGATTATGGTTGCAAGCTTCATCTAAGAGAATTGATAATTTATTGATGTTATGTGTTGATAGATAAGTGTCTTTAATATATTCGAGGCTGCGTCGAACTTTATTCATGGGACTCCTTTTACGCTCTTTCACCCTTTCTGTTATTTCCTTTTCGTTTTGGTATCTTCACTTAGGTGTGTACTATACCCCGAAATCTTGATTTTATATGACCATAGCGTATCTGCACCTTGTTTTCAGAGCGTGTATTTAAGTACGTATTTTGAGAAATAACCATCATTTTTAGTTAGACGCCTTTCTTTTTAAGACGGTAGGTATTTTGAGAACCCCGTATACAGGTTTATGAGTTGCCTTTGATCTCAATTTAACTTCTCAAGATCTTACGTGCTCTTTATGCACGTAGTATTAAGCTTTTTGCTTTTTGTTTTGGCCACTTTTTGTAATGTAGGCCAAGGTGGTGATGCAGCAAGATCCTATTTTCAAGGTCAGAGACCGGATACAAAGATGATGGTTGATAAACAAAACAACAGTGATGCTAGATCTCAACCACGAAATGAGGACATGGATGTAGGATATGAAGACAATCCTCCGTTACAAACATTTCAAGGTGTAGACCAGAAGTTCCATGATGATATTGTGAAACTAGCCAAGGAACAAACCGATGCTGAGGACGCTGAAAACGCTAGACACAGAGAGGTAGGTTTCTATGTTACTCTCAGATGATACTGTGCCCAACAGTGTGTGTGACTAAGTAGTTACTTGTACTTTTGTGTTCGGAAACAACGGATCCTTTTACTTTGTTAGAGTAAAAATTTAGTAAAACTGTAAAATCTTAGATTCTATGAACTGTTTTGTTTCATTTTAGTTTTTTGTTTTTTTGTTTGTTTTTTCCCCATGGTTGGACAATCGTGAAATTTCCTTAATCATGGTCATCTTCAATACCATTTAAAGTAGTTTTGTTAATAGATACCATTCTTCGAAAGTAGTTCTGTTAGTGACCAAAGAGAAAAAAGTTGTGATGTTTACTTCATTTTAGTGTCGTTTGTACACTACTCTCACATCGGAGCGTCATTCTTGTGTTTGTGTTTGTACGGTCAGAAACTTAACGCCATCAATGCTCAATATGAGGAGCAACTGGCAGCACTCCGTGCTCGGCACGCCAACCGCAGGGACGAATTCCTTCGGAGGGAATCAAACATGCGGCAACAGCAATACCAACAAGTTGTAGTGGATCGATACGCTAACAGCAGTGTTGGACCCAACGACCCTCATAGCTATACCGGGTTTGGAGCCTCAGCTGCTGGAGCCACAGCAGCAGAGGCCAACAGAAACTACAACAATGAGCAATATGATTCGTATAGAGAGCGGGCCCGGTTTCTTGGAGGCTCCAGAGATCATGGGTTTGAGCCAAGAGGTCCCTTTCCCGGAGGCCGGGTTTACGATACTGGCTCTCGCTACTACTAATTGGGTGGCTCATGATGGACTTTTTCTCATCAGTTCTTAAGTTTCTGCTCAAGTGTTTGTTTGATAGACGTGTAATGCACTTTTTTAGCTAAAAACTTTCCTTTGCGGAACGTTCAAGGTTATGGTTTGGTTGTGTAGAAAGTCAAATTAATTGAACTTTAGACGAAATATAGAAGAGACTGTAGAACAATTCTCTGCAATAAATCAAATTATATCTCGGAAGGTGATTTAAAAAAAAAAAAATGGTATATCCAGGACAAAACTACTCTAAACCCAAGAGATTTATTAGTCAATAATACCATAATTTAAATAGTAAAAAATGTAAATAATAAAACATTTGTTTGCTATCTTATTGTCGAATTCAATTGATTTGTTGGTGCAATTTTTTGTCACAAACTTCACGTTTGAGCACGTGATCGCGTCGTTAAAAACGTGGTGTGCTACATGTTAGTTCAAGATAGATTCGAGAAATATCCTGCAAAACAAAACAAGGAGTTAGAGGGTACCGAAGGGTATCCGCCTTGGACTCTCTGACATTCAAGTTAGCACGCATTATATGGTGGAATGTTTAATAGTTAGGGAATCCTTTCTAATACTTTAAGAAGTGCATATCTTGACCTTTTATAGAGAGGTGAATTTATAGGCGTTTGGGGTCTTCATCATTTGATTGTTAATAAATGTTAATTAGTATTGTTATGGGTTAATTTCACCGTTTCCCGTACTTTAATTCGTGTATCAAGTTATTCTTTGGACTTCAATTTGTTATTTCTTATCCTCTCATATTTTTAAAATGTTTCAAACTCCTTCTAACAAGTTTTATGTTTAAAATTGGGGGATTTTGAGGGATGCCCTTTTTATGGCACAATGATAATCTATGCGCTATTTGTGTTGCACTTTTGATTTATGCCCCAAAATTTACACTACAAACATAGAGTGAAAACAAATGGAGCACAATATTTGGCGCATAGATTATTAAGTGGCAATAAGAATGATTTGTTTTGTTTTTTTTTTTTTTTTTGTCCACGCTGAAAGTGCACTAAGAATAGTCTTATTTTGCAAGTACCCTTTTAAAATTGTAGCTAATTCAAAACTTGTGGCCTGACAAATTGACACACTTATTCTCGAATCATGTCGGCAAAACGGGAAACTGTAACGGCCAAAAGGTTACCGAGCCTGTTAAAAATGGTAACGGTTACTGTTTGAAAGCGGTTCATCGTTACCGTTTTGAAAAGATAGCGGTTAACTGTTATCGTTTTTCCAATTTTTTGTAACCGACCGTTACCCTTTTTTTTTTTATGGAGCTGTCGGATTTCCACTGCCGAGATCTTCGCCATTGCAAAAGGGGGCAACGGTCGAATTTGACCAAAGAAAAAAATTGCAACAGTCAATTTTGGAATCGTTGCCCAACCGATGAGAAATGAAACCCCATTCCCCAATTTTTCTTACACATAAATATTCTAACATCCTCTTCATCTTAATTCCAAAATTCTTCCAAAAATTATCAAAAAATTGCAAAAAAATTAACTTTATTATATATATTTTATATATGTATTATATTTTCTTTATAAATTTGATAACTAAAATTTGTATAATTATTATATATATATTATATATATATATATTATAAATTTGATAAATAAAACTTTTATAAATATTGGTGAAGTAGGAAAATACCCAAAATTTATATAATAATAAAATAAATACCAAAACTTTTGAAGTAATTGAGTTCCTAGTCAATTTGTTAATTACTTGCACATGCTTTTGGTAACTAAGTTAATTACCACCACTTACCACTATGTAAATAATTGAATCACTTGGGTAGTTGGTTATATTTTTGAAAAGATTGGGTAATAATTTAAATTAGGTGTAAAAAATTGAGTATTCACTATAATTTCTCTATTATATATATTTATTATATATTTTAATAAATCCCGAGCGCACTTCAACTTCTCGTTCCATACGACATTCCATCCCTCCTGTAGATTTTCCCAACTTTACTTACACGGGAGATTAAGTGGATCTGAATTTGCACCAATAGCTGATCTACGTGAGCTGCTCGAGAAACCGATGCAACCAATGTCCAGCGCAGTTGGTGGTTCTTATATGTACCACATTCTTCTACCTAACATTATTCTACATCCCAATATGAACGATTCACATCATCTAGAAGAGGAAGGAGTTCACGAACAGATGAACGACCCCGTCACTGACAGTTGATACACAGTATCCTAGAAGGAAGAAATTGCGCTTAGAAATCTTGCGAACATGCCCCTTAAATTAGAAGAATACCCCGTGCCATATTGAATATGTTAGAAATTTACATCCACAATACCAACCAGTGACTAAGAATACTACTAGGAGTGACTTGATAGAGTATTAGAATAGGATACGGGCTACATTAATGGAAGAGTTACAGAAAGAAACATTCAACGTTACATTCACCTCTAACATTTGGATAGATCGAGCTAAGGAGGATTACATTAGCTTAGTCATACATTACATATACAATGATTGGATTTTGCATAAACGTATTATAAGATTTTGTTTACTAGATGTTTCTCACTATGATGTTAACATTACTAGATGCGTAAAATAAGGAGGTCAATGCCTATCCCGAGGAGGGTCCTCTAAGTAAAGTTCCTCAGGGGACTGTTCTCAGGTCTCGATCCTTGTAGACTGTGGAGACTTGGTGAATTATTTTCAAGAGCCTTCACTATTCTTGGGATAAGATGCATTTGCGAGAAACATATGATAACAATCATATTGTCAATTTTTATAATAAAGGTGTTTTGGCCGTGTTACATTACTATTCATTATAATTAACAAAAAAAAATTTTACATTGTACAGCAACGAAAATTTTAAAATGGAACAGACCAAACATGTTTTTCTCACTAAAACTATGTAGTAAACACAAAACTTAAATTGAAAAAAAAAATAGAAAAAAGATGTATTTTTTCTCTGTACTATTCCTTTTCTTTTCTTTGAATTTTCCGATAAAAAGTCACAATATCATAATGGTCATACTAATTAGGATAAGAAAAAGAAGTACCAATGCCAACAATCACACAACACAACAACAGAGAAAATTTGATTCAAGGTTATTCAAAATCACATCCGATGCTATTATTATTAACTATATTAATTTTTTTATTATTAAATTATTATGTTGTATTTTTGTGTTCTTCTTGTATTAGAAATAAAAATTTGATTAAATTTATTATTAAAAAGTGACTATACTTTTTTTCTCTTCTCCTCTGAATTATGAATATTTGCCCAAATTTATAACGAGTAAATGATTATTTTCTAAATAATATTTAAAAAAAATAATTAACGTTTTAATTAATTAAAAAATTTGTCATTTTATAAGCTTATGATGATATGAATTTATCTTTATATACTTAACTTTCTTAATTATATGACTAATAACTTAATTTTTAAAAAAGTTGTTCATTATTTGGACCCAAATTAAATTTTGAGTAAAATTAGAATCATATATTATACACTTTATATAAGTAGTATATGTCTACACCTATATAACAGTTTCCCTCCTGGAATCCTCGTCACAGATAAAGAGCTCCACTTGTTGTTCCTTTGCAAATCCGCCATTATCTCTCTGATGATCTACATCTTCGCAGACCATTTCTCTGCATTTTCTCACCCATTTTCTCTCCCTTTCTCTCCTCGAATATGGACTATGGTCTCTCCGAACATCTCTCCGATTCCACTCACCGCCCCGACTCGGACACCGACCAGCAACTCTACTTGGTTCCTTATAGGTCCCATCTCCCACTCTCTCCATATACACACACACACACACACACACACACACACTTATATATGTATATACAGCTTTGTTACGGGTTAAGAGATTTACTCGCAATCACTTCAATCCGACTCTATCGAGAGCGAAACATTAGGAAATGAAATCTGAAACCCAAAACCTCTGTCGGTTTTTTCCTCTTCGTTTTCTGTTTTTACCCCCTAATTTTGCTTGTTTGGTAGCCGAGAAAATTGATGTCCGAAGAGAATAAGTAATAGGTGCGACTTAGGTTGATTCATATGTGGCCAGATGCAAGAAATTATTTTACTTTTTAGTTATTTATTCGTTCCTTTCATTGTAGTTTCGCCGAATTTTCTGAGATTTGAGTGTGGTTTTTTCACTTTGCCCTGAATTTGATTCAAGCAATTGAGGGGGTTTTTGGTTTTTGTCTTTGTCTTAAGGTGGTGGAAAGATGCCCAAGATTCCGTCTTGCGGGGTTCGGAGGGGCAGGGGGAGACGATTGTCTACGCAGTGTCGTCGGCGTCTTCGCTGTATGTGGGTCCGATGAAGATAATCAACAACATTTTCAACTCGGATCTCGCCTTCAACCTGAGGAGAGAGGAGGACCGTGTGCCGGGTAGCGAGAATGGCGGCGGGGAAGTGGGTGTCTCCGGCCGGGACTTTGCGTTAGTCTCTGGGGACATGTGGGTCAAGGCACTCAAATGGTACGGTATCGAAGCTCCGAAGCTTTGTTTTCGTGATTTCGAAAGTGAACGGTAGTTTGTTTAGGTTGCGGATAGCAGTGGCTGTTGAGCATTCAAACGATTTCTGTTGTGCGATTCGATATGCTAGGTGGGATAGTTTAGGGGTTGAATGAATTACTAGGGGAAACTATATAGTGCATTGCATTTTAGGTTTATGATACGAGAGATATGTGTCACCTATTATTGGTGTATATTTGGCGAAATTGCTCCCTTAACAGCTGGTTTGCCTTTATAAGGAAGGGGTGCTTTGAATTAAATTACATTTGTCCCATCTTTCAATACGTATTGAAGATGACTTTTTTGCATGCTTTGTCATAGCTTTTGCTCTCTGGTAGTAAATTTTTTGGGATACCAGATGGAAAGTTTTTAGTACTGAATCTTATTGCTTGTGATTGATTGGGTGTGTAACAGTTGTTGGCTAGGGATGTTATTTCTAGGCTAATTGATTGGTCATTGAAAATAGAACCAGTTTTGGCCTTCCTATTAGCGCAACTTTTGAGAGAATTAGTTATTTAACATAGAATCGGAGTAGGTTCTCCTAATCCAAATCTCTGCAATTGTGCTCTCTTGTTTGTGTATTATCCGGATCCAAAAGTGAATATTAAGTATTAGAAAACATAAAACAAAGTTGTTCCATTTCCATCCTTTTAGTTTGATAGCATTCATAAATATAGCAGTTGGTTATTGGATAGATGCTTCTGTTTTGAAGACTTTGGAATATGACATTTATCTTGAGCTACGGAAAAAAATCATCGTGGCATTTTGTTACTCGAAATTCTGGTCCACTGAGATATCAACGGCTTTCTCATGCAACTTATGGAATGTTATATAATTGCCTGTTCTATGTATATCTATTTAGTATCATAAATAGTGATGGTGTAACTATGTAGGCATAGCGGCTCAAAATCATCAACTAAGGAAGGTAGGAGTTTTTCAGCCGCAGAAGATGACATGGCAGATGTCTATCCCTTACAACTCAGGCTGTCAGTATCGCGAGAAACAAATTCTTTGGGAGTGAGGATTAGCAAAAAGGTCAGTTTAGAGATGTAAAGATTGTTTCTCTGTTTTTGATTCCCCAAGCGTCCCAAGTCTTTGGTTAACAAAATTTTTAGTTTTAAACATCATTGTTTAGCTTCTTTAATGATTGTATAAGAGAGGGTAAGTTGTCTTTGTGATAATTATTAACCATGAAAGAGAATACTTCAAGATAATAGATCGAAAGGGAATGACTTTATATTGAAGACACTTTTAAATTGTCTATATCTCCTCATCATCTTCTCTGTCGGTTTTTAATTTTGAGTCAGTTGAATATTAGATGGTGTGACATCGAGAATGGGCCTTTCTGGGTTCACTGTCTATATATGCAGATAGACATTGTATCTGCATTATTTTTGGGCGAATGATCTGTCTATTGACTTTCTAGTCCTTTCTTATGGTTGGTTCTATGCTATGTACTCATGCGAATTCAGTTATTTGTTTATCTTTAGGATAATGCAATCGAGTACTATAAAAGAGCCTGTAAAATCTTCACTGTGGAGTCCGAACTGGTAATTAAACTTCTATCTAGAAATCTGATTCTTGTTAGGAGCAGCTGGAGTGATTTTAACATGAATTATCATGCAGTTACACATGTGGGACTTTTCTGGGCAGACAAATCTGCTTTTGCTAAATGATAAAATCAAATTTCAAAGAGATGGCCAAAGGCAGTCGGATGAGGTAATTGCAGACTGAATGTTTTATAGTTAATCTTCACAATAATACTTTTGCAATTATGTATCTGCTCTCTGTTTATCCATGCTCACCTGCTTCAGTTTGATAATACTTAAGCTATGTGTTTCAAGCAAGTAAATAGGTCCTAGGATATACAAGCATCTGTTGCTTCCATATGTAAGAAATTGTGCATATAACTTCTGGAGGTTAAAAATCTCAACAAGTTGGGACCTCAGATGAAAGAAATAAGTTTATTTTATTTTTCCGTTAGAACTAAATATATTGTGTGTACCAAGCCTTTTTCTTGTCTGATTTTGTCCTGTTATTCCTATGTAGCTAACTAGACTAACTTGTCTATTTATATGACTCAAACTTTTTTATTATTTGATTGTTGGACTAAAGTCTCCTTGATATCTTCAGTTCATGCAATATTTAGTAGAAGATATTCTTCGCAGCCTAGTTTACCTAAAAAAATAAATGAAGTTTTTCCTTTGCATTTTCATGTAAGCAACAACAAAAAGTTGTTCTTCACATTCATTACATATTTTTTTCCTTTACATTTAAATATCATCAGGGTTTTCTTTATTGAAGACTTTGATTAGGAGTTAATAAATTGGTTTTTATCCTTTAATGAAAATAGTTTTCAATAACTTGCATTTCTTCCGGTGATTGGGAACATTGTCCCTGTTATTGTTTTTCTATTTGATACTTGTACTATCATGCAATTTTTACAGGTGAAGTTTCATGCAATATATAGTTTTTTGGTTGAAAGTCATTTTAATTTTTCCCCTCTCTTTATCATGTAAAAAACCTCACAATGAAAAGTTGATTCCATTGTCAAGCCCCATAAATTTTGATGGGTAATCTATACAAATACCCCCCGATGTTGTGCTATCCTTGCAAGTTGCACCCTGATGTTTCAAAACTGGCACTTGTGCTCCCTGATGTTTGAAAAAGTTATAAGTTTACCGCTTCCACTTCAATTTTTTTTAAAAATAGATGAAATTAGGAGGTATGAATACAAAGTTTTAAAAGATCGGGGTGTATTTTGAGAAAAAAAGACAGCATAAGGGGGTGTTTGTGAAAATAATTATAGAACTAATTACTATAATATTCTTAATTTTAAGACGTTTGATCTTTAAAAAGTTGTACATATGCCAACAGATTATTGTTACATTATTAATTTAATCAATTTTTTTACGAACTGTGATAGAGGGGGCATATCTATAAGTTTTTAAAACTTTAGGGGGGCAAGAATGACAGTTTTGAAACATTGGGGTGCAATCTGCAATAATAGCACAACATCGGGGGGCATTTGTATAGATAACCCAATTTTGATAATGATTTTAGAAACATAGATAATTGGATAATGGTTCTGTTACAAATATAAATAATGGCTCTCAAAATTCATCTTAACGTAGAACTTAAGTATATGTGTCAAGTTCTGAAGCTTTGGTATTATAGATGATACTTATTACTTGGCATGTTTATATTGGTTTAAAGCAGAAAATGTTAATGTAAGGTTTCAACTCTTCTGATTTACTGCTAACCCACCATATGATTTGTGCCTTAAACAAAAACTTTTTTTTTTTTTTTTTTGTGCAGATTCTACTAGACTTGCAAGTTTATGGGTTATCAGACTCCATTAAGTGCAGGGATGGGAAAAAAGATGAGATGGTAGTACAACAGAACATGCCAAATTCCTCTGCTACAGCTTCAATGATGGCGAATGGTAGTGCTGGCAGTGCAAGTTCAAACTTCCTTCGTCCCACGTCATCATTCTGGGGAAGCTCATTTGAGGCTGGAACTTTGGGATTGACAGGGTTACAGAACCTTGGAAATACTTGTTTTATGAACAGTGCACTTCAGTGCTTAGCTCACACACCAAAACTTGTTGACTATTTTCTTGGAGATTATGGTAGAGAAATTAATCACGAAAATCCACTGGGCATGGATGTATGTTTTGTTTGTAATTTGTTATTTGTTAGTTGTATTTTTTGAATTAGGTAGTCCAATACTGGAATTACCAAGAACATTTGCCTTATTTAGTTAATCTATTAATTTCCAGGGTGAGATTGCTTTAGCATTTGGAGATCTTCTGAGGAACTTATGGGCTCCTGGAGCAGCTACTGTGGCACCAAGAGTATTCAAGTCAAAACTTGCTCGATTTGCTCCTCAATTTAGTGGCTTTAATCAACATGACTCCCAAGTCAGTAAAGTTTATTACTTCTGGATTGCAGTTTGGGGCTCTAGGATTTATAAAGGTTCTAATATATCGTGATTTTATGATTATGATTGTAATAGGAGCTCCTGGCATTTTTGTTGGATGGTCTTCATGAAGATCTTAATCGTGTGAAATGCAAACCTTATGTAGAAGTTAAAGATGGAGATGGTAGATCAGATGAGGAAGTTGCTGACGAATATTGGCAGAATCATTTGGCTCGCAATGATTCGATCATTGTTGATGTTTGCCAAGTATGTCACTAATTTGAATGTTTGGGCGTTTTTGTTTACCACGGTTTCTTCCACGTTTGCTGATAATGATGTGGGTATGATTCTGTTTTGGAAAAGAAAAAAAAAAAGATTTCAATCGTCTAGTTAAAAAAAAAATAGTTTAACTTCAGTATTAACTGGGGCCCAAAAAAGAAAAAAAAGGACAAAAGTTTCTGAGTATTGAAGAGTATAAATTAGAAAATTGTTTTAATAAATAGTGAATATTTGCACTGGACATGCCATTTGTATCTTATAATCTTCTGCTTTTCTTCGCCTTAAAGTTGCTTTGATTGATTTTGCAGTCTTCTTTTGGTAAATTTGTTAGCTTGATTGACCAAACCCATTGCCTTCTCAACCTTGTTCAATTTTCTTGCAGGGTCAATATAAATCAACATTAGTTTGTCCTGTATGCAGAAAGGTCTCTGTTACTTTTGACCCCTTTATGTACTTGTCACTTCCGCTACCTTCAACGACAATGCGGACAATGACTTTAACAGTTGTGAGTACTGATGGAAGGTGTTTGCCATCACCATATACCGTTAATGTGCCCAAACATGGAAAGTTTCAAGATCTTATTGAGGCACTAAGCATTGCTTGCTCTTTGGAGGATGGTGAGATGTTACTGGTAGCTGAGGTATGTGACAATACCTTTTCTGATCTGCTTCTATTATTTTATGTAATTAATAGTGGATGAAAATGTTTGCACTTTCACTACTTTTGTACACTCATCAGCTTTTGCAATTTGGATTTCTGAGGATTTATAGTTCTCTACAGATATACAACAATCGTATAATACGTTATCTTGAGGAGCCAACTGATTCATTATCATTAATTAGAGACGAGGACCGGTTAGTTGCCTATCGGTTAACAAAAGACAAGCAGCATGTTCCTTTAGTAGTTTTCATGCACCAGCGAATGGAAGAGTAAGTTTTATATACTCAAGTGCGCATAACTTTCTTTCTAATTATATTTATGCTAGTACATGAAACTAGCTGTAATGAAGAATGAGTATGGGAGAATTTTGCACTTGTTTGTGGGTGTTCTTTCCAATTCAACTTATCAACTCTTTTGTCTTTTGTGTCTGAACCTGCAACTCATGCCAGAACTCAGTTAATCCATTCAATATTTTAATGACTGCTTGTTTGTACTTGAAGATCTAAAATTAGAATATATGTAAAAATATGCACATGCCTGTCTTTGCATATGTCTCTTCTATTGTCTTGTTTTACACCTTTCGATGTAATGGAAGTTCAAATCCCAATATCCAGACTCAAAATTCTAATATGGCCAAGTTCACCTTTGAGGTCACGACATAATCGCCATCCCTATTCAATTAGTTTAGAGAATCCAAATACTATACACATCTTTAATGTCCTGTCTATAAAATAGGTTTTGACACATCATTGGAAGTTGGAGGACTTTAACAAGCTGCCAAGTACAGTAAATATGTAGCTGCAATTTTTAATGATGCGCTATAAATGATTGGATGGACAAGAAAAAGAGATTGAAAAATTTGTCAGAGGATTTGCTTCCACTTCTGAATCATGTCGAAGATGCTTCCAACTTTACTTAATAGTCTAATAGCAACACAATATGATTAGAACAAAAAAATGAACTCTAAATTCTTGCTCATGCCCAATTAGTTTGTTTCCTATGCATGCAAGAAATTAGGTGTTGAAAAGTACACAAGAAGCTCTGGGACAGGTTCTCAGTTTTAGTGTTATTTCAATATATTTATTCTTTGTGCATGTGCACACGCTCTTGTGTGGTGTGTGCGTCTGTATATATGTGATGGTAAGTTTCTACGGATGCATGAGTATCAAAACTATCTGATTATATCCATATAGAAACAACATTCTGTTTGAGGCATAATTTAATGGCAAGATTTGTATTTTTATTCTTTGTTTTTGCTACCTTCCTCTCCTTATAAGTCTCTTATTTAATCTATATTGGCAGACAGTACATGCATGGGAAATCGACTTCGAGTTGGAAGACATTTGGTATTCCTCTTGTTGCAAGGCTTACTGATTCTATTTGTGGATCTGATATACACAATTTGTATTTGAAATTGCTTGGTCCCTTTGAATTATCTACTGATGAAGCTATGGAAGATTTAGATAGTTCAAAGGATATTGAGTCTGAAGACACTGTGCAGAAAGACGATACTGTAATTACTGATATGGATGGGTCAGGCGACCCCATTATTGTAGATGAGGTCACCTCATCTTCTGATCACACATTCCGATTTTACCTAGCGGATGAGAAGGGAATTATTAGGAAGTCCGAGATAGTAATGACTGAGCCCTTCTTGGTGACGGGTATGTCAAAGAGGTTTAATGTGCTTGTTTGTTGGCCGGAAAAGAGTATAGAACAGTATGATACTTGCCTTCTTAGTTCATTGCCTGAGGTTTTCAAATTTGTCCTGTTTGCAAAGAGACCTCAAGAGTCTGTTTCTCTGTATAAATGCCTTGAAGCATTCCTAAAGGAGGAGCCTCTTGGACCAGAAGACATGTGGTGAGTGTCTACCTTCAGTTCAAAGGAAGTTTACATTCGTTGTATCAGCTGCTCTGCGTGTTCTTTTGTTTATGTCTTATTTAAAATGTTCTTTGATTAACATATCTTTTCCACTAGTTGTCATTGCATTTATGTTGAGATACTTTATTTCACACAATTTCCAGGCTATATTTTGAACGGTTCTTATGCTTGTTGTGTGTTTATGGTTTTTTAATAGTAGTTTGTGTCCTACCATTTGCTTTGACTTCATCAAAAACATATTATTTTCTTAAGTTCAAAATATTTTTGCATGAATATTTTCTAGTTACATTTTGAACATTTTTAACAATGGCTTGATTAGTCATTTGTTTTCTGATTTTATCTGAGATTTTTTTGTTGGAAGAATTTGATTGTCCAGAATCTTTTGCTTTTGCTTTTATTTCCATTTAACTCTTTTAGAATCTCAAAAATTTATACTTTGATACGGTAAGAATTTGGTTTTGAATAAGACACATTTTCTTACTATTTACTATGTATGTGACCAAGTTCCTTGTGCCTACCTAATATGAACTTTGTAGTTTTGTTCTTTTTAACTTCAACTACCTTTCCTATTATAGGTTTTGTCCTGGATGTAAAGAGCATCGTCAAGCGAGCAAGAAATTAGACCTTTGGAGACTGCCTGAGGTGTTGGTCATTCACTTGAAGCGGTTTTCATATAGTCGGTTTTTGAAGAACAAGCTAGAGACATATGTCGACTTCCCTGTAGACAATCTTGATTTGTCGTCATACATTTCCTACAAGAATGGTCAACTGTGTAATCGTTACATGCTTTATGCAGTGAGTAATCACTATGGGAGCATGGGAGGTGGTCACTATACGGCGTTTGTCCATGTAAGTAGCATTTCTCATATTATTTAAGCGGAATTGCTTGTGGCTTGCATATGCAAATGGTGTACTTTCGAGTTTTTAGTTTGCCATTGATTAAACCTTAAACCGTTATGACCCTATTGATTTATCCCTGTTGATCCACCAACCATTTGATGGCACATCATCAGATCACTTAAATTTCTTTTTTTCTTTCGTTGTGAATTCAATAAGTTAGGGGATTTAAATTGCTTGATTATTTGTCACCAAAATAGAAAAAAGGAAACAGAAAATTCTTGATTCTCGAACCTGCTATGTATGAAACATAGTCCTTAGAAAGCTTACGTAGGGCATGAATCATCGCTAAGAACACTTCAGTATTATATTTAATGCTTGGCTCATAAATCTTCTAAATGTCACACCCCCATGCCTGGTACTTGAATCTGGGACTTAATTTGTATTCCAATCAATTAGGTGAATCCAAATTGCAGCAACTTTGCACTTTTGTGTTAGATAATGTTCACAAACTTCTGTTTTTGTTTTAAATTAGATATCCTTTCCGTCGTTAAACCTACTATTGGAGTTTTAGACCAGAGCTCAAGGTGTTTGATACTGAGTGTAATTTTTTGTCGATGTAGCACGGGGGTGACCAGTGGTACGACTTCGATGACAGCCTCGTCAATCCCATCAGCCTCGAGAAGATAAAGTCTTCTGCTGCTTATGTTCTTTTCTACAGAAGAGTTGTTGAAGATTAACCAATGGACAGATATTGTAGCCTTTCTTTAGTGGCTCTCTGACATCATTTTTGTTGTTCGAGTTTTACGACTAGAAATTGCTGAAGCATAGCATTCTTTTGGCTCGACGTCGTTTCGATCAAAGTCAACCTGAGTTGTTCCCTGCACTCGTGAAATTGGGGGAAGAATTCATACAGCATAGAGAGGAGGCGCCAAGGATTATTTGACGAATGAAACAATTGATGAGGTGAGAGAAATAGTGAGGATAATAGGATATTATTTACACATTTAACCATTTTCAATAGAGACAAAGTTATTAACTAAATAGATGGGGGGGGGTCTTGATTTTTGTTTCCCTTTTTTTTTTTTTTCATGGGGTTTTTTCTAGTCAATTCAAAATATTGTAATTCTTTAACTACAGATACGTGGTGAGCGATATGATTTGTTTGATATGCGATTCATAAATTCTTATTTTTTAGTCTGATCTTGGATTGAAGTTTCAACACTGTGATGTGTTTTTGTCGCTGAGGCGCTTGCAATAATTATCACGTGCCTTTATGGTTGGCGTGCCCCGAAGGTATAATTCAGTAATTTTGTTGTACCAATTCTCTGTCGAATTAAAAAAACAAAAGCAAAAAACAAAAAAACTGGTGAGGTTTTGACATCACACATGGTTGTCGCCGTCCTCACCGTAGCGACAAAGATCTAACTATTGTAACCCTACGGTTTTTCGAGTCGGCATATGTAATATGCAATATAAATTCCGCAAATATTAATAAAGTACGTTTTTTGAAGTTTAATTAATTTCTCTTTCTTTTGCAATAGCATAAGTGGTAAATTCTTTGGAATTTCGAACTGGCTTGGAAGGAACCCTAATCTAGCGAAAAAATCCCAAAACTTTTGGAATTAGACGATGGTTTTGGCTTTGCAAGAGAATCTAGTATAAAAGTATTTATAATAGAAAACAAGCTTAAGGAAGTCTATTGGTGATCACTGAAGGGCACTGATGTCAAAATGCCAAAGAATTAAAAAATTGCAGTGCAGGCTGTCAATTTTTTTAAATTTTGCATTTTGGTCCAAAAAATGGAAAGTTAAAGAAATTGATCACCAAATTTAAAATTGATTTAGACTTAGCCTCTAATGGATATGTATAGCCTAAAAATAGAATTTCAGGCCGATCCGAGTTATAATGAAACCGCTACGATATAATTTCAATGAAATTAGCACCAAACGATAAAATTAGAAAAAATAGTAAATGAGTTTCGAAAACCCCCAAAAAACTATAGATAATTCTTACTTAATATATAGAAGTAAAATCCACAAAGAAATTCTTAAAAAGGATCAAGAATAACAGTCAGAATTTCTTAAAGGACTTAAGTGAAAATAACTTTTCTCAAAATGGCATTTTTGCAAATTATTTTTGAAGAACCATCTCTGCCTATTTATGCTTGTGAGACAAGTTGTTTGTGCTGTCAAAAGGAATGACTTGCTTAACTAGCTCTTTAGGGTCCATCTCAGCAGCAAGGAGACATCACTTGAGAGGTGTCAAGCTTCTAACCCATGTAGAAGCAAGGAGACAATGCAATTAGAATAGTTGGCAAAGTGATTAAGAGAGATACCATTAAAATTCACATGGTTTTGAGTAAAACAATTTGGAAAGCGGTTAAAGATCCCCAAGGTGGAAATATAATCATCATGGACGGTTTTTGGGGAGGGAAAAGAAAGAGAAAGAGCTGAGAAAAATGGAGAGAAAGAAAGGAGATAAGAAATTAAACCAAGAGAATGAGAGGAGTAAGAAGAAGAGGTAATGTCTTGAAGTTGAGATTTTATTTTCTCTCTCTCTCAAAGGCACTAAAATCAAGCATGATTTATTTGTTCAAGCAAGTCAAAGAAGTTGAAGATCAAGAGGCCAACTTGGAAAGCTTGAGGTTCAAGCAAAAGGAAGGAGTCCATAACTTGAAGGCTGACTCTTGATCAAGACAAATCAAGGTAGGACTTTTCTCTCTTTGATGGTAGAGCTTGAGAATTGACTTGTATGAACTGGATGAAATGTTTTATGTAATCAAATTAAAATATTCATGATGAGAGAGTGAACTTTTAAAGAATCGGTACTAAAAGTGCTCAAAATTGGAAGAAAGAAGTTGTAGGATAAAGGGCATTTCTCTAGTTTTTTTGTACACCAAAAAGTATTTTTCTAGTAAAGTAGATTCAATTAACTTTCCATGAGTCCAAGAATCATCAAAAAAATATTTTTGTGGAATTAATTACGATTTTTCCAACTTCGTGCTATATCTGTCTAAACTTATAAAAATCCATCTGTTGGACCAGATAACGGGCTGTTTTTGTAATGATTCAGAATGCAAAATCTTGCTAATAGTTTCTCATCGGAAAGCTCTATGAACTTAGTTTCCAACGCTTTTTGTTTCGTGTGAATAGGAATTTTCTAGAAAAAGTTGTGCCATCATTTTCTTGCGGGTAGTCGATGACACTAAGAAACTGCATGTTGAGTTTTTAAGGAACTTAATAATCAAAAAATGAATCACTAAATACTGCTCAGACTCCAAAGAATTCTGGAATAGTGATATGGTTTGAAAGATTATGGTAGTAGAAATTAAAAATTTGTGAAAGTAGCTGATAGTAAAGTTTTGGAGATAAATGAGAAACTTTCTCCAAAATATGAATTTAAGATTAGAGATTAATCATGAAGTTTCGTAAGAACTAATTCCAAGAAATTGTGATCTAAGTAAATTGTGGGCACTATTTTATTGTACCAAGATTTGTAAGATAAACGGATTTTCACTATTCAATGATACACGACGATCAGGACAACAAGTGAAGAGCGGGGATTGGAACTCGTGAATCGACGATTCGATGTCGAAGGACGATTCATTGGTTTCGATGGAATGAGTAAGTCGCAATGCACTTGCAACACCAAGTATGCATGAGGCTGTTTCGTTGCCAGGGTGCTTTCTTGTTGCAGTATATTCCCTTCTGCTTTTTTATCAGCAGCTTGGTTGACTTGGCCAATTCTTGAATAAACAAACCAATATGGCAAGATAAAGTTAAGCGAACCTATCTTTGACTCATAAAGCTTAGTCATGAGTCTTGGAATTTTAATAAACCTGGTTGGATAGTGTGATAACCCGCTTCCGTGTGTTCATGACGTTTTCTCATGAATTAAAATTTCTTTTACTTATTATAAAATTTCCTTTATTATTTTGATTTATCATCGCGGTGATGATTATTATACTTTGTACCAATAAGGATTAAAATAAACAAGTATGGATATATTTTTAAGTGATTGTGCATGTTGTAGTTTATATGAAAAACTACAATAATTTTAGTGTAGTTTGATAGAGAAACTACAACAAATTTATTATGTAGTTTTACAAAAAATAAATAAATAAATAACAAAACTATTTGTACCTTCATGAAACATTACACAAACATCAGACAGTGCTAAAAATGACAAAATTACATGTAATTTTATTTGACGTCACCCGACATTAAATGAGAGCAACCACCTTTAGGTAGAGATGTAAATTGTGTCGTGCCGTGCCGGCCCGTTTATCTTCGTGCCTATCGTGCTTCGTGCCGTGCCGGCCCATGGTTCAAAATGAGCGTCAAGCCCGCCCTACGGCCCATTTATAAACGTGTCGTGCTTTTGTTGTGCCGTGCCGTGCCGTGTTTGGGCCGTGCTTCCGTCGTGCTTTTACGCGTGTATATATTATTATACTAATTTTGTACTTATTTCATATCCATTTAAATAAAAATTGTTTAGTAAGAGTTATTACATTTGTTTTGATCCAAACAAAATACATTATTTAATACCAACATGAAATTAAAGAGAAAGTTAGTGATTAATAGTAACAAAATAATATTAATATTTAATTAAAATTTTGTTCAATAATAATTTT
This sequence comes from Boehmeria nivea var. tenacissima, assembly GCA_018132145.1. Lineage (NCBI taxonomy): Eukaryota > Viridiplantae > Streptophyta > Magnoliopsida > Rosales > Urticaceae > Boehmeria > Boehmeria nivea. The sequence goes on from CM030874.1 coordinate 10,773,395, forward strand.
ATTGAGAAAATATAAGATGTTATAGAAATAAAGACAATATATAATATTTTTTGGGTTGAAAATTGAACTATATATACATAATATGCAATAGATAATATAAATTTTAAGCAAATTTATGTCATATTTTATCGTGCTCGTGTCGTGCTCATTCCGTGCTATCAATCGTGCCCGTGCCGTGCTCGTACCGTGCCTAATCATGCTCGTGCCTTATTGTGCTTCGTGCCTTAAACCCTTGTCCAATCCCGGCCCGCCAACTTATCGTGCCGTGCTTAAGCCCGTTAATTATCGTGTCGTGCTGTGTTGTGTAACTAAACATCGTGTTGTGCTTCGTGCCGGCCCATTAGGCCCGGCCCGCTTTGACACTCTACCATTAGGTTACGACTTTTATGAGAATGAGACGTACGTGTTTAGAGAAGTGAATATTTCAGACCTTTTAAGTGTTAAATCGTATTGAAAAAGTGAAAGAGACATTATTGTGAGATTTAGAACTATGGCTATATTTTTAAATTATTCTTAGGCTATATAACAATTTATATAGAATATTGCATATCAATTTAAGGATCTTTCAATAAATTTTCCAACGATATATCATATGTGTCAATCGGATTAGTATAGATATAAGTTATGACTGATAAAAGTGTAGTGCGCGAACCTGTCCGCGAAAACGACACAGTTTTGAGGGCTGACGTCAAAACGACATAATTTCTCAAGTTAGGTCTATTTAAAGCCCATTGTGCGAATTTTGAAGCCTTAATAGCCTCTAAATACTTAGATGATTTTTGAGATCTAGAGACCCAGAAAACCACCATAAGGCCTTCAAGACTCAAATTCTTACGATTTCAAGGTAAATAAAATCCTTTTTTGTGATTTAGATTGATAAGTTTTGAACCTGAATTAATTTGAGCGTCGTTCGCATAGAAAATCACGCTTCAAGAAAGAGACACTATTGTGAGATTTATGTATTTTTTTACATTATTATAAACCTCGTCGGGATACGTTCTTGTTTTGGCTTCTCTCCGTTCATTAAACAAAATCACTTTTGGATGCAATAAGAAATTAAATAAACTATATTAACATTCTGAACTGCAAATAATAAAAATATCAAACAATTAAATTAAAGACGAAAACCAATAATAATAATTATGTTAGAGTTTCAATTTCGCTCAATTATGACTATATTTCTACATTTTAGTGTGCATTAATTTTAATTAATCAATTTTACTAACCTAGAGTAACATTTATTTCTATACCTTCTCTCCAGTGCCACATAAAATTGTGCTAAGTGTTCCTGAATCTATATCTCTATACAACTTGTTAATAATACTACATTCATTAAGTTATACTCTATTACTCTTTAGATAATTTATAAATTCGTCTACCTTTTTGATTTCACAACTAAAATTTTCCAGATTATCTAGGCTATGGTTATCTTTCAATCTTACCCCAACCTAAGTTATTCTACCTGATTCTCGACTACTTGAATGTTCCTCTCTCAAATAATAATTCTCACAGTATAAATAAAATTAATTTGTAGATAATAAATAAGAAAATTCATCAAACAAATTAATTGAGAAAATTAAACCCAATCATTGACCTAAACATTGAAACAATAATCAACAATTGAGATTCATCTACACCCTTGCTAATAAAAGAATTAGCCACTCATAATGTAGTCTACATCTCAAAATGATATGAATAAACTGAAAAAATACTAGAAGAAAAAGGTGGAAGAGAAATTAAGATTTCTCGAGTGTTGTATCTGCTTTAAGAACGCATCCAATCGCTCACCGGTATCTAAGAAATTGAGTGTTTTTTATTTATTTATTTTTTATTTTTTTTATGTGTTTTCCAATAAAAATGCTATTAGTGACCACATAATTTAAAATACATGATCGCTCAAACTTTGGTGATAATTTATCAAGTATTACTGACCACACTCGTGGTCATCAGTTTCAGCAATCACAAAGCCCATGGTCGTCAATACATATCAGTAAACCCTTACACTAGTGGACTATCGGCGAACATTTTTTTTGGTAATCCATAATATCATTGTTATGATGATGGAAAAAGTAATATTTGTAAAATAAAATATCTATAAAATTTCAGTGGATGTGATACTATTCTCAGGATTTCACATATTGAGCATAATCGTTTTGCAGTATAAAGTTTGATTAAAATCTATAAAATTTGATCCGAGGCAAAAGAAGAAGAAGGAGAAAAAGATTCTCCCATGGTTTAGACATTTGTGCCCATAGTATAGTGTAGACCTATAATAATTTTAGAGATTTTTAAAGATTTAATCAATCTTTTGGTTAATTTTTTAGGAATTAACCCTATAGTTACATGAATTTTAAAGATTTAGCTGTAATATACGTGTAAGATAATGTGTTATATAACATGTTACACGTGTAACATACGTGTATCATATTATGTTACGTGTAGGTTAGGCTAAACCCTTAATTTTGACATTCTAAGACTAAATCTTTTAAATTTTATCTTTAAAATAACTAATTTCTTAACTGATTCTAATTTTTAATATATTAGCACACATGTTTTATTTTTATATTAATGAATTCATTTTTTAAGTCTAATACAAAAATATTTCAATAATGAAAAAGAGAAAAAAATATTAAACATAATTTTGGTGTTCAATTTAAAAAGTATATGAATAATATGAAAATATATGAAAAAATAAGAATTTTATATATTTTTTTAAGCTAGCTAGCGCACAAAATATATGCACCATGGTAGAATCTTTTTTTTTTTTAAGTTTGAATAATCATCCGGTAAAATTTCAAGAGAATTAATGTAGTTTTCTCGAAAAATGAGCTAGGAGCCAAAATTTATTGAAACAAAGATGGTATATTAAAAGTACAATGTGGATTTACGACTGACATATAACATTAATGTTAAGTCTTGGTATATTTATGTGGTATTTAAGAGCATGATTAATTAATCCCTAAAAGAAGGTACATAATCAATTGAACAGGTAGACAATATATCTTTCATAATGCATTTAAGTAAAAAAAAAAAAAAAATCAGTCTCAGGCACAGCTAAAAATTTAGATAGAGCATGACAGGTACATGAACAATTTGCAAAATATTTTTTTATTCGAGTTATCATTTGATAAGTTGGAACATATTCCATATAAGACTCATTCTGTGCCCTAAAGCACTTCAATGAGAACACATATGCATTCTCTTTACCTTATATTTAATCCCATAAAAGAAAAAACATAAAAGAGGAGTATATAATTGGAGAGAGGAGGCTGTAGTTCAAGGCAAAAAACATGAAAAGGAAAAAATAAAAAATTAACAATGATAAAAAAAATAATAAAAAAAAAGCAAATAGCAATTGGCAATTTGGCATTAACGAAAAAGCATCTTTTTTTTTTCTTCCTCATATATTTTAATCCTTTTTGGCAGGAAAACACCCAAAACAATTCCATGACAGAATTCTATGTATATTGTCTCTAATCCCCATGAACTCTCTCTCTCTCTCTCTACACATAATATTATTAACCCCTATGCTCTCTTTTTTTCTCTCTCTCTATCCCTAAACATTCCAAGCATTAATATCTCGCCCCCCTCGTCCGCTACAGAAAGCCAAGATGGTTAGAGAGATGGGTCATTCCCACCCACTGATTCTCTCTCAATCATAACACCTCTCTCTCCACTCTCTCTCTCTCTCTCTAACATAAATAATAATCCACAAATCCTGATGACCTAATTTGTTTTCCTCTTATATTACCATAAACCATCTTTTCTGTGATGACATATCACACTAAAAACCACTACATCCACTCCCCCACTTCACTCCGACCAGACTAGTCCCATCCTTACCCCCCACCACCTCCCCTCCCCTACCCTCTTATTCAGGTTTTGTTTTTATACACTTCTCTAATTAAAAATAAATAAAAATAATAATAACAAATTTTAATTTTCCTTTTTTTTTTTGTATATTTATTATACATCTTGTATTTTCCTTTTCCATCGACACAATACCATCTCTTATTACTATCTCTCTCTCTCTCTCTCTCTCCCTTCTTTGTTGCTAGCTAGCTAGCTAGCTCTAACTTTTAAAAAATAATAATAATAAAATAAAATAAAAAAATTCTCTTTCTCTCTTTCTCTGTTTTAATTTTTTCTTTTTCCCCTAGTCCCTGATCCGGCTATAAATCCCATATCCCACAAATTTTTTTTTTTTAAAGCACCAAAAAAAGGAAATGTCACTGGACATGAATATGGCCTCCTCCGAACGTGTTTGTTATGTCCACTGCAACTTCTGCAACACCATCTTAGCGGTATATTACAATTGACCCCTCAATTTCTTCCAGTGATCTCTCCTTATCATAATATATAATTATATGACAATATTTACTTGTGTTTCTCTTCTTCACATATTAATTTGATCTCTTTCTAAAGCGTTTTCTTTCTCTATCAAGCCATTTTCAGCTTCCGAATTGTTTTGACAATTAAGTACATGGATTTATTAATTCGTCATGACTGACCGTTGGTTTTCAGTTTTTTATATTCTTAAAAAAAATTAATATTTTAAGAGAATTTTGACTCTATCTTGTAGATAAGTTGATTTGCTTGAATTGACCCCAATTTTGATTGGTTTTCTCTGTGATTCAGATGATGATCATATGTGTATATATATAGACAGAGAATTCTCTCAGTTTGTAACTGGGTTTTCTTTTTCACTCCCCAAGCCTGAAAAGGCAAAGAAGAGAGTTATATATATATATAAATATATATATATATATATTATGTGAATGCATTAAAAGATGATTGGTCAGTGATTTCTGACAAATCATCACAAAAGAAAAATCAGACCCCCAAAAGAAGATGTTAGGTAGAGCTACCATATCTCAGCAGTGACTATAGAGAGATTGATGATCCTATATATATTGCTAGCTAAAGAATATATAATGATGATCTCTATGGTGTTACATTTTCAAGCCCATACATCACTAGGGCTTGAATTAGGTCATTATTCGAAGTTGTGGTGCTAGTTTAGATTTGGAAACCCTTTTTTTATTCGCAAGCTTCATAGGAACATTTTGAAGCAATCAATTTGATGTCACTATATATATACACTATACTCTATACTATATGGTATGGATGAGATCTATACTATATATGATTAATATTTATACATACTGTACCATAGGGTTCTTTGAGATCTCTCTCTCTCTCTTCTCTAGAGCTTCTGTATTCTCACATATGATGCCACTCTTGGCATTAAATATGATGAAAGTCTCTTGCATATATCAGGTTTGTACATGATTTCAGTACAAAAAAGTTGTGTTTCCCTTCTCTTATAACAAGAACTTGTGGTGTAGAGAGAGAGAGAGAGAGAGAGACCAAAGAAAATCATGGCCAAGTCCTTTCATCATCATATGCCAGCTGATCTGATTTGGAAAAAACAAAACAAACCAAAAAAAAAACCCCATATTTTTAATTTGAATATAATGCAATATATATATATATATATATCGCCGATCTCCCAAAAAAAAATATGCATAAAAACATTTATTTTTTTTTTGTTTTGCAAATTTTTGTAATGTTGTTAGAAACACTGCAAGAAAGAAAAGAAGACAGTGCAATGAATTAGTCTTCGTCTTCATGATGATTCATCTTTCTTTTTCTTTTCTTTATAAATTTAAGCCTTTGATGCTTATAGCTAGTGGTTAATACTGGCAATGGCCTTTAATGGTTTCCGTTCCAGTCACGTCGCTTTCCATTGCCTCTCTCATCTCTCTCTCTCTCTCTCTCTCTCTCTCTCTCTCTCTCTCAGCTGCAACGTTTTCTATCTTTTATCATAACATATCTCTCTTCCCTTGCTGGGTGTCAGTCACAAAAGCCAGAAATATTTGCACCAAATGGAAAAATAATATTAGAAATTTTACATATCAGAGAGATCAGATCAGAGAGAGAGAGAGAGAGATCATAGGCCTTTGAAATTAAACAAAAGTCTCATAGTTATTACCCATGTGAGTTCTGTGAGCACTGATGTCACTTGTTATATAAGGCCTCTTTCATGCTTGTTTATCTTATTATTGCTTATTTTTCATTTGCTCAGATTATATATCAAACCTAGTTATAGTTGAGAGTGTTCTTAGCCATTGGGCTTCTTGTTCTATATATTCTCTTCTCTCTTCTTCTAAGCAAAGAATGTTCTTGTTTATTGTCTCTAACTTGTGTTCCTGGCTGATAAGTAAAGCAAATATAAAGATTCAGTTCACAAGAAATGTTCTTTATTTTTTCTCGGTACATTGCAGCGTTTGTTGTGCTTAGTTTGTTTTTTCAGAAAGACAAAATGTTCTCAATTAGTGTTGACTGGATTTTTTTTTTTTCGCTTTTGCACATTCCAATATAGCCTTTCACTTTCTCAAAGCAAATCATATGATCAGTTAGGTTTTTCTCTGAGTTCGGAGACATTGCAATGTCTAAACTTTTCCGGGCAAAAATAACAGAGATCAACAACCCCTCTCTCTCTCTCTCTCTCCCTCTCATTCTTTCTCTTCCTTTGAGAGAGAAAAGGAAAAAAAATCTGCACATATGTATATATATATATATAGCTAGAATGAACACTAATTTATATATACATCTGAACGCGACATATATATTCCATTCCATTCCATTTTGTTGTTCCCAATGAAAATATAACAAATATGTATATGTATATGTGTATGTATTGGCAGGTTAGTGTTCCATGCAGTAGCTTATTTACAATAGTGACAGTGCGATGTGGGCATTGTGGAAATCTGCTGTCCGTTAATATGGGAGCTTCACTCCAAACAGTCCCTCCTCAAGATCCCCAGGTAATATAATTACCCATATGTGCTTTTGTCCCTCTTTTTTTTGGGACATTCTCTCTTGGGTACTTCACTAATTAATTAATATTACTAATATATAATTAATTAACCAAGCCCTCATAACACTCATAAATTGCATAAGCCAATGAGTCAGTACATTTCTTATTACTGACTCAGATTCCGCAAAATCATAACTGGCAAGAGCCATTGTTGGTTCTTTGCCAGAAATGAACAAAGAAATTGACTATATTTGTTCATCACTTTGAATGATACACTGAAAAAAAAAAAAAAAAGATTTGAGAAGTGAGAATAAGAGTAGTACTCTACTAATTAATTGATGGCAATGCTTAATGATTTGTTTGAATTTTAATTACTTAAAGCCCTTTATAGCTCTATTCTATGGTAGCTATAATATGGCAAGACTTGGTGTGTATACATATATGTGCTTAATTATGGATTTGGTAGGATTTTACTTATGACAAAAAGTTGCAGAAACAGATTCCAAGCACAGATCAAGATTCAGGTAACAAGAACAAGGAACATGGATCATCATCTTCCAAGTGCAGCAAGATCGCTTCTCTCGAATCCGTTACTCATCAGCACGATCAACCGGCTAGGTCACCTCCTATTCGCCGTGCGTATTCTTTTAACTTTCGAATCTCGCAATTAATGTGTTCGCGCATATAATAATTATATAATAATTTCTTTTAATGAAGAGAGAAGAGATTCGAACTCTAGAGTGTGTGTACACATGCATATATATGCGCACATTTGCACACATTTATGCATATATTTTTTGTTTTTAAATGAAGAGAAACCGTAATAGGAATGTATGTTATCGGTGTCTTATATCTTTGAATTTGACACATTTAGAAACATTTTCTTGTGGAAATTTAAGACTTTGGTATAATGTTCATATCAGTACTAAGCTATTGTTAATTAATTCGCATTATAGCCTACTTTGCTAAGCATCAAATAGCTGATACATGGTCTTCTAATTTCCTCATGTTTTCATAAACATCTGTAAATGAAAATTCGATTACAAATTAATTATGTCGGCTTATGATAAACGCGGGTCGATGATCTATAATTGGTAAAATCTTCGCTCTACAAATTTTCTATTTCAAGAACCGGAATTGAACATTCGGTTTATTCCCACATTTTGTCATGTTTTGATGAGCAATTACATCCATTATCAATTTTAGGAACCAAGTATTAATTATATTGCAATGCATACATAATTGTGCATTCTATGAAATTTTTTCTTGATTACATACTTAAGTAGTGTGTGTTTCTATTATGAATTCAAAGGAATGTACTAAGCAATACTAAAAAAATAATAAAGTAAATACACATAGTTCATGATGATCCAGAATCATTCTCTTCTTCTTTGTGGTACAAAAGTATTTTTCCATTATTGAATGGATAAAAAGAAACTCCATTTCAAAGGGAAGACAAACAAATAAAACAGTTATTTATTTATTTATTTTGTGAATAAAAAAAAAAAAAAACCAACGAGGCATCTCATATGTTCTCTCACATCAGATCATGGCCCATTGGAGATGTTGACACTACGTTAGAAATTTGACTCTTTAATTAAATTATTATAGCTGTGCCCTACGTAGAACCTATTATTGATGAGTTGTGCATGAATACACAATACAGTACTTCTAAAAAGTTATCTTTTTACCATAAAAGAAAATTAGTTCTAACCAGTGGACTTGCTTTCTTTTTTGAATGAAATATCTAGCTAGCTCTAGCTAGCCTTTAGCCATATAACAATATTCATGTATAAGCACATTATACGTACATATAACTTGTTTGTGTATATATATTTATCCATGTATTCATAAACATATATACCACTAGCTAGTTGATGAACCTTGCTCCTTTTTCTTTTTTTTATTTATTTTTTTTAATTTTATTTTATTTATATTATTTAATGTGTTTCTCAGCCCCAGAGAAGAGACAACGAGTACCATCAGCATATAACAGATTTATTAAGTAAGTTATTCATTCATTACTGATTTGGTTTTACAATAAGAACAAGAATATATATTTCAATTTCGGATTAACCTATCTTTTGCATGCATATTTAATACTAGCTGCTGAGATTTTGACTGTTTTTAGTTATAAAAAAATGAATCATGTATGGACATATAGTTCATGATTTAATGGCTCAGTTAATTATGCTTCATGATATCTATTAAAATTTTCTAATTTTGTCTTTAGATCATTTGATAATTGTTTCACTGCATTTTTTATAGGGAGGAAATCCAAAGGATTAAAGCTAGTAATCCTGACATTAGTCACCGAGAAGCCTTTAGCACAGCTGCTAAAAATGTAAGTAATTTTTTATTGATTATTTGTTCCAATGTTTTATAAAGACATAAAATATATCTTCTCTCTCAAAAAAAAAAACAAAAACAAAAACAAAAACAAAAAACAGAGAGAAAAAAAAAAACTAATCTGTAACGGATTAGTAATTAGTTCTAGCTGCTTGACGTATAATAATAGCTAGCCTAGCTACATTTAGGAAATTAATACATCAGAAACACCCAATTAGCTAGTACATCGGTATTGATGAAGACTAAATGATACACGCCATTTATATATATATATATATATATATATAATATACTATTTGCAATTAGATCATTTATGAACTATATTTATAGGCTTTTCTCAGTAAATAGAATTGATTACAAGTGACCTATTAATGTGGAGGTTAATAATATATAATCAACCTATAAACCATTAGCTTTAAATCTGGCAAGAATTGCTACACAGTATTAATAATATTGCTCTTTTAAATCAGGTATCTCTCTCTTAATAGTTTTGTTCACAACATTATTGCTATTTCGTTAATAATATATCGCAACTTAATTTGTGCTTCTTTTTCTAGGCAATAAAAGAGTATCATATTTTATAATAAATTTTCCTAATTAATTCACCATGCTCAATAGAACTAACAATTCGGTTATTAAATCAATCAAATAATGTAGAAACAAACTGACAAGAGAAAGACATGTTACACATATATATATATATTTCAGTGGGCACATTTTCCTCACATCCACTTTGGGCTAAAGCTTGATGGTACTAAGAATAAGCAAGCAAAATTGGACCATCCGATTGGAGGAGATCAGCATCAAGGAATTCAAAAGACCAATGGATTCTACTGAATCCAAAATGGTATCTCTATCTGTCAATATATTAACTAGTATATATATATATATATATATAATAACTGGCTATATATATTACATATATGTGGCAATTTATCTAGTTAATTTTCCTATGTATTCAATCGTGCAACTATATATATTTTGGAAATTTTAAGAGGTTGATGGTATTTCCTAACTGTACTACTTAGGAATGACCATCTTTAAAACCTTTGCCTTTTGTAAGTGTGCTTATATATTTGTTTCCCTTATTTCCAACATTAGTGCTTTGTGTTTCACTAGTGACTTATCATTCTATGTAATTCTCAAACACTAGTGACTTATCATTCTATGTAATTCTCAAACTTATTAATTTTGTTGTTGTTTTTTTTTATTTTATTTTTAAGTTACGTTTTCCATATATAAATATGCATATGCAGTTTCTTTTGGAATATTTTATGTATTTATGTTTGAAACTTTTTCTTTTTGGGTCTGACGAGTACTGCTTCTTTGTATGGCTGATAATTGATATGACATTCCATGATTTGGGGATCCCACCCTGTGAACCGTGGGTTTATACAATCTTCTTACATTTGGACCGGCTTTATATATATATATATATATGTATGTTGGACAATAGCAGGTATAGATCAGAAAGGGGAAAAAAATGAAAAAAGTAACTATGTCCTATATTAATTGATGAACATATTAATAAAGAAAGCATTTATAAATGTGACGATTTTGTGAACTATCAATAGTATACGGTTTATAATAATTTAAAAAATACATAAAAATAAACTTTTTTCCTATATATAAGTACAGTTTACATATTTTATTTTCGTATTATTGATTCATTTTTAAAATTTAAAACTAAAATTATGTTCAATCAGAAAGATGAAAATTAAGAAAGAAAAAAAAAACCAAAAAAGATAATTTTTTTTCTTTTTCATCTTCAATTGAGCATAATTTTAGTTCTAAAATTAGATAATGAATCAGTAAGATGAAAATAGAGTATGTAATGTGCTTATATATAAAAAAAAATTTATTTTTATATATTTTTTAAGTTATCATAAGCCGTACACTATCTATAGTTCACAAAATCGTCACTTATTGTAGCATCTTTCAAAAACATATGTCTTAGATATGTTGTAATTTTATTCCTTGGATTATAGATATACATAGAGTTTCTTTCATAGGACCATTGAATGTTGACATCATACATTGTAATTATGTGTTTTTTGAAATAATCCCTGAGTTTTGTCGACTTTTATATCGATCTAGACAATAGAATGATTATTTTAGACTTTTAAAAAACACAAGGATGAAACTAGAAAGTCACAAAATTCATGAATTATTTAAAATTTTTTCCTGCAATATATATATATAGGGGTATAATTATTTAATAGAGCACGAAAAGTAGCATTCCCTCCCTGCCACGGATAATTATTCTTTGACTAGATTTAATTAGTGAATAATCACAAGCCTTTTTTGTTTTGCCTTTTTTTTTTTTTGTTTTTTTTTTTTTGAAAAGTGATATTAGAAAAGCCTATTTCAATAACCTAGATAAGGAATAAAAAGTGTAAATTAGTGGTTCAACAGGAAATTCTCTTAAGAAAAAAAGCATGCATGCAGATCCTGGCAATAATTGCAGTAAATATTGTTTGCAAGAAAAAAAAAAAGTGCAGTAAATATTGCCTCGGTATCCACAAAAACTGAACAATTGATAACAATCCAACAAACATTCTCTCATAAATATATATTATTACTAATTATGACAAATAAGAAAACACTACTAATAAGATATTAGCTTATATAGTTCGTCAACCAAACATTCTTCTAATTGCATGAATATTCTTCTACTTTCGAAACACATGAAAAGATAAAGAAAAAAGAAAAAAAAAAAGCCCAACAAATTACTTAATAATAATAATAACCTAGCTTGCATGATGGTGCTGTAGAAAGTACGTCAGTGATTTTTCTCTCGTATAAAGCAAAAACCATCTTTGGAATGCAAACCTAGCGAGCAGTTACTAATCAAACTTGGATATAATCATCAAGTAATTAAGACTTCACTTAAAATGATCAACTTAAGTAACTTAAATCATATCATTTTGTTTGTCTCCACGCCATTAATTGCTCATTAAGTGTACACCCTAATCAACTATAAGAAAAGTACGTACACTAATTACGTTATAATTAAGATATACATCTACATATATAAGTAGTACAGTCTATACATTAATTTTTTTTTTTTCAAGTAACACTAGTTTTCTTCTAATATGGCAATACAAGTCTTATTACAAAAGGCTCAAGTTATCGATTTTAATAAAATTGAGAAGAAGGATATTAGTATTAGTAGTTATAAGCACAAAGAAACACAAACATAAAAACAGAAAGAGAGAGAGAGAGAGAGAGAGAAGAGGGAAATGGTTGATGATCAGAGCACAGAATCTGAAACGTCAAATCATGCAGTTGGTGTTTTGGAGGGATGTGTGAACTCTCTCTCTCTCTCTCTCTCTCTCTCTCTAAAATGAATGAAAGTAGTGGGTGTTGTCCAAAAGATAGATAGGTGGATCTTTCTTACTTTAGTCGTATATATGGCTTTTGCAAAAGAACACAATTTAATGTCTGAATTGGACTGTCATGTCAAGTATAACTCATAGGCAGCTGGGACTCAGAGAGAGAAAGAAACTCATATCTGCCATTATAACAAATATTAAACAAAACCCACTACCCTTGGCCTACTAGGAGAGAGAGAGAGAGAGAGAGAGAGAGAGAGAATTTGGTTCAACCCTTTTTTTTTTTTTATTTTTATTTTCCCCTCGGTACATAGACGATAAACATCAAATGCCCACCATTTTGGTCTATGTGCATTTTCAAAAAATTTTCATTATATCCAACTTTATTTATGTTATATTTTGACACGCGCACGTACGTATTAGAACAATGCATAAATCGAATTGTGAGTCACAACAAAATAAGTAATAGTTAGTTTTTATAATGAGCTCTCATCGGTTGGGAATTTAATATGCAGTAAACAGATTTGGACTAACTTTATTCTTTTATCTTTTTTCACGAAAAGTTATCTAATGCCGAAACTCTCACCTTGCAAGTTGTTGTTGCTTTTTTTTTTTTTTTTCTTTTCTCAAAAGGTAGAAGAGTGGCTTAAGGTTCAAATTAATTTTGTTGTTCTTCCTACATCGACAAGATTCGAATCTAGAGAATTTTATTATTATTATAGTTTAGAAACTATAATCATCTAATTTTTCGGAGATACCCATTTGCTTAATTTTTATGGATGGGCGTGATTGGAAAGTTTGGTGTCCGGGTTTTCATAGGTAATAGCTTTGCTGAATTATTCTCTTGGGCCACGAGGCAAAAGGTTAGTTCAGAGGTTTTTTCACTGGGAGATGTAGTGATTTTTGGAGTTTTTGATACTGTTTAGAGCTCGTCGTAACTAGGGATGGCAAATGGATGGGTTGGGGCGGGTTCTTGACTCCCCATCCTGCCCCAACCCGTCAATTGGCTTTTTCTCGTTTGCCCCGCCCACTTTACTCCACGAGGTAAACAGAGCAGCGTAGAAGATTCTCCAGAGGGTCAACAAGTAACCCGCCCCACCCGTTGATCCATTTAATTTTTTCTTAATATATATATATATAACAACGTGCGGCTTGAGATATGCGATTCGTATACGTGCGGTTCTACATATCCCGTATATATATTTGTAATGTTTGCTATTTATATTAAATATATTCATACACATACGATAGTGATAAAAGACGGTAATTTAATGATAGTGAAAATCGAAGGAGTAATTCTAAACTTAAAGATCGATGCTGTTTGAGAGATAGGTTAAAACAAATTAGTTTAATTTTGTCAATAAATTTTCTTAGTGGATGGATTTCGTGTAGGTTGATAAAAAAATCAGTGGCTACCCGACTGATAACTCAACTAAACGGGTGGGTAATTCTATCCACTTTACATTTATTTTGGGGTGGGGTATGAAGTGGATACCTGTATAGTAACCGCCTCAACGGGTTTTTTTTGTCATCCCTAGCAGTAACATACAACTTTTCGAGGGGCATTCAACGTCTTTTTCTGCAACCAAGGCTCGTGTCTAAGCATTGGTTAGGGAAGCGGATAATTTTGACTTGGGCTTTATATATAACTCAGTTGAGGATCTAGTCATTATTCGACGTCTGTGACAGGTTGTTATCCAAAATTGAGTATCATCAAGGAGGTGATTCGGAGTTTTCCTCTTAAGAATTGGATTAAGTGTAATATCGATAGCTTTGTGGTAGGTTTGCTAGGTCTTAGTAGTTGTGTTGGTATTTCAAAACTTCTCAAGTGTTTACTAAAGGATGATTCACATTGGGTATTGGTGTATTGGTGTTTGTTATGCTTTTGAAGCTGAGATGATGACGTTTATTATTGCAATTTAGATGACTTTTGAATTTAACATGATAAATTTATAGGTAGAAATAGATTCTTTGTATATTCATGATAATTTGTTCATTTAGAGCTGGTAAAATTTCTTGGTGTATCCGCATACGTGGCTGCAGGCGGTTCAAATTGCGAAAAAGATGAGCTTAGTTTTTCTGCACATTTATAGAAAAGAAAAGTGTGTTATAGGTAGACTTACTACTCGTGTTTCTTCTTAACAAATCAAAGATAATGGATGAGCATTTCAGATAGCTTGGCGACGCTTGCTTTCAAAGATCATATAAATATTGCGTTAGACATATTTTCCAATCTATGATCTCATGCACACTTTTTCTTTGTCCAGATTTTTCCTTTTTAGTTTTTTTGGACAAAGTTTTTAATCAGGTTCCATTCATATGGGTAAACCTGATAGGATATTTTTTTTAATCTTTATTTCAACACTTTTGGCCCCCCTTTTTTGTCAGTTATAATTTTGATCTTACCGTATATATAATATTTTCTTTCTTTTCTACAATATATTCAAACATTTTAGAGGATCTTCAAATGAATATCAACCTAGTTGGGAAGCTTCTGAAAAATCAAGAGTGTGCCTACTTTATTAAGATGCGTTCCTAAAAAAATCGATTTTATTTTTTTAAAAGTTATGGTTGCTCTTTTTTAATAATTGGAAGAAGGGAAACTCGAATTTTTTTTAGTCGGAGCCAAGTCCGCAACCACAATAATATGTTATAACTAGGTTGGAGCATTTAACATCAAGGAAAAAGGAGCATTTTAACTAGGTTGGCTTTGTCTCTGAACTCATTATCATTAAGAAATATATAAAAGGAAAGTGTATGTGGTAGGGACCGTTTTTGGTCCCTGGGACCGTTTTTGGTCCCTACCATAGGGACTATCTTAAAATTTATTATGAGTGTTTAAGATTTTAAATTTTAATTTGCCTGTTTTTTCAAAGCGGTATCTTGGATTTTTTTTTTTTTAGCATTTTGGTGGAAAAAAAAAACACATTTTTTAGGGGTAAAAGTGATTTTTTTTTTGAAAAATTGGGCCTAAATAGTAATATAATAAAAATAAGGGGGTTAAAAAGTAATTAAAAAAGTTTTTTGGACAATTCTCAGCCACATATTTTGTTCCTACGATAGGGACCGTCACAGCCACAAACTGCAAATTTGGGCCACGTACGTTAACACTTTTAGGTGGTAATCACTAAAAGAGAAAAAAAAAATTTTGCATGATGTAGGAACTAATGAAGATTAACCTATAATAACATAAATGGATAAGGTCTCTCTAGATAGAAAACTTAGCGATTCAATCCGTAGAACCAAACCACAATGTTCTTGATTGGAAAACGCTGCCAAATAAGCTTGATAGTTCGCTACACAGTTGCCTTTTCTAAAGAACATATGTGAGAAACCCAAACAATAAGATGTTCCACATGATTCAAAGCTCTTAATTCGCCATCAATTTCGAAGAGTCCACGAGATGTTAGTTGTTTGTTTTGTATCTAAACATGTGATACACATCCATAGATCGAGTTGGTTTTGACCCAAATCATTTCATGACAACATTATATATACATACATGTACGAGTTATTTATACAAATGCTCTCTAATGTGTGTCATATTTGAATGTTACATTCTCATCTTTTAAAATTGACACCTTACTTTCTGATGTTTAGAAAAATTATAAGTATACCTCCTTTGTCATAATCTTGAAAGAAAAAAAAAATGGACGGAAGTAGTAATGTGACAATAATTAGGTGACTTTTATAAATTTTAAAAGATCAAACGTCTTAAAATTATGTAAACTATAGTAAATAATTTTCTAGTTTTTTTCACAAATATCCTCTTATATTATTATTATTATTATTTTTTTTTTGTCAAGATGTACCCCAATCTTTTAAAATTATGTATTCACATTTTTTTTTGGTCCATATTTTAGACAGATTGAAATAAATGGATGATCTTATAACGTTTTCAAACATCATAGGCACATGTGTTCATTTTGAAAGGTTGAGGTCTAATTTGCAAAGATAGTACTGCATCATCGAGGAGCATTTGTATAAATAATTCTACATGTATATATGCATGTATATACGTGTGTAATGTGAGAATAAACGTACCCCACTCTCATGGCTCATATTATTATTGTATACAATTCATTTTCTCATATACTTCGACAAACAGACGTGATTATTCTCAATATAGATATATCGTCTCAATCACGCTGTAAACTGAGAATCATGTTCTAATTTTTGTAAAAATTGGGTGCGTGTCAACTTTGTTGTGTTTTTAATTTTTTGTCTCTTTTATTAGAAAAAAGACTCAGACTTAGCATTTTTCTACGAATGATAAGTTGCAAAAATATATATCAAAATTAAGCTGTTCTTTTAAAATAGGGAGAAGTGAGAAAGTAACTAAATTCGGCTCTACAATTGAAATATAAATATTCAGTAATTGAAAAAAAATAGTCATTTTATATCAATTACATATACATTAAAATTATAGTTCAATCAATTACCACTAAGCAAGTGATTAAATTGATTGGGTATATTTTGTTATAATTTTCTAAATATTGATAATTTATTTAAATTATGTTGTTAAGCCATCATTTTTCCAAGTGTATGTAAATGTATTTGAGACACGTTCCTAACTCAATATACTTATTAAAAAAAGTGTTAAAAATTAGTATTTGCTGTAATTTCTCTTTAAGATATAATACATGTTTCGAAATTTTAAAAATATAGCCTTCATCATAAACTTTTTAAAAAAAGTAGCTCAAATTTTGTTATCTTATAAAATTACTAACAAATATTATTTAACTTTTTGTTAGAATATTTCCAACAAAGAGTATTAATATCATAATATTTCAAGACGTTTATTATTTTTTAAAAACATAAAAAATTGGGGTATTTGCCACATTTCATCGGAGGTAACAGTTTGAACGCATTATATATGTCGTGCAAAATGCAATATCAAATAGGTCAAGTACTCTGGATTTGGCTACTTTATTTGCTGAACATTGAACATATTTCTTCTCCTTTGCAGAAAAACGAGTGTGAATAACAAAAATACAAAAAATAGCTTGTTGTACCAAACTCTAGATCATAATAAATTCCCTCGCTACTTTCTTTTTTTAGGGGGAAAAAAAAGGAGAGAAAAAAAGGAAAAAAGAAAAGCGGTGTATAGATCAACCGCATTAGCTATTATTATTGAGTTGGGATTTCAGTATATATACCTATCTAAGCATTCAATATTAGCGTATACATCTATCATCATCATTTTAATTTGAATGTAGAATCTTCTTGTTTCTCATTTGTTAACATCATGATATATTCATGATAATAAATTTTCGTAATATTCAAACAGCCAATGGATTGTTTATATGCTAAATAAGTGGAGAAAGTTAAAATACATACTTAAGTACAAGAAAATATTTGATTACGTGCTGCTAAAAATTTGCATAAAAAATATATATGGCACGGGATTTTCTAACAAATATAGCTGAATTTATGATTTTATTAATGACACAATCAGCTTTTTCTTCCAAACATACTATCAAATTGAGAAAGTTAGTTAATAATGAGAAAGTTTTGAGCTTTTAAAAATTATAGTTATTTGTAATACTTAATTCAACCAAAAAAAATTACTTTAAATTATCTCATTTTTATGTTCTCTTAATTCTAAGAATTTAGGTACCTGGATAAGAATTTTAAGAAAATAATCATTTTTTTATTAATAAAAAAATTAATTATTTTCTTGACTAAATGATGATGATATAGTTTTACCTTTATGTTCTTAGTTCTCTTATGTATTAGTGACTAATAACTTAATTTAAAAAAAAAATCATCATTTTTTTAAAACATAGATGAATAAATAGTCGAACACTAAATATAATATATTTCATCAACAAATTGTATATTAAAGACTATAATAATTATGTACTCAATAATATCAGAGCTTTATGTATCCTAACAAGCAAAGTTCATGGTCTTCCAAACTCTGTGATCACCCAGAATTTTTTCCCTTGCATTCCAGCTTCCCTTTTTTTCTTTTTTTTTTTATTATATATATCTGTCTTTTATGATTGGTACCACACCTCAATTTCCATCATAGACTTTCCATTTGCCATTTATCCTTTTTCCGTCCTCTCTTTGATGATAATCGTCCTGAATGTCCAATATTGTACTATATATGCTCTTTTTTATTTCTCTTTAATTATGTATGTCGTCTTAATGTCTTCTCACAATGGGTGTCTCTTATTTTATTTTTATTATTACCCTGAAAACGTCTCATCTTTCAGAATTGTGTCACCAACGATTTTGATCTATAAATACATTTTTTTTCTTTTTTTTTTTAAATAAATAAATAAAAACTTTGCCATCTATTATACTGCATGGACTCTATTCTTCTTCTTCTTCTTCTTCCCCTTTAAACTTTGATTCCATAAATTAGAACGTTCGTCTGGAGTTCTATATGCATGCATGGAAATGTAATGTAAACTAAGATAGCTGAGAAATTATTTTCAAATTTTAAATTGCAATTACTTGTGTTTTATAATTAAGTATAGGTAGATAAGAAAGTTGCTGATCAATTTATCTACTCCTAATTTGTTTGAGAAAATAATTATGCTTAAAATCCCCTATTTTTTTCGAAATAAAAAACCCCTCAATTTCCAAGAATTTCATATTTATCGCTCGTATTTTCAAAATAGTTTTATTCACACGCCCTTTTTCTCTTTAGAAATTCCACTTAACTTAAAAATTATTATTACTAATTCATATAGAATGACAATATTAATATTATGAAATTAAACACACATTCAATCAAAAAAAAAAAAAAAACTGCTCACATTTTTTTCACACACCCTTCATATCATCTCTTCCCTTTTTATTTCTAAAAAAACTAACTCAAAACCTCTCTTTAACAAAAATAAAATAATAATAATAATAATAATAATAATAATAACTTAATGCAAAGACTTTCTTTTTTTGTATAAAAAAAACGCATAAACTATTTGTTATATAATGTATAGACCAATTTTTATTAGTGTTTTTGCTCCTTTTATCTATTAATTGCAATACACATTGTTGTTTGTACATATATATTTTTTCATGTTTTCATTATATAGATTTTACCTTGCATATATAATTCTTGAATAGTTGAGTTAATATTTTTAAAAAAAAATCTATTGTAGAAATAAATTAGTAGGTGGGTTTCAAAACAGGAAAAAATATAGCTTGTAAGAATAAATTAATGGGTGTGTGTTTGGGGAAACAAAAAAAAAAAAGAAAGAAAAAAGAGAAAATAAAGCTTGTAGAAATAAATTAGTAAGTGAGTTTACAAAATAAATAAATAAACCTAGTGGGTGGATGTAGTGAAAAGTAATACAATAATAAAATAAATATATTGTAATAAGTTATAGAACTATGGTCAATTTTAGAATTTGTAGGATTATGAGATAAGTAATTTTAATTTTTTTTAATTCAAATCAAGTGTGTATAAAAAAAAATGTGGATAGTTAAAAGGAGTGTGTGAATAGAATTATCCTTTTTAAAATCTTGTTACCATTTTCGCTATTTTTTATCATTACTATCTTTACTTTAATAAATATATTTTATAGCACCATATTCAAGGGTCTTTTATTCACTCATTCTGGATTTATAAATGGCCTGCAAAACTCTTGAAGGATCTAAATCTCTGCATTCGTAATTTTTTATGGATTGGCTCATTTTTTGAGAAGAAACTAGTCACCGTGGCTTGGAAAAAAATTTGCCAACCTTTTCATAATGGGGGTTTGGGTGTATCAGAGATGTGACTATCAATAACAGAGCGCTCCAGATGAAATTTGCTTGGGATTTGATTACTAGAAAGACGCCTATCACAGATTTTCTTAGCTTCCGCTTTTTGATTAATGATCTTACTCCGAGGGAATCTAGCGTCGTCTCTTCTATATGGCCTAGCCTTAAGATTGCTTTCAAAGCTCTCATGAGGAACTGTTGCTGGCTTGCTTGCAATAACTCTAAGCTCAATTTCTAGACGTCGAATTGGTTGGGCTATCCTATTTTGGACAAGATTCTCGTCAACGAAAAGGTGAGAAGTAGACTCAGAGCTAAAATTTCTGATTTCAGAATTGAAAACTCCTGGCACATACCTGAGGTACATAATTCTAATATCCTAGACATTTGTAAATATATCTGCAGCTATGTGTTAGGTGAGCATCAAGATCTTTTGGTTTGGAAGAATTCTACTGATGGTTTCCCATCTTGTTGCAAAATCTACGACTCTGAGTCTTACCTGGTTAGTCCCTACACTTAGGGCAAACAAATTTGGGCTAAATTCATTCCGCCAAGGCGATCTATTCTAATTTGGAAGATCCTTCATAACCGCTTAGCCACAGAGGAGGAAATTCAATCTAGGGGATTCCATTTCGCCAGCTGTTGCAGATTCTGTTACTCTTCCTCCGAATCATTATTTCATTTGTTTTGGAGATGCCACTTTGCGCAATTCCTCTCGATGGACATTTTTGGAAAATTAGGTTTTTTACCGTGGCACGGGAACACAATCACTGATTTGTTGTCTTGGGCTATTTCCAAGCAAGTTAGCTCACAGATTTTCTCTCTATGGAAAGCGGCGATTTTCGCAGTCTTTGACCTTATTTGGACTGCGCGCAACAAACGGGTTTTTGATGGAGTCTCTGCCTCATTTTTTTCAGCAAGAGCGAGTGTTTGGGTGTCTTTCAGAGAATCGAATAAATTCAACGCTGGATCAATTCAAAAAAATATGGATGGTTGGATAATTATTCAAAGACTCGGAGTTCAAGCCTGCTATTCGCCCTCTCCTTCGATCAAGGAAGTTATCTGGAATTTTTCGGCGAAAGGGTGGATTAAATGCAACATTGATGGCGCTGCTCACGGTTCTCCGGGACTGGCAGGTTGTGGTGGCATTTTCCGGAATTGCCGTGGATTCACCAAATGTTGTTTCTCTATACGGATTGGTAACCAGTTTGGTTTTGTTGCTGAGAATGTGGCATTTATTATTGCAATTGAAAAGGCTTCCAAATTCAATTGGTCAAACCTATGGGTAGAATCTGATTCTATGTATGTCGTCAATCTTTTTAATAACGGAGTAGGGAAGATCCCCTAGAATCTCCGAAATAGATGGTTGGGCGCTGTTAAAACTTCTAAAAAGATTGGTGTGGTAATGTCACATATATTCAGAGAGGGTAATTGTGTAGTGGATAACCTTGTGTCTCAGGCAGCAGGGACTCAACATCAAAACTGGTGGATGCATATTCCTAGCAACCTTGCTTCGCTGGCTTACAGAGATCACACTGAGCTCCTATTCTTCAAATTCTCGCATTAGTTTTCTTCGGTCATGCACAATTTTTCCTTTCTTTAGATTTTTTCCTTGGTTTTTCTAGAAGAGGGTTTTAACGAGGCCTCTTTTATAAGGGTAGACCCTATAGGATTATTTTGTTTGGCGTATTCCTGTCTTTGCTGGCCCTGCGTGGTTGTTCTTCCTGTTTGCCTTTTGCTTCATTGGTGAAGGTTTATTCTCGGATATTATGTAATTTTCTTTTTTATTTGATGATATTTGGTTTGGAGGTAGTGGGAAAGGGCTAGAGGATTAACTTAGTTGGGAAGTTGTCCCCCTTCCAGGTGTGTGTCAACTTTGTTGAGATACGTTCCTATTTCTTTCTTTAAAAAAAATTGTTTTATAGCACTATATAGTTTGATGAGAAATGATAATAAGGTGTGCGGAAAAATCTAAAATCTATAACGATATATATATATATATATATATATATAATTGAAGACTAACCAAAACTTTATTTACAATATTATTTTCTACATATCTAGTGTAAAATTGAAATAGATGTGTACATTTATTATTTTTAACATATAATGTTTTCTTCGTATAAATATGTTATACTACAAGAAACATGGGTTTCGACGACGACGTCGCCATAAGTTAAATTGTTGTCGTCGTTGTTCTTTTGCAACGACAATTAGTGACGACACATGTCGTCGTTGAAAGTTACTGGTGACAATATTTGCCTGTCGCTGAGCCCGTCGACGACAAATTATTGCCAATATCTTTATTATCGTCATCGTAGTGTCATCGAAAAAATACAGGTTGATGGCAACAACGGCGGCGACAAGTTCAAAAACGTCATCGCCAATAAACTTTTTTATTAATTAATAATTTATATTTATTTCACATAAATTTAAATTTAAATCTTTATTTACATTAAGATTATTTTGCTATTAATAGTAATTACATATGAAAATTAAATATGAAAGGAGAACATCATTAATTTAATAATCTAAATATTGAGACAAATGTCCAACACAAGTAAATAGAAAGCCAAATTACTAACATTTTATAACAAAGTTACATAAAGACATAAACATATAAAAGCAAGTAAGGCAACTAAAACTAATGAAGACAACTAAAAAAGGTATCTACAACAATCCTAAGTTGGCGTCACTATCATTGGCGTCGTGCATCTGATGATCAACTGACTGAGTTGGCTGTGTTCTCATTGTTATTGGAGGACCCATCTAGAAATAAGATGGTAAATTGTTGGTCAAAGCCTTAAATTTCGGATTGATCCAACGAAGCTCGTCAACTATCACCTGTTGCGTCTCCATGATAAAACCTAGAAAACTGCTGATCTGGTTGGTGATACTTTTGTCGCGACGACGCGCCATCGCTTATTATATTTGTATATATATAGATATATATATATATATATATTTAGCTAATAGCTAGATAAATGTATAGGAGATATATCTTAATTAATAAAATTATTCAAAATGGTCAACAAAAAATGAGATTACTCAAGAAAAAAAAAATTTGAATTTCATGTAAAATATTGTAATCTTACCTTTTGTGCAACTTTGC
Source organism: Boehmeria nivea var. tenacissima (assembly GCA_018132145.1). Classification (NCBI taxonomy): domain Eukaryota; kingdom Viridiplantae; phylum Streptophyta; class Magnoliopsida; order Rosales; family Urticaceae; genus Boehmeria; species Boehmeria nivea. The sequence goes on from CM030874.1 coordinate 10,796,733, forward strand.
CTCTGTGGTTCATTATTATTCAAAGAAATAACTCGGTAGCATATATTATATATAGGGGGCGTATAGTTACATATACATATATATCACACACAAATAGTGTGGATAGATAGATAGATATAAGCATGCAGTACTGATCATATTGCTGTTGCTACATATGCATGTGTCTCTCATGCCTCATTGTCTGCTGGTTTTGTTGTGACTATATAGCTAGCTCGCTAGTTGAATTACATTATTGTGGGTCAAACATTGATACTTCTTGTCCCCTCTTTTTATTCTCCGAATTTGAAATGCCTCACTTTGGCATTTAAAGTCCCTTTTATAACTCATCACTCTTCATAAACACACATACCCAACTTTTCCACATGCATGTAGATATATATACATACGTGTATATAATAATAATAATAATAAATTTATATGTATTGCAGCGACCAAAGGTAATATCTCTCCACCACATGTATAATATTAGAATCTATAATCCCTTCGATTCTTATTCTTTTTCTATCTTCAATTTTATACGATCAACATTAAATGAGAAAATGTATAAAAAAAAAAAATCATCTGTTTTTAAGAATGAAAAAATAATAATAATAAAAAGCTTTGATTTTCACAAATTTCTTATTTATCTCATGAACTTTCAAATTTGTGTGAAAAATACTCATTGTAACAAATTCTCATTAGTATTTTACAAAAATTAGTGACTACAATATACCCTTAATTTAAAATAAATTGTAATATTAATAGCGTTGAGAAAAGCCTAAACTCGATAATCGAACACATGCTTTTAGTATTATGGCTAAATAGAACTCTAATTATACTTTTAGTTTTCAACCTGTACTAACTGGTAATATCCTCACTTTATGCAATTGAAAATTGATCGATATTCACTTTTTCTGCCAGATATTTTATTTTAGAAATCAAATTATAAACGGACCATATTAGATTATATAGGAAGTTGAAAATTGATCCATATTATAAGCAATAAGATTAACAATATAATGCCAATTGAGTTTGACATGTCACGGCCTGACGAGAAATTCAGTGAATCTTATATCTTATAAATTTACATGTTGAAATTATCCCAAAAGACAAAAACTTATATCAGACTATATTCATATCCTTTTTTAAATATTATGATAAAGAGAAACTTTGTAGTACATGTATTTTCTATTTGTTAGGACCACCAGTTTATTAGTGGTCCTAGCCAAGCCAGAACCGAATTTCTATTAATTAATGTAGCATATATGTTGGGCTTAATGTTAGAAAAAAATGTTAGTGAAAGATCAACATAATGAGTAAGTCACTAATGATTTAGGCCTGCGCTTATTTGTCTGAGTCATGTTCCTAATTCAAGTTCATTTAGTAAACAAAAATCACTAAAAAAAATAAAAATAAAATAAAAAGATGCCAAATACAACAATAGAACCATTTACGTATTTAGCATTGTTAACGTATATTAGTTGTGCTTGATTATTGGATTGTCTAATTGTGATCTTCGATTATATAGTTGGCATTTCTACAATTATAGCTATGTATTAATTGTAAAGTTGACCTTTGTTAGCTATCATATTTGATTGTACTTCACTTGTATAAATACCTCTTATACTATTTCTATATTTTCTATATTTTCTCTTTACATTCTTTCATGGTATCTAAGCCACTTTTAAGTAGTCTTTTACATTCTTTCATGGTATCTGAGCCACTCTTAAGTGGTCTCTTACATTCTTTCATGGTATCAGAGTCACTCTTAAGTGGTCTCCTCTGTCTTCCACTTGGGTTTATTTTCTGGTGGTCTTCCACTTCTCTTCTGTACTTGGATTTCAATTTTCGGGTAGATTTTCGCTGGGGGATTTTGAGGACTGCTGTATTCTTGGCACACTAATAATCTATGTCATATGTGTGTTGCACTTTTAATTTATACCCTAAAGTTTATACTACAAATATAAAATGGAGATAAATTAAGCACACCACTTGAGGTATAGATTATTAAGTGGCACAAAAAATAGCTTTATTTTGAAGTTCTTTTATTTTTTTTTCGTTTCTCATCAATTCTGTGGAGGCCTCATCATCCTCGTGGGATTGTTCTTCCTACTTGAGTTGAACTCATCCTAATAATAAAGGCCTTGGTCCATTACTAGTTCAGCCCAGTTTAATCAGCAAGCCCAATCCAGCCATCACAGCCCAGTCCAATAAGCAAGCCCAGTCCAGTCAGCATAGGGCAGCCCAGTCAGAGTTGACCATTGACTTTGATTCGTTGAATAATAAAGAGATGAAAAGAGATGGTAATAAACGCACCCTATATCAAAATGGGTGAGTTGCAAAAATATGCCAAAATTAAATGTTTGTTTTAAATAATAGCCTGTATTTTAAAAAATTAAAAAAATAGCCATCTTACGAATTGTATAATAGAAAAGTGTCACACAAAATATAACAGATCTATAAATATTTGTAAGATATTATTTAACACTTCAAAAAATAATGAGTAAAACTGGAAGTGTTACAAAATATTTTATAAATATTTACAGATGTGTTATATTTTGTGTGATACTTTTCTGTTATACAATTCGTAACATGGCTATTGTTTTAATTTTTTGAAACATGGGCTGGACTTTAAAAATAAATTTTATTTTTGGCTATTTCTTACGATTTCCCTATCAAAATTGCTAATAGAGAGTTTTACTAAAATACCCTTTGAAAGGCAATTAATGAAAGAAGAATATTTGTAAATTTTTATGAAAGAAGAATATTTGTAAATTTTTATGGCTTTATGAGACACATTTCGCACTTTTTAAAATTCAAGGGGATACAAAAAAAAAAAAAAAAAACTAACAAACAAACAAAAATAAAAAAACCAAGGGCAATTCATAAATTATTGCCCTACTTATAACCAAGGGCAAAAGTATTGATATTCGATAAAAATATCCACAATTAAAATTTGGAGAAATTATCAACATCGTAAGAATTTCGGAAAAAAAAAAAAAAAGAACACATAAAATTTGAGTAATATTTACATAGAATACCATAAATTTTGGATAATATATTAGAAGATAATTGAGTAAATAGTCATTTTTTGAATGATGTTATAAGAAAATAGTAAAAAATTCGATTAATTAAGAAATTATTTATTTTCTTAACTACGTGATTATGTGATTTTACTTTTATGTTCTTAGTTTTCTTATTTATTAGTGACTAATAACTTAATTTTTGAAAACGTTGATCATTTCTTTAAAATACGGACCAAGAAATGGCTAAATACCAAGTAAGACTTTAATATTAAAATATTATAACATAGAAAAGTGTGTAACATGCATTAAAATTTAAAAACATTCATTTTGAAATTACTAAAATGCGTGGTAGAATTATAACAAAAATTTATTCTTACGTGCATTTTGAAATTTAAAAAATAAATATATAAATTTCTTGATATCTGTAAAAATTACATTGCAAAGCATTAAAATTTATTTTTTTAATCTACATTTCTTAATAATTTTAAATATTTTACTGATATTTTAAGATCAGTTAAGCAATTAACCATTTTAAAGGTAAAGTTTGAAGGATTTAGTCATAGTTTCATAAAATTAAGGATTTAGCCATAATATGTAACATATATATGTGTAAAAAGTGTAACATTAAATGAAACGCTACATGTAACATAAAATGTTAGGATTATGTCTAAATCCTTAATTTCGACATTTTAAGGCTAAATCCTAAAAATTACCGAAAAGTTTAGTTAAATGCCTAAAAAAACTCGATATTTTATAATAAAAACTATGATCAGTTAAGAAATTAGTCATTTTAAAAATAAAATTTGAAGAATTTAACTAGACTGTCAAAATTAAGAATTTAACAATAAATATATATTACACGTGTAACAAAAATATAATACACGTGTAATATATTATGTTACGGCTAATTCTTAAAAAATTAGCAAAAATTTGATTAAATCTTTAAAAATCTAAATATATAAGTGTATATATATATATATATATATTAAAAAGGTATTTCGAACCTTTAAATCTTTACCCTGTATTTGGATAAACCATTCAAACTATCACATTCCATTGTATATTATTCCAAACCATTCAACTTTTTAATCCTATAAACCATTTCATTCCATTGAATTTTTTTCAACCCTTTTTTTTTACTTTCTAAATCCCTATACAATATTTTTAAATGTCAATCATTTATATCACCTCAAAATTCACAAAGTTAAACCATTCTATTTATTTTTCAAACTATTTTGACTATTTCAAAAAATAAAATAAAATGGACAAAATAATTTGTCCAAACATAAGCTTAAATTTCGATGTTGTGTGGATATTTTCGTCCCTGCTTGCTTATAAAGTGATAACATTCAAAATAACATAACATAAACGCCTGGCTTCTACCAGTCACCTGAAATGTGCACTTATCTACCTACCTAACTCTCATCGATCAAATCAACAAATCACAAATACCAAACATATAGATATATAACATCGATTTTTCCAAAGCACACTTGGCTCCCCAACACCAGACCTCTCTCACTCTCTCTCTCTCAAGCCTCTCTCCTCTGGCAATGACGCTCGCCGGAGCTCTCGGCGCCGCGTTCCTCCTCCTGGCTCTCTACTGCGCGACCGACCCCCTCAAGCACAGCGCCATCTCCGGCTTCCCCGACTTCGAGACCCACAAGATCGAGCTCTCGCCGTGGTCGGAGCTCCCCAAGGAGAGGGACCCGGACAACCTGCTCCAGAGGTCGGAGATCAAATTCCTCAACCAAGTCCAGGGCCCCGAGAGCGTCGCCTTCGACGCCCTCGGCCGTGGGCCCTACACCGGCGTCGCCGACGGCCGTGTCCTCCGATGGGTCGGACACTCCTGGGCCGATTTCGCCCACACCTCGCCCAACAGGTGACACTTTTTAACGCTTGTTTGTGTTGTGGTTATTGTTCTTCTGGTTGTTTTTGGTGGGTTTGTGTTTTGTTCAATGCTATAGCTTGGACTCGAATTGGGTTTATTAGGAGTTTTTTGTTTGGATTTGTATTTTTGATGGACTCGGGTTGGGATGGTTAGAGTATGGAAGTCTAGTTTGATTGAACTAGGAATATAGGTGAGGCATAGTGGTGAGGTTTGAATATGGGATGAATTTGTATCTCTCTATGGAGCTTTACTTTGGTGGACCTGAATAATAACATTAGCATTGTTGTATTTCTATGTTTGGTGTTGCTTTTGAATGACTGTTTTATGTGCTCAACGTTCACATAGAGGTGGACCCCCCCGTTTTGTGCGACTCCCGTGTAAATCCGTCGCTGTTTTGATCAAGTCGTGCTTGAGTTGGGTCCGATAACATTAACTTGTTCTACTTAGGACTATGGAAGTCTAATTTGACTCAACTAGAAATATAGGTGAGGCCTAGTGTATTTCGTCGGTTTGGTGTTTCTTTTGAATGACTATTTTATGTGCTCAACGTTCACGTAGAGGTGGACCCACCCCCCGTTTTGTGCGACTCCCGTGTAAATCCGCCGCTGTTTTGATCAAGTTGTGCTTGAGTTGGGTCCAATGACATTAACTTGTTCTGCTTAGGACTATGGAATTCTAATTTGATTCAACTAGAAATATAGGTGAGACCTAGTGGTAAGGTCTGAATATGAGATGTATTTGTTTCTCTCACTTAAGCTCAACTTTGGTGGACCTGAATAATCGAGCCGTATTTCGTTTTGAATACTACTTTTATTTGCTCAACATTCATGTCGAGTTGAACCCATTATGTGGAACTCTCAGATAAATCCGTCTCTGTGTTTGGTTGGGTCGTGCTCGGGATTGGTCCAATAACATCAACTTGTTCTGCTTACACTACAAAACTCAAATTTGTCTCTAACTAAAACTATAGGCGTCACATAGCAGCAAGTTCCACATATGAATAACTTAATAAGGTTTTTAGTTTTGACATAACTTCTAATTAAATACTGCAGTAATATGAAATTGGCCATTTTGATATCAATTCTCGTGTAGGCAAAAAAGTGTCTAATTGCTATATATAGGGAAAAAAAATCAATTTTATTCTGTTCCCAAAATGCTTCTTTGAATGTTATGTACTTTTATTTCTTCACATAAAGTTTTAAAACTTTGAATTTGGTGAAAAGGAAAAGTTTTGATCATTCTGTGAAAATCATAAATTAAAATAAGCAAATACTTGAATTTGACACATTCTGTTTTCAGTGTCAAATTGGGCACCAAACATAAAATAAACCATTTGTATTGCTTCCTTTGAAGAATTATTTTCTAGCTTGTATGACAGATTTCAGTATTGTTGTTTGCTTATCATTGCATTAAGATGCTCTTAGTTCATTGACTTGTTGGTTTCTATCATTCTGCTACAAATGACTGGTGAATTTAGAATGAACTTTGGGCAAGAAAAGCTCAACACATGGAAAAATGATATTACTGATACAAAATCTAGAGGAGAAAGATGGTGAGAGATTACACATTTTTATCGTGGTGATAATCCTGATAGTACTCTTGACAAGAATAGTTGGATGGAATTTTGTATTATGCTCTATCTGATAAATAGACAGGTTTTGTAGATTCATAGTTTTTTTATTTTATTTTTAAAGCTAAATGTTTCTGATGCTTTTTATCACTGGTTTGTGTTTCAAAAAGCTGAGTCACTTTCATCAGCATCTTGTTATTGTTGCCCGCTGCTGTGTGTTCAACTTAATTAGATTGAATGTCCTATTTCTGAATCATATTTTTTTTACTATAGTTTTCTACCAGACAACATTATCAGTGTTGTAAGGTAAATGGGTTATCAAGCATTAGACCCACTTACATCATACATTTCAAATACAATCTTTCATATGATATTTTTGTTGGTTTGAGTTCAGGTCAGAAATATGTGATCCCAAACCTTCAGCTTTAAGTTACTTAGCGAATGAGCACATCTGTGGCCGGCCTCTGGGGCTTCGATTTGACAAGAACACAGGCGATTTGTACATTGCAGATGCATATCTTGGGCTACACAAGGTGGGGCCTGAAGGTGGACTGACGACTCTACTGACAAACGAGGCTGAAGGAGTGCCATTACGATTCACTAACGATCTAGACATTGATGACGAAGGGAACATCTACTTTACGGATAGTAGCAACAAATATCAGAGGAGGTAGGCTAATTCTGCTATTTCTTTTTCTCCTCTTTTTGTTTGGTATGTGACGCGTTATGTAATATTCCTTCACATCGAACGATCCCTTCAATAAAAGAAAAAGTGTTTGGATAAAGTTGTTATTACACTTGAAACGTGTAACCAACTTGGTTGAGCAGTTTTAATCATTTTTGATACTATCGGTCTGGTATCGACTGATGGTACACCAATTCAACAGTCAATATTGTGATACAATCTTGGATATGTGTATTAATGGAAAATAGTATAAGAAAAGTGGAAAATTACAAGATAGTTGCAGGAATTTTGAGAGGTCCGCTCTCTGCCAATGGAATTTCTTTCTTACCACACTCTTTTGTTACAATTTTTTATGCCTTTCCTTTAGTCACTAACACTCCTATTTATAGTATACTATTCTTTTTAAATCCCTCCAACAATTGTCTACTAATTATTACTTTCCCCAACTCCCTAAGACCCTACGTATTGATTAGGGATCAAGCTTTATTTATAATAGATTATAGTTGCCGCTTCGAATTGCACTTGGCAACTACATTTCAAAAATCTCACATGCACTAAGGAAGTGGTATTGTATTTTGTGTAGCTAACCCAGTACGCAAACTGAATGAAAAATCTTATGTTCCTTTTTTATGATTTTTTTTTTTTTTCTAATCATAGCGTCACTTCTTTTCAAGTTCTCAGCTTCTATTCAAGATATTTCTTACCACCATTCATGGAGCTATGAATCAACATAAGTCAGATGAGCTTCTTCACACTATTTGAGCTATGGTTTAAATTTGTTGCCATCACTAGCTTCAATGTCTAACAAATTTCCCCAACAAAAGTATTTGAATGGATAAACTATTTCAGAATCTTAAATAAGTCATTACTTCCTTGTACATTCCTGTTACTAGAGTCCTTCAATTCTTCCTGGGAGTTGTGCTTGAGCTTCCGGCTACGCCATGTCTCGTCTACAGAATCCCTTATTCTCTTCATTATTGTTTGCTAACCAAATTTTCATTGCCCAAATAGAAGACCTTGAAAATGATAAACAATGACAATAGATTTTACATTATCAATTTCTGAGTTTTGCTGCTTTCTCCTTTCTTTTCTACTACTTATGCGGGTGTTTTTGTGTGTGAAAACGATTAGCATACATTAATTTTAACATGATGTCTCATCGTGTCGTTCAGGAACTTCTTGCAGTTAATTTTTGCAGGAGATAATAGCGGGAAAGTTCTAAAATACAATACAAAAACAAAGGAAACTACCGTGCTTGTGCGGAATCTTCAGTTTCCGAATGGTTTGTCCCTAAGCAAAGATGGTTCCTTTTTTATCTTCTGTGAAGGTTCATTGGGAAGGTACGTTTTTTATGTTGCAATATCCGTTTGATTTCAAACTGTTACGACGTACAATAGCTCTACACTCAGATTATTATATGAAAGTCGTGGTACGGAATCAGATCCTAGTTGCTAAATGATTTTAAGAGGATTCGTTGAAGTTCATCTCAAAAGTTGCGGAAATGCTACAGTGGAAATTAGAGTTTTCGAAGCACCATAATTCTATTTTTGCAGTTTTCACTAATGTGAAATTAGAAACTGCTTTACAAACATTCGTTGTCAGTGTTAGCTTGTTCTTTTCATGAATTTTCTTTCGTACTGAAAATCATAAAAATGAAAGAGGATACTGTCATAAAAAAGAATAAAAAATAAAACATAAAAAACCAGCTACAAGAATAAAATCCAAGCAACACCAAGTATAAGCCGATGTCATCCGCAGTCAAAGCCTCATTCATAGTAGCTGATTTCAAATATTTAGGTCCATAGTTGAATTTCAACCCACTTATAAAGAAGAAGAAACTGCTTCCAAAGTTAAATATTATTAACAAATACGAGTAAGAACCTCGCCATAATGGCTTACAAAGTAAAACTAAAGTGGCTATAACTTCAATTCGAAAAGGCTTCAGATGGCATGCTTAAGCATTGTATAGGTTATTTGCCTTGTCTGAACTCACTTCAAATTTCTGTTGGGCAACTTTTTTTCTACCTGTTTCTTGATGCATTAGCGCTTTATTAATGGTAATGCAGGTTAAGCAGGTACTGGTTGAAAGGGGAAAAGGCAGGAACCACAGAGGTATTCGCGATCCTCCCCGGATTTCCAGACAATGTCAGGACCAACGAAAAGGGTGAGTTTTGGGTTGCGATCCACTGCCACAGGACCATGTACAGCTACCTGTATGCTTTGTACCCAAGACTGAGGAAGTTCCTACTCAAGTTCCCAGTTTCGGCAAAAATCCAGTACTTGCTTCATATCGGAGGCTGGCCTCATGGTGTAATTGTTAAGTACAGCCCTGATGGTAAGCTTTTGAGGATATTGGAAGACCGATCAGGAAAGGTTGTGAAAGCAATCAGCGAGGTAGAGGAGAAGGACGGGAAACTGTGGATGGGGAGTGTTCTGATGCCTTTCATGGCAGTTTACGACTTAGATTAAATCAGGGAAAAAAATCATTAATAAAGGATAAGTTTTTCTCTTAATGCCAGAGGTAGTTTCTTCGGCGTTCTCGATCCCGTTAGTTTGAGAATGTCCGGGATCAAAGCTCATTATGATAGTTAGGTTTGTGTCCCTTTGGGTGGCAAGTTTTACTTATGTAGTGTTGTTATCGCTTAGTTATCGTAGACTCTTGCATTATTTTTTACGTGAGAAATAAAGGTTGTTGATACTTGTTAGTTTATGGCCTGGAAGTAGCCTAATTCTACACTTTTTTTTGTCTTCTGTTTTTTCTTTTGTATTGGCTGATAAATAATAAGGATTCACTTTAATTAATAAGGATCTATAGTAGCTGGATAGAGAAATAAAGTTTTAATTAAGGGAAATTGCAACTATTAGCAATCTTTAATCTTTTTTTTTTTTTTTTGTCCATAAGAAAAGCACATGTTTGGAAATATTAAAAATCTAGTCATGTCCGCTTTTACTTGTAGATATTACGGAGCATTTGGTTTTTCGGTTGGCAAAATTCATGGACCAAGGGTTAATTTTCTAATTTTTGTAAATTTTTGCTATATTTTAAAAGACCAAAGAGAATCTGATCTACTTTTGCAAATCGTCCAATAATTTTTTTTTAAAAAAAAAAAACAAGGTTTATTTTATATTTGGTAAAATTTTAGTCCATATTTAAAAAAACAAAAATTATCAGTGTTTTTAAAAATTAAAAAATTAGCCATTTGTCCATTAAAAATTAGAGACATAAAAGTATTACCGCAGCATAATTTAGTTAAAAAATGGTTACTTTCTTTATTAACGAAATGTTGATTATATTTTTTAATCATTAAAAAATGACTATTCGATTAATAATATCTAATTAAAATGTCTCAAGTATTGCCAATAATTTTTTTGAAAGAATAGTAGGAATAAGAAATAAACTTTTGATGATAAGAAAAGATAACCCAAAACACTTATTAGAGTATAATGTATATGGGTAATTTTGGAATTTATAGGTGTGTGTACTAAGCAGTTTTAAAATTTTTAAATGTGTACAGTTAGAAAAGAAGTATGGAGAGTTAAAAGCGATGTGCAATCAGATTTACCCTTTGTTAATTTATATTCTTTTCAATTGGTTATTTTAATTAAACTTAGGTGGAATTGCAAAAAATAAAATAAAATAAAGTCATTTTAAGTGCCACTTAATAATTTATTCGTCAAGTGGTGTGCTCTCTTGATTTCTACTCTATTATTATAGTGTAAAAGTATGAGCATAAAATAAAAGTGCAATAGTGAAGGGACATAGATTGTTACTCTGTCAAAAAATGAGCATTCTTCAAAATCTCCATTTTACTTATTTATTATAGTGCTAGCAATTTAGGTCTAAATACGAGACACGACACTAACATAAAACACAATTAATATATACATCAATTAATCAGGCTTATTCGGATCGGATAATTAACACGATTATATTTATATAATCAATAAACACGAATAGTCTAGACATTTTGAGTAACCACATTTGAATAGCTATATTAAATGGATCATTAATTGAAATTGGATAGTGCATTTGTAATTCACTATCTTAAGTTTAAAAAATAAAAATCATGGTTGTGGTAATTTCATATGCGTCATATTTTGTAATAACAATGGCCGTATAACCCCATGTTTGGCAACCCCTCCCAAGCCATCTCATTCCATTATTCCATTTTAAACTTTTTAATCTTATAAATCATTTCATTTCATTTTTTTCAACCATTTTTTTTAACTTTCCAAATCCCTATACAATATCTTTAAATCTCAACCATTTATACCACCTCGAAATTCGCAAAGTCAAACCATTCTACTCATTTTTTAAACTATTTTCCCAATTATTTTTTAAATTATTTTTAAATCATTTTGATCATCCCAAGAAATAGGATGGGATGGGCAAACCATTTTGCCCAAACATACGGTAAATAACGAGATTGACGTTTAGCCCAAAAAAAAAATGGCGGTAAAACGATTAGTCGTAACCTTTTTCTTACGACACGTCGTTTTGCTGCAATTTGTAGTTAAATCTCAACCGACGACATCACAAAGAGACTGTCCTTCTTTGAAACCCAATTTCGGAAGCAGAGAGAGAGAGAGAGAGAGAGAGCAACAATGGCGAGTGATGACGCTTCGTCGGATTCCTTGTTTGGGGGCTTCAAGAGCTTCTGGACCGATAGGCTTTCCTTTCTCAGTGGCTATTCCAAATTCGTCAACCGTGAAACCCCTCTTCCTTCTTGGTCCGATCAAGATGTCCACGACTTCATCGCTTCTGACCCTGTTTATGGACCCACTGTGAGTCGTTCTCTTTCTTTTTTTTTTTTCATTTCTTTCGACTTTTTGTAATTGGTTGTTGTTGGATTTGTCTCTTTTCGAGCTCCTTCGATCTGTTTAATCTTTTGGGTTGGTGTTTTTATTTTTTATTTTATTTTTTCCATTGGTCATGTAGTTCGATACCCAATTTGTGTTGGTGGATTTTGGTTGCTTGTAGTGATTAAGCTGTGAGCTTCCATGGCAGATTATTCTGCATCAATTCCTTGTTTAACTGATGATGAAAAATAAAAATAAAAATTGAACAAGTAAGACTGGTTTTTTATCTGTTTGGTCAGAGATATTGAGGACTGTGGATTTGAGTTGGAACAAAGAAAATTTGATTTGCTGCTTTGCTTCCCCTTTTTCCAATGTGAGAAGTAAATATGATATTTCTATTGTTCCAGACCCACAAACCTATTAAGCTTGTGAAAGCAATGATACACCGAAAATTGGAAAATCTACCTATTGAGTGTTTGAAGAAGTGAGCATTGTGCTCCTTCTTCTGTAGTACTTGTGTTTCCAATCTTATGTTGCTTGGTTGGTTTCATAGTTTCTGAGCAACATGTTTCAGATAGTATCCGGTTTGTCTCGTGAAATGAAAATGAAACTCTGACTTACGTTTGGCATTTATTTTTCTGAATCTTAAGTATGTTCGGTGAGCGAAAAAAAAAAGGTTAAAATTAGCCATTGGGTAAAATGCGAGGTCTTTATTTTTCAGCAATATGAAGTCCCTTTGTTGGCTTGTTGCCGGTCAGTTTGTCTCTGCATATCAAAGTTGTTTCCCTTGCTGAAAATAGTAGAAAAATGAATGAAATATAAAAACATCTACGGAAAGAATTCATATATATGAACCAAGTAAAATTATGTTGCTAAATGTTTAAGAAGCATTATACGCACAACACTTCAAATTTTGAATCTTTGATAGGTAATGTTGCTAAAAGGTGTACATTGATGTAGAAATCTTAAAGGTCCTATTGGCATATGCTCTTGTTGATGTGAAAAACTTGAGTTATAGAAACTATGGCATCTAATACTTCATGCTGGTCGCGAACACATTGGTTTTATGTTGACTCGTATACCCTTGTCACTATATTAAAAAGAGAAAGGCTACTTCTGTGGATCAACGTCTAATCTGCTTGAAATTTAGTTACTTGCAACGACTTCTTATTTCCTTCTAATCTTCGAGAAGTTTGCTTTCTTTTTATTACTTTGTTGGAGTAATAAAGGGAAAAAAGAACTAAAATCACCTGCTTTTTTTATTTGTTCGAACAAGAGTGCGAAATCCCAAGTACAAATGCAAACATCATAAATTGGTCTCGCTTGATGTTAATTTGGTAGTTATTTATCATACTATATTTTTTGTTCAAAAAGCATACCATGAGCTCACTTCAGAAAGCTGATATCTGCTAAGGCAATTTTCATGATGCTCTTGTTCTTTTTGGTATGACAAAAAAAAATGCCATTGATATGGAATTTCTGACTGTTTTCTCCTTTTACAGCTGAAGACTGCCAGAGATGCGTCGAAATTTGGTCTAGCAGGAAGCGTTATTGGAGCAGTGTCAACAGCAGGAATCGCCTGGAAATATTCGAAGAGTTTGCATGGTATTGCTTTTTTCTTACCTCTCTGTAGTTACTAGGATTGCTTGGTTATAATAATTGATCTGTGTTTTGTATCTCGAATTATCAAAAGCTTTTTAATGTTTTTCAGTTCTTGCTGCTCTGTTATTTCACAAGTTTCTTCTTTATTAATCAGAAAAGCTCACTTGTATAATCTCATTATTTAATGTCATTAGTTTTTATTTTGTCATTGCGACATAGGTAAGTTTATGGCCAATAGTACAAGACGTACACCAACCATTGGACGATTCTTAGCCGCTTCTAACACCGTAGCACAGCTTTAGCGTACCCAGCATTTATCATTCTTTTCACCATGTCAGAGCGGATTTTTGTTTTTATTTTTACTTGCATTTAGTTATTTCATCTTGGTCTGGACAGTTGGCAATTGACCTTTGCTTTCCACTCTATTGTGAAACCCTTTTAAGATGTCATATGAAAACGGAAGTACTTGGATGTGTTTAATGATGAACCTGTCGCTTATAAAGTTCGACAAGCATCTCAATCCATATTGTAATTTCCCAAGTAGTTATAATGAGCATAATGGTACAAGTGGGTTAAAATGTCGCCCCTAATCAAGTTGCTTCATTTGACAGGTGCTGGACTATCCTTCCTAGCTGGGGGTGTTTTTGGCTTTACCTTCGGAACAGAAGTCGCCAACCACACGTTTCAGCTCTACAGGTTGGACACCGTAGCTGCACAAACCAAGTTCCTGGAATGGTGGCAGAAGAAGTGCGAGCGACGGTTTTAAAAACTTCGCCATACTAAATGATGAGCAAATAACTTCACTTTTCTAGAATAAGAATCCAAATGCACCTGGGTCGAACTTGTGTTAGTGAACTGCGTTGACCTGTTGCTTTGTGGACTTTGTTGTTTTGAGTTTGAGCAATTTCCCATCTATTCCTCTCTCGTTTTTTCGAAAATAAAAGTAGGTTACAACCTTTTTTAGGGGTGTCCTTTATCATGGTTCTTTTGTTTTGGGAAGAGAAGCTTTGTTTCTTTTGTGAATGTCTATTGTAAAGTCAGCAACAATTCATTGTGTGTGTGATCAACTTGCTGTCGCAAAGTCCAACTCTTGGTAATCATATTAATGGACGCTCTGCATTTTAATAGGCAAGAATATTTTTGAACCTTTTACTTTCCCTCCAGGCTCCACTTCGTATTCAATTGATGAATAGTACATTTGAAAAGTGAAAATTTTCCATTCAGCACGTGTCGAGCAGTTATTTGCGTGAATAATATCGAGATGAGGAGACGACGGAACTAATATCTCGTTTGGTGTAAATATTTGAATTATTTAGCATTATTCAAAATCATGATGACAGCTGATACTATTAATAGACAAAATGATTTTAAATAGTTTTAAACCTTATAAATATTTACAACAAACGACGTATAAAGGCTAAGTGGCTACGAGGATATGACATGTTAGGTCTCGAACTTGAGAACTAGATGGTCCCGAGATAGTCATTTAACGATACAAAATTTATTTAGTAATTAAGAATTACATGAGCAGAAGTTGAGGGACCACCCGCCCTCTATTCATTTACCGGTTAAAATTTATTTAATCTTTACCGTTACCGTTTTTTATCTGAGTTGAAAAGGTTGAAATTTTGTATTTACATTGTAAAATTAAATTGTCATTTTAATTATTTTTGTTTTTTGCACTATTTGAATTGAAATGTGAAAGAAATAATTTAAATGCAAATCTAAAAAGTGTTTTTTTCACTATAATGAGAACATCTAAATATGAATTAAGTTAAATTGAGGGATCCCAGCAAAAAAAAAAAAAAAAAAAATGTTAAATTGAGGGAGATTACTAAACATTGATTTTCACTGGCAAATGTTTTAAATTAAAAATCAATGAGTTCAATCACTTGCCAAACAGCCCTGCTGTTATGTGACAACACTGCAGACTATTTTAATGGGATTAATTACATGATCGACAAGAAAAAATAAATATAACACATTAATATTCCCACCTTATTTAAGAAACAGATATTTATCAATGATAGGATGCATTTACCAATTATCTTAACAAAATCACTCTCACACAAATCTTATTCAAATAAGTCACATGTGACCACTTCACAATATATAAGACCAAAACTCCAAAATAAAAGAAAATGGCCCAAGAAAATTAACACTACTACAGTACTACAAGTATTGAATGGCTGGTTTATAAAATGAGATATAGAAGGAAGGAGACGGCTACAATAGTGTATGATTTTTTTGCACTATCCATGGTACACGGTTTATAATAGCTTAAAAAATACATAAAAATAAAAAAAAAATTCTTCGACATAAACAAATTACATCATCTATGATTTTATCAATTCATTTCTCAAATTTAACAAAAGAATTATGTTTAATCGGAGATGAAAAAGATGAAAAAGAAGTTTGTCTTTTTCATTTTGTCTTTGTTCTTTCTTCATTTGCATCTCCAATTGAACATAATTTTAATTTTAAATTTGATAAATGAATTGATAACTTGAAATTAGACATTGTAATGTACTTATGTGTAAGAAAAAATTTTAATTTTATGTATTTTTAAGCTATTATAAGCAGCGCACTATAGATAGTACAAAAAATCGTACGCTATTCTAACCGCTTCCTAGAAGGAAAGACAAGAGATTGAAAAGAGAATAGAAAATATACAATAAAATAAAAAAGATCTTGCTTGGACACACAAATACAGGAAATAATTGTTTTATTGCACATTGAGAGAACAGAATTTTGATCTGTTTGAAACTTTTTATTTCAAATGGGCAAAGATGTACACATTCAGTGCAATACTCTCTGCCCCATCCATCTATTGATTGATTACACACATCTTAAAAACCCCACCACCACAATCCACCAAAAAAACTTCAAAAGTAGTAAATAATACTACTAGACATATTGATATATTTATGTACTTCACAATATATTTTAGAGCTAGAGAGACTTTAATTACCCAAATCCCAAAAAAGAAACAAAATAAGAATAAAAAAACAAGGACAAATAAATAGAGAAGAAAAATAATAAACCAAAAAAAAAATTGAGAACCAAGGTCATTGCTAGTGTCCACTCAACTAAGCTCCCTTTTCATTTCATTCCATGCCTCTTTACATCCATCTGCCATCTCAAGACTCTGCATTAATGTAGTGAGAAACTTAAATTAATTTCGATGAGATTTTAGTAAATAAATAACAACTAAATTAGTTTGAAATTAAATGCATTTCTGCAAGCTGATTCAGGTAATTAAATTGGTGAATTGGCAAAGAAGATAGCAACAATATATTCTTTTAATTCTCATTATTGTCCTACAACAGGGTCGCTTTGGCGGGAACTTTAACGTTTGTTTATGCCCAAAGTACCCAGCTCAGACTCGGGCCGAACCAACATTTATCGAGCAGGAACGATAAGGGAACAAATGGAAAAGGGGGGGAAAAAAAAAACAGTTCATCAACTTGGTTATAAATTGAGACAGTATATTTTTCTAGTAAAGAGAAAAAAATGAGAGAGTAAATATTAACCTTGGGACTTTTTCTTGAACAAGCTCGCCAGAGCATAACGGGGGAAATTTTCAATGGCAGGTGGAGAATCGTGAATCCTGTCCGACAGTTCCGAGCATCCGACATGCTACTTCTAGCAATTTTCCTGCCAAATTTCAAATTCTGGCTTAATATACAAATAAAGTAAGAGGAAACATGATACTGTCCATACACACTCCTTGATCCTTCAATAGTAAAACTCAAATGAGATAAATAGAAATAGGGCTTATATTAAGTGATTACAACTATTATTAAAATTTAGTGTATCTACAGAACCAGAAAAATATTAAAGAAAAAAAAAGAAGTATAATTAGGAAACTCTGTGAAAAAAAATATAATAAATTAGTCTGATCTTAAAATTGTCACAAATTGAGATGAGTCGGATAAGGAAAAGAATCTAGAATCTAATTAAGGGGAACTTCTCTTGGTAGGGTTTTTTTTTTTTTTTTTGGGTTGGGAAACATTATGAATCATCACATTTACTTATTTTAAGAAGTGGGGTTTATTAGAAAGATAAATCTGATGATCACCAGAAGTTTTCCTTAATGTAGTATTATAATCACAGTAATTGTGTTTGAAAAATGAAGAGCATAAGTAATTATAAAGGGTAAAACTATCTATAGTTAAAGAAAAATAATAAAGCAATAAAGAACCAGAAAGGAGTGACCGAAACACAAATAGTTAACAATTTATCATCAAGAGCTACATATTTTATGTTCAACAGTTCCAGGCTAACTTAAAGTTCACCCTTTTTTCTCATGTTTCTTTTCACCAATAGCCCAACTTTTCTCCAATCAAAGGGACTTTTTTTCTAATTACATTGAAATTGCCATTAGTTTTTCATGTTGACACAGTCCATTATTACCATCGATTAATGCCTAACCCAGATTAAGAAACAAACATTAATATATATATATATATATATATATATGAGATGAACTTGGACTCTTAAACTTTTCTAGGAACTGGGATACACTTGTATTGTCTCATCTACGCATATTGCAATCCTTCCAAATGTCAAGTCAAATATATCGAATTCCAGACAAAGTTTGATGCTACAAGCAAAGTAGCTGTATGAAATTCTTCTTTTTAGAAAAGGAGATTGTTTTGCTGAAAATAAAATCTATAATACACTGAGCCTAGTGATTCTCAAAATGAATCTAAACTAGCCTAATTCTTAAGAAATTTGATGTTTTGGACCATATAATCCAAAACGTACCAAAGAAAGAGACAACACAAAACCAACTTCTTTTCTTTTATCAAAAGAGCAAAAACAAAGTAATTCTAGAGACAATGAAACACCTAATCGGTTGAACAAATGTTTCCATTAATACACATCTTAGAAAATTACAATGAAAAAAAAAAAAAGAAGTTATTTTAAGTTAAACCACAACCATCTATGTCCTGACCAACTACACTACACATGGCCTTTTTAACTAAACTATTGTCTTTTGTTCAGTAATCCCTAAGCATTGTTATGGTTATGGAAATCGAACCGAAAACTTCACTCTTATCAGATACCAAACTCTCCCACAGAAGTGTTTAGCTTTTTGCCATTTGATTCTTCTACACCCCAAGAAACAACACTCTTCACTTTACTTGAAAGCTAATCTTATCACTAACAAAAATTAAAAGCTGAAAAAATAAGACCCAACAGTCAATTTTAACTCCCAAGACTTTTCAGCAAAGTGGACGGTTAGTCCACATTCCAAGCAACACTAAAAGGGAAATGCTAAATGTCCAATAGCTTTAACTAAACACTTGTGTGGCAGCTAAAATCATTCACTTAATTCCGTTACGTAGTCAAAATTAACAGGACAATTAGTCCAACTATTAACCAAAGCTCATGATAATAATTGACAAGGAAAACAAAAAAAAAAAGTTACCTCTCTTAGGCTTGGTGGTGGCAACCTTGGCTGGCTGAGCCGTCTTGGCAACGGTCTCCGGCCTCTCCGTCGCCTCCTCCGGCGGGTAAAGCACCCCATCAATGCCCTGCACCGAAATGCGGCCATCGGTGTAGATATCGGGGTCGAACAAGTACGCCGAGCCGTCCTCCCCTTGCCCGAACCGCACCGAGCCGTCGGCCTCCTGCGCCGCCACCTTGTGCGGCACCCGCAGCGTGTCATACCGCACCTTCCCGAACCGGCGCACCGCATTGTACATGCTCTCCTCCGTTTGGTACTCCGGAATCAGGTGGTAGTACATCATCTGCTCCGGCGCCCCGGGCTCGCTGAGCCGCTCGGCCGTCACCTTCGCCATCGCCTCGTCGTTCGGGGCGAGAACCGTCAGCCTGTAGCCCTCGGAGACCAGCCGCCCCATCTCCGAAGCGAGCGAGGTCAGGTTGACCAGAATGTCGGCCATCTCGTTGTACCCGCCGTACTGCACCAGCGTCTCGATGAAGTCCTTCACCTGCCGCGCGCCGTCGAAGTGGTGGTGCGGCCCGCCGGGCCCCGGCGCCGGCGCTGGGGCCAGGTCCGGCCCGGGCGCCATCGCGTCGAAGATCGGCAGCGCCGGCGGCGACCCGGGCCGCCCCGCCGGCGCCGGCTTCTTCAGCCGGTGCGTCCGCGGGTCCACCTCCGGCGCGCCCTCCGGCTTCACCGGCCGCGATCGCGCCGAGGCTCCGCCGCCGGTTGAACTCGTCCTCCACCGCGCGCGGCACGAGGAACCTCTCGATCCCGTGGATGACGCCGTCGGGTCGGGTCACGGAGTCCGGGCGGGTGAGTCGGGCCCGCTCGGGGAGGAGGAGGGGCTCGCCGGAGAGGGCCACGTGGCTGGCCCCGCCGTGGGCCCAGGCGGCGGATCCGATCCGGGCGGGGACGACGTGGGAGAGGACGAGGGACTGGAGCGAGCGGAGGTTGCGGGGCTCGAGGAGGAAGCGGCGGAAGTCGGCGGAGAGGGCGTCGTTGGGAGGGGCGAAGATGGTGATGTTGTGGGACCCGACGGCGGCCTCGAGGGAAGGGAGGAGGAGGGCCTTCTCCACAAGCTCCGCCAGGTCGGTGTAGTGGGAGTCCAGCAGGGCCACCAGGACGGAGTTGGAGTTGATCTGCTGCGGCTTGTCGGCGTCGGTGTGGAGGTTGGGGTTTTCCGGCAATGCTGCGGCGGCGGAGAGGAGGAGGAGAGAGAGGAGAGTGGTGAGGAGTGGGAATGGGAATGGGGAGTCACGATGGGTTGAGCCATGGCTTCCGGGGAGAGAGGGGGGGGGGCGGGGAGGAATGTCGGCGGGTTTTGGGAGTTCGGACAATGGGACTATGGGAGAAATGGAGAGAGAGAGGTGAGGCTGGTTTTTTACTTATGAGGCTGTCTACTATTCTGTCTCCCTCTCTTTCTCTTTCTGTTTCTCTCTCTCTCTCTCTCTCTCTTTTTGTTTCTCAGTTTCTTTCTATGTGGACGTGTGCGACAGTGCGAGTGTGTGAAGACAGAGGAGAGAGAGAGAGAGGGAGAGAGTTGAGAGAATAGATTATGTGGTTTTTGCTTTTGTTTTTTTCTTCATTAAATATATGGATGAGTTTTATATTTTATAGGGTCATTGTGGTATATATTTATCATTTTATAATTAATAGGATGAGGTAAGAAAATATTTAAAATTTATATAATAATAAAAATAAAATTTTAAAATAATTGAGGAATTAGTTAATTTGTTAATTATTTTTATATATTTTTGGCAACCAAGTTAATTATTATCACTTACCATTATATAATTAAGAAATTTTTAAGGATTTAGCCAAATTTTTGGTAATTTTTTTAAGAATTAGCCATAGTTTCACGAATTTAAGGAATTAGTCATTTTCGTTATGTAACAATTTTTGTTACACGTGTGATAAATTTTGTTACCCGTGTAACAAATTTTGTTACGCCCAGTAACAATTTTTGTTACACGAGTAACAAAAATTGTTACACGTGTAATGAAAATTGTTACACAACGAAAATGGCTAATTCCTTAAATTCGTGAAACTATGGCTAAATTTTTGAAACATGAGTTTAAAAATGGCTAAAACCCAAATCTTCCCTATAATTAATTCAATCATTTCGGTATTTTATTATATTTTTTAAAAGATTGGGTATTAATTTAAAATATTAGTTAAACAATTAGCCATTTTAAAGGTAAAGTTTGAAAAATTTAGCCATAATGTCATAAAATTAAAGATTTAGCCATAATTTATGTTACATGTAGCATATATACGTGTAAAAAGTGTAACATTAAATGTAACGTTACATGTAGCATAAACGTTATATTTAATGTTACATGTTATAGCTAAATCCTTAATTTTAATATTTTATGGCTAAATCTTAAAAAACTACCTAAAAATTTGGATAAATGCCTAAAATTAACTAATTTAAATTAGGTGATAAAAGTTAGTTATTCATTATAATAAATAGCTAATAACGTTTTGAAAATTTAAGAAATTAATCATTGACCACTTATAAAACTAAGAGCATAAAAATAACATCACCCCATCATATAATTAAGAAAAATATTATTTTTTTTAGGGTTTTTAAGCATTTAACCAAACTTTTGGGTAATTTTTTAGGATTTAGCCCTAAAATATTGAAATTAATGATTTAGCCATAACATGTAGCATTTTATGTTACATGTAACATATATACGTGTAAAATGTAATATTATATGTGTTACATTTTATGTTACATGTAACGTTATATTTAATGTTACACTTTTTACATTTATATATGTTACATGTAACATAAAATATGTTATGACTAAATTCTTAATTTCATGAAACTATGTGTAAATCCTTTAAACTTTACTTTTAAAATGACTAACTGCTTAATTGATCTTTTTTTTAATTAATGAAACCATTGGCTATTTTTAAAAAATATTATCTAAAAAATAATTATTTACTCAATAAAATTACAAAAAAAATAAGCAGTCGAAACTTGATATTTCATTTTTAAATTTAAATAAATATTTTAATTTTTTAAAAAATATAATAAAGTATTCAAATAATTCAATACTTAATTGATTATTTATTTATTAGTTTAAAATATAAAATATTTATTTTTACTATAGTGTAAAAAATTTGTAAAAAAATTGGTATGTTTAACATGATTCTTTGTTTATTACCAAACTTGGTCTCATTTTGTCTCCCATGCTTCCAAATATAAATTGCATTTCTTTCATGTAAATGTAATGTTATAGATCTCAAATATCATCTTTTTTTTTTTTTACAGCAACAAATATTTTCATATAACTTGTTAATGTATAAAATATTTTCAAAAAAAAAAACTTGTTAATGTATAATCAATTAATTAATTTTTAAAAGTTATGTATAATTACTCAATATTGATAAATGACATGTCATATATTAATTTGGGATAGATTTTAGAATCTGTAGCGTTACTTTATTTATTTATTTTTCAAATAAGCATTAATCATTACTTACATAAAATGTAGTCTTGTGAGTTGTGATCGAATAGAAAAATATGATATAATTGAAACAACAAAAATAAATAAAAGATAGAAATTGCAAATTAAATTAAATTATTCAAAAAAATATTATTGAGTAAATAAATTTTAAAAAAATAATTAATGTGTTCATGAATTAAGACTTATTTTTTTAATAACATAATTATGGTGTAATGTGGCCGTCATATCTTTAATTTTATAAGTGATTAATGTTTAATTTCTTAAATTTTAGGGTACTTCTGTGATGGGTTTTTTTTATGGTGGAAAATAATTCTGGACCGTCAGATTTATCTTTTCGGTGGGTCCCGCATTTTAAAATTGTGAATCTCACAATTCAAAATTATTTTCCACCATAAAAAAAACCCACTACAGAATTTTCCAAGTTTTAAAACATCAGCTATATTTTTAAAATATATATTAAGAAATAGCTAAGTATCAAATAGATCTGAAATTCTTTTATCTGTTTCTATTGTATCAATTGGCTTTTGAAAGTCGATTTCCGAAAGTAATTAGCTTTTTACATTTAATTTTGTTTTAATTTTCCGTTATTTTCATTTTTATTTTTTTCCCATTTATTTATTAGCTGGGTTTGATGTACCCAGTTGAGATGAGATGTTGGTGAAGAAATTGTCGGTAGGGTCAAAAAAGTCAGGTTGTCCACGTGGCTTATCTGAGCTCAATAAAGGAGAATGAAATGAATGAGATCGGCTTCACTGTAGTGGGGTCCACAATTTTCCAGATGCCAAATAACTCCGGTTATATTTTGGCTTGGCTTCAAGTCAAAGGCTTCGCTACTTTTTTAACTGTCCTATTTCTTTTTTCTTTTCTTTTTTTCCTTTTAACCCGTTTGACTCTTCCTTTTTCTTTTTCTTTTTTGGGTTGAAATATTATTTTCTCTTTTTAATCCTTCATTGTTTGTTTTTTAATTATATTTTAAGGATAATACATCATTCAAAATATAAAGACAATAAAACAAGTACTTTAAACTCATACATACGGGAACTTCTTCGGTGGATTTTTTTTTTTGTGGAAAATAATTTTGAACCGTCAGATTTACTTTTTTGGTAAGTCCTGTATCCTAAAAAAATAAATCTGACGGTCCAGAATTGTTTTCCACCACAAAAAAAACCCACCAAAGAATTCCCCCATACATACTAGTTTAAACTCAGATATTCTTAGTAAAAAAAATATATATATATATATATCATGTTTACTATAAATCTATACAAACATTATGTATACATTATCGTTGTAGAATTTCAAATTTTACTGAAGTAATATAATTTAAATTTAATTTTTTATTAGTGTAATTATTATAATAATATAATTTAAAATAAAAAAAATTGTTCAAATTACAATTTAAACATCCTTTAAAACTCTGAACTATCAAATTATTATTAATTTTTTTAAAAAAAAATAGATCTAAGTATTTAGAAGGGTAGATGGTGCCTTGTGATAGGGTATACATACCCTAAACAATTATACATCTACAATGGAACGAAATGATGATGACTAGCATCTAGTACTAGATCCCACAATGCGTTCAAAGTCTAAAATAGCTCATCAAAAATCAAGCATATACATGATTATTTAATAGATGTCTAGAACATAGCATACTCATAGCACGAAAGGGTCATTTGATGCATTTGATAGATATCTTGAAATGACTTATCATAATGCATGTGATATTGCGTCAGATTATAATTAATTTTTTTATAATATTAAATTAAATAATAAATACATGTAAAAACATTAAATTATTCAATTTATAAACGTTTTATGTAAATCTAAATATAAAATAAAAATTAATTTTTAAGCAAGACCCACATCTTTTTCAGGGTGATTTTTTTCCCATCCTTTTCAATGTCATGGTAAAATAGACTCATGGGATTGTAATATAGACTAACGTAATCATGGATTGTAAGATAGACTTGCATATGTAATCATATCCTCGTCACGCACCAAATGAAATAATCGACCTAATACAACTCTCATGGTTCAAAGATTAAGCCAAATTCACGAGTAAAAAAGGGGAACAAAGTGCCAGTTTGGCATTATTGTGTTGGTATAAAAAGTATTTCAAATTATGTTAAAAAAATTATTAGAGTTATAAACATGTAGGGTATTTGGTTATTTTATTTTTAAAATTGTTGTGGATATGTAAAATTATCAAAAAATAATTTTAAAAAATTAGTTAGTTGAATATAGATTAAAAAATTAAGGATATTTTAGTAATTTAAAATAGAGAAGCAGTTTCGGTTACAGAAAAGCAGCCTTTAACCTGCTTCTCAAATTACACTACGTAAAAGTAAAAAACGGTTACATGTTTCTTTAAGAAACAAGTTTACCAAACGGCTCTAAATGCTTTAGTTTCTTTTATAATTTAAAAGCAGCCTCCAGAAATAATGCCAAACTGGCCCAAAGTGAGTTTTTTTTTTTTTCCTCAAAGTTGGTTTACAAAAGCTATATCTATAATGCACTAAACTAGTCTTTTATACTTAACCAAATGACCAAAAACAATAAAACTAAAAAGATATGACGCTAATCTCCCACATATATCAACAAATATAGCGAATGGAAAGCATAACCAAGCCCTAAACAAATAGTGGTGAAAACTATTAGTACTACAAATGCAAACTGAACTAAATAAAAATTATGGGAGAAAACTTTCAACAGGAAGACACAAAATTTATAGTCCAATGAAGCCCCACAACACAATTTTTCAAACCCGTCCGGCCACAAACATTCCAACCATTTCAATCATTTTCATTTTGAAATGATCTAACTTTGTGAATTCTGATATGGTATAAATAGTTAAGATTTAAATATATTGAATTGAGATTATAAAAATTGAAAACATAATATAATGAAATGTCAAGAATGGTGGAACCAAACAAAGCATAAAAGGCAAGACCTCATCTTAGATACAGTACATGCATTGCAGTTTGCACCAGCAGATTAAGCTCCACCACCATAGATGCCTCTAAGCATGTAAATATGGAAGGTATAGTAATCGGGTAAAATTTTATCCGGTGGAATTGCCAGGTAAAATCCGGGTATATACCCGGAATATAAAAAAAAAATTGAAATGCTTTTTACCCGGCTTTTATCCGGGATTTACCCGAAAAAAATTTAGAATGCTTTTTGCCCGGCTTTTACCCGGATAAATTATACATTTCACAATATTTATTTAGTCATGGCAAAAAAAAAAAAAAAAACTTCAATTTTTTTTAAAAATCCGGGTAATTACCCAGATTTTACCCGGTTATTCCATGGCTATTCCATGAATTCATTCTATAGAATTTCATGGAATAAATAGTGCATTCCATGGAATTCCAAAATTGCACCCCTGGACGCCTCATTGCTACTTAATTCGTGGGTTGAAATATTAGGTCGAGAGCTCCGACGCATCCCGAAAATGGCATTAGATACTGCGGCGAAAACTATCCTTTTCGGGTTTTTATTTTTAATTTTTTCTTTCTCCTATCTAAGTATGTCACGTAAACCAAACAATCTGACCTTTCTCCTTCATTACCAGCTTAAAATGAAAGTGGTCTTGAGTAAATTGCTTTACCAGTCCATTGTTACAATATATATATATATATATATATATATATAAATTGTTTTCTTAGTTATCCCACATATTAAAAAATGAGATATCAGTAAATTTTAATTAAATCCCAGTGATTTTTGATAAAAACATTTTCCAAAAATTATTTATGCCTTAGTTTTCAGTTTTTTTTTTTTTTTTTTTGCTACTAACGTTAGTTTTTAATTAGTTGGACAATCAATACAAGAACTTTTACCACAACATATATGGTTTCCCACCCATAATCTGATACCTCATTAATTTGTCTTAATTAAATAATAAAAAAAAATAAGACAAATTGACGTACAATATTCCATTAAAATGTAAAGGAAATTTTATATCTAAGTCTAAATTATTAGGAGATAAAATACCATAGCTATTGTCATGTGTTTTATTAAAATACCACTTTCTTATCTCAAATTTTTTATAATATCAAATCATGCCGTAGTTTTTTTTTTTTCAACTAAACTAAAAGAGTATTTTACTTTTAACTTTTTCACTGGCTAAAGAGTATAGTTTCTTCATTTTTTTCTAAAATATACAAACGTTATATTGCTCAATAAGTTATTCGAGAAGTGGAATAAAAAAATATTCAAGCATATACTTTCCTGCAAAGTCAAAATAAGATACACTTTTTGTTCAGTTTTAAAAAAGGACTCATTTGTTAAATAGCCACTTGGAAGTCTATGTTTTAAGAAAATGGCCTAAGAATTCAAATATTAAGTTATTAGCCTCAAATCCATATGAAATCTCATTTTTACCCATCATCACTCTTATTCCAACCTCATGTATCAAAGGACAAAGAAGTCAATACATATTTTTTAAAGGCTAATAACTTAATTATAACAATCTCAGGTCAATTTCTTAAAACTAAAGTTTAAAACAGGTCATTACTAATAATCTCTTTAAAAAATTAAGTGATAAATTATTTATATACAAAATCTCAACAAGGAAAATGTTATATTTTAATGAAACACAAGATAATTTTAGTACTTTCTCCTATTAGGAAATTGCATTTTCTTCTTCTACGAGGCATATAGCAAGTTAGCATTACCAATTCTACGAAACATTTGGGTGTTTTCACGAACATACGGTTTGAAACTCTAATTATTATTATTTTTTTGGTTTCAAATAATAATTGAACCTTTGTAATATATTATCTTAAATTATCAATAATGGAGTTTAATAGTCGTTCAGACATGTTTAACATGGGCAAACGACTAGCGTTTGAGGGGGAAAAAAAAAAAAAATAGCAAGAGGATTCCATATGCAAGGTTTGACCCAAAATATAAGTAGAACGAACTTCATGTTTTTTTATTTTTTAAAACAACTTGTTTATTAAAGATCATACCAGGGTAAACATGTAGGTTAGTCCCTAAATTTCAAGTTGACAAGTACTTGGTAGTGAGACTAAAAAGAAAAAAAAAAAAAAAAAAACACCCACCACCCTACTAAACCACCAAGTTGAGATCCGGACATTTGGTTGGTTTTCGAATTCAAAACTCAAGACCTAGTGTTTTATGATTTTCTTAGCGGAAGGAGAAGCGATTCGGAGTAAAATAATTTTGTCTAGAAAAATTTTATTTTTCAAAATTAGTGGTGTACGCATTGATTAAAATAGTTTATCTAATCAAATTGATTTTTAACTCTATGAACAACAATTTAAATAAAAAATCATAGAAAATAATGTCACTTACAATCGAGACGATTATAAATTTAGAATAATTTTTTTTCCTTCTTTTCTTCTTGTACCTTGCGTTATCAATGAAATTCGATAATTTACGTCTTTACAACCATACTAATAATCTTCGATAAACAAATGACCAAACTTTATTTATTGATTATGGACTATATTTTTAGGTTGTTATACTTTATACGGAATCTTCCCGTATATCTTTACATACTTTGTTAAAAATACAGCATTAATAACTACGGAGTTTTCATGACATTTATACTGTATAACAACTATACAATAATATTCATATAAATGTCTACTATACTTTATTTATTTTTCTCATCACATGCTTATTAGGACACATATCGCCACACACATTTTGCTCTTGTATGATTTTATCTAGGCAATTAATACTTAATCAGCTGAGTTATGGCAATATATAAGGATAAAGGTTAACCTCTAACTCCGGTCTACTCTACAAGCATCCCCTAGTAATTAACTAAATGTTAATGTGGTTCATTATTATATAGATCCACAAAATCCCTAATTACTCCTTACTTAAAGAGACCTGTTTTTAATAGGTTTTGTTTTCGAAATCGGAACTGGAGCAAGGATCATAATGATCCCCACCAATTCAAAGAGTAAGTGATTGGAAAATCTTATAATTTAAATCAATATTTAGATACGAGTAACTGGTTGCAACTTGTATTATTTGAATTGAGATTACAAGAGAAAATATTTACATTGTGAATTACAAAAAAATTGCTTTTGATTGTATTGAGAATACAGTAAAATCTTGATAAATTAATAACCCCGATTAAATAATTTTTTAACCGGTCCCAACGTGCTAAATTAATAGTTCGTTAAATTTATAAGATAATACATTATCAAAAAAACCCTAGAACCCATATAAATTAATATACATGGAATTTTTTAATTTATTTATAAATTACTAATTCGCTAAATTAATAATTTCTTTTAGTGTAGAGGTTATTAATTTATAGAGGTTTTACTGTACTTGAAACAAAATTTGATATTTTACTATAATAACATTAGTATCGTAGTAAAGATACAAATCAATTTTCTTTATGCTTGAATTACTTACCAAACGACTCAAGAACACAAAATATGTACATTATAGATTCTTTAGTGATTTCTTTAGAACGACCAACACTAACCGCTTTGTATTTTTCTTCTTTTTCTTATCATTTTAATAAAATTCTATCATAAGCTATATGGTGGGAACGATCCAGGATGGTCATATACTCATATATAACTTTCCAATGGCCTCTACTTTTTAATTCGATGGTCTAAAATTGTGTCTTATGTACAGAAGACGTATTTTATCATTAAATTTTTTAAGCACTAAAAAAGTAAATTGAAAGGTCCAAAATTGCTCCGTAACATAAATATATGCTATTGAAGATTTTTCTCAAATAGTCAAATCAAGTTACTACTATAGAATTTTTTCATAACAACTCTTCCCTAAATGAGAAACACTGGTCATGAACACAAATCCAACATTCTTCAATAGTTAACAATTTCATTTATTTTGTTTATTTACCTAGTGTGAGTGAGCTCAGAAGTCAGAACAATTATACTAATTTCAAGTTTCAACCATGGAAATGGCTTGGCTGAAGAGACTGATGAGCTGAGTAAAGACCAAAAAGTAGGTGACAAAATATCTAACAGTAGGGGACCGATTGGACTTATTTTCTTAAAGAAGTTTGGCTTCAGATATACACATTTGGGAACACAAAATGAGCTGTTTCTCTCTCCACTGCATGGTATATATTTGCAATGTTTAATATTATTAACTGATCACAAAATGATAAAGTAGCCAACACAATTATTTTTAATAGATGGACTGATGGAGTGTGTGTACTACTATGTCACATTTATGTATAGTGATATTTGATTAATCTATGTGAATCTCAACTTTTAAACATTAGTTAATATAAAATATTTAAATAGATTATCTATGGGGATTAAATAACAATTTATAAAATTGATTTTGATAAATCGTATAGATATATTTAAGAGGTGAAAATAAATGTAGATATATTAATGGAGTAATATAACCGGCCGTCTAAATATGTACAAAACTTGCCGCCATTAAATTCCATGCACAAAACCATCAAATATATTCTCTTAAAAAATAAAACATCAATTATATGATTGAAGTGAATAATATAATATTTAGAAGATGACAATTGGCAAGTATATAATGCTCTTTTTTTTTTTTAATTCTTGGGTATTGTTGCATGCGTTGAATAAAGGCTAAATAGAAACATTAATTAGTCTCCAAATCATACTGCTTCTTTTACTCAACTCTTCCGATTCTTTTATAAGAATTGACAATTTTCTCACATAGATTATCTCGTGAAAAAGAAAGAAAGCAAAAAAATGAGTATTTTAATTTTATGTTGTAATCTTTGTAATTAAATGATCAACCATCTGCTCTTTACAGGCCATTCAGCCAAAAAGGGAGGAGAAAAAAGGACACTCTTTAAAGTTCACTTCAGAAACATATTGTATAGTTCACCAATTAAATCAGAAAAGAAAGAAATATTACATTTAAAAAGAGTGTTAATTCAACGAATGATACTACATAACAATAAATTTTGGCAAATAAAAAGGCCAGAATGATGCGCCAATTATCGATTTAAATCTTTTCTAACTCTTTTTTTTTTTCTTTTTTTTATCTCCTCTCAATCACTCTAATAATACCATAACAACTCGTTGATTTGTCTTGATCAACTTTACATTTATATCAAACACTTATAAATAATATTAGGAAGAAGGAGATAAAAAATGAGGTTAAAAGATCTCCATTTTACTTCATTACAAAATAAATTACTTATCAATGCACTTGTTTTAATTGTACCCAATAAATAAGTCCGGCTAATATTCTTTAACAAAAAATTGGGAATTTCTTTAGTGGATTTTTTGGTGGTAGGAAAAGTTATTTATTGTTAGATTCACGTTGGCCTTTTAAAAAAGTAAATCTAGAAATCTAAAATTATTTACCATAAAAAAATAATAATAACCACCAGAAAATTTTTCCAAAAAACTACGGTCAACTGGCACTTGGCTAATACAATTTATTAATCTTTTTCACTTTATCGTTTTGACTTTTTTACGATTAGATACATTACAGAATAGTTTTAAAATTCACTACTTTATGATAGTAAATTTTGTAACAATTTCAAAAAGACAAATTTTACCGTCCATAAAACTTCAACTTTCTCCACTATAGAATAGGCGCTTAATAACAATATTAAACAACTGTACTAGCAAACTTTTAATCACAGACTTGTACGTTGAAGCAACATTTTAAAGAGGATAAGATTTGTTGTCTGTTCCCATGGATTTTAGATTCCAGTCCACAATGATATCTATATATATATATAGCTTTTGACACACTATACTACAGTGTAGAAAAAGATTTTCTTTTGTAAAAATAATAAATCGATTTAGGTGGAGATTTATAAACTAAAAAGAGATACTTCTGAAGGAGACGTTTCTCCTTCCTAGCAACTACAGTCTCTTTCCCATTCAATAAGTTAGGTATATATACATATAGACATATAGACATATTCATTACATACATAATATAGAATTCTTGTATATGATGTGTGTGTGTGAGTGCATATATAGTACAGTGTATAAGATACTTTTGTTGTGTGGTTGGGTTAGGTGGCAGTAATGAGCTTTGTTTTTGGTCACCTTTGGGTGACTTTAGCATTGAGCTTGGACTATGTGACAGTCATTAGTCATTTAGAATCACTACACTACACACTAGATAGCACTATGTCGGTAGCATTATTGGTCTTGGCTTTTTCATTTTGTTTACTTTTCTCTAAAGGAGGATTTATGTGAAATGATCGCTTCTTCCATTGATAGTAATCTTTTTTTTTAGGGGAAAATAAAGGAGAGAGTGTTGATGGACGCGTTGAGTTTAAGTGATTATTTTGTAATCTTTCTTTTTTTGAAATTCTTTTTAATGTGGTAAAGTGACGCTGAGCAGAAAGAAGGGGAAAAAAAAAAGGAAGCATATATATATATATATAATTTATATATATATATATATATACACACACACAACATACACGTACGAATGTGTGTATTGTTTTAATTTAAGCATGAATAGCAATAGAACAATGTTTATTGCTTAATGCAATAGAACAATGTTACTTCGATCTTGTCTAATTATACTTTTTAATAAAAGTGGATCTTTAAAATTTCATTCATTTGCACAAATTACTATGCACAAGAAACACCTTAAATAGATACGAGAGAAACTTACATATTCCGACGAGAGAACTGATTTTGGCACAAAATGAATAGTTCATAAAATCATTTTTTGCCAAAGTAAAGAATCAATTAGTTTTTACAAAAAAACTAAATCAATTAGTCATAAACTCCAAAAGAAGAAAAAAGCGCATTTATTTAGGTGGAAGAAAGAGCTGGACCTAAATTCCATGCATAACGCACTTTCGGTGTGAACAAAACAAATAATGATGAGAAAATTTTAAGAAAATTCTCTTAAAAATGATTAGAGTCTCAATCATTAGATTTACAATAATTATAACTGACTCTTAATATAGGCACATAGAAATAATGATGCTCAATATAACACTTTTTTTTTTTTTTTCCCTCTCGCGCTCCTTATCTTCTTACCATATGAAGAAAAAAAAAACCCACAGCTCTAATTCCTCATCAAAGCACCCAAAAAATTCATCTTCGTGTAAGGAATCATAATTCGAGGAGGTGCACGCGTCACCAGCAACGACAAGGTGCTGGCCGTCGACGAGCATGACGCCAGCACCAGCAAACTGCTGGCGCCAGCGAAGTGCCGCGCTTGGCGGAGAAGGCGAGCTTCATTGGCGAGAGCATGTAAAATACCTATCTTTTGGCACATTAATGATTTATGCTCCTTTTGTGTTGTACTTTTAATTTATGTCCCCAATTTCACACTGCAAACATATAGTAGAAATAAAATGAGCACATCATTTGGGATATAGATCATTACGTGACACTTAGAATAGCCTTATTTTATTGCAATTCTTCCAAACAATGATGATATGAGAACAAATTTTAAAATTATAATAGACTCTTAAAATAGGTACATATGAATTAAAATGCTCAATACCACATACAAATAATTTCATTTTAAAATGACTTGAGTTTTTAAAATTTAAGATGATTTATTTGGTTGAGATTTAAGTATGTTACGTTGGGGTTAGAAAAATTTTAAAAAAATGAAAAAATTAAAACATTTGAATGGAAACCATAAACAAGAAGAAAAAAAAAAATCCTTGTCCAGATCACGAAGTCGCCAGAGCACCATTTGAATGGAAACACGCTAACAACAATGTGTTCGGATCAGGAAGTCGTCAGAGCACTGTCGAGACAATACCGCCACAAGAATGGCACGAGCGAACGAGTCGTAGGAAGTTCGACATTTGCAATCTTACACATTGCTTACTCACAGAAGTTTCTAGTGAAAGAGAAAAATAAATATATAGTGGAGGACCAAAAAAGGATGTGTGAAAAAGAGCACTTTAATTTCGATGCACCTTTATTTATTTTCCAATAAAGTCACTTAGAGTGTGTTTGGTTGATGGAATGAGTGGTGAGTGCATAGAGAGTAAGGGTGAACATCGGGCGGTCGGGAGACGGGAATTTTCTCATACTCGAGCTCGGTCGAGTAGACGTGAAAGAGGTACCGAATCCGACTGTAGAAGACTCGGTTAGGTGAGATTCGGGTATCGATAAGGTACGGGTGCGAGCAGAGGTAGCGGCGGCCCTCTCGAAGCAGCCGCCGGCGGCGGATGACAGGGGAGATTGGTGCTTGGAGCGTGGAGTGTGGACGAGAGCATAGAGGGGCTGCGATCGAAGCTGGAGCGGTGGCGGACAGAACTCCGACCGGTGTAACCACGACGAGATATATATATATATATATAACGAAAGTAGAACAGTGAATATGAGGGTGATAGCGGCGTACGAGTTGCGACAACATTCGACTTGGCTAACCGACGACGGTGAGCTACGGCCAACGACTCTCATTTACACTACCCGAACCCGTCCGTCAATGAATGATTATCGGTCGAATTTTGCCCGACATTACATCGGACGGTGGTGGTGGCCGAGCATTCTGTCGAGGAGTCGATAGGAGATGGGTGCAGGTCGGATACCCGACAATTTTGTGCACCCCTAATCGAGAGGCGGGTGGAGAAGTGAAATTCTTTTGCTTTGTAGGAGGGAGGAGAGGGGTGGATGGAGATGCTCTCCATTCGGACCCACCAAATTGCATCTTCTCAATAGTGAAAGGATGCATCTTCTTAATCAGTTTAATAAATAAAGAGTCTATTTTATCCTCTATTTCAATTAATAACAAATAATATAAATAGACAATATAATAATTGCACAAATTATAATTACTCTCCATCTTTACAACTCTCAATGATCTTTCTTACAAAACAAATTGAAGGATTATAAAAATTCTTTCCATCATTTGAACTCTCTGAATCTTTTCTACTCTCCATCTACTCAAACGTACCCTTAAAAATGTTCCCATTAGACTTTTTTTTTTTTTTTCAACGCAGCCATGTCACAATAAAAGTACTTACGTTCTTTGTCCCTATGCTTTGACTTTTTCTGACAATTCATTTGTATGGTTCCTCTATTTTGACAAAAATATATTTGTCTTTTATGCTTGAGAGGTTTACTTTTGTTTTAATAGAATAATCATAAGAATAAAGAAACAAATAAAAAATACGAACCCAATAATGGCCACAACTTTGTTGCTTATATGATAACCTTTTGTGTTCAAAGACAAGGGATAAAAAACAGAAAGAAAAATAAAATGTCTACAACAATTGTTAATTAATGCCTTACTTGTTTGTACCATTTAAATGAATTGGGACTTTCCAAATAATTAGTAGTAAAAATGAATTTAAATAATCCTAAATCATTCAAATGAGTGTATCAATAGATTTTGCTATTCATCCCAAAAAAGAAACATCTTTAACTAGCCAGCTTATTGATTATGAATAAAATCCCGGGATCCTAAGCTTTTAATAGTATCGAAGTACTTCTGCATTTACATGTTTAAAAAATCATAATTAACCTTCCATTAACATTAGTTGCTATTTTTTAGGATCTTCCGTTCCATTACTCACTTCGTAAAACATAAGATTATGTATTTTATTCAAATTATCGTTTCATCCCAAAAGAATCCTTAAAGAAAACCAGGTAAATCTTTTGATTGCTATTGTTCATTTCTTCTTTTGATCAT
The DNA here is from genome assembly GCA_018132145.1 of Boehmeria nivea var. tenacissima. Classification (NCBI taxonomy): domain Eukaryota; kingdom Viridiplantae; phylum Streptophyta; class Magnoliopsida; order Rosales; family Urticaceae; genus Boehmeria; species Boehmeria nivea. The sequence continues at coordinate 10,831,826 of CM030874.1, forward strand.
CAGGTATCATCAACATATTAATAATGGCTGAAAACGTAATCCCTAATAGCTAACTATCGAGTGCTAAAGTCTTAAATGCGTAGTTTTATTTTCTTGTAACTTATTTTTTTGCTTGACTAGGTTTGGAACTAGAAAACCGCAAAAACGAAATATTTGACTCCGCATTACGGCAAGCTGTGAACGAGGAATTGAAGAAGTAAGAAGAAGAGTCATAGGAGTAGTCGGGAAAAAATCGTCACGTTCACAGAAGCGCAAACACACACACACACAACAAAAATACACAAAACAATTAAAATAAAGAAGACACAACGATTTAACCGGCACGGCCATCGACATGTCCCGAGTGGCCGTGGCAATGCTTTTAGTTATCAGGAGATGTTCAAGTGAGACATGAAACCTGAAGGCCGGGTTACTTGCCTGAAGTACTGGAAATCCAATAATGTAATATATTATATATGCATAGGGGCACTATTGCAAGTATGGTTTTTATTCTAACTTTTACAGCTCATTATTTGCCACTGCCAGTACAACCAAGTTAGAGGTTTGACAAAATTACTAGCTAGAGATTTGAGTGAAATTATGATCAATTTTTTGTCTAATTAATTTTACTGTTTAATATATATATATATATATATATAACCAATTCACCTAAGCCACATCATTTAAAATTAGAAACTAAATTGTTAGTTTATGATTTTTCTTATTAATTTGCTCCGATCGATCAATCTGTATTATAAGTCAGACTACATTACTGCAAATAAATTTTGTTGAAAGCGATATTGAGATCTTATTTGTGAACTTAATTAATGGTATTGAAGTCACATCAAAACCTAACCTTCTATTAGTTTCTTTTTCTCTCCATTTTTTTTTTTTTTTGCAGCTTGTGTGAAATTTATTAATTTATTATCAAGAAATCGTTCATTTCCTAAAATAAATGCAAAAAATTTGAACACTAAGATGAAAGTTTTCCTGGTTAATTTGCCCTGAAATGTAGGCATTGTGCTACTTCATAATTATTCAGTTGAAAATATCTAACTGTGTAGAATCTTATAAGGCGATCGGATTGAAGCAATGTAGTTTAGATGTAAATTGAATAAAACAATACTCAAATTAGAGTGCTAGGCTTGGCTTGTGGCTACGCTCCGCAACTCCAATCGTTTTATCACGGGACATTTATACAACTCCCAGGAAGAGTTTCTTATCCTTCATGATCTGGTTATTGGTGGTAAAGCTAGAAGATGCCCTATCATCACCCATCAAAGTCAATATCGATGTACGGCGCAGCTAATGGTGCCCCAGGCCATGTGACGGTATTTTCGAGAATTGTCGAGGTTTCTCAAAAGGTTACTTTGCTAAATATCTTGGCATAAAATTTGCTTTTGAGACTGAAATTCTAGGCTTTATAATGGCTATAGAAATTGCTAAGAAGTTCAACTGGAGCCCTCTTTGGATTGAGTCTAATTCAGCATGTTGTCACCCTCTTTTCCATGAGCTCTGTCAATGTACCATGGGATATTAGAAACAGATGATCAAAAGCTCTCTCTGATGCGAAATCACTTAATGTTTACGTATCTCATATTTACAGAGAAGAGAATTGTGCTGCAGACAAACTGACCTCTCTATCGGTTTCCAGACACTAATAAATGGTGGTTTAATCCACTTGATTTCTTAGTTACCTCTTTATATAGGGACATTATTCTTTTACCTTTTTATAGGTTCAAGAGCTAATAATCTTTGGATCATGCACTCTTTTCCCCAGGTAAATTTTCCCTTTGAATTTTTCTGCTTAGAGTTTTAACGAGGTCCCATTGCACTTTGGGTAGATCCTATAGAGATTTTTGCTTTTTGTTTCTTTTTTTTTTTTGCTGTAGATTTCTAGATGATTTGTAATTTTTTCATTTTTTATTTCTTTATTTGGGGCCGGTTTCGAGTAGGTTCTTGGTAGGATCAACTTTGTTTGGACTACTATGTTCCGCTTAAACGTGTGCTAATTTAGTTGGAATGCGTTTCTAATTTATTTTTTATTAAAAAAATAATTTTAAGTAAGAAATCCACTAACACCAAATATGGTCATGATTTATCAACATAGCGTACGTTAACACAAAGACCAAAGTTTTTTACACATCTATATCTGTATATGAAATCACTTAGATAGATATAATAGTGATGTAGGCTTCAAGATATAATAGCCAATGACACAATAACCATTAAAACACTTTCCTTTTATACAACTATTGTTCATATATTCTCAAATTTGTTGATCTCAATTTAGGGCAAATTGCTTTGTATGTCACCTTTTTTTTTTTTTTTCCCAGTAAAACTATGGATTTATAGAAAATAAGAAACTCAGATATATATGGTAAATAAAAAGGGAGAATGAAAGGCATCACAACAGTTTATAGTGTATCTCAATTACGCTGGCACCCACTAAAACACATCCTATCATATGCACTTCTCTACTCCAAACTTCATTATTATTATTATTATTATTACTAGACCATATGCGTACATCACAATCTTTTTCTCATGGAGATCACATCGTGACGTTATTTGGATGAAGAAGGTTTCGCTATGAACGTATTGGAGCTATCTTGGGAAGATTTCATTTGCCATTTAAAATGTGTAGAAGTATTGCGATATCCAGTGACATTGATTTGGAGCCCAGAATATTGACAAGCTATTTTTGGTCACAGGATGTTGCTCTATTGGACGTCTCGACCTACAACATAAACAGTTTTGCCCACTTCTTTTGCACTTTGCTCATTCATCTCTCGGCTTTTGGTGATTACGAGATCAACGACCGTTACAACAACTACTTAGTTTGGAACGGTTTGAGAATTCTCCCTACAGACGCCGATGAAGAACCACTATTCCCTCCATTACTGGAGTGGGATTTGTCAAATGGGGTGGGTCGCTGTTGAAACACTAGATGAGGTAATTGTTAGGATTTTGGCAATATAAAAGAAAAGTAAAGTCCCACATCGGGTGTGAAGCAAAGAGGGTGGGGGTCTTTAGGATATATAAGGACTCTGAGGCTTTTGTTTCAATTTGCCCAAGTCACACAAGCTTGGTGTACTTAACTCTTGTATTCTCACGTGATGAAGAAGGTTTCACTATGAACGTATTGGAGCTATCTTATGAAGATTTCATTCGCGATTTAAAACGTGTAGAAGCTATTACGATACCCAGTGACATTGATTTGGAGCCCAGACTATTGACAAGATGTTGCTCTATTGGACGTCTCAACCTACAATGTAAACAGTTTCGCTCACTTCTTCCGCGCGCTTCACATTCACCTCTCGGCTTTTGGTGATTACGAGATCAACGATCGTTACAACAACCACTTAGTTTGGAACGGTTTGAAAATTCTACCCAGAGACGCCGATGAACAACCACTTAGTTTGGAACGGTTTCAATTGTTTGATAAAAATATTATCCGAACAATTTTGATATTTGAATTCATCATTTTAAAGCAGCATTAAGAAGGAGAGAAAAAAATATATAACATAAAGGAAAATAAAAAAAATGAATTACCAGTTATTATTAAAAAAACGAAAAAGAAAAACCAACTAAGTTTTTTGAACAAACGCTAACAACTAATCAAGCAAATGGCAACTGCAACTATCCTCTTTGATCACCAAAATCCAACAAGAAAAAAAAAAAAAAAACCAACATCAACCACCCAAATGATAAATATAAGTAACTTAAATAATAGATGCATAGATAATACACATCCACAAATATGCAGTCATATATATACCAGTCTCACCAGCCACCAATACCAATCATTATATGTGACAAAGAACGTTGACCCTTATTAGTTGTTATTCCTTTACTATGAAGTCTCTTTCTCTTTTGATCTTTTGCCCTTTGTATTGCATCGTGCCAATCATATTCATTTTCCTATATCCATTGCTAATACCTAAAACCTTATAGCACTGAGCTGAGGTGCTAGTTGGTTTAGAACTTGTGACCCAAAATGATCGCCATCTAAATTCTAAAATTAACGAAGATATCTATCTTTTCTTCTGCATCAATCCTCGAGTTCCATTGGGAGAGAGACTATATAATTTCATTGCTTAATTTCATCCAAATGGTTTTATATAATTATATAGCCTTTTACTGCACTAACTAAAGAAGCCACTATTGAATCAACTATTGCTAATTTTCAAGAAAAGATTGGCTAGGGTGCGTGGAACAGATTTATTCTACAAGTGTGTGTATATATATTATGCATATACACACATGGAAATGAAAGATTTCTTATGTCCGTAACGCGAATCCTAATTCAAATACAATTATGAATGATTCTTTGACCGGTCCTAAGTGTTATGTGATTATGCGCACAAACACACAACACGTATATGTATGTATATATAATTAGTAGTGATACTTAGCAGGATTCACTAAATTTTAAGGAACGCTCATCAACATGAAGGCCAGTTGTAATAGTAGTAGTGCGCGTCCAAATCCATGGCTAACATTGGCGACGATCTCTTGACGGAGATTCTAATCCGCCTTCCCGACAGCCGGCTCGCCGTCCGATTAGCCGCCGTGTGCAAGCGCTGGTCCTCTCTCATCTCCGACTCCCAATTCATTCGTTGACCGTCGCCTTAACTCGGACTCCGACTCCGACTCCTCTGCTGGCCCTCTAGCACTCTTGCTTCGGAAGCACTATTACGAGTATGAAAAGTTGACCATCATTGACTCCAAATGCCACCAGTTATTATTTGATGAGAAACTGTCTACCACTAACAGTTATATATAAGAGCGTATTGGGATGACTTATTGCTTGTTCCTCGGGCTAATGCGGATTACGGCGGTGGTTTCTCGTTCTGCATCTGCAATCCGATGACTAAGAAATGGTGCGAGTTTATCGAGGCATTGTCAGGCTTGTCAAATGTACATTGGTGTGCCGTCGCAGCGACCAAGATCAAGGACGCTACTGTTATAATGTGGCGCTGTTGTTTAACATGACCAAAGGTTACTTCGTGCCTCAGCTGAACGCTACAGAGAAGGTGTGGTTGACAGTTTTCTCCTCGGAGACCGAGCGGTGGAGCCCTCTTGCTATGGTTTCGCCGTCGCCTCGAATGAAACGGTGGCATTACATAAGTGGGCAGCCGTGGATCTGCATCGAACCCATCCCTTGCAGCAACGGCGTAGTCCACTGGTCGGAGCAATTCGTGTCATGGGTCGAGTTCGTATCGTATCTTATTCGTGTCCAAGTAATTTTGAGCAGACTCAAACACGACTCATTTATTGATCGTGTCTATAATGAAGACCCAAACACGATCCATTTATTTTTTAACAGACTCAGATCATATGACCCATTAAGATACGGTTATTATTCGTATCTTAATGGGCCGTGCAAACCCACGGACTCGTTTATTTAAATGGGTCTAAAATGGATCACGCGATTCATTTTTAAATGGGTTTAAACGGTTATTTATTCCAAAATGAATTAACTATAAAAAAAACACTAAAAAAATTAAGTGATTAGTATACCTAAAACATAATTATAGTATATCAATATTAAACATAACCACAAGTTAGGTAAATAGCCATTTTGGACTGTGTGTTTTTAAAAAATAGCCACAGTTTCAAAAAATTTAAAAATTAGCCATAAAACTGTAAGAAATTTCTTACAATAACAAAAATACACATGAAAAAACTGTCAGAAATTTCTTACACTAGGCAAAATTTTGTAAGAAAATTTCTTACATGGCTAATTTTTAAATTTTTTGAAACTGTGACTATTTTTTAAAATCATTTTGTAAACAGTGGCTATTTTCTTAAAATTCCCTTTATATATTTAGGGTCTATTTGGTTTTTTTTTTTTAAATTTGTTTGTTTATATTTCAAGAAAATGATCATCGTTTTCAAACATTAATAAACTAACTATAAGCCATTTTATATAACTAAGGGCATAAAAGATAAAATCATAACATCATGTACGTAGTTAAAAAAATAATTATTTCTTTAATTAATGAAAATATTGGCTATTCTTTTAAAACATCATTCAGAAAATAGTTATTTGCTCAATAATCTCTTATTTTGTTAATGTACTGTAAAATGTAAGCATTTATCTACTTCAAGCAATAACATACTAAAATTTATGCAATTTACAAAACTAAATAATTTTTCTTCATCTATTATTTTTGGAATATATTTGTTTCTTTTAGATCCCATCTTTCCTTTTCATTCTTAAATATTTTTTGTTTGTCTAGTTTATATATCTTCTATAATTTGTATTCCCCTGACAAACTTTAACAAAATAATGTCATTATAAAATCAAAGAATATTACGATTTTCTTAGATATTTTTTTACAAAAATGTACCATCTTAAAATCAAAGAATGTTATATTCCAAAACCTTAAACATTAATATTCATATAGTAATAATGATAATAACAAAAAAAATAACAACAAAAATAATAATAATTATAATAATAATAGTTAGATATTTTGAGAAACAAATCATTGTCAATATATATTTTTTTTTTTACTAATCAGCTATGTTGTATAATAGATAATCTCTCATGTTATGAAAAATTTAAAAATATTCGATCCAAATGTTGAAAAATGATTAGGCTTATAATTAGTTTTGTAGACTACATAAACTTTAATAATAAATAACTATATGTATTATGCTATTTGTACTTAAGAAAATGTAAATATATGGGCTAGTTAAACAATTAGCCATTTTAAATGTAAAGTTTGAAGGATTTAACTATAATTTCACGAAATTAAGGATTTAGCCATAACATGTAACATTTTATGTTACATGTAACATATATGCGTGTAAAATATGTAAAATTAAATATAACGATACACGTAATATAAAATATAACACATGTAACATTACATGTAATGTTACACTTTTACACGCATAGATGTTACATGTAACATAAATTGTTACATGTTATGGCTAAATCCTTAATTTCGACATTTTAGTGCTAAATCCTAAAAAATTACCTAAAAATCTAGTTAAATGCCTAAAAAACTAAAAAAAAAAAAACGTAATCAATAAATTATGTCGTAACTAAAAAATTTTTAGCTTGTTACAGAAAAAAAAATGCTTGAAAAATAGCGTACTCCTAACTCTCCATTGCCATCTGCCTTTCCTTTTTTGCTTTGTTTCCTTTTGTCTCTCTAACCTTTTTCCTCACTAACTTATAAATACATCACAAAATATATAGCTCATTCTCATACTCTCTCATGTATAATATGATTATATATATGTATAGTTGTTTCTATAAATATTTAAAACAAATTTTCAATTATAAACATTTAAAACCTGATAGTTATATATTTTTTATTACTTTAAATACTAAAATTTCCCCTTATAATTTTATTTTTAATATTATTTAAATATCATTAATTTGACTTTAAATGCTTTTTTCTTTACGTCTTTTTTATTATGTTTTTTTTCCCTTTGTTTTTGTTTAGTATTGAAATATGAATTTTTTAAATTTAAAGACTTATAAAAAAATCTAGAATAAAAGAAAAACACGAAATAATCGAAAAAATATTGAAATATATATATTTTTTATTTAAACACGTTTTGATGTTTCACTTGAATTGTCAAAAAAAAAAGCTATAAAAAATTTGATAGAATATTAAACAATAAAAATATTTTAAAATCCTCAATTAGAGCATGAATTGATTATGTAATATTAAACAATAAAAACTGATAAAAAAATAGGAATTTTAAGAAAATAGCCACTGTTTACAAAATGATTTTAAACAATAGCCACAGTTTCAAAAAATTTAAAAACTAGCCCTTTCAGAAATTTCTGACACGTGTCAGAAATTTCTTACAGCACATTTTATGTGTAATTTTGTTATTATCAGAAATTTCTTACAGTGTGTAATGGCTAGTTTTTAAATTTTTTGAAACTGTGGCTATTTTTTGAAAACACACAGTTCAAAATGGCTATTTACTTAACTGACCCTAAAAAAATTCTTGTGCATAAAGATGATATTAAAAAGAACAAAAACGAAGGAAAACAAAAAAAAATTACAAAAAAATTAATGATATTTAAAAAGTATTAAAAATTATAATTAAAGGAAAAGGCAAAAAAGAAAAAAAAAAGAAAAAAAAAAAAGGGCAAATGAAATGGAGAGATATGAGTAGTGAATTGACCTGGGGTAAACGTGTGGAGCTTGGGAATGAAAGAGGGAAAAAAAAATTAAAAAGAGTTGAGAGACACAGCGCGGATAAAAAATTAAATAAATAAATAAATAAATCTTCACAGAAACATAAAGCATGTTAATGTACGGCAACAGTGAAATTCAATATATTTTTTTTTTGTCTTTTCCTGTGTGTGCTTCTTACCTTAAGCACGTCAATGACAATTTTTTTTTTTTTATCCATGCTTCTTAATATAATAGAGGATTATTGTACAACTCGTTTACGTACAACAATTTCGATGGAAAAAAAAAAAAGGAAAGGAAAAAGACTACAAATTAACTGTCATATAATCCAACTCACGTCCAAGAAATTCCAACCGGAGAATGAGGCTCCGAGCTCGACACCAACTCGCCGGAATCGAGAGGACACGTCGGAGAAACCATGCTAGAAGAAGCAGCATCAGCATCAGCCGCGTCCTTCTTCAACATAACCGCACGGTCACGACGATCGCAACGAGCGACGATTGAAGGGGTGATTTAGAAGCATCTGAGCCGTCCATCGGGGCTTGATGTCGCAGTGGCCAGTGGGCGAAGCCCCTCAAGATCGGGCTCGTGCAAGCCGAGGCCTCCGCCGCGGCGCGCGAAGCGAACTCCAAGAAGAGGTCGTAGCAAAAGCGGCAACTCTCGAGCGAGAGAAAGCGTCTCTCCGAAGCATCGGACGATGCGCGGAGAGAGTGGAGGACTGTCTTCTCTTGCCTCAGCTGAGCCGAGAGCGAAGCGTCGTAGGGCCATGATCGGCGGAGCGACGTCGTTTCTGGTTGGCGCTGCGGTCAGTAGTACGGTGGCTTTGCTGACTGAGCCAAAGCTTCGGCCGCCGATATCTTCGCCGCGAAACCCACCGACACTATATCATAATCGTTCTTGCTCATATCGCAGACCTAGCTAGAGCTGAAAACCTTACATGGATTGGTAATCGTGAGTATGTGTAAGTATATTAGGGCTTTTTATTAGGGCCGACAATTTGAGTCCAGACACCAGACACGATACTAAAATAGCGGGTTTGGATCATTCCTTAATGGGTTTGGGTATTAATGGGTCGGACACGATTAACACGAGTAAATAAAAGATAAACACGACACGAATACGATAACACGATAAGACACAATTATTAAATTAATTATAAATAAATATATATTTTTAACACTCATTTACATGTACTTAAAATTTATTTATTTATTGTTTAATAAATTTTACCTGCGTGATATAAGAATTACTATCATAATTAAATACATTATCAAGATTAGGCCTTTATTCAATAAAAAATATTTTATATTTACAAAAAATAATTAAAAATTTATTGATTTAAACTCAAATATAGCTAATTAGGTCAATAGACACGAGAGTGGCATGACCCATTTAGACCCAATTAGACACAATTTATAAATGGATCGTAAATAGGTGACATGATTAACACGATATTTAAATGGGTCGTGTCTAGGTCTTCTCTTTAGACACGATTAATAAATGAGTCGTGTCTGGGTCTAGCTAAAATTCTTTAGACACGATTAAAACACGACACGAATACGACACGTTACACGAATTGCCACCCCTACTTTTTATTAGCGGACGTGATTGATATATATATATGATGAGTGCAAATTCTCATTATAGACAATGTGTTTTTAAAAAATAATCATAATTTTAGAAAATTTAAAAAATTGCCATAAAAATTTATCATCAAAATAAGAAATATTTTACTATAATCAAATTACACATAAAATTTACCAAAATTATACGAGTGAAGTAGTAAAATACTCAAATTTACACAACAATAAAAATAAATATCAAAACTTTTGAAGTAATTGAGTAATTAACCAATTTCTTAATTATTTGCACATGATTTTGGCAACTAAATTAATTACCACCAACTACCATTATATAAGTAATTGAATCATTTTAGTATTTTGTTATTTTTTTCAAAAGATTGAGTTCTAATTTAAATTGGGAGTTAAAAATTGAGTATTCACTATATTTGCATAGATTTCTTACTAAAATAATAAAATATATGAATGACTATTTTTTTAAAATTTTCATATATAAGTCATTTTTGAAAAAAATCACTTTCTAAAATAATGTTTCCTTATGATTCTATATATATTAATACGCTTATGTATACACATCCAATCAAAACTAATTACTTGTGAACCCATAAATGTAAATAATATTTTTAGCTGCGAAATTTTTATTGTTTTTGTTGAAAATTTAATAAACGGGTCCATATATTTTTAGTTACTCTAAAATGCTTAGATATATGAAAAACAAGACAGAGTGAAAGAGACAACGATGCAGATCAAATGACCAACTCATTTATTAAACGGTTTTTTAAATAAATAGCCATTTTTTTATATATGTTTTTAACAATTAGCCTATGTTTGCTTTTATTAGCAAAATAGCCATACATTTGTGTCTAGATTTTTTAGACTGCAGTCATAAATTTTTAGAAATTCTGTTTTTGTTGTTTGTTGCAGACAATATTATCTAAAATTTTGTGTCTCTAGTCATGAAATTTATGACTCCTTTGGTTGCATATTTTTTTGCTATTTATAAGATATTTTTTATTTAGTAATAAGTTTTATGAAATTAGTTGTATAGGCAATCATTTATTTGTGAGTTAGTTATTTTGTTAATAGATGTTTAAATTTTTTATTGTGTTTATTTTAAATTTTTTGAAAATTTGTGACTATATGTGACTATAGTCACAAATTTTATGACTGTATATTTTATTTCTTTGGTCACAAATTTTATTTCTTTAGTCATGGATTTTTAAATGTTGACCTGATGACTATTTTGTTAATATTTCAAAACGTGGACTATATCTTTAAAACATAGATTGCAAAATGGCTAAATCTTTAACTGACCCTTTATTAAATTCACTTAATGCACTATTGAATTAATAAATAAACGTATGACTAGCATGAAATAAGCCCCTACAAAAAGAGTGCAACTTTGCAAACCTCCGCAAACAATGTTAGGGTAATTACCCGAAATGGGTGAGCAATTTTTTTTTTTTTTAATAAACGTTGCGATTATTGGCGCAGCCCGGGTTTAAAATAGAATCATGTAACATTGAATATTTTTTTCTCATAAAAGACCAGATACAAGGAATTCGTATACGTGAATGTTCGCAAGATATAAAAATACCAGATAATCACACAAGTCACCACGTTTAGTACTACAGCATTAGCAAGCGTAATTCATAATATATATAATTCAATGTTCATAATCAAGTTCTTTGATACAGACTGATTTACAACAGGTTTACTGGTTTTAAGTGAGCACAGGCTTTCTTTCCATAGTTCATTTATTGATTTCAGATCACCAATTATCTTTTCAAAATACAAAAAAAAAAAAAAAAAAAAAAAAAAAAAAAAAAGGACTATATCCACTGGCCTGAAGAGGAATGGCAAAGCATCATTATCCATAGCATCTCAACTGGAAAGAGGTGAATAAGATTTCCACCTACAATTAAACAACGAAGAGTTTCATGAGTTTATAACATCCACCAGTAATAAAATCTTGCAAAGATATATATATATATATATTTCTATATATATATATATATATATATATAGAAATACACAACAAATAAACAAATATTCCAGCATAAACAAAAAAAACAGGGTACAATGAGCAAGCTTTAGATGCAAGAAACGTTAATTAGCATGCCAGCATTAGCATTTCCATGGTTTTAGTAATGTCTAAATCTATGAAATAAAAAATGGTCTCAAAATCAAAAGACCTAGTAAGATTCAGATTTACTATATTAGAGAATCAGGTGAAAATAAACGATATCCGAGGAAAACAGCATGAATCAAAATAAGCACGAATGCAGCTAAAGGAGACAGACAGGAGAAGTAAAAATCTGGAGCCACTCACAATCCAAACAACAGACAACTGGGATAACAACTTTACAAATGCTCAGAAGGGAAGGTGAAACAAACGGGGAAATGATCCGCTTTAACGAGGCTAATTTGACATATATAGGGACTGTGAAAGAACTATAGAATTTGGCCATAGTATCACAATTTATGGACAATAGCATGATTAAAAATTGTAATTCTCTCTTTGATTCTTGTCCCAAAGCTGTGAAGGTGTTGAAGATGCCGGGAACATTTGGGCATGCAGTATAGAAAACGAGCATATTCAGACTTTGCGAAAGTGAGGCACATCCTCCTATACCTTCTCTAGACTTAAAACTATATGAGGAGAAGGAAAACAATGAATAGCTTCTTACCTGTCTCACTAAAGGTGATAAGATCAGGCAATTCATTAGTTATAAATTAACCAGAATACCAAATTAGGCACACACAATATAATGAATAAAAGGAAACACCTATACTCCTTTGAGGTCCGCAACTCAGAAAGGGAACCTGAACCTTGACTCTATTCAAAAATCAGCTGACTCATTATCGTGGAGATCTTCTTTTCAAATTTCTAACTCATAAGTTTCACTTCAACTGGACAAAGGAAGCCGAAATTTCAACTAAAAGCTGGCAAGGAAACCCAGAATTCAATTCCATTTGAAACAACTGACTCATTTTCATGGCAATCATCCTATTTCTCATAGTTTCTAGCTTCATTATTTTTTCTATTAGAAAAATATTCATTAAGACTGAGACAGTACAAATGATGGTAGTGAATAAAGGTAAAGTCATAATTTAACTAAAAGAGCTGATTAAGGAAGAGCGAAAAACGATATTCCACGATGATGAGAAACAATGATTTCTTGGGTACTGCAAACATTAATTTAAAGCCTGCAAACTATTCACTAACGTATACTTTATATCGAGTCACAAAGAGTAAGTTGAACAATCATTGTAAATTGTAGAAGATGAAAAAACAAGGAAGTGAAAAACAAAATAAAGGAAAATATATATATAAACATGCAAATAATTATAGAAGGAGATGCTGAACAAATTAAGAGATCATGGCGACAATCAAGAATATACACAGAATAGAAAAAGAACCCACTCAAACTTACCCTTGATTAAAAAATGCTTTGAGCTGATTCAGTTGATGAATGAGGCTTAATTTGAACTAGAACCAGCAGCACATGATGGTGATGCCTTAACATTTGTATCGCTCAAAGAATTGTCGCCATTAGGATCGGATGCCCGCCGATTGTCAGATGTCTGAACTGAACTATTCACACTGTCCGACACAGATGCATCACTGATTCTACTATTATCTCTAGTTTCCAGACGCTCCATCATGCGTGACACAGTTGCAATTCCTGCATTAACTTCCCTCTTAACTTCAGAACCAAGATCTGCCATGGAAGTGTTTCGTGAGAAGAATCTCTCCTTCCAACCTCTTGTGCTCTTTGAAATTGACTCTTTATATCTGAATACAGAGTAAACCTAATAAGCATTAAGAAGCAGCTTTCTTGTTCATAAAAAAAGTTTGACCAAGTAAATACCTCGTAGACACTGCATTAAATCGAGACTTGAGAGATTCTGAAAATGATTGGAAATCTGATGGTCCAGGTCTGTCCTGACTACTGGGTGATGATTGACTTGGTGACCTCCTACTAAAATATGGGAAAATGTATTTGTGAATTGAAAAATATAGAGAATTAATACACTGATGAAGGAAACAAAAATACACAAGTATGAACCTTCACGTATACCTGTTATTTAACGAAGACCCTTGTGGATCTGCAACAGCACTTGATCCAGATGTTGAGGCAGATACAGGTTCAACTTGGGTAGAAGGTAGTGAAGTTAGAAGCTGTGAAGATTCTTCACCTGAATTTGCCGGAGTTGGGAAAGCTACTGTAATTGCAGGAACTGGCTGGCCTTCTCCAGTCTGAGCTGGAGAGGAAGAGGCAGGACCAGCAGATTGTGCATTAGGATGAGTTGAAAATACAAGAAACTGAGGACGGCCCTGAGCAGATGCCCTATTTCTCTGGCCGTCCCTTCTAGCAATGTGGCGTGCCCGACCCATTGCTGCAGCAGCAGCCAAGTGCTGTATTATACGCTCTTCGAGTTCAGCATCACTAGCACCCACTGGTAACTGAAAGGTAAGACATGAAATAGATTCTTTATGTGCAATCCTGTTCAGATAGATTCAGCCTCTAAGGCTATGTTTGATAGCATTTCTGTTTTTTGTTTTTATAACAAAAATTTGGAATTGTTTTTGCTATTTTGTTTTCAAAATTTTTAAAAACACAAAACATGTTTGGTAACCACTATTTGTTACTTGTTTTTAAAAACGAAAATCACAAAATGTTAGTTTATAACCGATAAAGATGGAGTGAAAAGATAAAAAAACGTAAAGATGAAGTATGATGAGAGTATAGAATTGAGAAAACACACAAAAGGTTCTTAAGATTTGATGTTTTTGTTTAAAAAAATTTTGAAAACAAGAATTTTTTGTTTCCTCTATTTTTGAAAATATGTTTCCAATTTAAAAAAACAGAAAGCGAAAACAGATTTACCAAACACGTTTTTAAAAATAAAATAACAATTTTCTGTTTAAAAAAACAAAAAACAGAAAATGAAAGTGTTTCCAAACACACCCTAAGTGATTTATTGACCAGAAAATGAGAAGTCTAGCTATTTCGATGAAAAATAACAGATGGAGAGCTCTAATTGATAATGCTATTCTAGCCATGTTTTGGGAGTGTGGCTTGAAAGAAAAAACAGATTTTCAAAAGCTTAGAAGGTCAAGCTGAAGTTTTGTGGTATAGGATAAAACTTTGGACAGTCCTTTGGTTGTTAACGGGGAACAAAGATTTTGAAAATTGTCGTTTTCCAGATTTAGTCCATAATTCAACTACTTGTTTTAATTACTAGAAGGATTCCTTATCCTCTGCTTCTTTATAATTAATTTTTATAAGCAATAAAATTTCTTCTCATCTGTTTTCGGCAAGAAAAAAGAAAACAAAAGTCAGATAACAAACATGCTGCAATTCAAAATCTCCCAGAGTCGGGTGATGAAATATTGTAGCATTTCTTGGTGGATTTAACCTAAAATTCCTCTCCCGCTCAACAGCCTCAAGTAGCTCCTGACTGCACATTTTAAAACAGCACATCCAAGTTTATTAACGTGTTAAAAAAATAAAAATAAATAAAAAAATAAAAAGAAAAGAGAGAGAGAGAGAGAGAATTCAAAACAAGACACAAAATGAATGAGCATGAAGCACAAACCTTGTAGGATCCTTGAGGCTGATGGGTTGCCAGCACATAGGGCATTGGGAGCTTCTTTGACACCTTTAAAATTAATAACAAGCCATTTTAATTTAATCAATACTTAGCTTGCTTGAAACTAAAATAAAAAATAAAATAAAAAAAGTTAGCAATCACCTGAAAAATTGTCAATAAAAGACTAAGGAAAATAAACGTCTAAATCAAAATAAAAATAAAAATACAAATCTGACATGCAATGGTACACATAAGTCCAACCCTTCAAGGAAAAATCATGAAGCAAATACATAGAATACTTAATCCTATAGAGTGAGCGGCTAAATATTCATCAAACCAAAAATCCCGAATGCATCACACAATCCAACTTCATGGTAACCTATATGGCATTTTAACAGGTGGAAGCAACATTATTTATGAAATTGTTCAATCATATACGATTTTAATTGCTTCAAGTTGTGCGCATTTTACAATATTAAAAAATGAATAGTTCATAAGCAGATCAATCCCACAATATCTGCAATTGGCCATAATACAAATTCCTCTTGCAGTTAGCATGTTATAGGATCTCAAGAATAGCGTGAAACAAACAAAACTTTATAACAATATAGAAAATGAACTCAAATTACGCACATAGTGAGCAGTTCGAGAGGCTCATATCTCCTACAATCTATTCCCAAAATTCTCTCTGCCCCTCTCTAAGAAGAATACACACTTATTTAGCTAATTTACAAACCAATTTCCCTAACCAACTCCTCCCTCTATCATACGAGTTATCGAAACCTACCATTCAAGAACACATTGAAGATGGAACTCATGCTTGCAACTAGTCAACTGCAGGGAGACAAGTAAAGAGCTTAAAAGGGAAGTCCTATCCCAAGTCGAAGAAACAATATACGAAAAAAAAAAAAAAGCTTCATTATCTGCATATACCGTCGATGGGTCACTCTCGCTGAAATCTTCAAGGCATATACTGCAGGCATCATCACAAGCATCCTGGATTCCTCCCTCAACAAAAGCCGCCGCGGATGTCAAATGGGCATCAGACTTCTTGATCTCGTCATCTCCCGGGACCTGCACAAATTCGATATCAGTTACACACATTTCGACGACATTTGCGACTTCAATAAAAACACAATCTAGATGCAACCATTTTTGACACACCACAAGCGACTTCAGCACAGATTGACGTTCTAAAGTAAACAGCAACAACAAGAACAAAAAAAACATACAAAATTTCATATCAGCAATGATCTCACACCGAGTCTAAAAGAAATAGCATAAACAACATCACACAAAACCAATTGACACAGACAGTTCACATTCATC
Source organism: Boehmeria nivea var. tenacissima (assembly GCA_018132145.1). Classification (NCBI taxonomy): domain Eukaryota; kingdom Viridiplantae; phylum Streptophyta; class Magnoliopsida; order Rosales; family Urticaceae; genus Boehmeria; species Boehmeria nivea. The sequence goes on from CM030874.1 coordinate 10,848,492, forward strand.
AACAAAATAAAGTTCCAATAATTCAACAAAAAGAGCACCAAAACAGTCTCCCCTTTGAGAAACACAGTCACATACTTCAATTCTTAACAATTCTCTTCATTCTATCCAAGAGTCAAAATAAGAGCTACGAAAATTCACAAAGGTTTATCCCAATTCCGGTCAGTTTCCCAAATAACAAAATCAATCATTCTTACAATAAAATCAACAACAACAACAACAACAACAACAACAAAAAAACAGGAAAAATAAGGAATCACCTCCATTAAGACTGAATCGAATCGAATCGAATCGGAAGCGATTGGGCAATCGGGAAGAGAAATCAAGACTGACTGGTCGTAAATGAAAAGCCAAACCCTAGGTTACAGGTTTGGTGGTGAAGTGAAATGAAACAAAAAGAGAGAAAAGTGTGAATTGGGAATTTGTTTTTCTTTGTGATTTTGGGTTTACTTTTCGGAGGCGAAGACTCGAGTTGAGTTGAGCCAGCAAGTCAAGTCACGAGCCTTAGCTCGCTGCTCGCTCGCTCGTTAGTCATTACAATCATGGAGACCTGACACGTGTCATCGTAGACGATATCTTTGACGACTCATCCGATTCCACTTAAATATAATATATAAATTTATCTTCTAGTAATCACCCTCCACCACTAGCCCTATTTTTTCACGATAACAACTCATTTAAATTAATATACAATTTTTTAAAAAAATATAATAAAATATTTAAGTGATTAAATTATTTATATAATAATAAATTTAGTTATAAAAAATAAGTAAATAACGAATTAATTAAAAAATTTATTATTTTAAAAATTTAAATATTTATTTTTATTATTATATAAATTTTAAATATTTTTTATATCACTTTTTTTTTCTCGCGTTATTTTTTTTATATAATTTGGAAACATTTTTACGCATTTCCCTAGACTTTTGATGTATTCGTTTTGTCGTACTGCTTGACTTTGAAAACGCATGCAATGTGTCTTCTAATGTTATATTTTTTTTATTACTTACACCCCTCGGTCAATTTTTTTTTATTTTATAAAAATGACCATTTGGCACCAAATTTATGTAGTTAGTGGATAATTAAAGTGATGTTTTGTTTCTCAGAGGTAATCATTATTGTAATTGTAATGGTAGTTCTAATGTAAATGAAATAGGAATTTGAGACAAATGAAAATCACACGTTTGGTTGGATTTTCTACAATAATGAGAACTTTTACAGAGATCTATACCGGACTTTTGATAGCCTAAATGAATATAATCAAATTTTAAGATCTAAAACATTAGATAATAATATCATAATCAATAAAGTGATTAAAAACATAACCCAATCAAATGTCAAAAGAAAAACACAACATTGACTAAAAACAAACTTAACGGAAAGTGCCCAATTTTGAGTTTTTGAGTTTTGAGTATAAACAAAAGCACATAAATGAATAGCAAAATATATATATATATATATATATATATATATACGAGATCGAGCGAAAGAAAAAAGGATCAAATCAGCGTCATTTGTTAAAAGAAAATTTTAGTAGATAGTCCATTTTGTAGATTACAAAAAAATTATTATTATTAATTAGGTAAATGATCCGTTTTTTTGTAAATAAACAAAATATCATAGAAAGTTAACAAAATACCTGGTATTTTAAATTACTATCATATCTACTAACTATGGTAAATAATTTAAGTACTGAAAATGAATTTTTGGTAAATTGACAAAATATCATTAGTAAGTAGACGAAATATCGATTATTTTTAGCTGGTATTTTATCTACTAACTATGGTGAATAATTTAAACACAAAAAATGAACATTTACTTAGAAAACAAAAGTTATAGACATTTATTTTTAGGGCCTAATGTCATGATTAGAGCCTAGACTAAAGTCAGTTTTAATTTTAGTCATTATTTCCTTGACGTTCTTAATTTCCAAGCTAAAACTACATTTTTTTGAAAAGCTTGAGGATTTATATATATATATATATATATATATATATATTTTTTTTTTTTTTTTTGTTTCGAAATTTTTCGACCTTCTAAATGTTGTAGAAAGTATATCGATTTGAGAATATTTATTGTAGTTATCTCGTAGAGATTTCGAGTAATGTCCCTTATTTATTCAAATTGATTAGTTATGATAAGTCAACTTCAGATATCTTTCTTTAATTTGAAAGTGAAATATAAATTACGTGTCTACGAAGAAAGATCTAAAAGATTTCGTAATCGTGAATTTTTTTACCGCGAGGACATTTTGCGTACTCGAGTTTATACGAATACGGCCCTCGATCCCGAGCACCTAGATTCACAAACCCACCCGGCTAATCTTTCCAAAATTACCCTCATTTATCTTTTTCATTTACCTTTAATTAATCTTTTTAACCATTATACAATGACATATCCTTGTTACCGAGAAGGAAAGAAACATTATAGCAGCTTCCTTAACGTAAACCAGATCCTAAATGTATGAATGGAGATTCTTAGAGAAAAGATAAAAGTAAAAAATTTACGAGATTTTATTCTAGCCTTTAGTTGATATTTAACCTTTCTAAAAATGCATGTACGATATGTTACTGACATCCAAAATTTACTGGACGTATTAATCTACTAAATGAGGAAAAATTTCGTATGTGTCCAAACCGTAGCTTAGCATCACAGTCTATTGTAGAGCTTGATGCCCAGACAAAATAAAAAAGCAAAAAAGTTATAGAAACATTACAGTACACATAAACATAAAGAAAAATAAAATAAAAATAGGATAAAAAGCCTTTCTTTTTCTTTTTCTTTTTCGTTTTTTTAGTGGGAATGGACAAAATACTATTTATTTCGGTTCGTGCTGGTCCGCTAATCCAATATGTACAAAATGAACTTTGATCATTCCATTCCAATATATTCTCTGAAATGTCCCTCTCCCGATCCTCACAAGCAAAACCACTATTCACAAATACCCTCAAACCCTTATTTTTCCTGGAAAAAAAAAATTCACATTACTTGCTTTTTTCCACCCAATAAAACTCAGAAAAAGCGAAAAATAAAATAAAACGACAACAACCTGCGGGCGAGTTCTTGGTCCCACAAACAGAAAACGACACTCAGCTCAGTAAAAACGACAACAGTCAGGAATCAGAATCTCTCTGCGAAGGGCTCCTCCAGAACCCGGCCCCGTAGAACCGGGCCCACACCTCGTCCTCCTCGTCGCCACCGGACGCCACGTCAGCATCGGCGAGCCTCCTCTCCAGCTCCTCGATGGTGGGCCCGCATCCGCCCGCGTAGCGGGGCCCGCTGGACCCGTCCAGGCGATGCCGCTTGGCCGCGCCGTCGCCGCCGCGCTTCTTCCTCCGGCGCGCGCAGGCGCGGCGGCACAGCCCCGCCGGGAGCTTGTAGAGCGCGAGCACGAGCACGTTCATGGCGGCGCAGGGGCAGCAGCACCACACGGCCGCGCACTCCGCCGCCGTCCCTCCCGCCACCTCGCCGATCCTCCGCCGCGGCTGCTTCTCCGCCAGAAGCGGCGTTCGCCGATTCGCCGCCGCCGAGGCTTGGCGAGGCATCTTGGGAATGGCCTCTCCCTCTCTCTCTCTCTCGTTCGCTCGATCGGCGGCGAAGGAAGATCTTCTCGTCTGTTACAGACGGAATCGCATGGTATCGGCGTGGGATTTATGAGGGAGAGATTTTCCGGGAAAATGACGAGAAAAGTGAGGTCCAGAAGATGAATTATGCGATTAGATTTAGAATTATGTTTTGATGTCCGGAAAATCAGACAGTCTTTTTTTTTTTTTTAATTTCTCTTTTTTTTCTCTCTCTCGTCCTTTTGAAAGGGAAAATTGGTTTTGGATTTCGTCCTGTGTTGACTGTGTCTCGGTTTTATTTGTTTCGTCGGTTCTGGAAGCTCGTTTTGTTTTCATTTTTAATGGGATGACCTATAAAGTTTTTGTATTACGGGATATTATTTAGCAGATAGTTATTTTTTAAAATATTTTAAGAAAATAATTATTATTTTTAACATAATATTATCCACTGATATATAAGAGAATTAAGAACATAAAAAGAAAATTTCTTTACTATATGGTTAAAAGTTAATTATTTTTTAATTAATTAAAATATTATTTATTTTCTTAATATATTAATTAAAAAGGGTTTATAGCTAAATGGTTTAATTTTAGAACCTATTTTAAAAAGTGTTCACAACCTTTTAAAATTAGGTAGCCCGTTCTTAATAAGTAGATAAAATATTATGGTAAGCGGATGAAATACGAGCCATTTTTAGCTTGAATTTTGTCTACTTACCATAATAATATATCTGTTTATCCAAATTTTTTTAGGCGTATATCAATTATTTACCATAATAAGTAGATAAATTTCAAGCTAAAAATGATTGATATTTCATTTGCTTACTATAATATTTTGTCTACTTACTAAGAACGGGCCATTCACCTAATTTTAAAAAGTTGCGGATATTTTTTGAATATGATCTAAAAAATTGACTACCTACCAAAATTTTTTTAATTAAAAAATAGATATTAACTCAATTATTTACGTTTCTATTAATTAAGTAAATAATCATCAGTTTGAGTTTTGGCCAATTTTAAATATATTTTAACAAAATAGTAAACGTTTGCAAATATTAACAAATTAGCTATAAGTCCAATAATTTCAACATGAACGTACCAAAATGCTCTCACCACTTTCATCGCCCACAAAATGCCCTCACCGCTTTCACCGGACCATATAGTTCAGATTTTTCGTGTGATTTTTGTTATATGCCATTTAAATATCTGATAAAATATCGTATAAAGAGTCTCGGAGCAAATTTGAAATTTTGTGACTGGTGTTTGATCGAGTATGAAAAATTATGACTGGTGTTTCAAAATTTTTATCTGATAAGCTAGCTTCTGAAAAGTTGGTCATTAAATTCGTGACTTAAGTAATGAAATTTCTGATATGAGAATAATAAAAAAATGACTATTTTACTAATAAAATCAAACATAGGCAAGTTGTTAAAAACTAACATAAATGTATGGTTATTCCTTACAAAAACGAGTTGGTACTTATAAGATGTTGTAATTTTAGTTTTATGGTCTTAATTCTTTATGAAATAGTGATTAATTTATTAAATTTTGAAAACACTAGCAATTATCTTGAAATATATAAAAAAAAACAAATACCAAATAAAATTCTAATCATTAATTTGTAAAGAATTAAGACCATAAAAGTAAAATAAAAGCATCTAATAATTAAGTAAATAATTATTCTCTTAACTAATAAAATTTTAGTTATTATCTTAAAATATGATTTAAAAAATAATTATTTACTTATCAATGTTTAAAAAATTTAAAAGTGACTTTAAAATTATCTTTGTTTTTTATTTTATTTTGGGACTTTTGTTGATAAACTTCGTTCTGCCCTTTTTTTTTTTTTTGGTTTATTTTTCGAGTTAACGGTTTTTCTTTTCTTTCTTTCTTTTTTTTTTTTGGGAAATCTTTCATTGAATTGTTTGAAATATATGTAAAACTGAGGTCATCAACAGCCTACTGCATTCAAATTTCTAGGCTCTACAGAGCTTCGTGGGACCCACGCGCGTTTCTTGGAGGCTGGTTGGCATTCAACACGGAAAGAAGACAAAGATCGAGTCAGACAGATTTTGGCATTTTGCCGAGTTAAATACGCTGTGATGATACACAATAAGTCAATACATATTGGCTTATATTTGTTTTTTCTTGGAACTAAAAGTCTAAAAGTTTGTTTGTTTGTTTGTTTTTTTTTTTTTTCAGTTTTGAACTCTAAATTTATCGGTCGTGACACTTTGATATTTATTTATTTATTATTGATAATTACGTCTTAAATTTGAAAATCGTTGTAATTTGTCTTAAATTAAAAATGTCTGTTTAAAATTATACGAAAACACACACGTAATTCTCACATGAAGATTTTTATGAGGACACTTCAATTATTTTAATAACAAAAATTTAAATTCAACTAGAAAAAAAAAAAACTCTGACAATAAACTTAACAATCTTTAAACAAACACAAATAATGATTATTGAGTGATGATAACCATGTTTAACAATAATTTAAAAAAACAATTTGAAAGACAAAAAATCTTCGTAATATATTAGAAATTAAACTCTTCACGAACCCTAATAACAAGGCCCAAATTCAGCGAAGGTCACCTTCTTTGGCATATTAAACACATTTATAATGCTCAAAAGTACTCAATCCACAAGAATAATAGTTTCAATATTATTAATAGCCAAAACACTTGATGGACAAATTTAGGGGTTCTCATAAATACGAAAAAAAAAAACTCATATATTGAACTCCATAGCCCCATTGAACGCCACGTGAACCCGCCTTCCCTACAAGTCACTCGGAAGGCAAAATCGAGTTAAAAAACGTCTCATTTTTTTTTTGAAGGTTAAAAAAAAAAAGTCACTTGACACTGTCACTGAGTCTCATCACAACCTTCTAAGTCATCCACTGTGTAGATCTAGAACCTTCGAAGATCCATGGTGTCACTCGACCACCGAGTCTCGTCACAACCTTGGGTTTCTCTTTGAACCTCTGCCAATTTTGGTGCTCTCGTCAGCATCGCCGATGACATGAAAAATGCGACCAAGGTGGAGGATTACCTTGAAATGAAGATGAAGAAAGGGACTAAATTGTCTCAGTTTAGTTGAGAAGTCGATGAAACTAAGACGTGTGTCAACTTTGTTAAGATATGTTCATGATCCGCTGTCCTTATTTTTTATAAATAAATAAAAAAACGTACCAATAGGCTGAGATAATAACGGGGCAATGCACGCTGCTCTGATTAACAAATGCTAATTTAAAAGATGAAATTAATTACTTGTTATTTTAAGGCGAGCTCTGCTCTTTCTCTTGCATCTCTGTCTCTTGAAGACTCGCCCTCATTGAGATATTTTATGCCTATGCAACATTTGACAAATAACACAATAGTACTAAAAATAAAGAGAGATAGTATGCTTTAATAAATGCATTCATTTTCTATGCCGGCCATAAGAGCTTGTCAAGAAAAGACCCATATTTTGATAGCGCTATTCCCATTTCCCACTAAACCACATACATGTGTATTCTAGAATAAAATCAACCACAAGCCAAGTTGTTTATCATTTTTTTTTTTTGCTAAAGTGGTATGGTGACTTGTAATTTGTATTTGATAAAAGTAAATCAACACATATTTTGTATTAAATCGATCAAAACTGATAAACTGTATTCATCACAAAATAAAAAAGAGTAAAATAATCAAGCCAAACAAGAAATTTAATAATTTAAACGAGGTTGACCTAAATTTTGTGGTGTTTTGGTGGGATTGGTGTGTAATGCATGTTTTAGTGGGTTTTTCTTTTATAAATTTTTAACATTTAAGTTTGATTGGATAATATTTTGATTGTGGGAGAGAGATTGATAATAATGCGACAGGATGAAAAGTGGCTTTTGCTGCCCTATTGCAATATTATATCGTGCTGCCATACTGGACTAAATTATTTTGATATATTTTATATCAGGGTATAATAATTGTCACAAAATATAGAAGATTAAATAATAAAATGTCATCGTTGGTTATCATATTACACGTAGGAAGATGAATATATGTGTGTCACGTGACAGCTAATAAGACAACTTTATTATATTGCCATATGAAAGTTATTGCACGTATCAGAGCGATGATACGTTACATTCAAATTTCACATTTATTTTTTGCCACTTTTTTTTATTATACAGAATTTATCTTTTGTCTCTTTTAATTGAACAACCTACATACTTTGTTATATATCTTTAGTTAATAAAAAAGTTCATTATTTATCTAAAATATTCAAATAATAAAGTTCCCTTAAAATTCGAACAGAGAAACAAAAAAAAGTCAAAGTAAAATATATATTTTGTTATATATTTCTAGATGTGTGATTAAGAACTCATTAAGAGGAGGAAAAAGGAAAAGAAAAAAATAAAACTAAAAACAAAAGAACAAAAGAAGTCCAATAAATAGCTATAAGATCTAAGAACTGTCAGGGACTGGAAATGAAATATATTGTGATCATCAATGTAAATATTTGAAGCTATTCTCATAGTTGGGAAGGCAAGAGACTGCATATAGAGCAGGCACTAAATTAAGAAACTAAATTTGTATTTCTATATATTTGGTTTCAGAGTTTCTTGGCGTCTAAATGTTTCGCGAGTTGGCCGGTAACACTGAAGAAAAGCATTCCGACAAATCATAAGAAAAAACAGATTTCGTAAAGGAAAAGAAATATAATATAACTTAGAGATTTTTAAGGATTTAACCAAACTTTTGGCTAATATTTTAGGAATTAACCCTAATTTCATGAAATTAAGAATTTAGCCGTAACATACGTGTAACTTATGTGACAGTTGAGGTGTCATGATTTGATTAGTTGAATATCAAATCATTCCACCTAAGTGATAAACACTCACCAATGATAATATGACACTTAAGTTGGTAATAAAAAAATTGTAAAATAATTAGTATGTCTAACACTACTCTATGTTATGTTATATTATATGAGTAATATTTTTATGTTACACGTATGTTATACGTGTGTTACGGCTAAATCCTTAATTTTGACATTCTATGATTTAAATCCTTCAAACTTTAACTTTAAAATGGTTAATTTCTTAACTGGCCCTATAACTTAAGGGTCATCTTATATACAAAGAATTCTTCAATAGATCGTGGTACAAATCCTCAGATTTATTTATTTATTTTTTTGAAATTAGCCACATTAGTAAATAAATAAATTTGATGATTGTACACTATCATAGTGCACTATTGATGAATTCGGGGACTATTTTCTTAAAATATGAGCATCGGAATGACCATTTACTTAAGCCTTTTTTTATTTTTTTATTTTTAAATATTATTGCAAAACAAGATCATTATAAGTGCCACTTTATAATATGTCATTTTCTTATAATAATAATAATTATCTATGTACTTAGTGATGTACTCACTTAATTTATTAGTTATGTTTGTAATGTAAAAAAAAAAAAAGTATAAACTAAAAATGCAACTGCAAAAAGAATATGGATTATTAAAGTGTTCAAAATGAGATATTTCTAAAAATCTTCCATAAAAAAAAGACTCTGTTTCGCAATTTACCCTAAAAAAACTAAAAAAGTTATGTGCATTTTATATACAAGTTACACAATTTTCCAAAATTCAAAAGACAAATATCATGCAAGAACAAGCAAAAACCATAAGATTAAATATGCTGTACTCGGGTAATCATATAATTGAAAACCGTAAATTAAAAAAAATAAAATTACATCAATAAAATTCATCTAGAATCTCCCCTTTTGAGATTTCACTTTTAATAAAAAATCACCTCTAGCACTAATAAATCAGCAGTCCAATACATGGAACAATTTATCAACTACCGACAGAACTTTTTTTTTTTTTTTTTTTTAAAAACATGACCTTCTTCTTCTCCTTCGTTTCCTTCACATTCAACAACTCAGTCTAATTAGACTCCATTAAAGATTATAGAAAGATAGGATATTCACTCTTCTACACATTGAACTAGTTGCGAACTAGAGATAAAAAACAAAACAAAATTGTTCGACATTTCTAGCCTCCGATGTAGCCCAGCCGGTGAAGGATCATTGCTAAAATAAGCATACATATCGCCATAATCAAACCAGGTTTGCCGAGGAGCCAATTCTTCGTCTTCTTTACACCTTCCGCTCCCCTTTGTATCCGATCTGCCCATCGCATCTGAGAATAGAATTTGAATTGAAAAAGAGGTTTCAAATTGGCATAACAGACAAGAAAAAGCTATGAAAGGTAGGCACTCTTTGCATGCAAAGGACACAATAAATACTGGCATTGAGTTTTATTTTCTTAAGGCTTAGAACCATTTATCACCATGTTGACTATCTTGATATACCATATTGCATAACTGTGCCGAAACAAGAAATTGGTCAAAGTTTGAATGAACTTGATTCATATTTTTTTTCTCAGGAACATATAGTAGATTACTATTCCATAGCAATACCACATCACCACGCTATATGACTAAAGTCCACGTTTTTGTTTAGGACAACCATTTAAATGTAGCATTTCAACTTTGGAATAGGTAAGTCAAAAACTATTTAAATGGGAACATTTAAATAGTCGAACCAAACGAAGGGAACATTTATGGCATGAATAACATTTGATAGTTGGATTATGTATTTCACCATTAAATGCTGAAATAGACTGCTACTTAAAGTCCCCTACCAAAAAGCCACTTAAAAAAAAAATTAACCACACACAAAAAAAAAAAAATATATATATATATTTATATATATATATATATATATATATATACTGAATGAAAATATGGAACAGGCAAAACTTGTGTAAGAAGGTACCATTCTATCCAAGCCTTCTGGTGATAAAGATGACATTGCCTGTTGAGCTCTTTCCGCATCTTCTCGAGAAAGTTTAAAACCAAATTGTTCACCCATGTTTGACATCATCTCTGGGCTCATATTCTTCATCATTGATGTGAACATCTGCAAATACACATTCAATCAAAGCTACGAATATTTGTTTTCCATCTTCCCTTGAACCAGTCACTGCTGTTGGTTCAAGGATAGTACAACGCATGAAAAGTAAGAGCTCGTAAAAGTGATAAAATGTATTGAACGACAAACCTGCCGCATTGCTGGATCTTTCATTTGGTTTCTCATCTGCTCTTGCAGATCAGTAGTTGAACTGGGGAAGCTTGGTGGAGGCGGAGCACTTTGTGAATTTGATACTGTACCGCGAGAGCTAGTTTCACCAACAGTCGAACTCTCCCGACCCACTGAATTTCTTGATCCTCCATCTGAACTTGATGCGCTTGTATTTGGAGCTGTCGGCATTGGAAATGACTCGTTTCCCCGCAAATGGGATGCCATTTCAAACATCTTCTGAAGTTCCTCCGGTGACATCTTACCCATCATGTCGGTGGCTGTTTTAAGCATGTCAGGCGTCACATTTGGTGGAACTGACCCAGGCTTGAAACTGTCAGGACCTGCCTTAAAACCTGGATTATCCCCTTGAAATGAGGAAGCCATTTCAAACATTCTTTGAAGTTCTTCAGTTGACATTTTTCCGATCATGTTTGATGCCGTCCTTATCATTTCAGGAGATATCTCTCCAGAGTTTCCAGTATTTAAAGCAGCCAGAGTTTCCGGATTAGTATTTGACATGAAATTCTGGAATGATCTGAAAAACAAAGCATATATACAAAAGGTAAATGATTAACAACTTATGAGTGAAAAGAATGGGAAAAATTTATAAAACAAAATAAATTATAAAAACATTTACGGACAAAGTTGGAAACAGAATCAACAGTCTATTTAAGTTTGAAAGAAAAACAACTTAATTGGCGTCTAGTTTAGCTCTTTGAAACCTTCAAACAGAAGAGAGGCTTTACTGGACGACACAGTTTTTATTAGCATATGTATCGTTGGCTTAATTTACCATGAGCAATTTAGAAAAATGTCACAAACACTTTGTCTTTTTTATTTTTTGGGATAAAATTGAACTTTCTTTAATTGTCATATTACTAGACTACAAACATATTAATTCAACTTGCCATCTCTCTTGAGACATCGGAAACGTAATGGAAATTTTCACAAAATAGACATCCAAATTGACTACTAAAGTAAAATGTTCGTTGAAAAAGATTGATTTAATAAAAGTTAGTAGGCATGTTAATATAAAATACTACCGAGGAGAAAATGAGAGTGAAAACAGAAAAGAATAGGCAGCAAGGTGGATACAAGAACTCAATGAAATACTAATGTTAAAGCTCCAATTCTTGTAATCTCCCCACAATTAATTGAATCTAATATGACAACAAAATTAACATCTAACATTTTCAGACAAGATACGTACCTTAAAGCTTCCGGATCAGCTTTTAAAGCCTCCAAATGCTCGGAATTGCTTGACAAGCCACCACTGCTAGCCACTCTTTCAGTCTTATTTGAGTTGCTAATTTCCTGCGATAATGACGATGAAGACTGTGGAGATGAGCTTTTATGGTTGCTAGAAGGTACAGGCTCTTCATCTTCAATTATCTCTTCAATTACTAAACCTATAAAACAATCAGAATTTTAAAATAAGACGAAGATTACAAGTCTAGCATGACAATCGAATATGTCTCCTAGAAAGTTAAAAAAAAAAAAATTTTGAACTCTAGAAAACAACATACCTCTTGGTGCAGGTGCATCACCCTGTTCAGCTAATCTTTCCTGGGCATCCCTGTTGGAACAATAAATGACAAGTTATATATTAGAAACAAACAAGTACCGCCTACTTTTATAGCTGAATTTCAAACAAGATCATTAGTCTTGATTCCAACTATCATTGCCTGTATAAATAGTATTAGGTTCAGAAAACAATATGATTAGAAAATGGAATTTGACTCAACAATCATTAAAGCATAAAGATTATAATGTATTTCAAGGCATATCCTGTAAGAGCAATTATTCAACACCACAAAGATTAACTTACACCATTTTCTGGATAATCATATTGGAGCACAATATTAATTTTTTCTGGCACAGCGAACATGCCATAAGTCAACGACAAGAGATATATTGTACCAAAAGTTTGTATGAGGTGGGGACCTCTAAGAATCCTAATAACAGGAAGGTTAGAGAAGAGCTTAAAGAAACAAAAAAAGACTGCAGATTTTCACTTCTCATTTTAAGTCCCCAATGGTCATAATGGCCCATGAGTTTGGTATATTCAAGAATAGGGTTATATCCCGGCTACAGTTACCAAACTATTTTCAGAAATTGAAAAATAAATAAATAAAAACGTAATTAATACCTCAAGACATCTGCGATGGTTTCATCATCAGGAGAGACTTCATGCGCGTTGCTAAGATCAATGACAGCATCCTAACAAAATGAATTGAATATCAGATAACAATGAGGTTAGTAAGAACGCAGATAGGACATCATTTGAAGACCATTAAACAAACTTACTCTAAATCGACCTAGTTCTTTAAATGCTTGGCCTCTCCGGTAAAGTGCTTTAACATTCTTTGCATCATGTGTCAACACCTGAGACAACAAAAGAAACTAACCAACTTAAATTCTTTGTTAAAATTTACATATAAGTCAAGAAGCAATAAAAAGATGAATGCAGGCAGAAGTATTATTTAGTCGCCGAAAATTTTAACCGTCCAGAGCTAACTATTAGAGAAAATGGAAACAAAAACGAAAACTATTTGCTCGTACCTCCGAACCTTCTTTTATGCACTCATCATACTGCTTTGTTTTCAAGTAGCAAGACATCAAGTTTAGTGAGCACGCCTGCTGTAGTTGTTGGCCTTTCGACGATGGAATTTGTTTCAGGTTATTTTTCGCCTGCAATATATATATAGTCAACGAATAATTAGAATGTTACTCAAAAAGGGTCAATCTTTCAAGCTACAGTATACAAAGGTCACCTTCAATGGAAAAAAAAAAGGGTCAAACAGACAATAAATCAACACTCACAAGCAAGTACTTCTTCGAGGCGTCACTGTACTTTCCATGGCTATGAAGCTCATTCCCCTGCCAAATCAACAAATAAGTGAAAATTTCACTACATTTTCACAACCAGGTTCGAGTTTCAACCCGTTTAACAATCGAAAAAGAAAAGGGGACCTGTTTCTTCAGCATCTGAGCTCCATTCAGTTCATAAGCAACCTTGGCATCGAGACGGGTACGCATAGTTGCAATCTCTTCGGGCGAGGCGTTAGCCATCTTCTCTCCAATCTCCGCCATCTCTTCGGGACGGGTATGCTTCAACTGCTCCGCGGCGTTTCTCAGGTCTTCGGGCCTCATGTTCTTCATGCTCTCCGTCGCCATCCGCATTAACTCGGGATTGGCCATCATCTGCAATCACAATCGTCCATATTGACCATTGAAGCAGACCAAACCATAACTGACTTACCAATTAGCGTTCTCTAATTTTTTATAATTCACGGCTAATCATTCTTTTCCTGTACTTCTAAAGCTACCCAATTCTTAAATTCACCATAAAAAAAAAAAAAATCAACACAAAACAAATTACACCAATCTGAGCCCAGAAAAATTCTTAACTTTTGGGAAAAAGAAAACCCAATAACATGAAATCTCTCAATACAAAGCTATACCGATTTTTTTTTTTTTTAAAGCGAAAAACTGAGGATTGAGAATTGAGACCTGTTGTTGGATCTTGGCAAAATCTGATGGCGACATTCGACTCATCTGCTCTTGAGCGAGCCTCATCAATTCTGGATCCATCATGTTCATATCTCTAGACCCAAATCAATCCAATCAGATCGAAATTCAGGGTTTTTTTTTTTGTTTTTTGAATTCTCTGGTTCTTCGAGTTTCTGATCGACGAGAATCGGAATTGGGGATAACTAATAATTCGTCAAGACTCGAACTTAGGCGAATTTCCTTATTGGGAAGTTGAAGGAAATCAAGATACGCAGGAGAAAAAGAACTTCGATTGGGTTATTTATTTATTTATACTAATATATATATATATATATATATATGTTATAATTGGAAAATAAAAAGTCAAGAGTGTGAGGAAGAGTCGCCTACCAAACCTGAATGAATTCTTCAGAGCTGAATTTTGGTCTTTTTCTTTTCTTTTTCTTATGTCACTTTCAATTATAAAGTTCAACTGACAAAATAATATGTTATATTGTCCAAAAATATATATATATATAGTGTTATCAGTAACTTCTAGATTCTTACTTATTAGACTTCTTTACAAGAATATTATAATTTGCCACTTAAATAAAAACACTCTTTTTAGCAAAATATAAGAATAAAACTACTTTTCTTCTATGTATAATATGAAACGGACTGTATCGTTTGTTAGACGGGAAAAACGACTTAAATATTTTCTGTTTTATTAAATAATACAATAATGTTTTGAGTTTTGATTAATGTTGGGATGTCAAAGTTTATTTCAAGTTTTTTATACCATTCATATAGCACATAATTTATTACACACAATTTTTTTAAAAATAGACTTATAATTATATATCAATAAACCATATGTTATATGTATTAATATAATTTTCTTTTGATAAATCTATTAGCGACCCATCTAAGACCTGTAACATTACTCTCCCTCTCGATTTTTTATTTCTATTTATTACACGAAGACATCTTGATTTTTTAGGAGATTTTGAGGAATGCTATTTTTTAACACAGTGATAATTTATTATCTATGTGTATTGTACTTTTAATCTATATTATAAATTTTACATTACAAATATATAGTATAAATATAAAAAGCATATTATTTGGGCATAGATTATTAGGCGGTACTAAGAATGGCTTATTTTGCAAGTTTACTTTATTACTCATATATTCTTTCCTCATAATAAATTGTCACGAATATGAGTAATTATATAGTAAATATAATTGCATTAAAGAGTATTAATCATACTTCGTTCTTGAAAAACTTTGGACCGATTTGAACTTTTCAAAATAGTTTCATAAAAACAACATGACGTATGTATACACTAGAAGATTCTTTTTTTTATTAGGTCAAATTCTAGTTATTAATTTACATGATAACATGTTTGTAGAGAGCTTGAAAACCTCTTTACAGCTAAATGGTTCAAACCTGTTATGCCTAAAGAGGATTGGGTAAATACAGAGAAGCAAAAACTTGCATCTCTAAACGATGTGACATTTTGTTGGCAACTCTAATTAAGAAACCACGTTGGTGAAGTGGTAGTGTTGGGATGTTTCAGGTCTCAAAGGATGGCCACATCTCAATTGATTCATGGCTGAAAGCCCTGCCCTAATTGAATACATTTCTAATGCTATCAAGAGTCGAATTTTGGATCTCTTCTCTACCTTTATGCTTACTTACATTACTTAATACTAACCCTCAGCCAAAACCCACGATGTTTTTTTTCCTTAAAACAACAGGAACGTTTACAATAGTTGTTGCCTATTAAAAAAAAAAAAGAGAAATTACAGTGAATATCCAATTTTTAACACCTAATTTAAATTATTATATAATCTTTTGAAAAATATAATCAATTATCTAAGTGATTCAATTACTTACACATTGATAGTTGGTGGTAATTAACTTGGTTACGAATAACATGTGCAAGTAATTAACGAATTGACTAATTAATCAATTACTTTAAAAGTTTGGGTATTTATTTTTATTATTTTGTAAATTTGGGTGTTTCCCTACTTCAACAAAAAAAAAAAAAAAAAAAACTTACTAGATAAGAAAAACAACTAAATATATCATATTACTTAGCAACAAAGAATGATAAATGAGCAACTAGCAAGGTTGGCTCATCCAAATGCAAATGAGAGCAATGCTTGTTTAATTACAAGTGTAACACAGTAACAGATTGTGGAATACCAATCCAGTGCAAAACAAGATACAAAAAGAACTCAAATCAACTGTTCAAACTGCCTTCTAGCAAAAGCTTTGCCTCTAGGACCAATGTTCTCACACTGTGCAGCTCTTCTTCCATCTTTTCTGATGCGATACAACGCAAGCGATCAGAACCGATGTCAAGTAACTCGGTTGTCTTCTCTGCAGCCGCGGCCTTAGCTTTTCTCAGTTCTTCTATTCTTTGTATCTCAACCCGTAATTCTTCTTCCAACTCCTTCATCTCAGCCTCCTTCAAGCCGGCTTCAAACAGATGTTGTTGGTATTCGATGACCATACTTTCAATTTCAGCGTTGCCATTGTCTCTTATGTTCAAAAGCGTATTCTTCTCATGTAATACATTTTGAAGGGCAAGCTCGGTTTCTTCAACAGACTGTAGAACTTTTCTGGAACTCCATTTCAACTACTACAATCGCTGCATTTACCTTTGCAGACATCCCGTTTAGATCTTCAAGCTCCTTTCTTATAACTCTCAAGTGTTTCTCGGTAATTCTTAACCTCAACTTGAAGCTTGGTTTTCTCTTCCTCTGACTTGAGCAACTCGGTAGCTTTGCCTCCCAAATGCCAGTTTTTTCTGTGAGGGGTCCATTTTGTCAATGTTGTCTATGGCAAAAAGGACCTTCTCATTCTCATGTTTCCTGTTTTCTTCATCCAGTGTTGACACTAAACAAGTGAGGTTGTTACGTAATTCAGCTTCGGATTGCTGAATCTTGCTCAAAGAAGCCTGGATTTTGTCTTTCTTTGCTTGCAGATGTGCCGACTCCTTTTTCTTTTGCTCTAGGGACAACATCGAATCGTGTTTTTATTTTTTTTTCAAAGAAATCTCCTCCATGTTTTTACTAATACAATAGAATACTGCTAAACATGCCAATTCTTTTATTAATATTTTTTATACTAATTTAGGTGTCATATTATCGTTACTGAGTGTTTATCATTTAAGTAAAAAAAAAATTATATTCAAGCAATCAAAACATGGCACTTCAATTACTAGAATAAATTAATATTAAAATATTAGTCGTATTTATAATATATATATATATATATATATATTTCTGAACGTCTAAAATTATTCAATACAATAACTATCCTTAAAGTATATATTATGTTGACTTCTTGTCGACTAGCTAATATAATTTTGTCTTAAATACCGTAATTACCCCGACTATCATATCAGCTATCTATAGTATGAATTGCCACATGGATTATCCTAAAGTCCTAACAAGGAATACGAAAACATACTCCCTAATCATTAATACAACTCTAAAAACCCAAATTTTCTTCTTCAGCCCCCATTCAAAACAACTAATAGTAACTCAAGCCTAAATCACGATGACGATCAGTCGGAAGCCCATCAGCCGCTTGAAGGCCACAAAACCTCCTCAGTGACGGCTGATCCCGCAAGGCCACTGACGAAGGGCGTTAACGCAGAGCATATATGGCTTCGATGGAGGAGGGTCTTTGAGTGATTTTTGTTCGGAGATTGTGTTGTGTGCTTTTATTCTTTTTTCTTTTTGACCCTTTTTGTAAGAGTTGTTTTTCTTTTCTTTTTTTTTTTCCCTTGAAATCAGTGATGAAGTCTAGTTGAAATTATTAGTTATGATGTTTGTTGAAATCTGATTGTGTGTTCTATTTACAGTTTGTTGTATATATTGTGTAATAGAGTTGTCAAATCTGATGTAGCTAATGTGCTGCTAGAACTGTTTTCGAAACCTATGGCAAGGCAATTACTGATGACAGGGTGATTACTCGACTTTGCTGTTTCAATGCAAATGCCAACAAATTAATGGGGCATTTTTTACAGAAAAACAAAAAAAGAAAAAACAAAACAAAAAAAACTATAGCGTGCCAAATTGTAAAAAAAAAAATCTTAAAGTTAATTAACTAAATAGAAGTAAAAAAAATAAAAATGGGTTAAATAAAAGGAAGTGGTGCATTGGTAAAAGTTACAGTAAAATACTAAAATTTCCCTTTTTTTTTTTTGTATATACTAGTAGTTAAAGGTGCAAATACGGGAAACGTATACGGATAAATTTAAAACGAGGACGGATATCCGTTTCCGTCCGTATCCGTTAAGAGTTTTTTTTTTTTTTTTAAAAAATTTTTCGACCGTTGGATTGATTATACAACGGTTCAAAATTTTTTTTATAAAAATAAAATTAAAATAAAAAACTAATTACGAATATCCGTTTGAAAAATGAATTTTTCAAAATCCTTATCTGTTGTTATTATTATTATTATTTTTTTGCAAATACGGATCCGAATATGGATCCAGACATCAATATTTGCAGCTCTACTAGTAGTAGTCGCATTCTCCGTATGTGAGATTTCTTTTTTTAGTAATCTTTTAAAAGCTCGTAATTGAGGGTTTTATGTATTTATAATTAATATATTTAATTATTTTAAAATTGCTGTCTAGTAATTCATATAAATTAGCATTTATAGGTTTTAATAAAACAACACTCTTTAAATATTGTATGTGTGTTAATTGTGTATTTGCATTTGCACGTATGTACAATTTTATGAAACTAACTTAAAATAAGGATAAAAAGAATAGTTTATATAAGAGATTATTGAAAAAATAGTACTCTTCTGAATGATGTTTTAAAAAATAAATATTTTCATTAAATATCGAAAATAAGAAAATTTAAAAAAATAATCATTTTTAGTAAATTATTTTAAAAATTAGTCATAGTTTAAAAAAATTTAAAGCCTAGCTCTTTCAGAAATTTCTTACGCGTATCAGAAATTTTCTTATAGTAATTTTTATGTGTAATTTTGTTATTGTCAGAAATTTTTTACGTGTGTTATGCCTAGTTTTTAAATTTTTTGAAACTGTGGCTATTTTTTTTTTAAAACACACCGTTCAAAATGACTGTTTACCTAACTGACTCCGAAAAATAAGTATGAAGAGTGAAAAAAAATGAGAATAGAAAAAAAAAAAAAAGAGAGAATGGTAGATGAGTTTATTTTAATAAGAGAATGAAAAAAGAAAAAAGACAAAAAAAAAAAAAGGAAAAAGAAATTATAAGAAGGAAAGGGAGGATGACTCATGATTGTTATCTTGTGACTTGAAGTTTGTTTCTCATGCATAAATAGATTAAAAAATCTCACATTGACACATATTATATTACACGTATATTACGATTAAATCTTTGACACTAAATATATTAAAATATAAATTTGTAAATAAACCCCAAATAGATTAAAAAATCTCACTTGACACCCAAATTATATAGATCCTTAGAAAAAAAAGCACTATCTTTAATCCCAAATTCTCTTTAAAACGTCATTATCATTGGCAAGAGTTAAGAAAATCCCCACAAGCTAAACATTTTAACCAAAACAAAATTTGAAATCCATTTCCATTTTGATTATATAGAAAAGGAATCAAAGAAAAGATAATAAACCAAGAATCTTTCAGAGAAAAAAATCAATGAATCAAAATATCTATGTCCTGATCTTGATTAAAAGCCTATGTGAGGAGGAGCTCAGGTCTTTGGGGTTCCCAAAAAAAGGGCAATCAAACCAGCAGCAAAGAGGATTGCAACTATCCACTAGAAACCTATCATCTTAGCCCAAAAAAAAAAAAAATCATTATTAATCATCAAAACAAGCAGCACAAACATCATCAAATCAATCCCATCTAGCTCCTAAAGAGAGAGACCAATATACGTCATTTCATAGGACAAATATTCAATTGAAATGGAGTAGCAAAAGAAGAAGAATGGTAAGAGACAGATTGATTATTTGGGGTTAGGGCAGGGACGGAGGGGGCATAGGCGCATAGCGTTGGGGTGTGACAGCGTGTGCGATATACTGCACCGAGTTCGAAGGTGCGGCTGCGTGGGTTTGGGCGCAGGTGGCGAAGATCCATAAGAGAACGCCATGCAGTGACTCGCCTCATCCATGCCGCCAAAGCTGCCACCGTTCGCCGTGAGCTCACCACCACGTCGCCTCGTCACTCCACTGAGCCTATTGGGCCTAGAGGGCCCGAGGCCTAATTTTTTTTGAAAAGCCTAGCATTAGCCCCGTCCAATGGACCCAATCGCCAGTACGGAGCTCCGGGCGGCAGTCGACCTAGTCAGCCGCAAACGCTCTAGCAACACTCCTAGATGCCACAGTGCGCCTATCTTTGCGCCTTTTCGTGCGCCTAGTAGCCGGCCCCAGCTACCCGCTCTTGCCCGCACCCACACATGCCTTCTCGTTCGCCTGGCATCTGGCCCCAGTTGCCCGCGCCCTCGCACGCCTAACAGCCGGCCCCAATTGTTTGCGCCTGCCTACGGACCTCATAGCAGATGGCCTAAGCCGCCCGTCCCCACAATCGCACGCCTCGTGCGCCCGCACCTCACGACCAACCAGCTAGCCTAACAGCCGGACATTCTAACCGAGAAGCTACTAGCCGCTTATCATGCTCCGAATGTCCCGCACTATGTAGACTCCGTGTGCACACAATCGGCTCAATCATCTTGATCTCCGAGCTATTATTATGCACGCTTTCAGGAGGTCATTCTCGGATTCAAATAAGAATCACTAAGAATTGTTGTTTGGATCGAAAGAATAAGAACAAACCCACGCAAGTCAGTAATAGTCTTTTTTCTATTGATATTGTTCTTTTTTTTATTAGGTCAAATTCGAATTATTAATTTACATTATCACATGTTTGTAGAGAGTTTGAAAACCTTTTTACAGCTAAATGGTTCAAACCTGTTTTGCCTAAAGAGTATTGGGAAAATACAGCGGACGGATAGTATTTATAAGGGTACAAGAAGCAAAAACTTGCATCTTTAAACGATGTGACATTTTGTTGGCGACTCTAATTAACAAACCACGTTGGTGAAGTGGCAGTGTTGGGATGTCTCAGGTCTCAAAGGATGGCCACATCTCCATTGATTCATGGCTAAAAGCCCTGCCCTAATTGTATACATTTCTAATGCTATCAAGAGTCGAATTTTGGATCTCTTCTCTACCTTTATGCGTACTTACATCACTTAAAACTAATCCTCAACCAAAACCCACGATGTTTTGTTTCCTTAAAACAACAGGAACGTTTACAATAGCTGTTGCCTATTAAAAAAAATGCCCCCATAGATGAAGTTGATAAAAGAAACTTTTTTTTTTTTTTTTTACAAGGAACTTGATTTAAAAAAACAAACAAACAAACTTACTAGCTAAGAAAAACAACTAAATATATCATATTACTTAGCAACAAAGAATGACAAATGAGCAACAAAGAAAAACACAATTACAAATTGTGGAATACCAATCCAATGCAAAACAAGATACAAAAAGCACTCAAATCAACTGTTCAAACTGCCTTCTAGCAAAAGCTTTGCCTCTAGGACCAATGTTCTCACACTTTGCAGCTCTTCTTCCATCTTTTCTGATGTGATACAACGCAAGCGATCAGAACCGATGTCAAGTAACTCGGTTGTCTTCTCTGTAGCCGCGGCCTTAGCTTTTCTCAGTTCTTCTACTCTTTGTTTCTCAACCCGTAATTCTTCTTCCAACTCCTTCATCTCAGCCTCCTTCAAGCCGGCTTCAAACAGATGTTGCTGGTATTCGATGACCATACTTTCAATTTCAGCGTTGCCATTGTCTCTTATGTTCAAAAGCGTATTCTTCTCATGTAATACATTTTGAAGGGCAAGCTCGGTTTCTTCAACAGGCTTAGAACTTTTCTGGAACTCCATTTCAACTAGTACAATCGCGGCATTTACCTTTGCAGACTTCCCCTTCAGATCTTCAAGCTCCTTTCTTATTACCCCAAGTGTTTCTCGGGAATGCTTAACCTCAGCTTGAAGCTTGGTTTTCTCTTCCTCTGACTTGAGCAACTCGGTAGCTTTGCCTCCCAAATGCCAGTTTTTCTGTGAGGGGTCCATTTTGTCCATGTTGTCTATGGCAAAAAGGACCTTCTCATTCTCATGTTTCCTGTTTTCTTCATCCAGTGTTGACACTAAACAAGTGAGGTTGTTACGTAATTCAGCTTCGGATTGCTGAATCTTGCTCAAAGAAGCCTGGATTTTGTCTTCCTTTGCTTGCAGATGTGCCGGGTCCTTTTTCTTTTGCTCTAGGGACAACAGAATCGTGTTTTTATTTTTTTTGCAAAGAAATCTCCTCCATGTTTTTACTAATACAATATAATATTGCTAAACATGCCAATTCTTTTATTAATATTTTTTATACTAATTTAGGTGTCATATTATTGCTACTGAGTGTTTATCATTTAAGTAAAAAAAATTCATATTCAAGCAATCAAAACATGACACTTCAATTATTAGAATAAATTAATATTAAAAAATTAGTAAAATATTTCGTACTTATAATATATATATATATATTTTTCTGAATGTCTAACATTATTCAATACAATAACTATCCTTAAAGTATATATTATGTTGACTTCTTGTCGACTAGCTAATATAATTTGTCTTGAATACCGTATTTACCCCGACTGTCATATCAGCTATCCATAGTATGAATTGCCACATAGATTATCCTAACAAGGAATAGGAAAACATACTCCCTAATCATTAATACAACTCTAAAAACCTTCAGCCCCCATTCAAAACAACTAACAGTAACTCAAGCCTTAATCATGATGACGATCAGTCGGAAGCCCATCAGCTGCTTGAAGGCCACAGAACTTGCCCAATGGCTCCCACCGACCGCTGATCAGGCCACGTACACCTCAAAACTCTCGTCCGAAAGGCCACTGACGAAGGACGTTAACGCAGAGCATATATGGCTTCGATGGAGGAGGGTCTTTGAGTGATTTTTGTTCGGAGATTGTGTTGTGTGCTTTTATTCTTTTTTCTTTTTGACACTTTTTGTAAGAGTTGTTTTTCTTTTCTTTTTTTTTTCCTTGAAATCAGTGATGAAGTCTAGTTGAAATTATTAGTTATGATGTTTGTTGAAATCTGATTGTGTTTTCTATTTACAGTTTGTTGTATATATTGTGTAATAGAGTTGTCAAATTTGACGTAGCTAATGTGTTGCTAGAATTGTTCTCGAAGCCTATGGCAAGGCGATTACTGATGACAGGGTGATTACTCGGCTTTGTTGTTTCAATGCAAATGCCAACAAATTAATGGGGCATTTTTTACAAAAAAACAAAAAAACAAAAAACAAAACAAAACAAAAAAACTATAGCGTGCCAAATTGAAAAAAAAAAATCTTGAAGTTAATTAACTAAATAGAAGTAAAACATAAAAGGAAGTGGGGCATGGTAAAAGTTACAGTAAAATACTAAAATTTCTTCTTCTTCTTCTTCTTTTTTTTTTTTTTTTTTTTTTTTGTATATACTAGTAGTTAAAGGTGCAAATACGGGAAACGTATACAGATAAATTAAAAACGGAGACGAATATCCGTTTCCGTAAAAAAAAAGGATACGAAAACGAATATCCGTATCTGTTTAGAGTTTTTTTTTTTGAAATTTTTTTCGACCGTTAATTTGATTATCCAATGGTTCGCGGTTCGAAATTTTTTTATAAAAATAAAATTAAAATAAAAAACTAATTACGGATATCCATTTTAAAAACAAAATTTTCAAAATCCATATCTGTTTTTTTTTTGTTTTTGTTTTTTGCAAATACTGATTCGAATACGGATCCAGACATCAATATTTGCAGCTCTATTAGCAGTAGTCGCATGCTTCGTACGTGAGATTTCTTTTTTTAGTAATATTTTAAAAGCTCATAAAAGAGGGTTTTATGTATTTATAATTAATATATTTAATTATTTTAAGATTGCTGTCTAGTAAATCATATAAATTAGCGTTGATAGGTTTCAATAAAACAACACTCTTTAAATTTTGTATGTGTGTTAATTGTGTATTTGCATTTGCACGTGTGTACTCTTTTATGAAACTAACTTAAAGCAAGGATAAAAAGAATAGTTTATATAAGAGATTATTGAAAAAATAGTAATTTTTTTAATGATGTTTTAAAAAAATAATATTTTCATTAAATAACGAAAATAAGAAAATTTAAAAAAAATAGTCATTTTTAGAAAATGAGTTTAAAAAATAGTCATAGTTTAAAAAAATTTAAAACCTAGCCGTTTTAGAAATTTCTTACGCGTATCAGAAATTTTCTTACAACAATTTTTATGTGTAATTTTGTTATTGTCAGAAAAATTTGACGTGTGTTATGCCTAGCTTTTAAATTTTTTAAAACTGTGACTATTTTTTTTTTTTAACACACCGCTCAAAATGACTATTTACCTAACTGACTCTGAAAAATAAATATGAAGAGTGAAAAAAATGAGAAAAAAAAAGAGTGAGAGAATGGTAGATGAGTTTATTTTAATAAGAGAATGAAAAAAGAAAAAAGACAAAAAAAAAAGGAAAAATAAATTATAAGAAGGAAAGAGAAGATGACTCATGATTGTTATCTTGTGGATTGAAGTTTGTTTCTCATACACAAATAGATTGAAAAATCTCACTTAGACACGTATATTAGGTTAAATTATTGACACCAAATAGATTAAAATATAAATTTGTAAATAAACCCCAAATAGATTAAAAAATCTCACTTGACACCCAAATTATATAAATACTTAAAAAAAAAACACTATCTTCAATCCCAAATTCTCTTTAAAACATCATCATCATTCGCAAGAGTTAAGAAAATCCCCACAAGCTAAACATTTTAACCAAAACAAAATTTGAAATCCATTTCCATTTTGATTATATAGAAAAGGAACAAAAGAAAAGATAATAAACCAATGAATCTTTCAGAAAAAAATCAATGAATCAAAATATCTATGTCCTGATCTTGATTAAAAGCCTATGTGAGGAGGAGCTCAGATATTTGGGGTTCCCAAAAAAAGGGCAATCAAACCAGCAGCAAAGAGGATTGCAACTATCCACTAGAAACCTATCATTTTAGCCCCAAAAAAAAAACATTCATTATTAATCATCAAAACAAGCAGCACAAACATTATCAAATCAATCCCATCTAGCTCCTAAAGAGAGAGACCAATATACATCATTTCATAGGACAAATATTCAATTGAAATAGAGTAGCAAAAGAAGAAGAATGGTAAGAGACAGATTGATTATTTGGGGTTAGGGCAGAGACGGAGGGGGCAGAGGCGCATAGCTTTGGGGTGTGATAGCATGTGCGATACACTGCACCGAGTTCGAAGGTGCGGCTGCGTGGGTTTGGGCGTGGTGGCGAAGATCCATAAGAGAACACCACGCAGTGACTCGACTCATCCATGCCGCCAAGGCCGCCACCATTCGCCGTGAGCTCACCACCACCTCGCCTCATCCACACCACTGAGCTTGTTGGGCCCAGAGGGCCCGAGGCCTAATTTTTTTCGAAAGGCCTAGCATTAGCCCGGTCCAATGGACCCAATCATCGGAACGGAGCACCGGGCAGCAGCCGACCTAGTCAACCCGCAAACGTTCTAACAACACCCCTGGATGCCACAGTGCGCCTATCTTCGCGCCTTTTCGTGTGCCTAGTAGCCGGCCCTAGCTACCCGCTCTTGCCCGCACCCATACATGCCTTCCCGTTCGCCTGGCATCTAGCCCCAGTTGCCCGCGCCCTCGCGCGCCTGACAGCCAGCCCCAATCGTTCGCGCCTGCCCGCGGACCCTCATAGCAGACGGCCTAAGCCGCCCGTCTCCACAATCGCACGCCCTCGTGCGCCAGCACCTCACGACCGACCAGCTAGCCTAGTAGCCGGACATTCTAACCAAGAAGCTGCTAGCCGCTTGTCATGCTCCGAATGTCCCGCACTGTGTGACTCCGTGTGCAAACAATCATAACAATCATCTTGATCTCCAAGCTATTATTATGCACGCTTTTAGGAGGTCATTCTTGGATTCAAATAAGGAAATTCTAGAGACGGAAAACATGTCCCTATCAACTCTCAGACCACCTCTATATATATGCCTCTTCCCGAGCGGCTAAGGTACGAATACTTTTTCTACCATACTTAAAATTTTCCACACTCGAGCTCTCCACTGAATTGAGCATCGGAGAGTCCAGGTCGAGAACACCCCCAGTGCCCCCTCTTCCTAGCACTTTCTTCCGTTTTGTAGGTTTGAAGAAGGTCCAAGTCAAAGTCAAACATCATCACTCCAACGACAAATGGCTCAACGTATGCTCGCTAGAATACGCGATCACGTGAACCTCACATGAAGTTGGTGATGAAAAATTGCATCAACAGAGCCCACCGTGCGAGTCAAGTCCACCAACATGAGAACATAGGCTGCTAAAAAGATGAGAGAGGGAGAGTATTTGGTGAATATAGGCTGCTAAAAACATGGATTTTTCTTTTTTTTTTTGGATTTATAAATTATGAGTTGGGTTTCTTACTTTATTTAAAAAGTTATCTCAAAAAGTAATAAAATTCAGTGCCACCTCATATTTCGTTCTAATTCAACTAATGTAAAAGCCAACGTAACAAAAAAAGTCAAATTTTAGGAACTTATTTGACACAAATTATAAAGTAAAATTATGATGAATATTCAATTTTTAATATTTAATTTAAATTAGGGAATATTTGGGTTTTAGTCATTTTGAAGCTCATGTTTCAAAAATTTAGCCATAATTTTACGAATTTAAGGAATTAGTCATTTTCATTGTGTAACAGTTTTTGTTACACGTGTAACAATTTTTGTTACTCGTGTAACAAAAATTATTACTGGGCGTAATAAAATTTGTTATACGGGTAATAAAATTTGTTACACGTATAACAAAAATTGTTACACAACGAAAATGGCTAATTCCTTAAATTCGTGAAACTATGGCTAATCCTTTAAAAAATTACCAAAAATTTGGCTAAATCCTTAAAAATCTCTTTAAATTAATAGCTAATTTTTTTTAAAAATATAATAAAACACCCAAGTGATTTAATTACTTACAGTCTTACATAGTGATAGCTGGTAATTGACTTAGTTACTAAAAATATGTGCAAATAATTAACGAATTGACTAGTTACTCATTTACTTTAAAAATTTGAGCGTTTATTTTATTGTAGTGTAAATTTAGTTATTTCTCTACTTTTGAGAATTGTCTCAAATCACGAGGATTATTTATGTAATTTTTCCAATAGAAAATTAAACCTTGGGCTCATTTGTTAAATAGCCACTTGAAAATCTATGTTTGAAGGAAATGACCTAAGAATTCAAATACTAAGTTATTAGCCTCAAATCTCATTCACACCACTTTGAAATCTCATTTTTACCCCTCATCACTCATTTGATACCTCATGTAATAAAGGACAAAAAAGTCAATACATATTGTCTAAATGCTAATAACTTAATTATAACAAACTCAGGTCAATTCTTTTAAACTAAAGTTAAAAACTGGCCATTTACTTAATAATCTCTTAAAGCTTTTGGTTTATTATACATTAGAAACTATAAGGTGAGTTGTAAAAATAAGCCAAAATTAAATGTGTATTTTAAATGATAGTTCATGCTTTAAAAAATTAAAAAAATAGCAACTGTAAAGAATTTCACAACAAAAAATGTCAAATAAATATTTATACATCTGTAAATATTTGTAAGATATTGTTTAACACTTCAAAAAATTATAAGATAAAATTGAAGTGTTATAAATTTTTACAGATATATAATATTTTGTGTCACTTTTCTGCTATTTTCGTAACATGACTTTTTTTTTTTAATTTTTTGAAACATAAACTATAATTTAAAAACATAAAAAAAAATCTGGCTAATTTACTATAATTTCCCGAAACTATATCTCCTTTCTTTTCTATCTTTTTTCACCTGGAATTTCACTCTACTCTATATCGTAAGTATAGCATTAGTCCTGAAACATATAATAATATGCAAAAATAAAAACTACCCCTATTCTTCCGTTTACAAATGAAATTTTTTTTTTTTTTCCTTGACCATAGTTCTTCATAATCCTTCACCAATTAATAGATTATTATTTTTTTTTTTTTATTACAGTAACCACGCAATTTTTTATTTGTCAATGAATGCAAGTCACATGCGATAAAACTGACGATATTTATAAAATTCGCACCTAAGTTAATAGAATGCGCTGAGTCTCACTCCGTCAGCGTCAGAGGAGGGATGTTGTCACTTGCGTCGTTGAATTTCCAGTCAACCAAGTAAGCAGGCCTTGAAATTTTGGTGGTCACTTGAATATCCCCTGTAAGCATTGCCACAACTCTGGTCATTGATGGCCGTACATTTGGTGAAGTTTGGGTGCATAGAAGTGCTACTTCTATCACTCTTTTTGCTTCGTCAATGCTTACGTCTGCCAACTCTGGATCAAATAGCTCAGTTTCAAGTCTCTCTTCATGCAATGTCCAAGCCTACAGAAGCCAAAAAGAAAAAAAAAATGTAGAATATTACTTGGAGTGACCTTCATTGAACTTGATTAAGGGAGGTATAAAAGATAGGTGCACAAATCGTCAAAATCTGGATCTTTTTTTTTTTTTTTTTAAATGGGTAAAACGTATTTTTGTCCCAAGAATTATAGATCAAATCTTGTTTCAGTCTCTAAATTTTTATAACGTCTTTAAATTGGTCACTAAATTACAAAATAGTACAATTTTGGTCCATTGTCAACACTATAATAAAATTTTATACAGAACTCATGAAATCAACACACAAAGATAATTGTCATATTTGTTGTTGATATTTATTGCTTTTCCATTGATTATACTGCATCTTAATGTCAAATCATGTACTGATTTATTACATGTCCATTCCGTGAGTCCTTTTGACAAAATTCTAGAAAATTTTTAACAGAAAGTAAGAAAGAAACAGTTTCATAGATCAGGACTAATTTTATGACAGTTTGAAAATAAGATCAAAAATGGAATTTGGACCAACTTATGGTTATGGGACAAAATATTATTCACTCTCTCTTTTCAAGTATTTACCAACCTGAGCAACTTATTGATCTACCATCAATAACTAAGGTACAAAAAGAAAATGCTTCAATTGTGCTTCTACTACAGTATTGAACAATTCTTAAATGTTAAATTTATTTATTTTTTTAAAGTCACATCATTAAAGATAAATTTGACGATTTAAAACTTGCACTATCATAGTGCATACACTATAGAAGAATTTCCCAAAAAAAAAAAAAAAAGTTCATTTTGAAGAAAAAAAAAAATCATGGATATTTTCACTATTTATGCCCATTAATTATTTCAGAATAAAAGCCATATATTGGTTGAGATTTTCATTTTCTACATTCCATTTGGATAACTACTGTCTACGTTATGAATCAAGAAGATATATGTTTCTTACTATACTTAAAATTGATTGATCATACATACCCAATCAAGAAGATAGACCTTTCCTTCTTCTAGGGTGGAGTCTGAACATTTCCTGCCACTAACAATCTCCAGAGCCACAACACCAAAAGCGAACACGTCCGTTTTTTCCGTAAGGTGTCCAAGCATGGCGTATTCCGGTGCAAGATACCCTCTACACCATCACCAACCATTTCATCAAATTCTAAACATTGTATTGACGAGAAGATTAAAGAAAAAGAAAAAAAAAAGCCACAAAAAAAACGTTTCACTATTTGAAAGGGAGAAAAGAATAATGTGATTCAGGATTTTGTTGTAGATCTTACATAGTTCCAGCAACGCGGGTACTTATGTGAGTCTTGTCGTCATCGTATAGCTTGGCCAAGCCGAAGTCTGATATTTTGGCTATGAGATTAGCGTCGAGCAAAATGTTGCTCGCCTTCACATCTCTGTGGACAATCCGAAGTCGTGACTCTTCATGAAGATAAGCAAGACCTCTCGCTACTCCCAAGCAAATATCAAAACGGGTTGACCAATCGAGCTTCAAGCTGTTCCTTCCTGCTCAAGCCAGCTAATAAATTAAATGTGATAATACTATTTTTATCTTAATCTATCAGAATCCACTACTTATGTGGATAAGTAGATGTGAATGTACTTAGATAAGCATATGAAAGAGTTTCTTCGCATACCAAAAAGTACTTGATCAAGACTTTTGTTCTCTAGATACTCGTAAACAATAAGTTGTTGGTCTCCCTCGAGGCAGAAACCATGCAATTTCACCAAGTTACGGTGTTGCACGACAGACATAGTAGCAATTTCAGTCACAAATTGGTGCTTTCCTTGGTTGGATTTCATAGACAGTCGCTTCACAGCGACTACTCTTCCATCACTAAGCGTCCCCTGTCCGGTACATACATGGATATTTGAGTGATCTATTATTTCTTATGAATATCCATTAGTTATATGGCTTGGAGACTAATATTTCTTCTCAAAAAAGACCATAACTCATTGATATTGCAGATAAATGAATACAATCAAGTGGCATTGACATACGAATAGAAAGAAGCAATCTTTCTACGGCGCATATATACGTATGAATCCCATGGAATGACAATAATTATCCCTAATTTGATCTTACTACTAAACTTTAGAACAATTATTAACCAATTAATAAATTTGATTACAGTACATACTTACCTTGTAGACAGGTCCAAATCCTCCCTCCCCCAATTTGTTACCGGAACCAAAGTCGTTTGTGGCCATCCTTAGGTCTGTATAACTAAAAGTGAATGGTGCAACATCCAACCCTAAGATCTCTGCCAACGAACACGCATCAACAGATTTATCCGTCTCGAGTTTTTAGGCTGAATATTCCTCAAGGGTACAAGTTTTATTACTAATTAATTTTCTTGTGAGTTTTATTTAATTGTTATCTTTACTTCTGTGAAAAGTCATATTCCTTGGTTGCATTCACAGTGGATAATTTATAGTTATTTTGCTTCCTTTGAGTGAATTTCTTTGAAATGGAAAAAGACTTGTGATGCTGGTTGAACTTCACAAACGAGCATTTGAATTTTAAATAAGATAGGAATCGTCACCTTTATCATTATTGCTTCGAGACTTCTTTCTCCAATGAACAGTGTAGATAAATACCAAAGCAGAGAAAAGGCCAAGAGACATAGCAGCAACTACAAGCCCCACAATAAGACCAGTCTTACTCTCTTTCTTTCTTGCGGGCTTATTAATGACACTAGGTTTGAAATCTGGATGAAAGATATCTCAAGTCAACTATGTTGAATTAAGATGTGTACAAAGAATTATTCACTCTACGTAAACTGTATCAAAACATTCATAGAATAGGGCGTAATACCTGCGGTAGCGGAAATAGCTGAAATATAAGGTCCATATGTATGAAGATCAGGTATGCAACAAGTCCCTTTACCGGCCCAGAAGAGATGGATTTCGAGGTAGTTTTGAGATACATGCACCTTAAATTCCCTTCGGACGGCTCGAAAGGACACGCCCCCAGCTTCCTTCCTTATGTCGAAATCCTTAACAAGAAGATTCCCCTAGAACATTTATAAAAATAATTACAAGGAAAGAGTCAAATTTTTATGTCTCACTTATTACAATTTACATTATCCTAGGATACAATAAAATCTTAAAAGAATATTTAATCCAAACAATTATTCAATTTCACAAAGTAGAATACTGCGCCAGCAAGTAGTATGATTATGTTTGGAATGAGAAACGACGTGTATCGCATTTGCAAGATGACAGAGGAACTTTGATGAAAATTATAACCGAAACGAATTTGTGAAGCATATAACTGAGAACAATTTTTCAAAACATGCACCTGGATATAAATGTTAAATACCCGCCTTCCATGACTTTTCCATGTTGGATAATCATCATACGCAGTTTCTGCAAACTGGAGGATTACAGTGTAGTTACCATTCTCAAGTCCCAAGCCATAGTATCTCAATGATGAAGCTGAGAGTCTTGCTGTCTGGAATAGTTGTGAATCTAAAGTATTTGCAAACTCAGATGACACAACATTTGTATATTGAGAATTGGTTGCTCCAATAAAATATCCAACACTACTAACTGCCCATTTGTTGGTGCTTGAAACAAAATATGTAGCTAGACCAAGAGTCTCATTATCCTTCTCGTACACAATACCATCAGAAGATTTGATCTCGGGACCACCACAATTGATCCCAAAGTTATAATCTGTAGAAGATGAATATGTAAAGTATACGTTTGTATCGGTGAAAAAGCATCACTAATATTTCACAAACGTGTTTTGTGATATGTTGCTTGAGAGAGAATCACTTCATTTGAACCCAAATATGGAAATGTTTGGGCTTTTTTCATTTATCTTAGTATGACATATACGTCCCATTCATAATCTTTTTTCCCTTGATACAAACTCGGGTGCGAAAATAAATACAAATAATGAATACAGGGTTAACAAGACTTACAAATGGGACTGCCGCGATGACACGAAAAGTCCCTTTGAAGGCAGTTCAATTTGGTGGGAAGAGCACTGAAAAGTAAATATAGAAGAAATTCAAGCTACTGAATTATTGGGAAGAAAACAGAAACTCGGTTCAAGATACTTTGATTTCAAAGGCAACTTCATTGCTTTCGTGGTCCATTTTCTCCTCCCTAACAATTATTTTGCCATAAGCTACCTCAAGCTATAATTCATTAAAGGAAATCATATGATTTTAAGGAAAACTAAAACAAATTACTTGGTTTACAGTTTTAGAACTATGTGATTGGTAATTTTCATTTGTGGAAACCTTCACTAATTGCATCGTTAATTGATAATGCTAGTTATTAATTCAT
Source organism: Boehmeria nivea var. tenacissima (assembly GCA_018132145.1). Taxonomy (NCBI): domain Eukaryota; kingdom Viridiplantae; phylum Streptophyta; class Magnoliopsida; order Rosales; family Urticaceae; genus Boehmeria; species Boehmeria nivea. Next base: position 10,881,525 of record CM030874.1, read on the forward strand.
TGTTCAAAAATGTTAATTATTAACATTGCCCACATAATACAGAAAATCACCTGTTTGAACTTGCTATTGTGAAATTGTTGCCCACCAAGTTACTGCAAAATGGATCCAAGAATATAAATTTATATAAACAATATGCTCATGGTTAAAATTCTGATCATACTATCACTAAAGAGAAGAAGAATAAAAAAATCACCAAACCATAAGACAAGAAAAATTGTCAAATTAAAAACCATTTTAAACTTAAACATAAGTAAGATAAGCAAAACATTTATTGAAATGTCAGAACTTACAGTTGTAAACTCCGCTCATTAACCCAAGAAGGAAGTGTTCCCAACAAATTATTGTATGACAAATCTCTACAAAGTAAAACATAATCGAACCGTTAATAAACAAACACAGCTAGCAATTAAGCCACATTTATGTTAGAAATTCCTACATGCTGAGAAAAGATGCGCTTTTCTGCTGAGGAAGAGTACCGTTTAAGCTATTATTTCCAAGAAATCTGATCGAGGGATGAAATACATACTTGCTTCAATAGATTCCATTAACGGGTCTATATGGTAGATACGGAAGAAAAGAGACATGATTATTCTTACAAAAATGAGAGTGAATTCATGTTTAAAAGAGAATCTGGAATCCGTCCAATTATATTGTTGAAACTCAAATCCCTGAAAAGTAACAAAATAAAATTTTAAATTTTAAAAATCCATGGATAGAGATGAGCTAGTGAATACAACATAAGAAAGGTGCCCTTTGGCTTCTGGGTAAAACAAATGCTTTTAAAGAAAAAAGTTAGAGACACATAAAACATTAACTGATTATAGGTTAATTACTTTTCTCCAAAACCGAAACTTACAGGTGTTTCAAGTTTTCATATTCTCCAATATCAGTGGGGATTGAGGATGAGATTCTGTTATTCCTCAAAACTCTGAAGATCAGTGCATTGAAGAGTCGTCAAATTACAGAAAAAAAAAGAAGAGAGAGAGAGAGCAAATAAATATGAAAAGCATTTGCATCAGATGACCAACTATAGGCACAAACCATGTTGCTTACAAGATAGTCAGAGACTTCATATCCTTGATAAATGCGAGTGAAGAAGAACTTCCACTAGTTATATCGCTTAAACGCCTATACGACCATACAAAAAACTTTGTGATAGCATTACAACATGACATGCAAATATAGAAACAAGCAATGCATGTACTCACAACTCATTCAAAGAAGTCAGATTGGAAAACGTGGATGGTATAGGACCTTCGAAAGAGCTTCCTTGGAGCCTCCTAAAGAAACATTCAAAACCGTCTAGTGTCAAACAAGTTATAAATGTGCAAGAGTGCTAAGATGGAAGAAAGTAAAGTTCCTAAAATCTTTGATCAGTTAGTCTTACAAGTCAGTAAGTTTTGTCCAGTTTCCAATGAAGTCTGGTATCTTGCCTGTGAGTTCAATGTCTGATGCCCAGCTGAAACAAAATGCGACTATTCATTAAACAAATATTTATAAAGTAATATGTCCTTTTGTACTTATTTAAGAGTACATGGTCATGAATCCTTACACAGTATCCAAATTTTGTAGATTTGCGAAAGTTGAAGGCATTGCTCCACTTACTCCGCAACTACTAATGTAACTGTCAAACGTACAACGAAATAAAACAGAGGAAACAGAATGAAAAAAAAAAAAAAAAAAACGCTCAAATTTCAATCAGATCTTGCAAAGGACTTTAAATTGAGTTCAAGCAATAATAACCTGTTTACAAGAAGGGCAAAATTACAAGATGACGTACAATACCGATTAGCTAGCTTGTCCCAACAAATTACGATAACATAGAAAACTTTTTGGAACCATTTCAAATTTATAGATTCGTATGCAACTGCAAACGCGGAGATTGAAAAAGAAATGAAAGAATAGAACAACAATGAAACTCACAGATTTTCAAGTTTGACTAGATTCCCAAGCTCGGGTGGTAGAGAGCCAGAGAAGTTGTTTTGCATGAGAGACCTATAGAATCAGTGTAGACTTTTCATACATGATAAATATGTTTTAGTTAAATAAAGACATTGATTAGAACACAAATAGAGGATTCTACATAAGGGGGGTAATAATACTGTCACCATGTTGAGGACACTAATGCCTTACAGTGACACAAGATCTTTAAGTCTTCCAATTTCCTTTGGGATCAGCCCGGTTAGTGCATTTGTGCTAAGGCCTCTAGTAATGGCAAAATAAAGAAACACATAATGTCAAAAACGGAAAAAGAGTTTTGATATCAACATGAAGAGTTTGAATGACGGAGAGAAATGAAATAGAAGGATTACAAGTATTTCATTTGAGTCAAATTGCCAACCGATGGAGAAATAGAACCCGTCAAGTAATTCTGGTTTAAATTCCTGCAACAAATAAAGGGAGTCATAGTGGTTCAATGTTATAAACAGTGAAGTGAGAAAGAAATCAGAGGAACCATACAGATTCAAGAGGTAGCTCAAAGTCCACAGCTCTTCTGGAATAGGACCAAAAACATCCAATATATAAACTTTCCTGTCAAAATGATTTAGACAACGAACAAGTACTTATTCCTCAAATTTATATATACTTGTAAAAGATTACATAGCAGTATTACATACTAACCAACATTTAGCTAAACCAAGATGGAGATAAATGATCTCCAAATATGGTAGATGTTCAAAACCAACTATAGGATATTCAATTGTTCTATAAAAAATAATAATATAAAAAATTGAACCATTGATGTAGAAACAAAATTATGAGAATGGGATTTAGGAAAAGAAGGAAATGAGAGAACTACAGTTGGGTAATGTGGCAAAGAGTGCCGTTGTCGTAAGAACATTCACATTTGATAAAAGGGTTGTGTTTGAGGTCATCTAAGCTGGTGGTGTCTATGGCTGCACCACTGCATAGCTCTCCACTTATGTTCCATTGCGTTGGCTCTGCCTTTATCTTCCATTTCTCAAATATTGAGTTCAAAGCTCTTACTGTAACACATCAAAACGCAAGGTATTACCATTTTTCACAATTGACTCGTTAAGCAAAATCTAGTAGTACTAAACCATGAACTGCATGAGACGCGGTTCAAAATTTTGTGTATATTAATTTCTCATTTTGATGCCTCAACTAAGAAGTTAGTATTAGTTTATTGTCTAGGTACGTTTGGTCTATCTATTGTAATGTGTTCTACTATGTTATATGGTATAAATTTATGCAAGTTGCTGTCTAACAATGTTATATTAAATAATGAAAAAAACATTCATAAGAGTTCTAACACTAAATTTTCTTTTGGATACTAGATAGTACTGTTGGGTCCAACCATTTCCCAACAAATACATTATGTATTACTTTATTGTGTCTTTCAACATGCAAAACACCTTATTATAATAATATATAGAGAATGCTAAGGACAGACGCGGGTGCTGTCCAATCGTGACCGTCCATAGGCGTGGACCCCATGTGGGTCCTCTCACGGACGGGGACCCACATGGGGCCCACACCCATGGACGGTCACGATTCAACGCGCGTGTACGTAGCACTGCCCTAATATAAAACATGATGAACTTACGCGGAGCAAAAAAAAAAAAAACGTGTCCTAAGAGCATTGTTGTTGGTCTTGATTAAGCAGATAATTTCTACCTAAATATATGTTACTTAAACAAAGCTCTTATGATTGTTCCACTAAACAAAGCACACATCATGATTCCTTGGGAAATTTAAGTCTATGCCGAAGAAGAAACAAACAGCAAATTTTGTTGCAAAAATCCGACAACAGTATCTGCTAATAAATTCTACAATCAGAAAATACTTGCAAAACTAACTATCCAGCACTTTGTTTTTCTTTGGAATAGAAAAAAAAAAAAAAAAAGAGGGTGACATTTCCAAGAAAATCCATTGAACACTGCGATTATCTGGGTCCTCAGAGGTTTGATAATTGTTGAAAATAAATATTAAGAAAAAGGGAAAAAAAAAATGAAAGCTATAGGGATATAGAGACCTTCAGAGGGGTCTGTGACTGGTTGAGCTGTTGTTAGACAAGCAAGGCCAATTATGCAGAAACCTGCATATAAACAACAGATTAACGATGATCGTCTCCACATTGATTCAGTATTTTCTATCTTTCTTTGTTTCCTCTCAAAACCCACAGAGAGAGATAATGAAAATACAACATAAGAATACGTACAGTTTATGCTACCAAATTCAACACACAAGAAAAGTCTAATGAAGAAAAAATTAAAATTGAAAGCGTCATTGAATATTGCGTATAAGATCGGCCACTAGCTTTTGTTACTTGTTAGGATTAGTCAATGAGTCCTGTTAATGCTCCTATCATTGACATTTTGTTTTGCTAATTGATTATTAAATATTTAGTATTACGCTTGATTGATTTGAGCTTAATTTTGATAAAGCTGGATGATTTGTATGAATAGACTATTTAATCTCTGTATATTCTTTGTTTAGAAAGTGAATTTTCGTCCGTATTGATCAGAGAATAAATTTGAACAGTTTTGTTTTAAACTGATCAAGTGTCTGTATATTCTTTGTTTAGAAAGTGAATTTTCGTCCGTATTGATCAGAGAATAAATCTGAACAGTTTTGTTTTAAACTGATCAAGTGTATTTTAGTAGCGTTCTTTTGAACACCGACCGTTTATGAAAAATTTTTATTTCTAAACGATATTGACCGCTGCCTTTTTGGACGAGATTTTTATAGCTCATATCAAAGAATGATGGCCTCTGATTATGATTGAAATATTCTAAGAGTAATGAGACAATTTGACCAATTTAATTCTGGAAGATTATTGGTGTTCTTTGCAAGAAAAATGCTCCATCCTTTCCCTTGTACATTGCTGCTTTTATTCATAAGTGGCACTACGTTTTTTTTATCATCTCTTACATATAGATATAGTTATAGAGTGTTGAAGATTTGTACTTGGTGAGGATTGAGAGCTTTTCACTTTATAATTCTTTCTTGTGAGAGAGGAGTATTTTGTAGAGTGTTCTTAAGGGTGTTCTTGTTTTGTAATCGGAAAATTGGCGAGTGACCATACAATAGTATTTTGTAAGACGATGGGATCTCATTAGGGTTAATTTGTAAGACAAGGGAATCTTGTCAGAGTGGACCTCTAGGCCAACGGGGGTGACGACAGAAGAGAGATGGAGGGAGTCCAATCTTGTCTAAGTTTGTGTGTCATGTTTGGACGATTCTAGTGATTTTTTTATGTGCGCATGGCCCTGCAGACGTAGGCATTGCCAAACTGCATAATCAATTTTTCGATGTCATTTACTTTACCTATTTACAGCTAAATGGTTCAAGCTTGGGTATAAGAGTATTATAAAGAATAAGAAGATGATACATAACCTACGTTCATCGACGATTTTCATGTATTTGGGCAAAATCCGAAACCGTCTCAAAGGCCACATCAGGATGCTTTGTCATCACATGAATAGAAGAAAACTATGTTACGAATATGCTCTTAAAATGAAATATAATAAATATTTTCTGAATATAAATAAAAGAAGTAGTTATTTGTGAATTTTGTTTGTTTTATTTTATTATAAAATTGAATGTTTATTAAAATAAAAAATATGTTAATATAATTATAATTTGAGTATGTAAAGAGTTTTATGTATAAGATTATTAAAATTATAAGTTAATGTATTTAAAATAGTCTGTGATAGATCAAAGAGTAAGGATCTCTTTGATTGGTATTCACTAATATTATCCATGACATTATGAACATCTAATTCGGATGATCAGTGTATATGACATTAGAATTGATGTATTTTATATAATATAGATTATATAAGACTATGACTGACCTGATTCTAGAATCTCTATTTAAGTATCGCTATAAAGATTCGAATTAAGGTCTTAAAATAATCATATGATGGTTGATATCAACTCTGAGTAATTCATAGACTCCTACGGATTGACATGATTTGCTTGTTACGGCTCAAATGTAATTGGGCTCAACACTTGCATTTTGGGAGCCTGCAATTACAGATATGGAATTAACAACTGAAAAGTTTAAATGGTTCCCTTAAGTGTTGACTTCTGGAACTAAACAGTTTAAGTGCTCTAATTCGTGAGTAATTATGAATTAACCGTTTACTAGTGAACTCAATGGTAATTAAGGACAAAGAAATAATCAAGCGGCAAAACTATAATTTCGTCCGACTTTGATTATGAACCATTTGTAAAAGATTGACAAATCATGTAATGATTACATCAATGGACAAGTCGCTGAGTTTCTCAAATAAATAATATTTGGGCAATTTGAGAGTTCAATCCCGGATTTTTAGTGGACTAATCTCGGGATTAATAAGTAGAGAATTTAATTAAAGAACTTTAATTTAATTCTCCAAGTTTATTAGATTTTGAATTCACAGGTCTATGGTCTCCGCTCCGTCTCAACAAATTGAGCTAGGATTCTCATATGATATGGAATGACATAGGGGGCACGTTGACACAACACCCTAAGTAGAGGGGATATTTTTAAAATTTTTCTTTAAAAAAAACACCATCTAGAACTGGCGCCATTGGATCATGCCGCCTCGGACTTCGAACAATCGGATCCCGTTGCCCCACAACTTCTGCAAACCCCCACGAGATCCAACCGGACCACCAAAAGAACTCGCGGACCTTGCCGTCTCCAGACCTGGCGCCATCGGATCTCGTTGCCCCCAAACCATTCGTCATCAGATCACGCCAACCTTGGACCTTGCTTTGTCGGATTTCGTAGCCCCTGACCTCGCGCTCTTGATTCCTGCCGCCTCAGAACTTGCGTCGTCGGATTTTGCCACCCCAAACCTCGCACCTTCAGATCCCGCCTCCCCGGACCTCGCACTGTTGGATTTCGTCGCCCTGACCTCATGCCGTCAGATCTAGCCATGCCGTTGGATTTTGCAACCCCTAACCTCGCGTCGTCAGATCCCGCCACCTCAGAAATCGCGCTATTGAATTTCGCTGCCCCCGACCTCACGCCGTCATATCCCGCCACCTTGGACCCCGCGTCGTTGGATTTTGCCACCCCGACCTCGTGTCGTTAGATCTCACCGCACTGGACCTCGTGCCATTGGATTTCGCCGCGCTGACCTTGCGCTATAAGCCCGCCGCCCTCAATCTCGCGCTCCCAATTATGCACTTGTCATTCGGAACCGTCTCTCTGAACAAAATCGTAAAAAAGCTTGAATGTGCCCCAACTCATAATAAGCATGTGCAATCATCCTAACGATCCAATCATATTCATTCAATTGTGCACCATCAATGATGCAAATATATGTGTCACCTAGGGTAGTCACTTCCATGATAAACATCATAAGAACTATGAAGCAATAGTTCATTTTCCATGTGTCTATGTTTTTGTTTTGAAAGAATAAATAAGAAAAAAAAAATGTTGATTTGCTATTACTCTGTTATGAGATGTGACAAGTTAGAACTTTAAGCTTTTTTTGAAATATTATGAGGACTCATTTGTTAAATAGCCACTTAGAAGTCTATGTTTTAAGGAAATAGCATAAGAATTCAAATATTAAGTTAATAGTCTCAAAGCCCATTCACACCACTTTGAAATCTCATTTTTACTATCTCATTTTTACTCCTCATTACTCCCATTCACCAAAAAAAAAAAAAAAGAATGCACAGACTTGGTCTTCTTCTTCTTCTTCTTCTTCTTCTTCTTCGATTCCTTCAATCCACCGGCCACGGCCATGGTGACTCCTCTGGCAAGCCGAGTAGGCGCTCCACCTTGGATCGGCGCTGCTATTCTCTAGCCACGGCTATGGCGACTCCTCCGGCGACCACCTCGCCAAGCTCCTCAACCCGCTGCTTTAGCTCTCCGACACCTGTCGTCGTCCGCCGCATACATTGATTTCGCTATTTTGTTTCAGTGCTTGTTTGCATTTTCTAGGGTTTTTTTTTTCAGATTTGATTCGTGTTTTGGAAAGGTTAAAATTCATGTGTGGTTCATGTTTGAGTTTTTCCAGATCGTAACAAGTTTTATTACGATTCGTAAAAAATGTTGTTACGATCTGTACAAATATGCAACTAAAATTGTTACGATCTAGACAAATTTGTTACGAATCAAAATCGTAACAAAAAATGTTCTATTTTGTAACAAATGATGTTGCAAACTGTAACAACATTTGTTACAATCTGTAACGAAATATGTTACGATATATTGTAACAAATTTGTATATTTGTCCAAATCGTGGGAAACTTTGATGCAATATGACAGATTATAATAAAATTGTTACGATATGTATCAAATTTTGTTACAAAATGTGTAACAAAATTTGCTACAGACTGTAACATTTGTTACTTCCTGTAATAAAGGGCAAAAAAGTCAATACATATTGTCTAAAAAAACAACGAAAAAGAAAATTGGCTAATAACTTAATCATAATAAACTCAGGTCAATTCCTTAAAACTAAAGTTAAAAACAGGCCATTTAGCTAAAAATTTCATATACAAATTACAATGAGAACTATTAACGGTTCATTTAAACCTGTCAGGTTGAATTGGGTCTTTTAAGCAAACTAGTTTTTACAACACACGCAAAGGCACAAGGGCGCATAGAACACGTGTAAATTTTTTAAGTAAAAAATTATAAAGAAAAGATAATAAGGTATATTAAAAAAATCAATTGATATTTTTTTTCCTTAAATTTTTTTCAAAAACCCCTAAAATAAGCTTTTAAATGTAATTTTTAAAAATTTCTCAAAACTCCTAAAATAAGCCCTTAAATGCATTTAAAAAAAAAAAAAAAGACGTCACGTGTCAAAACGTGGTGAATCAGTGTTTAAAAAACTTAAGAATCTTAATATATTTAGTTAGATATAAGAACCTTTTAACACAAAATGTGAAGAGAAACTTAAGATTTTATAATATTGTAAAAAAGAAAAAAAAAAAAAAAAAAAACGCCACGTGTCGAAACGTGATGAATCAGTGTTTAAAAAACTTATGGATTTTAATACGTTTAGTTAGACTAGTTTTTTATACACGCACTACGCGCATGTGGAGCACGTGTAAAATAATATAACGCCTGCAAAACATGACCCAAAAATAATAAAGTATATTTTTGTTTAATTTTTTAAAAAAAATTTGATAATTTTGTAATTTTTAATAATTAAAGGGTTAAATTTATCATTTAATATAAATACAAGGGCTTTTTGTAAATTTTTTCAAACTGAAAAAATAAAAATAAAAGTTTAGAACAAATAAAATAAATAAAAAATAGCTACGTTTAAAAAAAATATATGACAATGGGTGTCAAAAGATTGAGAAAAATATTCTGAATCCAACCGTGCAAAAAAAAAAAAATTTGAGACCATTACATCAAAGAAAAAGCTGTTAAAACGATTAAAACAAAAAAATAAAAAAGAAAAAGAGAATTTATAAAAAAGTCCTCCTAAATTTATGAATTTGCAATAAAATCCTCATATATTTACGAAAAAAACCTTTCAAATTTTCTTAAAAACCCCCAAAATAAGCCCCTAAATGCAATTTTTTTAAAATTAAAAATTAAAAAAATAGGGGACGCCACGTGTCGTCTGCAGAAAACGCCACGTGTCGTCCCCTCAACATACGTTTCTTGGCAAAGTTGAAAAAAACGGATTAAGTCTTAGTAAATATATACTAGTTTTTTATACACGCGCGAAGCACGTGTAAAATAACATAATAATAAAAAAAAATATTATAAAAAAAAAGTATATTTTTGTTTAGTTTAAAAAAAATTGATATTTTTGTAATTTTTAATAATTAAAGGGTTAGATTTATTATTTAATATAAATACAAAGGCTCTTTTAAAATTTTTCAAACTTTAAAAATAAAAATAAAAGCCTAGAACAAAAAAAATAAATAAAAAATAGTTATGGTAAAAAAAAGTATATGACAATGGGTATCAAAAGATCAAGAAAAATATTCTGAATCCAACCGTGTCAAGAATTTTTTTTTTCGAGATCATTACGTCAAACAAATAGCCGTTGAAACAATTAGAACAAAAAAAATAAAAAAGAAGAGAGATGAGAGAGAAATTGCACAAAAGTCCCTCTAAATTTGCACAAAAGCCCCCCAAAATTTCTTAAAAACCCCTAAAATAAGCCCCTAAATGCAATTTCTTTTTTATAAAAAAAAGAAAAAAAAAAGAAAAAAGAGGGCGCCACGTGTCGTCCACAGAAGACGCCACGTGTCGCCCTCTCCTTCACATTTCTTTTGGCAAAGTTGGAGAAACGTATACAAACTTTGTATATTTAGATTAGATAGATAAATAAGAAATAAGATATAAGAACCTTATAACACAAAATGTGAAGGGAAACTTAAAATTTTATAATATTGCAAAAAAAAAACAAAGATACTACGTGTCAAAATGTGTGAATCAATGTTTAAAAAACTTATGAATTACTAGTAGAACCACGCGCTTCGCGCGTGTAAAAAAGGAAAAAAAAAAAGAAAAAAAAAAGTAGCTGAGCACGCGCCAAAATAGAGAGTGAGACTTCAAGGGGCAGCCCCTGACACGCGGCCCCTACGCACGCGGGCCTGTGTCAAGGGCAATTTTTTTTGCTCTAAAGTCCCTACACTTAACATTTTTGTCTTTTTTATTTATATTTGGGTCCTTAAATTTTTATAAAATTATGAAATAGCCCAATTTTTTTAAAAAAATTTCACTCGGACCCTAAAAAACGAGTTTTTTTTTTACGAAAAACTCAAAAAAAAAAAAAAAAAGGCCACGAAACTGCTTGAAAAAAAAAACGGCCAAAACGCCCATCAAAAACTCATTGGGGCTTTTATTGTTGGTTAAGGATAATATATTTAGTTAGATATAAGAACTTTTTAACACAAAATGAGAAGAGAAACTTAAAATGTTATAATATTGCGCAACATTTTTCCACTCCAGCCGTGTTAACCACCTGCCTTCCTTTCCTTTCCTTCCCACGCATTCATTCGTTCATGGTCGGACCCACTACAAAATAAACTATTAAAATTATTTAAGTGCCCAAATATTACAAAGGGTGCCCAAAATCTATGCCCTAACTGTTTGTCGTTTTCTGCTAATGTTCTGCACCATAGATAAATCGTTTACAAATACATCACAATTCTAATGAACCTAGGGCCGGCAATCTGGGTTATGACGCAATTTAAGTGGGTCTGGACTTAATAGGTGAGACACGATTAACATGATCAAATAACGAGTGAATATGGTACGAACACGAAAACACGATTAGACTCAATTAGACATGATTAATAATCGGGTCTTAAATAGGTAGACACGATTACGACCCAAAAAGACCCGTTAAGACACGTTTACTAAACGAGTCTTAATAGGTAGACACGACTACGACACATTTAATACCCATATATATACTAATTTGATAACTCTGAAAAATAAAGTCATCCATCTTGTTTTTGTGGCTAAATTCTCCTTTTAAGTCTTTGTTTTCATATTGTTTTTGGTTTGTTATTAGCTTGAATATAATGAATTTATCTAAGGCCATATCACAATGTTAATTTTCTAGATTGAATCATGGAAACACAATGTTAAGATGTATTTTTTGTGTAAAAAATTCAGGTGGAATAATGAGGGTAAGATGTGGAAGCAAGAGCATACTTCAGATGCTATAGCATTGCTACGAAGTCAGACCTAGAACAGTATTTAACGTGACTGAGCTGACAAAAGAGGAAAATACACATGGCTGCTGAAATGATAAAACTATCCTCGTTTAATGACCTTAATATTGGTGCTCTAACTGAAAACAGGGAAGAGGAGACAAAAAGGAATAGAAGGGAGAACGTCATTCATTCCTTCCCTTGGAAGAGGTGTGACGGCTGCAAATTTTGGGAGAGGAAAACCAACAGCTCAATTAGAAGAAGAAGTCAAGGAAACTACAAAGGGGAAGCTAACAAGACACTACACCATTTTTGGGCTTGGTTTTTTTTGTTTTTTGTTTTTTTCTTTCCTTTTTCATTTGTATCATCTTGAACTTCTACATTGGCAATATTATGTATGTATTTAATAGCTCTAACTTAGACCTCATTATGGGCTAATTTTTCTTGCTAGAATTAATGTAGATCTTTGATTTGTAATGAATATTGGTATGCTATAGCACTGTTATGTTTGATCCAAGTTCAATCAAGTGAGCTTTATATTTTATTTCTTGCTCTTGTTTGGCCATCAAAAGTAAGATACAAGCTGTTTTTAATATTGGAAGGGTTAAAATTAATGGAAATGGCTTGTTTGATGCATGAAAATTGAGAATGGAAATTGTCGATTAGTAGATAGTATTGGCATATATTATTTACCTTACAAAACCTAGAGAATTTGTGCTTAACATTATATTGTTGAGTTAAATGGCATAGACATATATTTAATTTACATTAAGAATGCTTTTTCATGGAATTTGGAAAAATTACACGACCGGTTGAAAATTCTGGTTTACTGGAAAGCTTTGCTAAAAGCCTAAAACTATGTTGTAGCATTTTGAAAAATTGCAGATTGGAGTGAAACATTAGTTCTAACTTTATTACCATATATTGCACCCTCAATTGATTTTCTAGCTGTTCTTTACTGTTTTTTTATCTTAGTTTAATTAGTTGATGCATGCAAATCCCATTTTAACCTCACAACCAATCATTATTCTCGTTATTTGTCATTAATTTAACACTTAGATCAATATCCATTTTGCACATATTTTGCACTAAACAATCCCTACGGGAACGATACTCTTATTCACTATTATATTACTTATTACGATTACGTGCACTTGCATATCACTTAAATTAATAAATTAATCTATTAATCGCAACATAATTTTTTATTATATTTCTTAACTATTTTGGTTTTTGTATAATATTTTGTTTTTTTTTCTTTTTATTTTTTTTATTTTTAGGTATATATGTAAGTATTAAAAGTGTCATTTTTAGTTGGCAAAATGTCACCATAAATGAAGTTGATAAAAGAAACTTTTTTTTTTTATACAAGGAATTCGATTAAAATAAAAAACAGACAAACATAACATACTAGATTAGAAAAACAACTAAATATATCATATTACCTAGCAACAAAGAATGAAAAATGAGCAACTAGCATGGTTGGCTCATCCAAATGCAAATGAGAGCAATGCTTGTTAATTACAAGTGTAACACAGTAACAGATTGTGGAATACCAACCAATGCAAAACAAGATACAAAAGGACTCAAATCATTTATTCAAACTGCCTTCCAGCAAAAACTTTGCCTCTAGGACCAATGTTCTCACACTGTGCAGCTCTTCTTCCATCTTTTCTGATGCGATACAACGCAAGCGATCAGAACCGATGTCAAGTAGCTCGGTTGTCTTCTCTGCAGCGGCGGCCTTAGCTTTTCTCAGTTCTTCTATTCTTTGTATCTCAACCCGTAATTCTTCTTCCAACTCCTTCATCTCAGCCTCCTTCAGGCCGGCTTCAAACAGATGTTGCTGGTATTCGATGACCATACTTTCGATTTCAGCGTTGCCATCGTCTCTTATCTCCAGAAGCGTATTCTTCTCATGTTGTACATTTTGAAGGGCAAGCTCAGTTTCTTCAGCAGAGTTAGAAGCTTTCTGGAACTCCATTTTGGCTACTACAATTGCCGCATTTACCTTTGCACACTTCCCCTTCAGATCTTCAAGCTCCTTTCTTATTACCCCAAGTGTTTCTCGGGAATGCTTAACCTCAGCTTGAAGCTTGGTTTTCTCTTCCTCTGACTTGAGCAACTCGGTAGCTTTGCCTCCCAAATGCCAGTTTTTCTGTGAGGGGTCCATTTTGTCGATGTTGTCTATGGCAAAAAGGACCTTCTCATTCTCACGTTTCCTGTTTTCTTCATCCAATTTTGACACTAAACAAGAGAGGTGGTTACTTAATTCAGCTTCAGATTGCTGATTCTTGCTCAAAGAAGCCTGGATTTTGTCTTTCTTTGCTTGCAGATGTGCCAACTCGTTTTTCTTTTGCTCCAGAGACAATGTCGAATCGTTTACCCTTTTTGTTGCCCGAGCTTCCCGTTGCTCAAAGTAAGCTACTGAAGAAGAGAAGCTCGATAAGGAGTACTTGAGAGCTGATAGCTTCTTTTGAATCAGAGCTCTCTTTTCTTCAATTTCTGAAGAATGGAGTTTAATGGATTCAAAAAGTTGTTGTTTTGCTTCAATTGCATCTTCCATTATTTCAATTTCTCCCGACAATTTGCCCATCTCCATAACTAACTTCTCAAGCGAACAAAACAAAGTCATAGCCGTGGAAGACTCTACAAGCTTTTCATCTGCTCTCTCCAGCTTCATCCAGGCAAAATTTAGATCTTCCGACACCTTTGCTGTAATACTATTTAATGCCTCTTTTTCCATGGTTGATTTAGTTCCAACATCAATCCGATTTCCTGAATCTTGTTGAGGACCTGCAGGGTATGGGCCAGTAGTATCATGTTTCAACAAAGATTCATCATTCTCTTCCATACACATGACTATATCATCAGGTGTAAGGCTAAGCCCATCTTGCATTGTGATTTCTAAGGAACCACTTTCTTCATTCAAACCTTTTACTTCTTCAAATACAGTGGGTTTCTTCTTCTCAATGCTGTGAGCTCGTTCTCCATGCTGCGCATCGAATCCAGGATCTTCATCGACTTCAACAACTTTCTCTACGCATTCAAAATCTCGTTTGGCCCCAACGATCTTTTCACAACCAGAGGAAAGCATTCGCTTAAGCTCATCCCTTTCTTGCATTGCTCTTTCATACAAACCCATAAGTTTTTCATTTTCTTCATGCATTTCCATAAGCTGCTGCTCTAAGTTTTCAACTTTTTTCATCTCAGCCCCTTTTTCTTGCACACGTTCAACACCATTGCTATTGTAAATTTCACTGCCACCTTCAGCAATCTTGCATTCATCAACAGCCCGGTTGTTGCATTCTGCAGAAGCACTTTCATACAGCTCGATGAGTTTGTTGTTATCTTCAATCAAAACCTTAAGCTTCATACGCAGTTCATCATTCTCTTTGGACAACACAATTGCTGTCTCATGAGCCTCGGCTTCTCTTTGACTTGCTGCAGCAATGGCATCAACCATTGCTTTGAGCTCCATTTGGTCACCGAGATTAATAGGCACATCAGGTGGCAACGAAGAAAGCTCAACTTGAGTCATTCCTTCTTTCTTAGCTCTGAAAGATCTCTCCTCTTCAAGCTTTGTCGCCAAATCTTTAGAATCCCTGAATGATTTCATGGAAAGTGGTTCATTGCGGAGATAATTTGTTGATCTCGTCGAAAGAAACAGTAAAGAAAAGAACAAACTGACGAATCATAGGATTAATATGAATAAATATCTTACCAATCTCTTAAAAATGAATGAAACAAAAAGATCCAGGCAACATTAGAAAAGGGACTACAGAGAAAGAAATAAACTACAAAGAGTCACCACCTTTCAAAATTCTCTTTTGCCTCAAGGCAGAGTTCCAACTTCTTTCTAAGTGTGTCCATTTCTGTTTGGTTTTGAATAACCTGCAAATACAAATTTCATAAAAACAGAGCAAAATCGAAAGATCAAACTTCATTGCAAAGTAATAACGTATTAATCTATTTTACCTGCATCCGAAGAAACTCATTCTCCTCACTAATAGATGTCTGCCAAGGCAATTGTGGCTCCTATTCCATAATTATCATCAAATGTTATTTCAAACAAAACCAGGATGAAAGTGCAATACAAGCTTCAACAGGAAAGCATAAAAAAAAGTTTTGATCCCATGGAACTTAGAAAATGCTTATAAGTCACAGACTCATAGTCTACAAATCATATTCCTTCAAATTCAAAATTCAATGTTGAAAATTACCAATGAGGATAGACTAATAAGAGTTATATTTCTAGGAGGAATTTGCCACAAGCATTTGAAGACTTTGGCAGTGGCAAGTTGCAACAATGGCACTGAAGCAACTGAGTAGCTTAAACGACACAAAGCATTGCATGCGACGACATTAACTTAAAACTCAAATAAAAATTGTTGTTCTTAATCTCACCTTATTGGAAAGTAGTAGATCATCCTCACTAAGTTCCTCTATCACCACATTTGAATTTGCTTTCTAAAGCACAAAGTAATAAGCAACTGAAAGTTAGTTCAAAGGAAAAAAATTTGCAAAATTGTCCATCATCAATTACAATAAAATTCACAAGAGCCTGAACCTTCGAGGTATCTGATTCGTGCATAAGCTTCCAATCAAGAGCTTCTAGCAGCTGCATATTTAATTACAACGAAACCATTACAATAAAAAATAATAATAATAAAGAGAGAGAGAGAAAAAGAATGGCAATACGATTACAAACTATGCAATTACAAGCTGTATAATACTAATCAATCTAACTACCTTGTTCTGCAACACCATGACCTGTTCAATCATCGTTTCTCGTTCACCTTCCTCATAAAATGACTTTAACCTATTGGTTGATGCAAACAAGTAGTAATCAAGAGTTAAGCTGTGGAGCTTATGATTCACTGCGGAAAGAAATAAAGAAAACAAAAGAGAAAACCTCACAACTAACAAAAACAGAGCTGAAAATACACAATTAAGGGAGTGAGAAATAAACATTTAGTTACTCAAATTGAACCTTTTATACTACCATGGATAGACAAGTCTTTGTCAAATCACTGTTTATGAGCGTATAACTATATTCTTTTTACTTTCAGAGCATTAAGTTATATGTGACACTGTAATGAACATTTGCTAAAAATATATAATAAAACATCATTGTAAAAAAATAAAAAAATAAAGAAAAAAAAGAAGAAGAAGATTCAATCTGCAAAAGAAGCCCTTGCCTTCTGATTTCTTCCTTCAATCTCAGATTTTCCATAGCGAATCTTGTCACTTCTTGGTTCCGATTTACCTGTGTTCGAAGAACCTCTATTTCCTTCAAGTGTTCTTCCTTTTCTTTCAATAAGTGTGTCTCTGCAGAGATCTTTCCAGAGGCAACTGCTTCCAGCCTCTTTATTCCAGCTTCACGAAATCGTAACCTCATTTTTAGGCCTTGTATTTCATCCTCTCTTTGCTTAGCCTTCTCAGAACAAAACACAAAAAATATAAATATATATTTTTCAACAGCGTTTTTAAATAATCTTTGGTTGAAGTATTGATCAGGACAGAGAGATTAGGGGTGTTCATGTGATCTAAATTAGCCCAAAAGAGAAGCAAAATATGGCCATGTCTAAACCAACCTATAACATAAATAATCGTCCAATATTGTAACTGGTATTCAAGTAAACATGCAAACAACATTATTACCTTATGATTTTCAAGAAAAGTCCACAAGATTACAACTAAAAAAGCAGGTAACTAAGATAACCTTAATAATAATACAATTCCTTTAAGACCTACCAGTTGCATAGCTGCCTGATTCTCAGCAGCCAATGCCTGTAGTGCAATGTCCTTATCCTTCTCTCTCTTGAAAGCCCCGACAAGGGCAACTTCATAATTTTTTTTCTGAACATACGATACAGTCGATTATTGATTAGAACTATCAAATCAAAATTTATTTCCAAGTTCAAAAAAGATTGGTGTGCACCTGCGACATCCTTTTACTAGAAGTAAGTGGACTGAATGAGCCATTAGGTCCTTCCCACTTAAAGGCTCCCGGAGATCCTGGAAAGCTTACAGCCAATATGTCATTATCATGGCTCTGAGTCGGTACGCTGCCTAATCCTTGTAAGCGAGATACTTCTTTCTATAATTAAAAAAAAAAATACAAAACGCATGCCGAAAAATTGTTAGGTAGCTAGAAGTTGTTGCCAAAAATGCACCTGAAAACTGCTAATCTAGTTTACCGTGAAGAAGGAAACACATAAATAGCATTTCTAGTTTAAATAAACCATCATATACTAAACTAAATTGATATGCATGTATTAAAAACCATACCTTAAGCTGTTGAATTTGAATCCTCATGGCAATTACATCACCAGATGCATCCTCATTTATAATAGCCTATTAAAATTATAAAAGTAGATTTCGAATAAGCAATGAAATATATTAAAATGGCCTAGCAAAATTTGACAATAAAATACATAAAATGTAAAGAAGCCATAATTTCAAAACCAACTGAGTCAATATTCATTTAATAATATTCTATATTGGTTGATAGGAACAAAGCTTACATTATTCTTAATAAATTTTGCCCGCTGAGCAAACTTCAAAGTGCTTAGCGTCTCCAAAGAACAACTGAAACAAATAAACAAATTAATTAAGAGAAAACCTCAAGCTTTTATAAAAATAGACGAAGAATGTAGAAAACATAAACCAAGATCTGCAAACCAAACATCTCAAATAAAAGGTACTATGATTAATTTCACTACTGATGTTGCATAAAATATCAAATCTCATTTTAGTCTATATCTTTTGAAACAACGGCAAACAAGTCCTTGATGTTATCTATTCTATTTCATCCTTGAACTCAAAAATTTATTTCAAATTTTAACATATTGGCAAATGAGAGACTAAAATTAAATATCTTTATAATTGAGAACATGTTTACGGACATTTTGAAGATAGTGACGAAAATAAGATTTTTGCCAATGATTCAAGGGAGATAAATGAAATGCACCCAAAAGTATAAGTGGCCATAAACAAAAAGTCTAATATTACAGAATATAGGAAAATAAAAAATCTCCTACAAGAGCAAGAAAATGAAATTAAGAACTAAAAATAGGGTCAGTTAGGTAAATAGCCATTTTGGACTGTGTGTTTTTAAAAAATAGCTACAGTTTGAAAAAATTTAAAAACTAGCCATAACACACTGTAAGAAATTTCTGACAATAACAAAATTACACATAAAATGTGTTGTAAGAAATTTATAACACGTGTCAGAAATTTATAAAAGGGCTAGTTTTTGAATTTTTTGAAACTGTGGTTATTTTTTAAAATCATTTTGTAAACCGTGGCTATTTTCTTAAAATTTCCCTAAAAATAAACCATTCACTTACCAACTTGAAGGACTGATATTTGAAATAATTATCGTTTTTGAATTTCCACCTAAAGAATCCTACAAAAGAAATCAAATTTGTCACATTCAAAAGCTTGCAAACAATACATAATCTTCCAGCAAAAATAATATAATATTGCTGGATTTTACAAAGTACTACTTATATCATATTAGAAACAACTTTTTAAAGCATAAAATGACAACAATAAAAATAATTTGCCCATAATCAAGATTACACAAAAAAAACATACGGTTTTTATAATAAATGGTCATATATTTATGTTTGTTTTTAACAATTAGCCTATGTTCGCTTTTATTAGTAAAATAGTCATACATTCGTGTTTAGATTTTTGAGACTGCAATCATTAGTTTTTTTAATTCTATTTTTATTGTTTGTTGCAGAAAATATTGTCTAAAATTTTGTGTCTCTAGTAATGAAATTTGTGACTTCTTTAGCTGCATGTGTTTTTTGCTATTTATAAAATATTTTTTATTTAGTAATAAGTTTTGTGAAATTGGTTGTATAGACAATCATTTATTTGTGAGTTGGTTAGTTTGTTAATGGATGTTTAATTTGTTTATTTTGTTTTTTTGAAATTTTGTGACTATAGTCACAAATTTTATGACTGTATATTTTATTTATTTAGTCATAAATTTTATTTCTTTAGTCATAGATTTTTAGATGTTGACCTGATGGCTATTTTGCTAATATTTCAAAACGTGGCCTATCATTAAGTGGCCCAAAAACATTATCAATAGATACATTTATAATTTATAATATATCACTAATTACCTGAAGCAAAAATGTAAGTTTCGAGTCACGGTACGGAACATGAAGTGATTTCCCATTTGATATGTTTACCAAGTTCATGATAACAAGCCTGTGAATGTAAGGGATATACAACATATAAGCAATAGCCATTTAGAAACTTTACTACTAAAGGATAAAAGAATAAACATAAAAGTGAGCAACATACCCCAATGTTGAAAGAGACTTGTTGATATTAGTAGCTTCCTTAAGACGTTCACCTTCAGCACCAGAACTCTTTTGCCTAAAAAGTGGAGGAAATAATGAAATTTCAATCATGACAAACTCATTATTGATACTTGAATCTTGTTGGCACAATATACAACCTCAATAGCATTTTGTGCTTGCCCATTATTTAATTAACATTTTTTCTTTCTTTTATCCAACCTAACATATATAGATGGTCGTACCTTTCAGATCCCGCTAAATCAACGAGATTAAGACGAGCAAATCGATGGTGAGTTACACCTTGAGATTCCCACTGACAACAAGTTATGAAACAAAACATTAGTCGAAAAACATTTAAGAAGAAAGAGTAAGGACAACTGAAGGAAAATTTAAATATCAATTTGGAAAATAAAACCATGACACCTACCTTACTCTCTATTACACATGTAAACACACTATGGGAACGGCTGCTAGCTCGATTCATATTAGTTGCAGCTACCTTCCTATTTGCAGAGCCCTGAAAGGTAAAGAATCTTTACTACTACATATGATTTAGCATCCTTGATGTTGAATATCAATTTATAACTTTTAAAATTCACGAAATACGTATTAACTAGACTTTCATGATAAGTGATGCGTATTAACTAGACTTTTCTGATTACTTTCATAGTGAATACTAGTCAGTACCTGAATAAGTTGTTGCATAACATCTCGAGCACTTGTAACTTCTACTTCCTTGAGATTCTCGACATACACTCCTTTCTTGACATCTTCTCTCAACTATAAAAACAGTTGTTGTGATAAAATTATTCATGTTTTAGAAGAATTCAAACTATAAAAATAACAGTATAAAATCTCAACAGTCCATGATTATACCTGCAAATTGATAGATGAGGGATCCAAAAGATCAAGAATTTGCTCGTTATATATCTCTAAGAACGAGCATTTACATGCAAACTTTAACTTTTCATCTCTTCGAGCTTCTCTGTCCTGTGCACCACATCAGCAAAAGCCTCCATCAACAAGAGGAAAATATTAAAAAAATAAAAATAAAATAAAAGGATCACATCACACTTGTGATTTTCTATAACCACAAATTCATTAAAACAAATTAAGAATCTAAATATTTAGCCATATGGACTTCAACTAGAAATGTGTATATTAACAGGAAATTTCAATCCAACATCCTTCAAATTGCATTTTAATAGGAATATTCTAAAGTAGACAAGTCACAAACCTTTTGAATCCTAGAGAATAAATATTCAAAAACTCTAGGTGTCATCCCACAGTTGACACTGTGTCTTCGAGTGCCTCCTTCAATGTCTCCAAGCATTGTGTGTGTCTTGCCACTTCCAGTCTAAATTCAAAAAAACAATAAACAAATATAAAAGACAAAGACTTTGACTTACTATAGTCATCAAATTTTGATGGCTAGTCTACTTCACAATATCACAGAAAAAAAAAATCAAATTTTAAGAACATTTGATTTTTCAAATGTTTGCGCCCATAAAAGTGGCCATTAACTTTAAGGATGAAGACTCACTTGGCCATAAGCAAACATGCAACTATTGTAGCCCTCCATACAATTGTCAACCATGGGCACTCCAGCCACTTTAAATATTTTCTCCTGTTAATCAACCAAATTGATTATTCAGTCACAAGATAAGGCCACAAAAATAAATAAATATGCACATCACTGATTACCTGGCTAACATTCTCATCTGCAACAAGATCGAATGTAAAACGCGAGTCAGGAGGCCCAATCCAAGTAATCGTCTGGGAGCTCTCTTGACGAACACATTTTCCATAGCCTTGCAATGATATTTCAGCATTACTAATTGGTCGAATCCTAATTATGACCTACATACAATTTCAAACAAAAAAAAAATCAATTAGCCAAAATACAACGGGTTGAGGAATTGTTTGAAAAGGCCAAGCACCTTGCTTCTTTGTGGGCTTCTGCTCATTAAAATTATATATAAAAAAATATATTAAAAAAAAAAACCCCTCAGAGCTAAGCTATAATTTATGGTGGAAACAGAATCAACAGCTGATGCTCAAACAAGGCATATTAAGATCTTCTAAAGACTAGCAACTCCGTTTAGTAGAGTTTTTTTTTTAGTTTTTTTTTGGGGGGGGCTTAAAATATTTAGCCAAGTTTATTCTACAATAATATATGCTTACGCAATATGTAACCTGATAATAAACCACACTTGATCCAAGACAACAAATACGAAGTACTATTTACCCTTTTAGCTTTTTTCTTACAGGACTTCAACTTCATGGCCGACTAAAACGCTCAAAACTAAACCCTAAAGTAAGGAAATCACAGCACTCACGAGCAATTGTCAACCAACAAATCAAAAGCGCTTTCCAAAAGCTCAAAACTAAACATCAAACCCTAAAAATACTCTGGTAGCAAAATTAGAGAACTTAAAACATTGTTCAATTAACAATCAACAACCACAATAACAATAAAAACAAATCACAGTACATACAGTAATTAAAAGCACTTTTTTCAAGCATAGAACCATAGGCTTTTCCAAAGCTCAAGTTTAAATTCCATTAATAGTAGCACAACTACGCTTAACCTCTGCTTAATTAGCACTTAAACAAACAGAGAGAGACAAAAGCCACTGAATCAAAACCTGAACATTGTGATCCTTCCAGAAGGCCGGATCCTCGGAGAACTCGAAGCTCCGGCTCGACGACGCTGCGTCGCCTCCGCGATCTCCATCTCCGTCGCCGTCGCTGTCGTTGTCGAAACAATCTCGGACGCTCCGAAAAGCCGAGGCCTGCGCGGGATTGAGGTTGTCTCGGGACGCGGATTTGGCGAGGCCCGGAGTGGTCCGAACCGGGTCGGCCGAGTGGTCGTGGAACCCGAACCGGCTCTTGATCGCGCTCGCGGCGTCGGATATGAACGGCATTGAGATCGGAAAAATGGGAAGAAAAAATACTGAGAAAGTGAGTTTGGTGTGAGTGAAGTTTCTGAGAGACTGTGTTTGTGTTTGTGTTTGGAGGGTGAGAAAATGGGATTTGAATTTGGGGAAGATGATTCGAGATCGGACGGTGGAGAGTGGTCGGAAATGGAGGGTCGTGATGGGTTGGGATCTGAAAAAAGAGTCTCTTAAGACGTTTGAGGTATGGAAATAGAAATTCAAATTTTTGGCTCCAAGCTTTTGAGGTGAAATTACGTTTATGTCCTCAGTCTACACTCCGTTTCTTTTATTGGTTACTTAACATATTTGGCATTTCAGAAATGTACATTTTTTATGTATATTCTTTAGGGGAGATTTTGAAAAATACCTCATTTTTCCTTGATACACTATTAAATTTTTCTTTTTTGAGTTGCACTTTAAATATTTCTTTGATACATAAAAATTAGATTCAAATATCTTTATTACATTACTAATCTTTTTAGCTCAAATATAAAAAAATTGGATTCAAGTATTCTTGCTACAAAAAAAAAAAAAAAAAAAAACTTCTTCAACTTCTAATATAAATTTTCTCTCTTAAAATATCAATTAAAATACTATACCCGTTTTGATAGGAATCTAAACCATAGTTAATTGAAGTAGGAGGACTTAAGTTTGACTTTTTGTTAGTTTTAGTACTATAGCAGAGAATATAAACTCATAAATTATGTTATTTGGATTGCTATCCAAACGGGCCCTAAATCAAACTTCTATCCAAACATTAATTTAAATTCAAGATTTGTAAAACACAGTTCAAATTTAGGGCTCGTTTGGCAAACGGGTTCAAACTGTGGCCATTTGAATTTTTTCATTTGAATTGGAAAATTTGAATTGGGTAATTTGAACGAAAAATTTAAATTGTTGTTTGGGTCAAATAATCTTATTTGAAAATATTATTTGAATTGTTGTTTAGGTAGATGTGAAATGTGTGATGTTGAGTAATAAAAAGAGTAGTTGAAATGTCAAATCAAAAAATACTATTCAAAATGGATTCAAACTGTTGAAATTTGAGGGGGGGAAGAATTTGATTTTGAAGGGTTTGAATGACTTTTTCTCATTTGGATTTTATCCAAAAAAAAGTTACCAAACGACGATTCAGATTGACAAAGTCGTTTGAATTGCCCAAGATGGGTTCAAACCCATTTGCCAAACATACCCTTATCTTAATTTTGCATTTGAATTCATTTCCAAACGACCATTTATATTCATATTTTTACACTATAAGCAAGTAGTAGGAAAAAAAAAACACATAATTTAAAGCATAAATTATTAATAGTGCATCAAATGCGAGCATTCTTCAAATGATCTCAATTTTTTTTATTTACATATCTTTATCATTTTATATTTTAATGGTGCACCAAACAAGACATTCTTCAAATTATCTACTCTAATGAATGCTACATTCCACTTCCTCTAGCGAGTTCAAGTGTTAGATTAATAGCATTTTTTATTATTTGTCGTCAAAAATTAGATTGAAATATTTTTATAATGACAATTTATATCATTTTTATTTTATTTGTAATCAAGACTGCTAGTGAATTAGAAACCTGAGTAGTTTAGGAGGATTTTTTTTTTTAAGGATGAGACAAAGAAAATGTGTTCTATTATTTTGCTCTTATAGAAAAATTCAAATTTTATAAATTAACAAAAAGCTAATATCGCAAAATAAATTATTACATAAGTGTACTAAAAGATTACATTTTTAAATTCAGGTAAGAAATTAAGATTCAACTTTATGTAATGCACATGTTTTTATTTCACTTATTATATAATCATCGTATCATTCTAGTCGCTTTTTTTCTTATCGAAAATTATATTTCTGTTTGTATTTACAATGATCCACTAATTATTGAAGATTTTACTATCTTGATTGGCAAATAGCTCACCTTTTGATGCTTGGCATTCTAAAGCTCCAAATCGAATTCTTTTGCTTGGAAATTATTTCCACCCGTTTGCCCCAATCATTCTACCCATTCCATTCTATTTTTTCACTTTTTTCAATCCTCCAAACCATTCCATTACATTCTAATTTTTTCAACTATTTTTTTCAACTTTCCAAATCCCTATATAATATCTTTAAATCTCAACCATTTATGCCACCTCGAAATTTATAAAGTCAAACTATTTTTCAAACCATTTAGAATGGTCAAAAATAGTTGGAATGGTTTCCCCAAACACAATGTTCGTACTCCTTTGTAATATTTAGCTTATGTTTGGGCAAACCATTTTGCCCATTCCTTTCTATTTTTTGGAATGGTCAAAATAATTTGGAATGGTTTGAAAAAAAATGACGTTTAATTATTTGACTCTGCGAATTTCGAGGTGGTATAAATGGTTGAGATTTAAAGATATTGTATAGAGATTTGGAAAGTTGAAAAAAAAAATGGAATGAAATAGTTTGTAGGATTAGAAAGTTGAATGGTTTAGAATAGTATAGAATAGAATGGAATGAGTGTAATGGTTTGCCCATTTCATTTCAACGATATGAATAATGTAATTCAATCTGCAATAGGAGTGTTCCAAAATTCTTGATATTAAGTATTTACCGAACACAAAAAAGTGTCTCTTATTTTCGACATAACAACACAATATTATTCATGGAACACCCGATTCACAATATCAATTTTCCAATCCCTTACACAATAACCACCAAAGCACATCAAAACACACCAAAGAAATAACTTCAAATCACAAAACCCCAAAAGCAAGAAAATGGCAGTGACTATTCTATTTGGAATTTTCAGCAATGAAGCTCTTGATAAGCACCATAAGTTTGTTGGAGTCTTCAGAATCAGGATCAATGGTGAAGAAGCCATGTTGTTTGCCTTGAAACTCAACATAGTCAATCTTCTTTCCATAACTTTTGAGTTTGGTTGCATAAATTTGAGCTCTGTCTTTGAGAAGGTCATTTCCTCCAACCACAACCAGTATTGGGTCAAGTGCTACTTCTTCAAGGCTTTTGCTCAATGGCCCAAATGGGTTCACAAGTGGGTGGTCTGTGGTTTCTCCAATTGGTATGGATAGCCTCCAAAACCTGCCCAATTTAGTAAATAGTATTTGTGATGTGTGGCTTCCAATACAAACAAAGAAATACTAGCCTACAAATTTTTAAAAAATACATCCTCTAAGCTATTTTTCAAATTTTCTGAAACATTAGTTATTTTTAAAAAATACATCATCTAAAATGACTATTTATTTAACTGACTCAAATTGCATTTTTTTTCCTCTAAATATTTCATTACAAATATCACACCGACAAACTGATGCAATGAACATAAGATTAATTATCTTGTGGAGAAGTAAAAGATGATTTATCCCATGTTTGAACGTGAATTTCATAGTTTCTTAGTTTATGAAAAATTCATCAGAATTCAATCAAACATCTCGCCAATCAGGGCAAATCTCATTAGAATTTCATATATTGAAATATTTTAATTATTTTTTATTATAAAAAAATCTAATTTGTCACATCTCACTCAAAAGTTACCGCAATATCTTTTCAAAAAAAAAAAAAAGTTACCGCAATATAAAACACTCTGATATGGCATCTTCGGATATAACCATAAACAAATCAAAGGGGAATATCACGAGACTTGATCATTCTTGATATACTTAAAGCAAAATAACTAATTTTCATCAAAGAAAATAACGAGAGAAATTGGAGATGTAATCATCTCAACGAGATTGGTGCATAAAACTGTCAAAAATGACAGCATAACCTGAAAACGACAAGAATCAGAAAACGACAAGAAATTGAAAACTAAAAGAAACTAAAAAACAACAGAAATAAAAGCAACGATAAAAATGAAAACGACATCAGAGTAGATTCTAACAGAGAAAAAAGGAAACTGAAAACAAAAAAAAAATAACATGAAACTGAAAAAACGACAGAAATAATAACGAAAACAAAAGGAAACTAAAAAACGACAGAAATAAAAAAGACGATAAAAATGAAAACGACGTCAGTGTAGATTCTAAAAGAGAAAAAAGGAAACAAAAAAAAAACATTAAACTCAAAAACCACAGAAATAAAGACAAAAAACAAAAGGAAACTAAAAAACGACAATAAACCGAAAAACGACAGATATATAAAAACGACGATAAAAATGAAAACGACATCAGAGTAGATTCTAACAGACATAAAAGGAAACTAAAAAATGATATGAAACTGAAAAACAACAGAAATAAAAACAAAATAAAAAGGAAACTAGAAAACGACATGAAACTGAAAAACGACAGAAATAAAAACGACAATAAAAATGAAAACGACATCAGAGTATATACTAACAGACATAAAAGGAAACTGAAATCAAAAGGAAACTAAAAAATTATATGAAACTGAAAAACGACAAAAAAAAAGGAAACTAAAAAACGACATGAAACTTAAAACGACAGAAAAAACGATGATAAAAATGAAAACGACATCAGAGTAGATTCTAACAGACATAAAAGTAAACTGAAATCAAAAGGAAACTAAAAAATGATATGAAACTGAAAAACGATAAAAATAAAAACAAAAATAAAAGGAAACTAAAAAACGACATGAAACTAAAAAACGACAAAAATAAAAACGACGATAAAAATAAAAACGACATCAGAGTAGATTCTAACAGACATAAAAGGAAACTGAAAACAAAAGGAAACTAAAAAATTAAATGAAACTGAGAAACGACAGAAATAAAAACGAAAATAAAAGGAAACTAAAAAACGACATGAAACTGAAAACTGTAGAAATAAAAACGACGATAATAATGAAAACGACATCAGACTATATTCTAATAGACAAAAAATCTCACAGTAACATCTGAGTGAAATATGATAGAAAATGAAAGATGACATAGAACTCATATACGACAAGAAAGAGAAAACGACATGAAATTGATAAACAAAGCAACAATAATTATAAAAACGACATCAGGGTGGATCTACGGCATAAAATCTAAAAGCAACACGAGATTGAAAAATGACAGAAAACTTAAAAACCTGTAGAAATCTTGAAACGTCTTGTAACTAAAAAACGACATGAAACTGGAAAACGAAAGAAATACGACAATAAAGATGAAAATAACGTCTGAGTAGATTCTTACCGACATAAAAGCTAACAGCAACATCAGAGTGAAAAGACGATAGAAAATGAAAAATGACGGAGAACTTAAAAACGACAAGAATCTTAAAACGACAATAAACGACATTAGACAAAAAACCAGAGTTTTATGAAAACCGACATAAGAGTGGAACTACGAAATAAAGTCTAAAAACAGCACAAGATTGGAAAATGACAGAAAATAAAAAATGACAGCAAACCTGAAAACCACTATAAAACTAAAAACGACATGAAACTTAAAAAGGTCACGTAACTAATAAACGACATAAAATTGAACGACAGTCAATATGAAAACGACACGAAACTCAAAAACGACAAGAAGTCTAAGGAAACAATGGCTTTATTTTAGAAAAATGACAGCATAAATGATCGCAATTGTAGAAAAACCACCGTCAAACCAAACACATGAAAACGACATGTAATGGTGAAAACCAAAGCAAGAGACAATAACTAAAACAAAACTTGGAAGTAAATTTTTTTTACAAAAACATAATAATAGGCAAATACCCACAATTTATATAACAATAAAAATAAATGCACAAAATTTTAAAATAATTAAGTTTCTAGTCAATTTGTGAATTACTTGCACATGCTTTTATAGTAACAAAGTGAATTACCACCACATATAACTGTGTAAGTAATTAAATTATTTGGATAATTAGTTATATTTTTCAAAAATTGGGTAATAACTTACATTAATTTTTACTATAATTTCTCATCATATAAAACATGTATACAAAAGTAAACATATATATATATAACACAATTAGCTATACCTATCAATGAGCTCTAAATTGAGAAAGGCATCTTTACGACCCTCTGCCTCCGACTTTGTCCGCACAGTCCCGCCAAAAAACGGCGCCAACAGCACGTAGCCCCTCACCCTCACCGCGGCGCCCAGCTCCGCCGACCCCGCGCCGAGCCAAACCGCAGCGTTGTGCGCGATGTTCCCTCCGGCCGAGTCCCCGCTCACGAACACCCTCCCGTAGTCCGCCGCGCCGCGGCTCAGCCACTCGTCCGCCGGCTCCGCGGCCTCCGCCTGCGCCCGCAGCCACTTCAGCGCCGCGAAGCCGTCCTCGATCGCGGCCGGGAGGCGGTTCTCGGGCGCCAGGCGGTAGTCCGGCGAGACGACGAGGGCGCCGAGCTCGGCCGCCAGGCGGAGGCAGTAGTTCTGGCAGTTCGGCCACGCGCGGGAGCCGATGCAGAAGCCGCCGCCGTGGATGTAGAAGAATATCGGCAGCGGCCCATCCGTTGCGGCGGCCGATGTTGGGCGGTAGAGGCGGAGGCTGAGGCCGTGGAGCGGGTCGAAGACGAGGTCCTTCCAGGCGACGGAGCCGTCATCCCTGACGGGGACGTCGAAGCTCGGGCTGGCGGAGCGGACGACGGAGCCGTCGCTGTAGACGCGGAGGACGCCGCGGCACTCGTCCACCTCGTACGGCGGAGAAGCTGCGGCCGCGGTGGTGGTGGACGACATGTCGTTTTTCTTTTTTCTTTTTTCCTTCTTTTTTTATTTATTTTGGGAGAGAGTGAGTGGTGTTGAGAGTCAACTTTGGAATGTATGTGAAAGAAGAAAAATATTATGAGTTTATTTATAGGAATGGAATATATTTGGAGAGAAGTGACAATTGGAAGAGTGGAAATTTGGTATTTGTGAAGTTTGCAGTTTGGCATTTGGTGTTTGTTGTTATGATTATTGTCATTTGTGTGGTTTGGTGTTATATGTGTGTACTATATGCATTATGTTACACAATACACATCATGTATAGAATGGTTTTTTAGTCAATCATCAATGAATAGATATATCATATCATCCTCTCTACAGAGCCAGAGAGCCGTCCATCTCGTCCTATACAGACTCATTAAGCGATTATTTTGCTTTTGTTATTATTATTATTATTATTATTATATATTAAAGATGGGGAACTTCTTTATAAGCTAAAAAATGGTGAAGTAGAAAAATACTCAGAAATTACAAAATAATAAAAGTAATTACCCGTAATTTTCAAATAATTGAGTAATTCCACAATTCATTAATTACTTGCACATATTTTCGGCAATTAAGTTAGTTACCATTAATCATCACTTTGTAAGTAATTACATCATTTGGGTATTTGTTGTATTTTTCAAAACATTGGATATTTACTTGAATTAAGTTTGAAATTAAATTGGGTATTCACTATAATATCTATTAAAAAAAAAAGGAAACTTTTATGTTGGGAACCAATGAAAAAAAATTTCTTATGACGCCTTGTGACGTAAGTAGTTGGTTTAATTTACACTCTAAACTTATAAAATTTGACAAATTAGTTCAAATTGATAATAAACGTTCAAATTTTAACGGGGCACTTACCACTATGTAAGTAATATTTTGTTATATTTTTTAAAAGATTGGGTATTAATTTAAATTAAGTGACAAAAATTGAGTATTCAATATAATTTCTCTAAATTAATTTTAATAGGCTATCATAAATGAGGATGCATCGGTGCTGTAATTGCAATGAGGATTCAAATTCAACAGGTTAAGGTGCGAATTTAAATACATACATATCAATTTGGTTCATTTTTATGATGGTTTCTTGCTCGTTAATTTAAACTAAAATTGCTATTTATGTGATTACTTCTTAATAGTAAACTAGACGAATGAAGATTGGTTGTCTCATTTGGCTGTGCCCATATGTGTCCCCAAATAAAAATGTGAAAACTCATTCATTTGTTTTTAATATTTTTCTATAACTGGTATGTGCAAAGTCAATAATCAAATGCATGTAGATGAGTTGTCATTTTTTCATTTAAGGACACTTATGGGCACAGCCAAATGGGACAGACAATCTTCACTCAAACTAGATTAGCCATTTTAGGTGCATTTGGCAACACTTCTAGTTACCTAACAATTTTTGCTAGGCATGAAAATTTGGAATAAATAGTACCGGGTAAAAATTTACCCGGTGGAATTGTCGGGTAAAATACGGGTATTACCCTAAAATTATCCGGATGATAAATCCGGGTATATACCCGGAATTCCCCAAAAAGTTTGGAATAAGTAGAATTACCCGGCTCTTGCCCGGCTTTACCCGAAATTTGCCCGGTTTCCATGACTTTTTTTAGTCATGGACAGTTGATATTCTTTGTCCCCTTTTCACATTTCTTTGTCCTTATTAGGCTCCTTGTCCTTATTCACTACGCCTATAGGCTATATATATATATTATTATAATATATATATAATATTATTATATATATAATATTTCTATATAAATTATATATCTTGGGTTTTAGAATTCAGCAAAGAACAAAAAGACTCTAAATTTGGATGTGCATGGCATGCACACATTAATTCAATTTTGTTATTATTTAATAAAATTAGAATCGATTTAATCTCAAATTTAATTTGACACATCGATTTTTATATGTTATTTTAGGCAAAAGAATTATCAAACTTTAAGTTAAAATTTTAAAAAAAAATTATCAAACTTAAGTTAAAACATAATTACCAAATTTAATTTAATTTTTACAAACCTTATTATTAAAAAAAATAATAAAAAAAGGAAAAAAAAAAAGAAAAATATTATTTTTTTTATCCGGGTAAAATCCGGGTAAGTTATTCCATGGCTATTCCATGGAATTCCATGGAATGAATAGTTCATTCCATGGAATTCCATGGAATGCACTATTTATTCCATGGAATTCCATGGAATGCCAAAATTGCATCTTCTAGGGGTGGTAATTTAGATCCATACACGAAATACGACACAAAAATAATGGATTTGGATCTTAAATAAGTCGACTCCATTATTAAATCAGTGAAAACGGCACAAACACTAAAAATAATTGAGAACCGATAGACACAATTAATAAATCAACCTTTTACACGTTGACACGAACACAATACTTTTAAGACACATTTATGTATTTTTATGTTTTAATAAAGTTTAATATAATTTATCTTGCATTAACTTTATAATATGTATTATCCAATGCTATAGTTCAATAAAAGTTTGTATTGGTTTGGTGGTAGATTCCCATATATATGTTTTGTTCGATTCTTATCAATGATAAATACAATATATTTTTTCTTACATGTGCGGAGAGGCTAAGCCTTAAAATAAGGCTTTCACTTTGCTATGCTTATTATTTGAGCATTGCTCGCATTATTAATTATATAAAATAATTCAAAGAATATGGGAATAAAAAACTCCGAAGAGTTTGTAAATCCCACATCCATTGAGAATGAAGATCTCAACTTCTATACACCTATAAACACATGTTGGGTTATCAAAAAAATTATTTCCTGTTCTGTAATGCACTCAAGGCAGTTAGAGAGTAGTCATGCTCTCGGTACATCTCCCCTTTAGTAATACGGAAAAAAAAATGTACAGTGATTATAGGACCAATTTTGGTCTATAATATTTATTAATGTTAAAAAGGAGTACAGTGAATTGAAAGCAAAAAATAATACTTAAATATTCAGAACTTGTGATATATTCGGGCAAAATAGTCATTTATTGCTTAATAATAATAAGATAAGTTGTTGAGAATTGTAATGGTTAAGTCTCATCTGTAATATATGAGTACTATGTTGCTTAATAACAATAAGATAAGTTGTTGAGAATTGTAATGGTATAAGTCTCTTTTGTAATATATGAGTACCATGTTGTAACGAAGTAGTAGGAAAACATAGTATTATATTTGCGTCAGAAATGTTTTATCATTTTGTGAAATTATTAACCAGCTCATTTGTGAAAGATCTCGTTTGTGCTTGTGTTCAAGGTAGAAATACGTTACTTTTTAGAGTCTAGTATCTTATTATATTTTATTTGTTCATGCATGCATTCATACACAACTAGTATGGCCTAATTTGTGTTAAATAAATATACAATTAGTGTGGTAAGTCGTGTAATATTAATTGTAAACACAATTAGTATACCTCAATTGGTGTAACTTACTTTGTGATACAATTATACTATCTTAATTGGTGTCACTTATATTACTCATACACAATTAGTGTGGCCTATAGTTTGTGTTACTTAAAATAAATATACAATTAGTGTGCCTTAATTGGTGTAATATTAATTGTAAACACAATTAGTGTACCTTAATTGGTGTAACTTACTTTGTGATACAATTAGCCTATCTTAATTAGAGTCACTTAAATTACTCATACACAATTAGTGTGGCGTAGTTTGTGTTGCTTAAAATAAATATACAACTAGTGTGCCTTAATTAGTTTAATATTAACTGTAAACACAACTAGTGTACCTTACTTGGTGTAAAATACGGTGTGATACAATTAGACTATCTTAATTGGTGTCGGTTAGATTACTCATACACAATTAGTGTGGCCTAGTTTGTGTTCCTTAAATTAAATATAAAATTATTGTGCGTTAATTGGTGTAATATTAATTGTAAACACAATTAGTGTATCTTAATTGGTGTAACTTACTTCGTAATACAATGAGGTTATCTTAATTGGTGTCACTTAAATTACCCGTATACAAAATGGGGGGCTTAGTTTGTGTTACTTTAATTAAATATACAATTAGTATGCCTTAATTGGTGTAACTTATATTGTGATCCAATTAGACCATCTTAAATGATGCCATTTAAATTACTCATATATATATTTGGTGTGGCCTCGTTGGTATTACTTAAATTAAATATACATTTAGGCTATGTTTGATAATATTTCTGTTTTTTGTTTTTATAAACAAAAAATTAAAAGGTGTTTTCGGTTATTTGAAGTTGATTCTCATAAGAATATTGCTAAATCCCCTAATAATGCGACTTTATTTATATTTATTCGGGTTAAAAACTGCTCCCATGGCGCCCTAGATGCTAATTTTTATTTATTTGTTTTTAATTTTTTGTTGCCATAACCCATAGGTAGGCAAGAAAATTTGGAATTCCAACTCATTCTATGAAATAAATATCGGGTAATTTTCGGATAATTACCCGGAAATTACCTGGAACACTTTCCCGGGTAAATACCCGGGAATAATGGAATTGGAATGCCGGGTAAAACCGGGTAATTACCCGGCAATGATTAATTTTTTTTAAATGTTTTTTTCCGGGTAAATGTCGGGTAAAAATTAAAAACTAAATTTAATAATGATTTTTTCGGGTAAATGCTGGGTAAATACTGGGTAAATTTATTTATTTTTTATTTTTTTGCTTATCGGGTAATTCCGAGTATATACCCGGATTTGTTATCCGGATAAATTCCGGGTATTACCCGGGAATTATACCGGGTAAACAATTACCCGAAAAAAGCTATTCCAATTTTGCATGCCTACCCATAGGTGCTAATTTTTATTTTTATTTTTTCCTTCTTTTTTGGGCTTTAGTACAGGTTACCGATTAAAGTTTTTGAACAGACCCCTACATGCCCCTATAGTACGAATTATTAATCCTCACCGTTAATGCACTTGAAATCCAATATTTTAATGCCAAAAAGGCTATCGCATGGTCAGAATTTTGTCTAGAGCACTGATGCTCCTAGTGCGAATATGAGCACCAAAGAACGGCCCATCAAACTATAATCTATCTAAATATACTAAGTTTGTATACGTTTCTCCAACTTTGCCAAGAGAAAGTTTGTATACGTTTCTCCAACTTTGCCAGGAGAGGGCGACACGTGGCGTCCTCTGTGGACGACACGTGGCGCCCTCTATTTTTCTTTTTTTTTTTTTTCCTTTTTTTTAAAAAAAAATTTTGCATTTAGGGGCTTATTTTAGGGGTTTTTAAGAAATTTTGGGGGGCTTTTGTGCAAATTTAGAGGGATTTTTGTGCAATTTCTCTCTCCTCTCTCTTCTCTTTTACTTTTTTTATTCTAATTGTTTCAACGGCTATTTGTTTGACGTAATGATCTCGAAAAAAAATTTTCTTAATACGGTTGGATTCAGAATTTTTTTCTTGATCTTTTGACACCCATTGTCATATACTTTTTTTTACCATAACTATTTTTTATTTATTTTCTTTGTTCTAAGCTTTTATTTTTATTTTTAAAGTTTGAAAAATTTTAAAAGAACCCTTGTATTTATATTAAATGATAAATCTAACCCTTTAATTAAACCCTTGTATTTATATTAAATGATAAATCTAACCCTTTAATTATTAAAAATTACAAAAATATCAATTTTTTTTAAACTAAACAAAAATATACTTTATTTTTTTATAATATTTTTTTATTATTATGTTATTTTACACGTGCTCCACACGCGCGACGCGCGTATATAAAAAACTAGTCTATCTAAATATACTAAGTTTGTATGCGTTTCTTCCAACTTTGCTAAAAAAACGTGAAGGAGAGGGCGACATGTGGCGTCCTCTGTGGACGACGCGTGGCGCTCTCTATTTTTTTTTTTTTTCCTTTTTAAAAAAAAATTGCATTTAGGGGGGTTTTTAAGAAATTTTGGGAGGTTTTTGTGCAAATTTAGAGGGACTTTTGTGCAATTTCTCTCTCATCTCTCTTCTTTTTTACTTTTTTTGTTATAATTGTTTCAAGGGCTATTTGTTTGACGTAATGATCTCGAAAAAAAATTTTCTTGACACGGTTGGATTCAGAATATTTTTCTTGATCTTTTGACACCCATTGTCATATACTTTTTTTTACCATAACTATTTTTTATTTATTTTCTTTGTTCTAAGCTTTTATTTTTATTTTTAAAGTTTGAAAAATTTTAAAAGAGCCCTTGTAGTTATATTAAATGATAAATCTAACATTTTAATTATTAAAAATTACAAAAATATCAATTTTTTTAAACTAAACAAAAATATACTTTATTGTTTTTTTATAATATTTTTTTATTATTATGTTATTTTACACGTGCTCCACACGCGCGACAATAAAAAACTAGTGTACATAAGAAGCGGGAAGACGAGGTGATAGAATTGACGTTTATTTTAAATAAATTTCAAATTATATATATTACTAATTTGAAGCCCCTATTTACTGTAGCCGCTACAGTTACTGAAAAAAGGACAAAAATACCCCTTTATGCCAATTTCAAGCATTGGTGGTGCATGGTCTTTCTCGGCTTTGTGCACTTTTTTGTAGGAGATGACCAAAACACCCTTCACTTATTTGTGTTCTTAGGATTGATGAATTAAGACAATTTTGGTATTTCAAAAAAACTCATTTAGGGTCTGCTTTTCTCCATTTGCGACAATTGCGTGCCAATTTTTTTTTTCCCCCTTCTTTTTTTCTTTTTTTGCTTTTTCAGAAGAAAAAAAAAACTAGAGACTTTCTCTTAATTTTCTCTGCTCTCTTATTCATTCTGTAGTTACCATGGTTAAATAAATAATAATATTAATTAAAAAATTTTAATCTTATGAACAATATAAAATTATCCATGCTATAATTATAGCACATGATATTGACATTGTAGCATCGAAGATATAATTTTGTCAGGTCTATAAGATCAGAAAATATGTTGTTGATTATAGTAGGCCGAGATACAAGGTCGTCCTCCATGCCGCTATGTTACAGTTAACGCGATCTACAACATTCAGTGTTGTTGTAGAATCAATGCCACTATATGTATGTATGTGTGCTTATGTTGTTAACTAGATTACGATAGCAAAACATTGTAATACTTTATATTATCTATTTTTTTGAAATGTATGTAAAATGCATTATTGGGAAAAAATAATTTGAAATGTATGTAAAATACATTATTGAGAAAAAAATAACAAACTAAAAACTTATATTTAAACTTTATAGTCTATTAATTTGCTTTTTACATACATGTTATGTATTCTATTTCTTCCGATTCAAAAAAAAAAAAACACACACACACACAAAAAAAACACCGCAGCAACGTGCGGGCATTTTTGCTCGTTAAAGACATAAATGAATAAAAATAATACTTGCACAAGAAACTTCTATAGATTAAGAAAGAAAACAAACAAAAAATATCTTACAACATGTTAAATAGTGACATTTTGTATAAGCACATTTTTCTCTCTCTCTTCAGTCATAAAAAGAATAAAAAAAATAATAATAAAACCATAAATTGAAAATGTAAAAGCATTATTCAATTCATTGCTTTCATTCTAAAATTAGAATTTTACAGGAAGAGAGGGATAAATACTTGAGAGCGAAAAAAAAATTATATAACTATCATACATACTGGAAATTTGAGGAATTAGAAAAGGCCAAGTTTATAACCGCCGAGAATATCCAGAACCTGCACATTTCTTGCAAAGAACCAATCCTACGGAAGGAAGATTGAAACAGTTAGAATAGTCTAATATAATAATTGTTATTGTGCATGATTCTCTAACATTATCAAAAAAAAATTGCTAAAGAGTTACGAGGAACACTAGTTCGCATACAATTTTTTCAAATTTGAAGATGTAATAAGTTTGGTGTCATAAAAATAATAAAATTGTTCTATTATCTAGCGATCATGATACCTAAAATGCAATGGTCCATGAAAAGATGAAAACAAAATGCAACAAAAAAGGGCATCGGAAACTAATACCTGCACCCTTGCACACCTTACAATCGACCGTTCCCGTCTCTTGCTTCATCTTACCATTATTACAAAAAACACATTTTGTCCCACCTGCCCAGCACAGAGCAAATTAGTATATTTTTCCTCTTTGAAGTCACTGTAGAATTACAAAGGAAGACGGCGTTTTAGGCTTTTAATAGTGTCCACTATTCATATGTGAATACAAGAGAAACTATTTTAGAATTTGAATAAACAGGAATTTTAAGGCAAGTCGCACTCATGTTAGTGTTTAAATCGTAACATAAACTAACTTGGTATCAAAACTATACTCTTTTTTCTGTTGTGAACAGTAACAAGGCACTCTTAATGATAGTTTCGGCGAGTGCACAAATCTATTATTTCCTCAATGCTAGAACAATTTCCCTAATCATTCCGTACAATATATGCTCAATCTTCATACTCTGCACGACCCATTAAGACACGATTAGACACGAATAATAACCGTGTCTGAATGAGTCGTGTCTGAGTCTGTTAAAAAATAAACGGGTCGTGTCTAGGTCTTCATTCTAGACACGATTAATAAATAGGTCGTGTCTGGGTCTAGTCAAAATTACGTGGACACGGATAGGACACGACACGAACACGACCCGCGACACGAATTGCCACCCTTATTCATACCTTTAACTAAAATTCCCTAAATCCAAGGGAGCCAAGAGACACCAAATAAATCTTGGGGATTTCCATCAATAGAAAGTAAGATAAGCAAGAGCCCCTAATCAATGCGTCTTTAGACAATGCTGCTGTACTGAGACGTATGTCTTGATAGCTTAAGTGCGATGGAGGCATCTGAAACTAGAATTGACACGTGCAGAAACCTTTCAAAATACATTCATCACTTATACAGATAATTCTTCCCAATTGGGTTTCAGATCTGATAATGACAACTTTTTGTTAAAACGATTGACAAAAGCTTAAGATCAAACCTCCTTGGAATGACTACACATCTAAATAATTTCCAAGGTGCCCATGAGTGACTAGAGGCTTAATTAAGTATCATCTTAAACTCTATTAGCATGTTTTAGTAGAAATTGAACAAATCGAACAGCCTGTAAACCCAAATTCTTTTAGACAGCTCCTTTTAAGATACTGAGAAACTAAACCGTGGGTGGTGCTTCTTTTTTTGTTTTCTTTTGAGAATTAGATTTCGTTACCAAAATCGAAACCAAGTTTCTGCACCACTTGGATCGAGTGACAAGGGGAGTTCTTAGCCTTAAAATCTTGGGATGACTTATGGCGGCCAAAGGTTGTGGTGATTAGGGTCTTTGTCGATTTGGCTTCATCAATTTGGCCTTATTGACCGAGCTAGCGTGGAAGTTATTATCGGGTGATAATGCAGCATAGGCTGCTGCCTTGTGGGAGAAAAACACGAGGAGGCAGTTTTGGGATGTGGAGAAACGGAGTTCTGACTCGGCCTGTCGGTCATATGGAAAGGAATTTTAGAGGCTCGTCATATCGTCTCTAGGGATGCAGTGTACATTGTGGGGAGTGGTCGCACTAATAATGTATGGTCAAGTACATAAGTACCATTTCTTCCGAGCAGAGTCCCAGAGCTGCCTTCAATCCACCGCTGGAGAGGGAGCAAGGGCGATAAATTCTTCCCACCGGGTGCTCAACAAGCAGCGTTTTTGGCTCTTGTATAGGAAGTGGCAAGTGTTGTGGAAGTCCAGACTGTATAAGTGTTTGAAGCTCCTTCTATGGCGAGTCTAATGATATTCTACCGGTGAGAACACCCTCGCTCAATTCTTGTCTATTTTTGACACCTCTTGTGTTCTTTGCGGAGCTCTGGAGGAGTCTTCTTTGGTAGCCGAGAGTTCCTTGGCGAGGGCTGCATGGTTTACGAGTCCTTGGAATCTAGAATCGACGACCTGAGCCTCTCTTCTGTTGAGGGTCTACTGGACTGGCTGGCTGAGAACAAGAATGGAGATATCATCTTATGTCTCGTGATTCTTATCAATGTCCTGTGAAAAACTCGGAATGCCATCATTATGAGTGGCAAGATTCTGAATGGGGAGGCAATTTAAGCCACAATTTCGGCAGGCTTTGAGGAGCATAGAGGGAGAGTGTCTAAGCACGCTACCATTCGCCAACCTATTACAGCATGCGAGCACGCAGGAGACTCGCCCAATGGGGAAGCAGGACAAGGAGTTATACCCCAGTAAACCAATTCCATTCATGTCAATTCTGTAGCAGAGGCGGAATGCTTTTGCTCTCTCGTGCGCAATCCAGACAGCAGGGCAGCTTCGCCTTCGTTGTTCTCATTTCCATGGGGATGCAAAAGCGATCTACACTGCTCTCGCATAGAAGGAGAATCCGTCGGGAACCGAAGATAGCGGGGATGCACTGGGCTATTCGTGAAGCTTAGGCTGCAATCACTGATGTCGGGTCCTCTCGGACTCCCAACGGATATAAACGCCGAGGCTGATCGTCTGTCTAAATGGGCTAGAACAGCTATTCCTGTTTTCTGGTAGTGCCTCCTGTCGAGTAGCTAGACCCTCTATGGCTATCACGTTTTATAATTTCTCAATGAAGATTCCATAAATTTCACTAAAATCTACCGTACATTATTTATCAGCTTATCAACAATGACAAAACTCAAAACACATATTATTTAATTAAAAAAAAAAAAAAGCATAAACTTCAAGCGAACGCGGATCTTTGATCCTAAACCCACTAACATCTTAACCTTAAATACAAGAATCCAATTCAATATGACCAAACAAAAAAAATAAAAATAAAAAGACAGAGAAAGTGTTTATACCATTCCCAGCACAGCGTTCGCAAGGCACTGGATCTCCCTAAATAAATAAAAAAAGAAAAAAAAAACTTTCGTGAGAAACAAACAGAACCCAGAAAAGGAAGAGGGAAAAGAAATGGTCAGTGATTAAGTGAGTACCTTAAGACCGAGAAAGAGGGAGAGAGCGATGGTGGCGAGGACACTGATAGTGGCGAGGAAAGTCTGAGTGTCAATGGAGGCTCTGAAGCCACCGCCGAAGAGCAGGAGCGAGTTGTGCACAAAGAGCTTCGTGGTTTGTTTGGGTCTGAGAGTGATGAGAGTCAATGGCGATGATGAGAAGCGAGAGAGTGGTGCTAGTGGGGTTTCTGGTTTTGATGGGAGAGAGTGAGTGGTGATGAGAGAGAGAGAGCTAGTTGTTGAAGAAGAAGAAGAAGAAGAAGAAGAGAGAGAAGAGAGAGGTTGAAGAGAGCAAGAAGAGAGCGTAGCCATGGATAGAAGGAACTGAAATATGTGGAGCTCTCTCACTTCTCTTCTTTTTCGGTTATTTTCATTTTTATTTTCTTTTGCATTTATTTTTGGGTTCCTTTTTCCCTCCTTATTTCTCTTGGAATCAATTACAACATCCATTTGGCTATAAACTTTTTTTTTTTTTTTGGTGAATTAGCTATATAAATCATTTTGAAAAGAGATTTTTAAGGATTTAGTTAAACTTTTTAGATAATTTTTTAAGGATTAGTCCTAGTTTCATTAAATTAAAGAATTAGTCATTTTTATATTTGATATACGTGTATAATTTTTATACATATGTATTATTCTTTGATACATGCGTATTAATATATAAAAATGACTAATTCTTTTATTTCATGAAACTATGGCTAAATTCTTATAAAATAGACAAAAAAATGATCAAATACCAAATAGATTCTTTTGAAAATTGCTTTTTAAATTTTAGTCAATGTTTCAAAATTTTTTTTATAAAAAAAGGAATGGTCTAAGTAAAATGAGTAGATAAACATCATCACTCGTAATTACATGATGATATATTTATTTTAATGGTAAAATAGAGAAATATCCAAAATTTATAGAACAATAAAAATAAATACTCAATGTTTTAAAGTAATTGATTAACAGGCAAGTTAAGAAATTAGCCTTTTTAAATGTAAAATTTGAAGGATTTAGCCATAGTTTCATGAAATTAAGGATTTAGCCGTAACATACGTGTAATATATCCCCCCGTTTGGGCAACTCATAGAACTCATTCCATTCCATTTCATTCTATTCCATTTTTTCAACTTTCCAATCCTCCAAACAATTCCATTCCATTTCATTTTTTTTCAATATTTTTTTTTACTTTCCAAATCCCTATACAATATCTTTAAATCTCAACCACTTATACCACCTCAAAATTCACAAAGTCAAACCATTCTATTCATTTTTCTAACCATTTTTCAAACCATTTTCAATGGTAAAAAATGACCAAAATAGTTTTTCCAAACACAAGGATATGTTTCACGTGTAACATAATATGTTACACGTGTAACATAAGTATAACACATGTATGTTACACGTGTAACATAATATATTACATGTAACATATTATCTTACACTTATGCTACGGTTAAATCCTTAATTTCATAAAACTATGGCAGAATCCTAAAAAATTAGTCAAAAGTTTTGTTAAATCCTTAAAAATCTCTTGATTAACTTGTCAGTTCATTAATTACTTGCATATGTTTTCAGTAATTCAGTCAATTACCATCAATTATCATTATGTAAGTAAGTTTTGTTATATTTTTCAAAAGATTTAGTATTTGTTTAATTATGTGTTAAAAATTGAGTATTTACTATAATTTCTTTTTTTTTAATTAAATAAAAATATTAATCATATTTATAAATCACCTAAACAAAATTACTATTCTTTTTTAATTTTTCTTTTTTTTTCACAATCTTTTTTGTTGTTGTCATATATTGAAAAGTTTGGATATTTTTTGAAAAAGTAAAAAATTGTCTTGTTAGATTATTAATTAAAATGCTTGAACTGTTGTTTGGTTTAAAATCATTTGAATTGGTAATTTAGATCCAAAGGAAAAATATTGAATTGATAATTAAAAAAAGATTTTTACTGTAATAAGACTATTCAAATGTGAGATTTAGTCTCAATTTTTCTATTTATTTTGATTTTGTTTTTGTTTCTTGAAATTGGGGTTTTGGAATTTTGTATGATCTTTTGAAACTGAAATTTGAAAAGCTGCTGGTGTGGAACAAATTAATTTGGAATAT
Organism: Boehmeria nivea var. tenacissima; assembly: GCA_018132145.1. Lineage (NCBI taxonomy): Eukaryota > Viridiplantae > Streptophyta > Magnoliopsida > Rosales > Urticaceae > Boehmeria > Boehmeria nivea. The sequence goes on from CM030874.1 coordinate 10,924,068, forward strand.
AGGGTGACAATTGGTATGGAACAAATTAATTATGACCTCAGATTTATTTAAGATTTTTAAAATTTAGGGTATTAAATGAAATTTTTGAAATTATTTAGGACTTATCTAAAAAACTTATCTTTTAAAAACACAATAGAATAAAAAAAATATATGCGACGTCACATTTACGTCTTTTTTAACTAACAGATGGACCGATATAACTCACGAGTCAAACTTCACGTGCCAATTTGATACGCTTTGTACATTGGAAACCAATTTGAAAGAAAGAGAAATTGTAGCAGCTACCCTAATAAGACTTATGAATTAAAATGTAAACCCAATCTTCACAAACAATGAAGTAATTATCCAAATTATTAATTTTATGATTATTCATTTACTTTTTTGCCCTTATTTGTGCAATTGATTTAAATTCTTGTTTTTTTCTCTAGTTAATTATCCAAAGTAATGTTGTTAAAGTAATTGATTTAATTTCTTGTATTGTTTCTTTAATTACTTGTCAGAAATAATTACTCCACCAATAAAGTAAGTAATTGAGTCAATTACTTAAACTATGATCATGTTACACTTCAATTACCTTAACTATAGTTTTGCTACAATTCAATTACCTCAACCACTACTCCACCAATAAAGTAAGTAATTAATTCAATTACCTAAACTATGGTTATGTTACAATTCAATTACATTAACTATGGTTATGTTACAATTCAATTACCTCAACCACAATATGATTCAATTACTCATCTTCAGCTTCGACTCCAACTGATTTTCGCGAGCCCAAAGGAGATCCCAATGGCGAAGATGAGCTCTCTGTCAAAGCTCCTAGGAAGCCCTAGCTTCTCTCTCTACTCGCTTTGGAGCGACCATTACGACAAAGCCTTCATGGAGTGGAGGGACTCAAATTTGTCGACCTTGCAGTAGTCCTCGAGCAGCAAGTCCCACTTCCTCCGACACTGGCTGAGGCTCCGGGGCACGTATTGGGCCGCGCAGTTTATCGGTGATGATCTTACATCTCTGGTACAACGCGAGAGCTCCGTCATGTAGTTGGACTCCACGGCGGCGATCTCATTCACCGAGACGAGCTCGGCCACAACGCTCCACTCCGGCGCCGTCTGAGACTGCATCCGCCTCGAGCTCGGGCCGCGCTAGGACTTCGTTGTAGTTCTCCAAGGACTTTCCGATAGTTCTCTGTGGACTTCGCGGTAGTTCGTCGTCTCCCAAGCTCTTGCAGAGAAAGGTTGCAGAGAATTGTCGCAGGGAAAGGTTAAGTAATGGCAAGGGTATTTTTGGAATTTAAAAAAGTGTAATTGTAGAGTTGGGTATTTACTTCAGTTATTAACAAGTTTGGCTAATAATTTTAAAGTCGACTCTAAAGTGGGTAAATGCCCACTTCACCCTTTGAGAAACATGTCAAACTTTGGAGAGACATTTATAAAACTTTTCCTTTTTCCCTACGTAGAGTTAGGTTATAAAAAAGAGAGTTTTCAGTGTTCGCAAATCGGCAATAATCCAATAAAATAAAATAAAAACAAGAAAAAAGGAAAAGAAAATAGAGAAAAAAACACAAAAAAAAAAGAAAGAATTTTTTTATATAATAAATAGCCATATATTTATATTAGTTTTTAACAACTAGCATATGTTTATTTTTATTAGCAAAATAGTCATACATTTTGTTAGTGCTTTTTTGTGTTGGCATATTTTTTACAAAATGTGTTTTGTTTCATTTTGTTCAGCTTCAGATCATGATTCTTTGGCATCATTCATGGAGCAAGAATTCGTTTTTTTTTTTTGAAGATTTTGAAAAATTTGTAAGATTCTGCAAAACTTTTTGTGGGTGTTCCACGTAGTGTTGCACCAGGTGTTCCAGAACGGTTTGCTTATGGAAAGTTTTATTTCTAGAAGGAGTTGACCTTCGAATTTGGAAGAGATTTCAATGCTCGTATCAATGGTTGATTACTCTTTATTATGATCAAGATAATTAATTAATAATGGTTTTATTTGACCAAATTAAATGTGGGAGATTTTGGCGTTCTTAATAAGGAAAGTTTCCAACATTGCTTGTGTTGGTTGTTCTTTTTATTCTGAAGAGCTGGAAGAACGTTTTTGGGGGTGAGAATTACCTCTCTGCAAGGGGTTAATGGTTGTAATGTTATTGTGAGATTGAGAGAAAAATATTGCAGAGAGTTTTCAATTTTATATTGTAATTATGTGAGAATTATGTTGAGCGAATTGGAGAAAGGGGTCTCGGGAGAGATTTCTGTGGAAGCGAGGGGAGCTCGGACACGAGGGGATCTCGTGTTATAATTCACCAAGAGGAGATGGAGTAGACGGCGACGGTGTAATGAGGGAGTCCTTAGCGTATAAGACCGGGTGTACACGTTTCAAAATAGTGAATCACTTTCCACCATCTGGGCGTGGCCCCGCGGATGTAGGCTTGGCCGAACCGCGTTATCAATTCTTTGTGTCATTTATTTTTCGCTGTTTTATTTCGATTCCCATAATTCATCTCAATTTTTATTCATTGATATGCGGGTGTTCCTGTCTGACGTAGAACACTGTGTAGAACACCCGTGAAGAACACCGGCATAGATTGGTTGTTTTAACAATTGGTATCAGAGCGGGTCACTCTAGGTTATTGAGTGAGATTCAAGGGTTACTAATCTGTGTATTTGAGATGAATTTTTTGAAGGAAGAAAGCTCAACTGCTCGTCCCCCCTCCCTAGATGGTTCAAATTTTGCGTATCTGAAGACGTACTTGAAAGAATTTATCAAGGCCCTTCATGAGAAGTCTTGGGAAGCTAACATGCAGGGGGAGTTATACCTCTTTGGTAATGAAGATGAACAATCCCAGTCTGATGAAGGGGAGCTTAATATTCATGTCAAAAAGAGGGGAGAATTTTTTTTATAACAGCTGTATCATAAACGATATAGTGATATTATTTTTTTATCATGGATATTGTATGTAGGGGGAGTTTGTTTTGTTAGTTTTTGGAATTTAGGAGTTTTGCAAAAATTGCCAAAGGGGGAGATTGTTAGTGCTTTTTTGTGTTGGCATATTTTTGGCAAAATGTGTTTTGTTTCATTTTGTTCAGGTTCATATCATGATTCTTTGACATCATTCATGAAGCAAGAATTCGTTTTTTTTTTTGTTGAAGATTTTGGAAGATTTGTAAGATTCTGCAAAAGTTTCTGTGGGTGTTCCACGTGGTGTTGCATCGGGTGTTCCAGAACGGTCTGTTTATGGAAAGTTTTATTTCTAGAAGGAGTTGACCTTCGAATTTGGAAGAGATTTCAATGCTCGTATCAATGGTTGATTACTCTTTATTATGATCAAGATAATTAATTCATAATGGTTTTATTTGACTAAATTAAATGTGGGAGATTTTGCCGTTCTTAATAAAGAAAGTTTCAAACATTGCTTGTGTTGGTTGTTCTTTTTATTCTGAAGAGCTGGAAGAACGTTTTTGGGGGTGAGAATTACCTCTCTGCAAGGGGTTAATGGTTGTAATGTTATTGTGAGATTGAGAGAAAAATATTGCAGAGAGTTTTCAATTTTATATTGTAATTATGTGAGAATTATGTTGAGCGAATTGGAGAAAGGGGTCTCGGGAGAGATTTCTGTGGAAGCGAGGGGAGCTCGGACACGAGGGAATTTCGTGTTGTAATTCACCAAGAGGAGATGGAGTAGACGGCGACGGTGTAAGGAGGGAGTCCTTAGCGTATGATTACTATAAACAGATGGATAAAATTGGATTTTTTGTAAAACACAGGGACTAAATTAGAATTTTTATTTTTAAAAATATAGACTAAAAAATAGCTAAATCCTTAACTGGCAAAAAAAAAAGGGTAAAAAAATGGGGAGGAGGGTGCTAGCGCTTGCAAAAGCACGCGCCAAAATAAGGAGTGGGGACAGCCCCTGACACGACCCCATGTCAAAGGATGTCTTTTTGCTTTTAAGTCATTCTCTTTTACAATTATGTCATTATTCAAATGCATTTCATACCTTAAAACTCTTTAAAATTATATAATAGCCCAATTTTTGAAAAAAAAAATCTCTTTAACCCCTAAAAAGACTCATTTTTTTGGCGTTTCGAACAAAAAAAAAAGCAAAAAAAAAAAAAATACGTTTTGGCCTCCGCTGATTAAATGTCCAGCCCCTTCAATTATTTTAATAGTTGTATAGATCTGTAATGATTATGTTCATTTTTTTTAATACAAAGGCACATCAAGCATTTGTGTTTTTTATGATCCTTTACTGTTAATATTTTCTTTGAACATTTATCTAATAAAGTAATTAATTAACTAGAGATTTGACCGAGTTTTATGGGTAATCGTGAAGTTTAAATATAAAAGGACAAAATACGTAATTTTGAAAGTCAAAACGTATCATTATAAAAAAATGAAAAGGAATTTCACTAAGACCCTACAGTGAACCAACGAAATTATCTACCTTTATTTAGTTTATTATGTTTATAAATTTTTAGGATTTTTGGGTCAATTTTGCGATTTCTTTTCCTAAAAAAAGCTCCTTAATTTGTTTGCATTTGCACCGTTAGAGAGGGTGGGGCCCTTAGAATAAGGATTGAAAAATATTTTATTTTCTTTGTTTTCCGTCCTTTTCAGTTTTCTCTCATTTAATTCTCTTTAATTTCTATTGTTCTTTTCTTGTCACTCGGGTGTCGAAAAAAAAATTTGCCACCATTAGCTGTAATTATTCTTTCTCAATTTATAGACACTCATTAAGTTATATTTTTTTTTTGTTCTTTTTTTTTTTTTTCCTAAAACTTTTTGTGTTCTTAGTGAATAGTTATACTCTGAAGGACTAAAAGATAATTAATACAAAATATGACAAATAGCTTGATAAATTAAATGTTTTAACTTTTGCTTTTCACTTTAACATTACAACGAAGAAGAAAAAAATAGAAGAAGTTAAAAAAAGTTCAAAAATTAAATTTTATTATTTAGGGTCAGTTAGATAAATAGTCATTTTAGACTGTGCGTTTTAAAAAATAGACACAGTTTCAAAAAATTTAAAAGCTGATCATAAAACTGTAAAAAATTTCTGACAATAACAAAAATACACATAAAAATACTGACACTAGGCAAAAATTTTGTCAGAAATTTCTTACATGGCTAGTTTTTAAATTTTTTAAAATTGTGTCTATTTTTTAAAATCATTTTGTAAACAGTAGCTATTTTCTTAAAATTTCCTATTATTTATGATTATAATGGGCAAATTAGGAAAATAACCAATTAAATGCTCATGTTTTAAGAAATTAACCCAAGAATGCATAAATTACCCCATGTTTGGATAGCTCATTTTGAGCATTCCATTTCATTCTTGGAATGGAAAAAAATGGTTTGAAAAATAGTTTGGAATGGTTTGAAAATGATTTAAAAATTGATGTAGAATGGTTTGACTTTGCGAATTTCGAGGTGTATAAATAATTGTGATTTAAAGATGTTGTATTGGGATTTGGAAAGTTGAAAAAAAAATTAAATGGAATGGGATGGATTGTAGAATTAGGAAAGTTGAAAAAATAAAAAAATGGAATGGGTAAAATGGGGTTAGTTTATTAGCTACTCATCTTGTTTTTACATACTTGAAATGTCCAAAAAGCCCTTGAATGTTATAAACACAAAATAATAGCAGATTCCAAAATCAAACCCCATTAAAACATGGAAACACTTGAAAATTCAGACGAGAGACCTAGGGTTTTGCCATATTAGATTCAAACGAGGTTTTGGTTTCTTCGAAGCAGTCGTGCTTCTACAACGCACCACCACGTCGTCGTTCGTGCTCGTGCGACTCGATTAGCACTCCAATACCGTGGCTGTGGTTGGAGTGAAGCTTCTGAGCTCGAGCTCTGGTTTCAAAGGTTCGAGATTTCCCTCATTATATTGCTACGAACGATGTGGATTGTTACAATTATTGTAATTGATCGTAACTAGTTTTGTAACAATCTATAACAAAATTTGTTTATAATCTGAATTGTTATGATTTATTGTAATAAATTTATCTGATATATTGTAAAAATTTGTTACATATCGTAACAAAATATATCAAATTTTATTACGATTTGTAACAATTTTTGTACAGTTTATAATTTCTTAGTTTATGAAAAATTAATCAGAATTTAATCAAAAATCACGCCAATAAGAGCAAATCTCATTAGAATTTCATATATTGAAATATTTTAATTATTTTTTTATTTAAAAAAAAATATAGTTCGTCACATCTCACTCAAAAGTTACTGCAATATAAAACACTCTGATACGTGCATCTTTGGATATAACCATAAACAAATCAAAGGGGAATATCACGAGACTTGATCATTCTTATATACTTAAAGCAAAATAATAACTAATTTTCATCAAAGAAAATAACGACAGAAATTGGAGATATAATCATATCAACGAGCTTGTTGGCTGGTGCATAAAACTGTCAAAAATGACAGCATAACCTGAAAACAACAAGAAACTGAAAACAAAAGGAAACTAAAAAACAACATGAAAAACGACAGAAATAAAAACGACAGAAATAAAAACGACGATAAAAATGAAAACGACATCAGAGTAAATTCTAACAGACTAAAAAGGAAACTAAAAACATAAGAAAACTAAAAAAATAACATGAAACTTAAAAACGACAGAAATACAAACGAAAACAAAAGGAAACTTAAAAACGACATGAAACTGAAAAACGACAGAAATAATGAAAACGACATCAGAATAGATTCTAACAGACATAAAAGAAAACTGAAAACAAAAGGAAACTAAAAAAATGATATGAAACTGAAAAACGACACAAATAAAAAAACAAAAATAAAAGGAAACTAAAAAGCGACATGAAACTGAAAAACAGTAGAAATAAAAACGACAATAATAATGAAAACGACATCAGACTATATTTTAACAGACAAAAAAATCTAACAGTAACATCATAGTGAAAGATGATAGAAAATGAAAGACGACAGAGAACTCATATACAACAAGAAAGAGATAACGACATGAAATTGATAAACGATATAAAGCGACAGTAAATATAAAAACGACATCAGGGTGGAACAACGGCATAAAATCTAAAAACAACACTGGATTAAAAAATGACAGAAACTTTGAAACGTCTTGAAATAAAAAACGACATGAAAAATAAAAACGACAATAAGGATGAAAACAACGTCAGAGTAGATTCTTTCCGACATAAAAGCTAACAGCAACATCAGAGTGAAAGACTATAGAAAATGAAAAATGACGGAGAAATTAAAAACGACAAGAATCTAAAAACGAAAATAAACGACATGGAACTAAAAACCACAGTTTTATGAAAACGACATCAGAGTGGAACTACGACATAAAGTCAAAAAACAGCACAAGATTGGAAAATGACAGAAAATAAAAAATGACAGCAAACCTGAAAACCAGTATAAAACTAAAAACGACATGAAGCTTAAAAAGGCCACGTAACTAATGAACCTGAACGACAGTAAATATGAAAACGACACGAAACTTAAAAACGACAAGAAGTCTAAGGAAACGATGGCTTTAGTGTAGAAAAATGACAGCAACTATCTATTATATAATATTATAAAATTGTGTATAAATATTTATATATAAATTCTACTATCTGTAATTACTTTTCTCTCATAAATTTTAATATTTGACATTTTTCAAATATTTTTGATTTTTACTATTACATTAAAAAGTAATCCGCGGATTTTTGAAGTTGTACCAACTCGTAACACTTTCTAGTTTCTACCACAAAAATAATTGTTTCTTTTCTTTCGTTTAATAATAAAGTGCTATTTCTTTCCAAAAAAAAAAAAAGTGTAATTCAGGAATTTTTAATAAAATTCTTACAACTGGTCAGCGAAAATCAAGTTGATGGTGTATTTTTGAATTGTTTAAAAGAAAAACTAGAGGGAGGAACTGGAATTTAGCTCATATATATTTTTAAAGATTTTCATACAAAAAAAAGAAAAAGAAAAAGAAAAAGAAAAACCTGATTTTATAAAGGCAAACTATCTCAACCGTTAATTAGGGACACGCACGCCCAAAAAATAAGGAAAAAAAAACACCCCGAAACCCTAAGACAGAACTGAATAGACGACGACGAAGAAGAAGAAGAGCAAAGGCAAACCCTAGATTCCTGAGCGAGGAGGAATCGGGCGAGTTGGGTTCAGGATTGGGGCGGAGCGATGGGGACGAGGAGAGAGAGGCGGAGAGGGAGGCTCGACCGCGAGGCCGTCGAAGAAGACGAGCGACTCGGATCCGGAGCCTCCGAGAAGAGGCCATTGAAGTCCGAGGCCTCTGTGCGAAGCGACGACGACGACGAGGACAGGGAAGCTAACGAAGATCTGAGCCTGAAAATCGTCGAGAAAGCTCTGCTGATGCGCGCGGCGAGGCTGGTCCCTGACGGCGACGGCGAGGGAAGCGGCGTCGTTTCGGTTGAGACTCGTGGGGCTGAGGGTGGTGCGAGGGAAGAGAATGGTGTTAATTTGCGAGGTAAGAAGGTGGTTAAGAGAGTAATTAAGAAGGTGATTAAGAAGAAGAAGGTAGTTAAGAAGACGGAAATTGCTGACCCGAGTGTGAGTGATCTAATCTTTATTTTATCTTTTTTTTTTTTTTTTTTTTTTTTGTGAAAAAAAAACGTAATCTTTGTTTTTTTGGGGGGTTTGAAGAAACTGTAGAATGGCGCTAAGCAGTTCAAACTAAAAATAGGATTTTATGGATTGGAACCATAGGTTTAAACTTGAATGACCATAAAATATGCTTTTATGATTGGTTGAGTCTTGAACTGAAGCTGAATTTGAATTGGGATTTTCGTTTGTGATATCTATTTGGTTATACTCTAGGCCTTTGTTACGGAAGAGGAGGAAAATAAACCGGAGGCTGTTGAAGCGGCCGAAGTGGTAGTGGATGCGGCCGAAGTGGTAGTGGATGCGGCCGAAGTGGTAGTGGATGCGGCAGAACCGAAGCCTGTTGAGGCCGCAGACAATAATACTGTGTTTCGCAAACTGCTTGTGAGTTATTTGTTGCTCTAAATACGTTTTCGGCGATACAAGGATTGGATTCGATAAGGGTGTGCTTAGTTTGGTGCCTGTTATTTGTATTTGTTAACAGCGTGGGCCGAGGTATTTTGATCCTCCGGATAGCAGTTGGGGTTTGTGCTATAACTGTGGTGAAGAAGGGCACAATGCAGTGAACTGTACATCCGCAAAGCGGAAGAAACCTTGCTTCGTTTGCGGGAGTTTTGAGCACAATGTGAAGCAATGCACTAAGGTTTGTTCTTGAGAAGATATAAATGAGATGCTATAAGCCGAGGTTATGATTTAACTGTCATTATTATTCAGCACTTTGTTTGACTTGGTTAACTTGAGTTTGAACTTCTTTATGGTTTTGTTTCGAAGAATTTGTGTTTGGTTATTTTCATGGCTTTTGGATAAGATGATAAGCATTTGTTGATTATACTTGTGATGATATGTATTTATTTACTTTGCTCTTAGCTTTGCACTAAGTTTTCAGTATCCCGAACAGAAAGATATACTTTTTTTTTTCCTGGTTATAATTGTGCAATCTCATTGAATTTGAAGGATTGTATCATTTAGTGCTTTCTTTGTTCTTATTATGCCTTCTTGATTGATTCATTGCAGGGACGAGATTGCTTTATCTGCAAAAAAAGCGGACACCGTGCTAAAGACTGTCCGGATAAGTACAAGAGTAGCTCCTCCATAAACTCGAAGATATGTTTAAAGTGTGGAGATAGTGGTCATGACATGTTTTTATGCCAGAATGATTATAACAACGATGATCTCAAGGTGGTTAAGTTTACTTGTTTGTAATCTTAGAGATTTGATTTCATAGGATTTTCTTTTTGTTTTCTCGCTTAGTTCTTTTTTTTGGTGGATTTGTATAAGCAGGAAATTTGTTGTTATGTATGCAAGAAGCTTGGGCATCTATGTTGCGTTAACTATGTAGATTCTTCCGTAAAAGAAATTTCATGTTACCGATGTGGTCAATCAGGACATACTGGTTTGGTAAGTGTTCTACAATGTGTATATCATTTATATTCATATTTCTAATATGTGATTGTGGATTATTGTACGCAAGTATACACATAATGTTGATTTTGTATTTTCTTAACCTTGTTGGACTTTGGCATTCTCATATCTTTAGCATTATCTTTTTCCTAATTTTTTTTTGTAAATGGACTTCATATTAATTCTTAATCAATAATTTTTCTCGTTCCCAGCATTTTATATTTGTACACACAGCACCCACGTATCTATATCTTATGGTGATTATGCCAGCCTATATTAGTTAGATTTTTCTCAGGCGTGTTGTGGATTTGCAGTTTGCAAATTTGGTGTTTTATTTCAAAACAATAGACTCTTTCTTCCTTGTGCAGTCGTGTACAAGGTTAAATGGGGAAACCACAGGTACTGAATCAGCTAGTTCATGTTATAAGTGCGGAGAAGGAGGTCATTTTGCTCGGGAGTGCATGAATTCTGCCAAGGTCAGAATTAGCGTTATGGGTTACCAAAATATTTTGGAATTTATTTGTCACTTTGGCGATATTTAAGTGGGTGCTTGATCTACCTATGCAGAAGAAGGGTAAGAGGAATCGGGAACCATCCACTCCAACTTTGAAACCTCACCGGGAGCCGAAACAGAGTAAGGTACACAAGTCTGCGCCCCATGATCTCGGTAAACCTCAGAAAAAGAAAAAACCTCAACACGAAGGAAGTGGCGTCACGACACCTAGAAAGCCGAAGCAAAGAGGTGGGTGGATAACAGAGGATCCTGGACACTACTCGTTCGAAAGGAGCAAAAGGAATGGTTGGAGGTCTCCTGCAACACCATCAAGCATGGGTCATCGAATCTCTTATGCGACTCCTCATGGTCATGTGCCTACTTCTCATTACCCTAATCACGCTCACTACGGTTACAGAACTCCAGATTTCCAAGTACCGCCCAATGGCTATTATTTTCAGAACGGCCATTCTGCATCTAGGTTTGGCAACCCTAGTAGTAGTGGTGGTGGTTCCGGCTACGGTGGCTGGAATAGAAGAAATTATGATTGGCGGTAGCAGTTCATTTACATTAATTATTCGCCACCGAGGAGAAAGCCTCATTCATGTTATAAGTTCATAATTTCAATAAATTATAAGAAGAAAATATTTTGTTTTTTGTTGAGAAAATTGATCTTTGCAGCGTGATTCAGGTTACAAGCTCTTCAAATTTATGCATGCAAATGTGCTTGATTTCAGTTTTCAAACTCTTTTATCTCGTCAGATTTGTTGGTTATGGTTTACCTTTGTAGTTTGGCTTTCCCTTGGTTTATGTGAAAAAAAAAAAAATCCTTTATGATGACTAAATTTCCCAAAAGAAATCTTATTTATCAAGTTGGTCTTTGAGAATTTAGTCCCAAAAGGGGGAAAAAAAAAAAAGAGTTAAATCCTTTGAATCTTTGATGAAGGGAAAACTAGGTATTAGGGAAAAATAGACCAGGTCTTAGACACAATGATGATCTATTAAGATGAAATTTATAGCATCTAATAGGAAAAAGCAGGCTCTAAGACATTCATATACCTGTTTATGCAGATTAAGTGGAGTCAACATTTCTTCCTTCACATGGTCAGAGCAATCAACTTGAATCAGAAAGTTTGGCTTTACGTTATCCTGTAAATATTAAGACACAAATTAAAACCTATTTATCTACTACTCATAAAGAGTATTGATAATCATGATTAAACATTCAACAATTCATAATTTGCGAACATAAGACTCTGAGAGGCATAGTTATGCTAATTAACCAAATACTTGCTTTGCGTACATGAGCAACTTATGAAATCTTTTTTTTTTCACAATATGATGAGGACTTGGACATCAAATATAATGGTAAAAGAGATATCAATTATCTTGCAATCATAAGCACCTTTTATGACACGACACTTATTCTCTTGTCTATTGAGTAAAAAAAAAAAAACTAGACAGTAGACATGTCTAAGAACACACTTAAGATAATTGACTTATGACAATTGACTAATGAAGCAGAATACATGAAAATGTGAACTATATAAGAGTGAAAACAGCTACAGAGAAGCATGGGGCGATGGAGGATTCGGAAGAACTAGGAAACTAATGAAAAAAAAAAAAAAGTATTAAAATGTGGGAAAATCACCTTTATTATTACAAAACAAAAATATAAATACACATACGACGAGCGAAAGATAGGCAACTTGCTCAAACTCCCCAAGCTGTGAAAAACGACCACCATAAGCAGTAAGCCTCCGAGGTCGATATGGAAGGTAAAGACACCACAACGACAAGCGAAAGAAGCATCCTTTGGAATCCAGATCTTGCAACACCATGTGCAGCCATTGCCGGGCTCGGAAATGAGCCTAGAAAATGGCGTAAGACAACCTCTAGTTGAGAATTGAAAGACCCCTAACCCTCCTAAACGAGCCTTAAGCTGAAGACTCCGTGACATCAATGGAAGCCAAGCAAAGGGAATCACCAAGAGAGAACTACCAAGGTAGAGAGGCACACTAGGGCCATGATGCTCGCCCAATGAGCTTGTGACCCTTTCTCTCAAACGCATGATCTTTCATGTGCGTAAGGTTCAAATCATGTCATTCCATTCTTTTACTTAAATACATGTTCAATTGATATTGATTAAAAGTGGATTCGATTTAGGACCATTTGTTAATAAAAAATGTACAACAATAAAACAAAGGCCCTCTAAATATGTCTATGAAGTTGAAGGCAAAGAAGGCCATGAAGATACTCATAATATGAGGCGCTCCGAAGGAAGAGAGAACCCAAAAAGAGGGGTTCGAGAGGGAGATTTTTTTTTTTTTGGGAGAAAAATATACGGTATCGTTTATTAATAAGAATCACGGAGTATCAATAATAACGCAACTCAAAATATAATCAGGACACTCGTTTAACCCGACCATGTCAGACACAAACATAACAGACACTTACTAGACACTTGAGTAAGTGTCTGGGCCGCTTCGCTCCCCTTACGTGGAATGAAATGGGATGCACTACAAACCCAACTCTACTAACAAACACTTGATATCAGTAACTAAATAATCTATTACAGCTTCGATCGTAAATTCACTCACAGACACTTGTTTGTTTTGCAATCCAAATATATATTTTTTTGTTTAAACTATTTTGTTACAGGAAACTCATTTACAAAAATTTAAACTTAAACTCAATTATTATAGTAAATATGGTTTGGATCGCAATCCAAACGAGGCCGATCCAATTACATGTAACATGTCACTATTTAAATCCAATTACATGCTTATATCATAAAATATGTAGCTATTTACATATTCATACATTGGTGACAGAATGACAAATTAAATAATTTTATAGGTGGAAAACTCATTAAATGACGTTTTGAGGATGATATTAAAATGAAAATGAAATTTTGACCTATAACTCGGAGGTAGAAAAATTAAATCTTTTAAACATATGAGGAGTGACATTGACCGTATTTAAAATTGTCACACAAATTGAATCCACCCATTAGCAAAATAAAAATAAAGATTTGGCTTTTAGCTATTTTTAGGCTCATATTTTAAAAGTTTAATCATAGTTTGATGAAATTAAAAAATTATTCATTTTATCGTGTAAAAAATTTTAATACACGTGTAATAAATTTTGATGCACGATAAAAATGATTAATTTCTAAATTTCGTGAAATTTTGACTAATTCTTAAAAAAATAACAAAAAATTTAAATAAATCCTTAAAAATCTCAAAAATAAATCCACCCGGTTTTTATTTTTTATTTTATTTTATTTATTTTTGCCCATACACTACTATTCGTGTCCCACACACCAACGACCCATAATCCAATATATGACCAAACCTTAATTATGATCATAAAATTAATAATAATAAAAAAAGTCTCTGCTTACTCCTCCTCCTCTTCTTCTTCTTCTTCATCAAACTTTCTTTTTCTTCTCATTCTCTGTCGAGTTTGGAAACCCTAATTCCCTTTCTCTCCACTTCTCTTCCCATTCAAGACACACACACAGAGAAAAAAAAAAAACCAGTATTTTCCCAGTATTTTTCTTGTTTGGCAGCCAAGAAAAAAAGCCAACATTTCGCTCCTAGGGAAACCCCTTGCCCGAGCCAGATGATCCGAGACTGACAGTACTCACACACAGACACAGCTACAGTTTTTTTTTTTTTTGAGCAATGTCGGACGACATGCTGTTGCATTTCTCGTCCAACTCTTCGAACCAGTCGGACCAGTCCTTGCCAACCAAGATTGCGAAGCTCGAGGCTCGCATGGCCGGCAAGGCCTCGTCTTCAGCTTCCGCCGCCGCGGCGGCCGTCGCCACTGCGTCTGTGCAGCCTCCTCAGCCTCCGCCGCAGCCGCCGCCTCAGCCGCCGCAGCAGCAGCCGGCTTGGGCCGCGGTGGTGTCCTCCGCCGCGAAGTTCGTCGCCGACGAGTTGCCCGAACCGTCCACCTCTAGCGACTCCGAGGACGATGTAAGCCCTTTCACTTCATTTTCACTCTCTTGGAATCGAATTGAATCGAACTGAATTGAATTGGATTTGTGGAATGTTCTGTGCTGTGTGTGGCTGTGCGTAGGTTCTGATTGGTTTGTCATGGCATTTTTGTTCTAATTGGAGTTGTGCTAGGGTTTTGAATTGATGAGAGCAGTAATGGATTCCTAAGTTACTTGACCACATTGGATTAAAGAGTCGGGAAAAAGGAAAGAATAGGATGAGATTTTGGGGAAGTTCGTGGCGTCGAGGTTTAACTCTTTTTGATCGAGAAAGAGGTGATTTTTTCGATTGTTTTTAAGCAATTCCGTTGCATCGGACAAAAGGCATGTTTAGTTTACTCTAACAAAGTTTAAATTTTTATGTGTGGGTGTTTGGATCGGAGGATTTAATGATTGTGATCTTGTTCAAAGGAGAGGAAGTTATAATTTGTCGGTTACGGTCTTGATTCATTGTGTGCGGAGAGGATGATGTAAATGCTGATTGTCGTCATTATGTTGTTAAGTTGCTGAGATATTATTGGTTAAAGATTGATTTTGGAATCATTTTTTCTGTAGCCGGTTGCTTAGAGATGCGCATCTAAGTTTGTTGGAAGAAGTTGTTCGGATTTCCTTAAAAAGGATAAAAATGTTGTCTTCGTCGAATTGTCCTCTCATGGCTGTATTTTGGGTTATTTTCCGTGGAAAGAAACAGCTTAGTGTTTGAGTCTAAGTGCCAAGTTGATGAAAATATTGGGGGCGATTAATTTTCTTCACTTCACTCTGGGATTTTCATTGAGGGTTAGAAGACAGTCCTTGTTTTCTTTTCTACTATTTGAGCTGGAAAGATTTTGTAGAGTCTGCACTTGTGAGTGTGGTTTTTTGTCCTATGGGAGGCCTTCTTGTCGCCTTCCTTTTGTGTTTTGCTTTTTTTACCATTCTGTTTTATTCTTTAATTTACATTGTTATTGTTTTAAAAGGTGACTCGTTTTTATTGCCTGTTTATTTTTTGGATGCTATTCATCTTGGTATTTTTACCATGGATTGTACATTCTAACACTGTTTCTGTGTCCGTAATCTTATGCCAGAATGGAGGGGAGTTTCTAATACAAGCAAACACTCAAAAGCGACAAAAGATTCATGAAGAGGAAAGCTCAACTATTTTCGAACATGTTGATGTAAGTCCTTATTTGGTACTTCTTTATAAGTCAAGTTAAGATGATTATTTATTTGACTATTATGGCCCAATCAGTTATTTTTTTATATATATGCTTCTTGGATTCGAAAAAGAAACGATTCACACATTTGGTATTGTCTTGAATGTTTATGATCAAGCGTTAAATTCATTTCTTTGTTCGATCGAGGTGGTGTTGTCCTGCTGTCGTAGAAGACAAGTTATATACTAAAGATTGCAACTGATAAAAATTTGCAGCCTGTCTCTGAGGGAAGACAAATGATTTTGGACAGTGCAGAAACTAAGGTAAGTTCTGATACAAATAGGAAAAAACATGGTCGTGGTAGGGGGAATTCAGTTTCAGGCCGGGGTCGTGGTTCAAGGGTTAATGATCAAACGAGATCACAAGTATGTCCTCCGACAGTTGTACCTTCAAATGGTCAGCTTGAGAACTCACATCATAGGGTATGTTTTTTTCCTTAACATAAAAAAAAATTTAGCTTGTCATGGAGTTCAATGTTTCATCCTTTTGGTCATGATCATGCTTTAACATTTACCAGTCTATGTTTTACAAAAGGATATTTGTCACTTTTAAATTTGATTCTGACTATTTAGAGGTTTACACTTATCTACTATTACTTTGTTATATTTCTTCTTCTATGAATTTTGGTAGTTAAGCTAGTTAGTAAGTAAAAGTAACATCTCCATAAGATCTTACTGATGTAATTAAGTTACCGACTGCCCTTTACCTACAAATTGCTTGTGTAGGACGTTAGGTCCAAGGAGCAATTCCGCAACGAAAGCCGATCTTTATTGGAGGTATATTACTACATTCCCGCTCTTGACTTTTTTATTTTTATTTTTTAATTTTTGGGTTCATTTTATAGTATCTGATTATAAATAAATCTCCTATTACTTGAAACTGAATACTGTCTCTTTTTTTTTAATGTACAATAAGTACTTTGATATCTCATAGTTGTTATTTTTTTAAAAATTAAATTAGGACGAAGTTATTTCTTTACGATCAAAAGTTGCAGTCCTTGAGGAGG
Source organism: Boehmeria nivea var. tenacissima (assembly GCA_018132145.1). Taxonomy (NCBI): domain Eukaryota; kingdom Viridiplantae; phylum Streptophyta; class Magnoliopsida; order Rosales; family Urticaceae; genus Boehmeria; species Boehmeria nivea. The sequence continues at coordinate 10,940,803 of CM030874.1, forward strand.
ACCTCCGTAAATCACGTCAAGAGGCATCTGAGTATCAGAATCTATGTCGACAGTTAGAGAAGGTAATAAGCAATTGCACTAAAGTCTTCTAAATATTGTAATTTTACTTGATGTAATCCATTCATATTTTCTTCACAGAATGTCTTCTATTCATCTTTGAGTTTGATAAATATACCTTTATCCCCTTTTTTTTTTTTGGTAGTTTTAGTTTTAACTTTCTCACTACCTTGATTGATGCAGGAATTGAAAGATCTGAAAGATAAAGAGCAACTGGTAAACCCTAAGGTGCGCTTCTAACAGCTTGAAAAGCGTTAGCATTCAGGGAAGAATTTGTTATTTTATTTGACATTAAATATATATTTTTTTCATTACAAATTGTTCAATTGTTGAAGTCATTATAAAGATGGAATGCGTCCAAACCCAGGCTTCTTTTTGTGGGATATTTTTTGGTTGCTTTATTTTGAGTCATGTGGTTGGTGAGAAACGGGGAAGTTTAGCTGATGCTGCTTAGAAAAGCCATTTATATTATTCATCTGTTATGTGGTAGTACGCTTGTACTACGAAAGATGGTGGTCCTTTACTTTGGTCTATTTGCACCTGAAAAGACGGGACCAATTTCTTGTATTTGATCTTATTTTTCCATGTGATGTATATTGAGCTTTGAATTCATGCTCTGCTATATAGAGTTCAGTTGTTTGTCAAGAAAGGATTGCCCCCGTAGTTATAATTTTTTATTGCCTTCAGTGTACTCACATTTGTTGTAATATTTTCTCATATGCAGAGGGCAAAAGTTATCTCTGATTTATTAATATCTATTTCAAAAGTAGAGAGACAGGAAGCAAGAATGAAAGTGCGACAGGACTCCTTGAGGCTTGGCAATGTGGGTGTAATCAGGTAACTTGGTTTGCTGTGATTTGGTTGTTAGTGCTTTTGTACCTGTATGTGGGGGAGGAACAATGAGGGGAAGAAAAGATGAAATTGATGATGCTTTTAATCCTTTCATTACTCTTGTGATAAATCTCTAGCGTCATTATTCATATATGAATCATAAAGAGCACTTCATCTCAATGGTGGAGATGAGAATCCTAGGTCCTTTGATTTGTTGCCGAGGGAATATGCTAACTCAGCCAGTGCGTTATAAACAACTAATTTTATTTTGTATGAAAATTCACCATTTTGCAAAAGTCTAGGAGAACCAAGTACTTCTCCATACCATGGGTGGCATACTTTAATACGTTATTTAGTCAACTCAAGGAAAAAAATAACAACATAAAATAATGTTAAATCAAGTGCTCTTTTCAGTTAGCAGATGTTTATATGTTCATAGGGTAATGTTTTACCTCTAATTGTTTCTTTTTCTCGTACTGGCTAGAGCTGGAACTGTTATATCTGAGACATGGGAAGAAGGCCAAGCTCTTAAGGATCTCAATATTCATCTTGTAAGTGCTGACTGGACTTCTTATTTCAATGATTTATGTTGCAAGCCAGTATTATATCTCTCAGCCAGTTAGCGCTTTTAAGCTATATAGTAAACGGCACTTTGGTTTCACCCTTCTATGCTTTTCCTCTTAAAGAACTACCCTTTTCTTTTTATCCTTTGGTTGTATTATTAAAAGAAAAACTAATGAACTTATACTACTTTTTGTATGCATTGATCTTAACATGGTATATAATTTCCCTAGAGACAATTGCTAGAAACAAGGGAGGCTGTTGAACGGCAACGGAAATCATTGAAGAAAAGACAATCAGGTAAATTCCATCTTTGTTTTGTTTGACTCCTGTTAATTCTGTTCATATGTGATAGTATTCATTTTCTTTTTTTCTTTTTTTTTTTGTTTGTATTTTTAATTCTATTCCAAAGTTTTAATATCACTTTGTTCCTGCTTCAGATAAGGGCGATGGAGCTGATTCAGAAACAGGAACACAAGAAGAAGATTCACTCATTCAAGATGAAATATATAAATCTCGTCTAGCCAGCATCAAACGTGTTAGTTCTCTTGACCTAATGCTGCTTTGCTCATTACTTATTCCTTCTGTCATCACTTGGGAATTGCTTTGTATAAATCTCTTCTCAATCCCTGTGCTATGGGTTTTCTGTAGGAGGAAGAAATTCTTCTGCGGGAGAGGGATCGCTATGAGCTGGAAAAGGGAAGGCTTATTCGTGAAATGAAGCGCATACGTGATGAAGATGGTTCTCGTTTTAACAACTTTCAAGTTCTCAACCACAGATATGCCCTCTTGAATCTTCTAGGGAAAGGGGGTTTCAGCGAGGTTTACAAGGTCAGAAATTTGAGATAAATAGTATGTGTCAGAATACATTTGGTTACGTTATAAAAATAAAAAAATAAAAAAAAAGAAGAAAGAAAGAAAGAAAAAAGAATGACAGTCCAGTTACCTAGTGGAGAGTCTAGAATTTCGTTGCCTTTATTGGCAAATGTAAAGATATACCTTTTTGCAGTGATTTGAAGTAAGAAATTTCCAGCAGGCTTATGATTTGGTAGATCATAGATACGTTGCATGTAAGCTTCATGGTTTGAATGCTCAATGGAGTGAGGAGAAGAAGCAAAGTTACATACGGCACGCAATCCGAGAGTACAATATTCACAAGACCTTGGTGCATCATCACATCGTTCGGCTTTGGGACATTTTTGAGATTGATCATAATACATTTTGCACTGTCCTAGAATATTGCAGTGGTATGCATACTGTCAGAATCTCAATCATCCAGAAGTCTTGTGTTTATATCTATTTTTTCAAGTTAAAGCTTTATTTTGCTAAAATCTTGCTTCTCCTTTTCTTTTTCTGTACTTATTTCTCCTTTAGGTAAAGATCTCGATGCAGTACTTAAAGCTACACCTATTCTACCAGAAAAGGAAGCTAGGATTATTATCGTTCAGATATTTCAAGGCCTGGTATACTTGAACAAAAGAACACAGAAAATTATACATTATGACCTGAAGCCTGGAAATGTTCTGTTTGATGAACTTGGTGTTGCCAAAGTGACTGATTTTGGTCTTAGCAAGATCGTTGAGGATGATGTTGGATCACAGGGTATGGAACTTACATCGCAAGGAGCTGGAACATATTGGTAATTACTCTGATTAAATGACTGATATAAAATTTTATGCCTGGGTATTAGTTTCTTCAGTCTGAAAAAATATGCCAATTTGCGTGACGCTACTTGAAATGTGTTTTTGAAGCTTTGTAACAATATGCATCCAGTTTAAGTTCTGTTCCTTTGGACATCACTTAACCTATGTTGGTAAGTTATTTTCATGTCATCTGCAGGTATTTACCTCCCGAATGCTTTGAGCTCAGCAAGATACCTCTCATCTCATCGAAGGTCAGCAAATTTTCAGAATTGCGAATCCCCTTCTGATTAAAAAAAACTCTCAAAAGTAACAGACAGAGTACGATGAAATTTTTTTAATAACTGTTTTGTAAGTTTCCGGATGGACACAATAGGGCAGTGAGTCCATTCCTTTGAAGTGTTACTTTTCACCAAGTATATAAGTCTATTTCAGAAAATCAATCATTTTTTTTTTTTTTTTTTTGTGTTTGCTGTGTTTTCTTGGACTTGTGATGACTATTTCTGATTAGTTGTCTCTTCGAGCAGGTTGATGTTTGGTCCGCTGGCATTTTGTTTTACCAAATGCTCTTTGGAAAACGTCCTTTTGGGCACGACCAGACTCAAGAACGCATATTGCGTGAAGACACAATTATTAAAGCTCGTAAAGTTGAATTCCCTTCTAGACCTTCTGTATCAAATGAGGCAAAGGTGAGTTGTACCTGCAGTTTGATTATAACTGTTCTTCTCTCTTATGGCAACATTCAATTCCTAAAAAAAAAAAAAAAAACGCTTTCACTCTTCTTGAGAGAAAGACAAAAGGAACGAAATTTTATATTGGAAATATCTTACAGGACATTTGGTAGTGTAGAATTCTAAGCTGCTTTTGCTTAATTTTCTGACAGCGAATGCTTGACATCATTTACTAAGCATCATATAGTGTCGTGTTATTGGTCCTAAGCCAAACAAAGCTATGATTTAACAAGACCCGTAATTTAACAAAAGTTACATCGCATTCTTGTTTATGAATGTTTTCGATTTCCAAGACCAAAAACATAGTAAGAGAGTTCACTCCAGTCAATTTTATTAAGTTAACAGTTTTTTCCCATTGTCTCTTCATAATTGTGTTTTCAGGAATTGATTCGCCGTTGTCTAACTTATAACCAAGCAGACCGACCTGATGTCTTGAACATTGCTCAAGATCCATACCTCTCTTACTCTAAAAGGTAGCAAAAAAGATGAGTACAGCCACACCTAAAGGTCCCGCCGCTGAAAGTACGAAAAATTTTCAGTTGATCGATAGAAAATCGTAGAGGTTTACAGCAAACCAGCCCGCAAATTTTTGTATAGGTTGTAAAGGTCTTGTAAGTACCGGCACCGTTGCTGCGTATGTTTACCTTTTCTTATTTGTTATTTCTTTGGCTTTCGCTCGTCTGCTAATTATTTTGATGGGTCGAGAGAAATAACCTTGACCTAGGAGTTAGGTAATCAGGGCTCCGACCGAGAATGATATAGAAGAAATGAGGAAAGTTTGTGTGGTTCATATCTTTTCTATTTCTTATTTCACTGCTTTTCCTAGCATTGGTTCTACTCTTGTTGAAGGTATGATTTCCGACGCAGAAAATTGGTTTTCTTCATCTGTAGAAAGAACCCACATGTTTACTATGGTGTTTGAGCTGTTTCAAGTTTCTCGACCTTTGCTTTGTTAATTTTAGGACATCACATGACACTCTCTGTCAAATTTGCCGGTTTACCACGCAATTAATTAGTTCTCTTTTGTTTGAACATCTCAAGGCATCCAACGGGTTTACAACTTGAGCTGTTTCAAGTTTCTTGACCTTTGATTTCTAAATCTCGGGGCAATGACACTTCTCCGGCGACTTTGTTGGCATGATGCCGGGGGTGTCAACCCGTTGGAATTCCTTGAGATGTTCTAACACGAGCTATATCGCTTTCGATTGCGGTTTCCTTACATTCATTCAAATTTAGAGGAATTTTTGTGTAAGCTAACTGAATAATTGCAGTGGTAAATCGGTAGTAATAACCATAAAATTCTCAGAAAAAAAAAAATTATAAAGAAGATGCTATAGATCTCAACTTTTGACATCAACCAATGCACCTTAACAATAAATAGATGTTTCATATATTACATGCGTCAGTTATAAAAAAGTTAAAATTAGAGTTCGATATTCTTGAATCTTACACCATATTAATTATAAATAATCAACTATCAAAAACAATTGGTAAAAAGAAAAAAAATTATCAATAGCTAACAACTATCTGTTTGAAATGCATGTAATATGTAACAAGTTCCGATAATCAATTAGTTCCAAAAGAAAAGAAAAAAAATCAATTCTTAGCCCAAAGAGAGAGAGTTCTTATCATCAATATGCTAGTGAAGACATACAATACCCATAAAGTAGCTACTAGTTATGAAAAATGCATATACATGTACATGCGTTTTGCCAATATTTTGCCTGCCAATATATAAAGTTTTTAAAAATCCAAAATTTTTGTTTTGTACGCAGGCTCAGTAAAGAATACATACAAATAAATACATACACAATCGTGTGAAGATATATAACTTCACTACACCTAAGAATTGAGAGCCACACAAATACAATCATGGCATTATCGTTTTCCTCTTCGGCCACCACACTAGTCCCTCCATGCTTAGTGCCTTGTACTAAAGCCTCATCAGTTAACTTCTCTTTCCGATTCAATAGCAATAACAATCCTATCACTACTCGCCTCAAACGACGCTCAAACAATACCGTATTCTGCGGGTCTTCTAGAGACGAGGAGAGCGCAAAACGACGTTCAAAACTTGAGGTAGGCTCTCCTATTATTGTCGTTGAGGCCCCCAAGATGATCAAAACCGCCGCATCGATTCCTTGCCTTAAAATTAACTCCGGTTTAGTCAAGCCTGGTGATGTTGGAAGGTAAAATCCTTGGAACTTTTTTTTTTCCCCCCTCCTGCTCACAGAATTTTATTTTGATTTGTTCTGTTTTTGTTTTTGGTTTTATTTTTTTCTTAATACAATGTTGCTTATATGTAAATATTAAAACGATGATGACAACATTGACATCTTTTCCTTAATCTTCGTAAATTTTTAAGGGAAAAACAAAGAGGCAATTGGTAATAGAAATTAGCAATGATACGCTTAACAATACTAGTTTGAAGTAAAAATTATAGTTTACTTGTGGAATATAGCAGTGACATTTGAAACAGTGACGCCTTTATATTACCACATCTAAATACTAATTGCATGCAGTGAATGGTTAATCTTAACAATGTTAACAACATTTAGGTACTTCAGCTTATTTTGTTGAGTTCAAACATGTGCCGATCTCATGTTTTTTGTGAAGTTTGAATTAGTAAATAATAATATATCTCTCACAAAAAATAATCCCATAATATATATATATATATATATATATATATATATATATATATAGTTTTAGTTATCACATCTAAAAGATTAACATGGGAGATGAATAGATGTTTTATTGTTTATTTTATTATATCATATCTTCAAAATAAATATATTTTAATAATATATATTGGATTGTCAATTCTTTTCATCTATTTAAAACAACTACAATCTAATCTAATGCTTCACCAATCATGATCTGATCCAATAATATCAAATATCAAATAATAATCTAATTCTATTAATTTGGTGCCAAAAACACCCTGGTATATATAAGTGCTCTATTATTGACAATAAAAATGTGGCTTTTGGAAATGCAGAATTGTGTCAAGAAAACCGATGGATGTGTGGGCAATCCGTCTAAGCATTGGCACTTACCTTATAGATGGGAAATATTTCAAGCCCTTAGAGCTTGACGATAAATAAAAATACACGTCACTTCAATTTCCTCTGCTGCAAACTGAAATAGCAAAATTAAAAAGAGATTACAAATATTCATATAGTATCCGCTTTCTGCTTTATTTATTTATTTTTCATTCATCCCTAGTTGGTTAAGGCAAATGTTATATCTTTGTACATGATTTTTCTTAAAATTAACATAGCAAGATTTACAAAGTTACAAGCAAGCAAGCTACATAAATAACTTAGGTTGCTAATTTAATGATTAGGAAACTAATCGGATTAGAGTAGCATTTTATCTAACATATATTCTTATTTGTTTATTTATTTTAAAGTAATGACTTAAGTGAATACTATTAAGTATTCATTTTATGTTCTACGCTTTTCAATCAATAAGTGTCGACTACAATTTTAATAAAACTAATAGGTTTCAGAAAAGTGAACCCACTCGAAGACAAGATTTCTTAAGCAATGATGTCAGTGTCCAAAAGAAAAAAATTCTAAAATAGTCACTGAGTTTTACTAAAAATTCGGTTTCATCCCTTTATTTTTAGTAATTCTGAAATGGTCCCTCAGTTTTTCAAATCGGTCTAAAAATATCCTTTTGCATTAACTAAATCTTACAGTTTATCATAATGCCAAAACTACCATTTATAAAAAAAACCATTAATTCAACCTCCAAATTTTTTTAAAAGTTCATTTATACACCAATATTGGGTATAAGTGTAATTTTTAAATATATTCAAAAAATAGAAAGTAAAATATTGTGTATAAGTGTAATTTTTAAAAATATAAGAGGTTGGATTAATGATTTTTATAAAGGTAGATTCGTCATTTAGAAAAAATTTAAGTTTTAGCAGCATAAAAGGATAATTTTAGACCGATTTAAAAAATTAAATGATCATTTCATAATTACTTAAAACAGAGAGATAAAATTGGATTTCGGTAAAACTCATGGAATATTTTAGAATTTTCATATCCAAAAAAATAGTGATGAATAGGTTATGAAATTTGATTGATATTATTTTGGTGTTTGCAAATTTATTACTGTACTAGTTAGACTTAGATATATTGTTAAGTTGATAGTTGTGTTTTTTTGGGGCTATAAAGGGGTGTTTTAGGCGTTATCAATGGGAGGATTTTTATTCGATAACCATGTGGTATTAATTAATTAAATTTTCATTAGCTATAAAGGGGTCTTTTAGGAGTTATCAACCTGACAAAGTATTATGATAATTATGAAAATTATTGAATCAACATGCACGTGTCACAACTTTTGTGCGACACATATGTTACTAGAATTAATTTGACAAAACTTTAGAAATTGGCTAAGCAAGAATTTGTTGTTGTAATCTTATTCTAAGTGATTGTGTACTTCTAATTTGAAACTTAAAGAAGTTTGAGTGCGAAAAATTATCAGTGGAACTTTGAACGATTTAGGCTTAGTGCTTCTCTCAAGAGCTTACAGATTGTTGAACTTGGAGAGTGAAGCTCGAAGTACGACTGTGAACTTGAAAGCAATTTTACGACGTTGATAGAGATCTAGTATAACAGTGCTTAAAGCTGAGTGCAAAAGTTCGAAAGCGAGCATACAAGCAAAATACTTGTATTCTGGGGAAGATACTAGTAAATTCAAATATGATGGAGATTGAAGCATTGTCACAATTTTATTGACTTGTAATTAAGCATAAAAATATGGGTACGGATAATTTACCCTAAGCTTATTCGGATAAAATTTCCGAACAAAAATCGGGTAATACCCAATTTTACTTAGCGGGTAAAAAATACGTATTGTCTGGATTTTAATTTTAAAAAATGACCCAAACTATGCCAATCCTATTTTCAACTTTTGCTCTCTCTTTTGCTTCTTCAGTAATTAAGGGTCCGTGTTGTGTGCCGGGTGGCAAAAAAAGAAAAGGGTAGTCTGTGCCTTTTTCTCTCTCATGGTATCACGGTGATGATTTCTAGAATTTCAACGTTGGGGCCTTTTTTTTTTTTTTTTTTTACTGTATATTATAGCTTATAGGCAAGGTTGAGAAATTAATTGCTTTTATCACATACTTTATTAGAATAATTTTTTTTTTCCAAAGAATTGAAGAGGAATGAACTTGGGTTTTGAATGATTCTTAGGAAAAGAAATGATGGGTTTATGCCCCTGGGTTCTAATTTTAAAAAGAGAAAATTTCAAAATAAAATCATTCTTGATGCCACTTAATAATCTATATCTCAAGTAATGTGCTTATTCTATTTCCACTTTATATTTATAGTATAAATTTTGGGTATAAATTAAAAGTGCAACACATATAATGCATAGATTATCAAATATGCCAAGAATAAGATTTTTCTCAAAATCCCCCTTTTAAAAGTAGAACAAAACAAAAACGCAAATTAAAACATTTCCTCTCTTCTCCTCGACTCACAGTCTCTCTTTGTCAACAAGAAAATCATCTGCAAATAGCCAGCAGAGGCTATAACTTTGAGCTCTCTTTACCTACCCTAACAACACCGAGGATATTCATTTATCAAATATATTAAACTGTATATCTTACTTATAGTTCGCGACACCAAGTTTTCCATATAAATGTGAGATTCAAGGGCCGGTATGAGACACACGAACTAGAATATATAAGGAAACACGTCGAAGCTCTGATTCTCTCTTCCAATGGCGGACCAACCCACAGGGCCGCCGCCACCGTTGAATCTCGCGGCAGAGGACGATCAGACAGTCGAGCTCGAGCCGTCTTCGACTTTACTCGACTTCACGAGTTTCCAGCTCTATGATCTCGACTCGGTCCCGGGGTATCAAATTTGGTCCCAGACTTTAAAAAGGAAAAAAAAAAACATCGGGTAATTATCTGGAATTACCCAAAATATTCCATATATATATTCTGAGGAATACCCGAAAAATTGTTCTCAGGTAATTATCCGAAAATTACCCGGAAAACTATTCCGGATATTCCCTGACATTCCACATATGCTTGCCCACTTATAATTATAATTCGAAAATCAATAAAATTCACCTTTATACCTTGTGTTGGTTAGTACTCGTACTTATTGGATTTTTTACTACGTAAAATAATTATATTATGTGTTAATTTTTTTATTTAACTTTATGGTTATTTAGTTTATATATATATATATATATATTATATTTCATATTTGTATTCAATTTATTCAAATGATAGGAATACTCAGACGTCCAAATTGTTTGTAAGCTCAACACTTATGTCTTTCGTATGTTAGATCTTATATTTTCATTTAAGGACATATGTTTTAATTATATTATGATTTTGCACGGCAATTGGTTTACCTGTAAAAAACTGTCATTTAAGGCATTCTTCTAAGTTCTAATTATGTCCAAGGAAAAATATGTTTAATAATGGTAAATAATTTGACAACAATAAGGCTTATTTGGCTTTTAAAAAAATTATAACTTTTTTTATTTGCCAAGGAAAAAAAAAATATACTTGTTTGGCTACAATAATAAATTAGGTTTTATAGATTATTTGGCCTTACTAGCTAAAACATGGTATCAACTCATAAGGCAGGAATGAAATTCAAGATAAAAATAAAACAATTTTTTTTGTGTGGAGGGAGGGCACATTTTTAAGGAGGATTCTCAAGTGGGTAACATTAAAAAAAAAAAAAAAAATTAAGACCGGTGGGAATAATTTTTGAGAGATATAATTAGACATTAAAGAGAGTGCATAATAGCTAAATTAAATGTTATCACACTCGATCATTTTTCCAAAAAAAAAAAAGAAAAAGAATACAGTTGGGTTTCTCTGGACGGCACCGCCAAATCGCCTCCGCACAGATGATGGCACCAACTTCGTCCCCAACACGGTGGCTTGTTTTTATGGTAAGTAGTGAATTGTGATTTTAAAGTGTTTTTGACTTTCTTTAATTTGGAGAGGCTCTGAGGCATATGAAGAGCAGTTTGGTTGGATTTGCTTTGATGGGTTTTTGAGGGTCCGTTAGTAATGTTTTAGAGTTTGGAAACTTTATTAATTTGTAGCATTCGTATATAATGTGTGAATCCTTGTATATGGAGAGTTGGGTTTTGACTTTTGAGCTCGAGGGTCGCCGGAGAGGAAGAGTTTAGGTGTTTGAACAAAGACAGAAAATAGAGAGAGTAATATATCAGAATAATAGACAAATATCAGGTGGAATAAATAGCACAATAATCTATTATACATCATCACAAGGACCAATAATAGCTCTTAAAATGTTTCCCACTGGTTTTTTTTTTTTTTTTTTAATTTTTTATTTAAGTGTACCCTAAACGAGAATCTCCCCATTTTTAATAATGAGACAAAAAAGGGAGAAAGAAAAGAAAAGAAAAGAAAATAAGGGTAAAGGGTTGTCTCTCAAAAGATCAAAACGGCTGTTTTGAAGTTTGAAGCCGTGCTTTGTGCTAAAATGAGATAAATCCCTTCCAAGTTTCCTCATAAAGTCTCAGACCCTTTAGAGAGAAAAGAGCCATTAGCACTTAGCAGATACAGAAATCCACCTATAAAGCCGCTCTGTAAAAAACCCATTTCCCATCTCTGCTATGAAAATGTTGAAGATTCACAGAGCTATTGTTTTGGGGTTTCGCCGTGGTTTTGAAGGTATGTCTTTGTCTTCTCTATTAGCCAGAGCTCGATATCACTCTGATTATTCCTCTCCCACTTATGGTCCTAAGAATCTTCTAGAAGCTCTGAGTTCTTTTGATAGGATGGTTCGAATGCGTCCTTTGCCTTGTGTTGTGGAATTTAATCAATTTTTGGGTCAAATCACCAAAATGAAGCATTATTCGGATGTCATTTCTTTGTATAAACAAATGTGCCTTTTGAGAATCATGCCCAATGATTACACTCTAAACATTTTGATTAATTGCTTCTGTCATTTGAACCATGCGAGTTTTGGTTTGTCTGTTTTCGGAAAGTTCGTAAAATTTGGTTATAAGCCGGACACTGTGACAATGAATACACTGTTGAAGGGATTTTTTCTTGAGGGGAAGATTGCGGAGGCAGAAGAGTTCTATCACAAAATGACTCAGAGTGGTTGTGAGCCTGATGTAATTACTTATAACACTCTATTGAATGGTTTGTGTAAGATAGGTAACACTAGTGCTGCTGTTTGGTATCTGAGAAAGATGGGAAAAGATAAAACCTGCAAGCCTGACACATTTTCCTACAACACTGTTATTGATGGCCTTTGCAAGGCTGGGCTTGTCGTCGATGCTCTGAGCCTCTTCTCAGAGATGGATAGGAAAGGCATCGTTCCAGATGTAGTTACTTACAACACCTTGATTCATGGAGCATACATGTTGGACGAATGGAAAGAAGTTATAATGAGGTTACTGAAAGAAATGGAAGCTCGAAAAATCACTCCTGATGTACAGACTTACAGTGTTGTGGTTGATGCGCTTAGCAAAGACGGTAGGGTTGAAGAAGCACAAGGTGTGATACAAAGCATGCTTCAAAGAGGCATCAAACCTAACGTGTTAACATATAATGCACTAATGGCGGGTTATTGTTTACGGGGAGAAGTTGACGAGGCGAGGAAAGTTTTTGATGTGATGATAATAAAGGGTTGTGGAAGTGATATCTTTAGTTATAATATTTTGATCAATGGGTATTGCAAGAATAGGAGGATAAACGAGGCACTCGCACTGTTCCGAGAAATTCCATCTAAGGGATTAGTTCCAAATGTAGTTACATATAACTCTTTTATTGGTGGTTTGTGCAAAATGGGGAGGACTAAGGCTGCTCAAGATCTACTTCACAAGATGCAAGCTCAAGGACCAGATCCAGATATTCAGACTTATAGTATTTTACTTGATGGCTTATGCAAGAACAAACAACTTGAAGCGGCTCTGGAATTGTTTATTGACATGGAAGTGAAGAAGCTACCGCTCAGTATCGTCACCTACAATTGCCTCATTGGAGGTATGTGTAAAGCTGGAAAAGTTTCAGAAGCAATGGATCTCTTTTCTAAGTTATCATCTAAAGGGGTAAGACCTAATGTGTGGACATATAATATAATGATACAAGGACTTCTTGCTGGAGGCTTGGTAGGCGAAGCAACAAATTTGCATAGAGACATGGAAGAAAATGGATGCCCACCTGACGATTGCACTTATAATTTGATGATCCGAGGATTGTTTAATAACCAGGAGATATCACGTGCACTAGACATTACTCATGAAATGGTGAACAAAGGCTTCTCTGCAGACACTTCGACCTTAGAGTTGTTTATTACTTTGATAGCTTGTGGTAAATTAGATTCTTCCTTGCAGCCATTAACACAACAGTTCTGAAATTGTGAATCTTTGGACCTGAAAACTATGTTTTCCTTCCAAGCCGTTGGTTGTCTTTATCAGTTTTTTGGCTTCTTTGGTTCAGAGAACACTTGTCTGTTGCTGAGTATAATATATATGTATTTTTAAAGAGACGAATTTAATTAATATCGAAAAAATTACAACAAAAAATAAAAATTACATGTTGGAGAAAGTCAAAAGGCTTAAAAAAGATGATTGCTTAGAAAATTAAGCTTGTTTCAAGCCAAGGTTGATCAAAGCTATTACACAAGTACTTATTGGGGAGTCTTGATCAGCAGATGAGAGAGATGATTATTTTTTAATTTTGATGATCAGATTGTTTTATGTATGGTTTGTTGGGAAAGTAATAAAAACTTGGGTAATAATATTTTGTGTTACTTCATGTATTATTATTAGTACAATTGTAGTCTATTTTTTCATGGTGTAAACAAGCTTGCTAGAATGCTATACATGGGATTAATTCACTTTATAGTTATTTATTTATTTATTATTATTGTATTTGATTTAATTTTTATCCAAATTTACTGCTCTTGATGAGCCACATGTAAAACAGCATTAATGTTTTTTTTTTAAGCGCATATTTTATTCTCGTTTTAGTGCTCCGATTATTTGTAGAGATTTTTAAGTATTTAACCAAATTTTTGACTAATTTTTTAAGGATATAACCATAATTTTATAAAATTAAAGGATTAGCCACTTACTCATTTAATTTAATTTATAGATATTATACATTGACTAAAATATCCCCCAGCATTAGTTCTCTAGTTCTCCTGCACTGTTGCGTACTCTTCTTCGTGTTTGGTTTCCACCTCGCGAGTTTCCTCCTCTTTTCTCCCCGATTTTGTCTGGCGAGCAATTAGCTTTAACGGCGGCGAACTAGAAATCGATGGATCAATAGACCTATGCAGCGGCGAATCGTCGCATACCACGGCGACAACGAACCAGAAATCGTCGATTCACCGGCGTCGAACCATGAACCTTTGCCGGCCCAACTGTAGCTATGGCAGATCGAAGTTGTGGAGAGGCTTCGCCAAAGCTCTCTTTGGAGTGGTTGACATATATATATGTCAGAGAAAAATTACAACAAAAACCTTTTTCATATTACAAACCAATCGCGAACATTATCTTTAAAAAGAAAGTATAATGTGTTCTTTTGGTCACTTTTGTTCTGTATTCTCAAATCTAAAATTGTTGTTTATGTCATATACCTGCCTGAGATAATATTAGAAGGTTTTTTCAAGTAAATGACATGTTGCACATTAAATATAGCTTCAAACAACGTAAACAAAGCTTAAATCTGATTTTGAGCAATGACTTAGGTGAATGCCAACAGGATATTCAAGAGTCTCATTGTTTGGTTTCTCAGGATATTCAAGAGTGTTCGTTACAGTTTTGATGAAATTTAAGAGGGAGGGATCGATGTAATTTTTTAAAAGAGTGATAGAAAAATTACTCAGACATAGGTTTTCTAAAGCAATGGCATTGCCCTAAGCATAGCAAGCTGTTTATGTTTTTTACAGTATCCGAAAAATAGTGAAGAGTGCTCTCTCAAGTGTCTCTTGTCGACCCGGCTTTAGTTTCCATTCCGGCAACTGAAGTTGTTCGATTATGCCATCTTCTGATTATATTCCAAAAATGAAGGGCAAAAGAAGTTAATTACACATTAGCCATGCTGATGAAATTTGATAGGTATATTAATTTACCCTTCGACCGTCCTGTTTATATTATATTATCCTTAAACATATAGATAAATATAACTATCTTAATTGCGATTATATTGTTGATATATTTAATGTCAATTGTACTCACTTGCATTTTTATATGGGTTATTTGCACTGGTGGCCCCTCTCTTTATAGCGCGGTGACAATGTGGTCCTTAACCTTTTTTTTTTGGCAATTGGGTCCCTGCCCTCATAAAATCGTTGCAATTGAGTCCTTCCGTTAAATATTCCATCTAAATTGGACGGAAATGCCCACGTGATTTGCATGTGACCCTTAATACAAGGGTATTTTGGTCACTTCACACAAAAATTATTACATCTCCGTCTCATCTCTCAAACTCTCCCTCTCTCTCTCAGATCTTCTCTCTGGTTAGACTTTGGAGCTTGAATATTGGTTGTTATTGTTATTATGCTTGATGTTGGTTGTTTTCTCGTTAAAGCTCAAAACTGTGATTGTTCTCTCGGTAAAGCTCAAAACTGAAATACATTTTTCTTTTAATGGTATTGATAGAATTAAAAATAAAAAATAAAAAACTCCATCTGAACTCAAATCAAAACCAGATACAGAACCAAATTCAGAAGATATATCAACATATCAAAATTACATCCAAAAGTAATAGATCAAAACTAGTCCGGCGAGGAGCAACCGATCTCGCGCTCGATCTCACTCGATCCCCGTCACTTCGAGATTGATCTCGCACTCGCCATCGAAGAACTCGGCGAGAAATCCCGACCCCGCGCAACGAACCAGAACATCAAACCCTCGTGCGAGGAATCCCCAACCCACGGCGACCCAAACCCACAAAATCCCCAACCCCCGCGCCGCTGCCCTACGCCCAACCCAGATCTTGCCCTTGAACCGCCTTCCTCTCGCTCGCGCCTCTGCCTCTGCCTACCTCCCTCTCACTCACCTCTGCCTCCACCTCCCTCCCTCTCGCTCACCTCCCTCCCTCCCTCTCGCTCACCTCTCGCTCACTCAATTGTACTCACTTGCATTTTTATATTAATCATTTTTATTTTTTTTAACCCTTGAAAATCTTTATTTTTATGGCAAGGATACATGTGACCCATCCCACTTTTCTTGGGGGGTCAGGGGGAAAGGAAATCCTTGTTAGATATCAAGTAGGAAAATATCTAAAATTGATCAGAGTTCATTAAAAGAAGATGAATGGGTTAATAAATTTGGGTAGTTATGGAATTAGTCATTTTAAAGCCTAAGTTTGAAAGATTTAGCCAAAGAGTATCAAAATTAAGGAAATAGCCATCCAGCCCAAAATAAATAGCTTAATAGTTAGAAGTATCCATGATAATTACTAAAAAAAAAACGCCAAAATCAAACAAAAAATTCCCAAAAATTTGTCTCTTCAACTCAAAAAAAAAAAAAAAACATCATGGCCAAAACCCTCATCGACAGCGATTAAAAAAAATAAAAATGATTGATTTCTTAAATTTTTAAAACTATGGCTGATTCCTAAAAGATTAGTTTAAAATTTGGCTAAATCCTCAAAAAAAATTTGTAAGTTGAAATATTTCTCTTGGATTTTGATGGTAAAGTCAATATTGAAGAAATTTTACTTGGAAAATTTGTAAATTTGATCCCTTTGGATCCTTGAGATTTTTCAAAAAATTTTATTGTAATTTCTTCAGATTTTGTATTTTCCTAATCTCAGAACTAGAAGTTGTAGAACCCAAGTGAGATAAATTTCGACAAAGAAAAGAATCCTGTAAACATTATAGATCTAAGCAATAGATTTAAGAGGTTCTGTAATATAAGAAAGCTAAATCAACGGTACAAATAGCCTCAAAAAGGCAATAACAGGACCACTAACCTCTGATCCTAGAAAACCTCTAGCATTACCAAGAAAAATCATTTGTTAAGAACAACTAATGCCATAGACATACTTTTCCCCTAAGAGAAACAAAGCATGGCTCTGATACTAGTAAAATTAATCTACTATCACCAAATTGTCAAAGTCTTCCCTATAAAAATATCAATGAAATGGTTACATCAAAAACATTATCCAACAAAATGATTATACTAATGCTCATTTAAATACTATAAGAAGCCATTTTTTTAACACTTACAGTTTCTCTGCAATACTTCAAAACTTGTTCAAGTCAAATTATTGACATGGGACGCTTCCACCACTCCGATTACATATTTATGTGAACCCTAATAATTATCAGAGTACCTAACAGAGTCTAGTTGAAGAGTTTGAAAACCTTGAATTTCCTCAACTAGAAATAATCTTCAAAGCAAAAGGACTAGCATTGCATGTTTGAGCTGGATTCTTTAAGCAAGGTATTCCGAAACAGCTAGAAGCAAGGGTACTACAAAATAAAAACAACAAGAATAATGCAAGAATTCAGGCATTTTCCATGTTTGGTAGGTTTAATTCATTCATGTAAATTCACAAGAAAAGTAGGTTTCAGATAAAGAATTTTCTGCTTTTTTATATTTATTTGCCATGCATATACTTCCACTGATAGAATGATCTCTCTGAGTGAGCTTAGTGTCTAATTATTGTTTTGTAACTAGAAATTCTCATAAGTGAAGGGTCAGGTTGAAAAATATATTGGTGTGTAGTTGTCAACATTTGGTCGGCCATCAGGAAGTAGTTGCAGGTGTAATCTGTTTGTGACATTTTTGTTACAAATTTACCTAATTTATCCTCAAATTAAAGACCATTTGGTCCGTAGGTATCGTTCGCTAAAATATTATCATGTACTATTGTACATGTCCTTTACAATCGATTTTTACATGGACTCTTCCATTAGTTGTGGTGGTGAGAGTAATCCCTAGAACATTTCTTGATGAATAATGCTAGGCATACCAATTCTTTTACCAACTTTTTAATACTAACCTATGTGGCAATTGAAGTGTATAGACGTGGCCTTTTTGTATGTTGTTGCATTTTCTATATCTAATTTCTTCTTGGAATAAATACGTAGTGTTGTGTGAACTCCTTAACGTTCATGTAGATATGATTCGTCACCTGACAGACATGGCGAATGCTCAGTTTATAACCACAACCTTCTGGCCATAACTTGTGAAAGTCGCTGACAGGATTTGCAGGGTCACACATAAAAAACAGGGTGAACAATGTGTGAATGTTGTCTCTCAACAAATGGCACTAGGCTTCGTCGAGGAAGACCAGCCGCACAATGCTGAATAAAGTGAGTCTAAATTTCACATATTTTTTAAATTTTATTGACATGTCAATATTAGGCAAGCTGGATAGTGTAGTACAAAAAGCCTTATCTGATAAAATTTTCTAATCACGACCGCCAATAGGTGTATTCGGTGTTGATCAATGTTATCTTTTATTGATCGGAAGTTATTTTCATGTCATCTGCAGGTATTTACCTCACGAATGCTTTGAACTCAGCAAGATACCTCTCATCATCTCATCGAAGGTCAGCAAATTTTCAGAATCGCAAATCCCCTTCTGATTAAAAGAAGAAGAAAAAAAAAATCTCAAAAGTAACTAGAGAGAGTATGATGGAAACGGTTTAATAGCTGTTTTTTTGTAAGTTTCTGAATGGACACAATAGGCCAGTGAGTCCATTCCTTTGAAATGTCTTACTTTTCACCTAATATGAAGTCTTATTTTCAGGAAAATCAGGTGTTTGCTGTGTTTTTTTGGACTGGTAATGACCGTTTCTGATTAGCTGTCTCTTCGAGCAGGTTGATGTTTGGTCAGCTGGTATTTTGTTTTACCAAATGCTCTTTGGAAAACGTCCTTTTCGGCACGACCAGACTCAAGAACACATATTGCATGAAGACATAATTATTAAAGCTCGTAAAGTTGAATTCCCTTCTAGACCTTCTGTATCAAATGAGGCAAAGGTGAGTTATACCTGCAGTTTGATCAATTCTGTTACATATGCTTCTCTTATATATATATATATATATATATATATATATATATTATTAGTTATCACATCTAAAAGATTAACATGGGAGATGAATAGGTGTTTTAATTGTTTATTTTATTATATCATATCTTCAAAATAAATATATTTTAATAAAATATAATGGATTACTCAATTCTTTTCATCTATTGAAAACAACAACAATCTAATCTAATGCTTCACCAATCATAATCTGATCCAATAATATCAAATATCAAATAACAATCTAATTCTATTGATTTGGTGCACAAAACACCCTTATATATATATATATATATAATTGCTCTATTATTGACAATAAAAAATGTGACTTTTGGAAACGCAGAATTGTGTCAAGAAAACCATTGGATTTGTGGGCAATCCGTCTAAGCATTGGCACTTGCCTTATAGATGGGAAATATTTCAAGCCCTTACAGCTTGATGATTAATAACATTTCTATGTCTATGTCTTCATCATTCTCTTCTGTTTCTTCTAATATTTGTTTAGGCTTTTCCTTCTCCTGAGACTGTAGTTTTATTTTTTTTTCTTCAAAGAGCTAATAAGCTTTGAGACTTCAGAGGTTTCTTGCTTTTCTGGTTCATCTTGCCCTATAAGGACAAGTTTCAGCTTGGTTTCGGAGAGGTGGGAATCATTGAATTTTTTCCACTACTGATTGAAAAAGGTTTTTCCTAGTTGAGGAAATCCTAATTCAGTGGTTTTGAACATGGTGTGTTCCCATTTGAAAATCCAAGGGACCTCATATAAGGCCGTAAAGTAGAGTAGAGAGCTTCGTTATGATCATGGATTTTTGAATCATTTATAGCTGCAAAGTACCTGAACTCTCCTCGAGCTTTATTGGAGAAAATGCATGTTGTGAGGCCGAAGTATCCGAACCAATTTTTAATCCAGTTTGGAATACCATTATCCTTAAAGTCTTCTCCTGCCCTGATTGTGATAAACCAGGATTGAGATTTCTGAGGGCTTTGATAGTATAGCACATTCTCCCAGGCGTCTATATAATCAAAATAATTATATGATCTAGGAGAAATATTTTTATCTTCGAAAATCCTTCTTTGGAGAGGATGTTGCTCCCAATCTTTATAAGATAGGACCGCTCTAATGGTGAGAGAGGAATACGTTATGTCTTTTTTATTCCTCATAGTTATGCCTGATAAATACTGAATGAGTGTCTTGAAGTATTACTTCATACCATTCTCTGTACTTTAGCTGAGTAGATGGATGTAGGTTGTTTGTCAAGTATTACGTTGTAACAATTTCAGGCTCATTTTCCAAGTCTATATCTTCAATAATGATCCACTATTCAGTTCAGAAAGTCATCATATTCCACTTACTAGTGGATATATATATAACTTTCGTAGTATGATTCCACTAGTGGTGCATCTTTCAGTAATAGTCTTTTCCCACTTATTAGTGGTCAATGCAAAAAAAAAAAAAACAAAAACAAACAAACAAACAAACATTTTCAAAAGTTGTCATCTTTTTCCATTAAAAGACATCTTCTTCTAGTTGCTTTTCCTTACCCCTTATCCGAAGGAAGTTCTGAAGTTGTAGCATGTGATCGACAGAAGGAATCTTCTCTGGCAGTCCTCAAGCTTATCTGCCAGCTGCATCCTTATCTCTTCTTCGATTGAAGTTTCAAGGCTCCTATAAAAGGAGGAGCTCTCCTCAGTTACAAAACATCGATAAAAAACACAAGAGAGAAAAGAATAAGAAAAAGTCATTATCAGGAAAAATCTCTCAAATTTTTCTTGTAATATTCAGTCTTATAATATAAGTGTGAGAGGATAGTTTAGAGTGTGCTTTGTAAAATATTAAGAGTGTTTAAGTGTGCAAGTTGGGTGTGTAATTTTTCTTTCCTGCTTGGTGTGGAATGTATTTCATTACCTCTGTACCATCAATGTAAGAAAGTACACTCTAAACTATACTCTCACACTTATTTTACAAGACTGTATGTTACAAGAAAATTTTGAGATTGATAATGACTTTTTCTTATTTTTTTTCTCTCTTGTGTTTTTGATCGACGTGTTGCAACCGAGGAGACTTCTCCTTTTATAGGAGGATTTGAAGACATAGAAGCAGAGATAAGAATATAGCTGGCAGTTGAGCTAGGTTCTTCAGATAAGGTGGATAAGTTTTTTTCTTGAAATCTTTTTCTTGAAAGGAGGATTCATTTTATCGGTCATGTGAGTTTGTTGAAATCTTCTTCCTGATAAGAGATCTACTTTTGATAAAGTAGGACTAACTTTTTGACTTTTAAGACACCACTTTTGACTATTAAGACACCAAAGTGGAATAAAATGTCTTTCGGAAGAGAATAAGCAGACAAACTTCAAGGAGTTGTAAGTTTCTACTTAGAAGTAGAAATAATGATGAATTCTTTTTTTTTTTTAACTACTAATAAGTGGGAAAAGCTAGCTATCACTAAAAGGTGCACCACTAAGTAGAATTATAATACGAAAGTTCTGATATTTATTATTATTATTATTATTATATCCACTAGTAAGTGGAATGAAGCTTTTGCTATGTTCATTATTTAGTAATTATTATTTATATTTTAAAGATATCTACTACTTTAGTAAGTGGAATATGTAGTCTAATATTAAAGTGGAAAGGGTGACCCACTAATAAATGGAAAATGACTAAAGGCGTGTGTAATATATTAACTATTATTAATGAGTGGAAATTCGTAGCTGTAATTAAAGTTCATTTGGATCTTGGGAATTTCCTGCTAAGCAAGGATTATAATCCTCGTCACTATCAGATGACATTTCTATGTCTTCATCATTCTCATCTGTTTCTTCTAACATTTGTTTAAGCTTTTCTTTCTCTTGAGGCTGTAGTTTTCTTTTTCCCAAAGAGCTAATAAGCTTTGAGACTTTAGTGGTTTCCTACTTTTCTGGTTCATCTTGTCCTATAAGGACAAGTTTCAGCTTGGTTTCGAAGAGGTAGGAATCATTGAATTTTTTCCACCACTGACCGAAAAAGGTTTTTCCTAGTTGAGGAAATCCTAATTCAGTGGTTTTGAAAATAGTGTCTTTTCATCTAAAAATCCAAGGGACCTCGTTTAAGGCTGTAAAGTAGAGTAGAACTTTGTTATAATCAGGGATTTTTGAAGCATTCAAGGTTGCAAAGTACCTGAACTCTCATCGAGCTTTATTGGCGAAAATGCCTGTTGTGAGGCCGAAGTATCCAAACTAATTTTTAAACCAGTTTGGAATACCATTATCCTTAAAGTCTTCTCCTGCCCTGATTGTGATAAACCATTTCTTTATTATCTTGGCTCAATATCTATATCTTTTAGAGACTAGCATCGATTTGGTATTAGAGCCAAATCTGGGGGAGAAGGGAGTGACTAAACAAAAGCAAATAAAAGTTTTTTTTCTAAACAGTCACAAATAGGAGATAAGGATACAGCTGGCAGATAAGCTTTAGGACCGCCAGAGAAGATTCCTTTTGTCGATCACATGCTACGACTGCAGAGCTTCCTTTGAATAAGGGGTAAGGAAAAGCAACTAGAAGACGATGTCTTTTAGTGGAAAAAGATGACAACTTTTGAAAATATTTTGTTTTGTTTTGTTTTTGTTTTTTATTTTGTTTTTGTTTTTGTTTTTTTGCATTGTCCACTAATAAGTGGGAAAAGACTATTACTAAAAAATGCACCACTAGTAAGTGGAATCATACTACGAAAGTTTTGATATCTATTTATATATATATATATATATATATATATATTTATATCCACTAGTAAGTGGAATATGATGACTTTCTCCACTGAATAGTGGAACATAACCAAAGGATTATTTATTATCTTCCACTAAAACTACTTCTGAAGCAAACCTGTTACTCTTTAGGTGAATCTTGTAGATACACCCTAGGAAGTCAGAAAGACAATTGTGTTCTCCTCTTATGTGTTCTATCTCAAAATTAAACACGGATAAAATATCCTGCCACTTGGCGAATATTTGTTTAGAAGCCAGATTTTTCACATCTTTTTCTGACACAGACTTAGCAGATTTGCAATTAATTCTTAATAAGAATTTTTTATTTAGCAAATCATCTTGGAATTTAGAAATTACTAAGACTATAGCCAATATTTCCTTTTTAATGGTGGGATAGTTTATTTGGGCTGATTTCATATTCCTGAAGTGAATCGTATCATGACTTCTTTAAGCCCCATTTTTTGTTTAAGAATTCCTCCATATCCAAGTTCTGAGGTGTCTGTTTCCACAATTTTGAAATAGTCAGGATGTCGTATGGCAAGACATGGAATTTCTTTAATTCTTTGTTTGATTTTTTGAAAGACCCTAGTGCATGCTTCAGTCCATTCAGGAGAATTTTTCTTTAGCTTAGCAAATAAGGGTTTAGCATCATAAGCTAATTCTTGATAGAAGTCTGATATGTAATTAAGACTTCCTAAAAATCATTGTAATTGCTTTTTATCTTTAATCTCATCAGGGAACTTTTCAGCAAAGACTATTGCCCTATCAATAGGACTTATAGTCCTTTTTTTTCTATATTATGTCCTAGGAATTGGACATTAGTCTGAAATAACTTGATCTTTCTTGCTGAGACTACCAGACCATTTTTTTTACTTTATTATAAAACAGTCTTAAGTGTTTCGAATATTTTTCTAGATTTTCAAAAAAACAAGCACATCGTCGATATAAACGATCATGAATCCTCCATAAGGATTGAAGATTTCATTCATAATTCTTTGAAATTCTGAAGGGGCATTTTTAAGTCCAAATAGCATTACATTTCATTCGTAATGTCCAAATAGTACTATAAAAGCTGTCTTGTATTTATCTTTTTTCGCTATTTGAACTTGCCAGTATCCACTTTTCATGTAGAATTTTGAGAAGACTACGGCTCTATTTAGCCGATTTAATAAGTCTCTTTTATTTGGAATTGGGTATCTGATCCATCTTAACACCTTGTTGAAGGGTTTATAATTGATGACTAGTCTTGGAACTCCTCTTTCAAATTCAGCAGCATTTTCAACATAGAAGGCAGAGCAGGACCATAGAGATGAACTTTTTCTGATTAGACCTTTTGTTAAAAGATCATTTATCTCTTTTCTGCAGATTTCTAGATGCCTTTCATTCATTTGAATTGGCCTAGCTTTTGTAGGAATCATTTTTTCATCAAAACTTTGCTCATAAGGCAACTCTACTACAAACTTTTTTCATGACCAAAAGGCATTTGGAACATCAGCGCAAACTTCTGCTTCAAGTATTTTTTGAAACTTATTGATTTCTTCCTGTGTCTTTGGAGAAGATATGGTTCTTCTCCCAAAAGCATCCTTTGAATGTTCTACTCCCTCTATTAAAAGTCTTGATTTGAGTGATAAAGGATTTTCAAGGTCTCTAATTCAAGATCACTTTGAAGAAATTTCCAATAAACTAACCTCTGTTCATATTCACATGACTTCAAAAAAGCTCATCACAGAAATCTCATCCAGTACTCCTCAAAACACAATCTCTCAATATAAGGGAAAAACAGAGAACTTTTGAAAAATAGGAGAGAAAAAGATGTATTATTATTGAAGACATAGACTTGGAAAAGGAGCCTGAAGTCGCTGCAATGAAATACTTGACAAACAACCTACATCCATCTACTCAGCCAAAGTACAGAGAATGGTACGAAGTAATACTTCAAGACACTCATTCAATGTGTATCAGGCATACTATGAGGAATAAGAAAGACAAATCATATTCCTCTCTCACCATTAGAGCGGTCCTATCTTATAAAGATTGGGAGTAACATCCTCTCCAAAGAAGGATTTTCAAAGATAAAAATATTTCTCCTAGATCATATAATTATTTTGATTATATAGACACTTAGGAGAGCGTGCTATACTATCAAAGCCCTCAGAAATCTCATTTCTGGTTTATCACAATTAGGGCAGGAGAAGACTTTAAGGATAATGGTATTCCAAACTGGTTTAAAAATTGATTCGGATACTTCGGCCTCACAACAGGCATTTTCTACAATAAAACTCGAAGAGGGTTCAGGTACTTTGCAACCATGAATGATTAAAAAATCCCTGATCATAACGAAGCTCTACTCTACTTTACGACCTTATATGAGGTCCGTTGGATTTTCAGATGGGAACACACCGTTTTCAAAACCACTGAATTAGGATTTCTTCAACTAAGAAAAACCTTTTTCGGTCAGTGGTAGAAAAAATTCAATGATTCCCACCTCTCCGAAATCAAGCTGAAACTTGTCCTTATAGGACAAGATGAACCAGAAAAGCAGGAAAGCTCTAAAGTCTCAAAGCTTATAGCTCTTTGGGAAAAAGAAAACTACAGCTTCAAGAGAAGAAAAAGCTTAAACAAATGTTAGAAGAAACTGATGACAATGATGAAGACATAGAAATGTCATCCGATAGTGACGAGGATTATAATCCTTGCTTAGCAGGATATTCCCAAGATCCAAATGAACTTTAATTTCAGCTAAGAATTTCCCCTCACTAATAATAGTTAATATATTCCACACGCCTTTAGTCATTTTCCACTTATTAGTGGGTCACCCTTTTCACTTTAATATTATACTATATATTCCACTTACTAAAGTAGTAGATATCTTTAAAATATAAATAATAATTAATAAATAATGAATATAGCAAAAGCTTCATTCCACTTACTAGTGGATAATAATAATAATAATAATAATATATAATAAATATCAAAACTTTGGTAATATAATTCCACTTACTAGTGGTGTACCTTTTAGTGATAGCTAGCTTTTCCCACTTATTAGTAGTTATAAAAAAAAAAAAGAAGAATAATTCATCATTATTCTCTTCCAAAAGACACTTTATTCCTTCATCATTACTACTCCTTGAAGTTTGTCTGCTTATTCTCTTCCAAAAGACACTTTATTCCACTTTGGTGTCTTAATAGTCAAAAGTGGTATCTTAAAAGTCAAAAAGTTAGTCCTACTTTATCAAGAGTAGATCCCTTATCACGAAGAAGATTTCAACAAATCCACTTGATTGACAAAAAGAATCCTCCTTTCAAGAAAAAAAATTTTAAGAAATAAATTTATCCACCTTATCTGAAGAACCTAGCTCAACTGCCAGCTGTATCCTAATCTACTCTGTTTCTATGTCTTCAAAGCCTCCTATAAAAGGAGAAGGCTCCTCAGTTGCAACAAATCGATCAAAAACACAGGAGAATGAGGAGCCTTCTCCTTTTATAGGAGGCTTTGAAGACATAGAAGTAGAGTAGATAAGGATACAGTTGGCAGTTGAGCTAGGTTCTTCAGATAAGGTAGATAAGTTTGTTTCTTGAAATCTTTTTCTTGAAAGAAGGATTCCTTTTGTCGGTCACGTGGGTTTGTTGAAATCTTCTTCCTGATAAAAGATCTACTTTTGATAAAGTAGGACTAATTTTTTGACTTTTAAGACACCACTTTTGACTATTAAGACACCAAAGTAGAATAAAATGTCTTTCGGAAGAGAATAAGCAGACAAATTTCAAGGAGCTGTAAGTTTCTACTTATAAGTGGAAATAATGATGAATTCTTTTTTTTTTTTTTTAACTACTAATAAGTGGGAAAAGCTAGCTATCACTAAAATGTGCACCACTAGTAAGTGGAATTATACTACGAAAGTTTTGATAGTTATTATACATTATTACTATTATTATTATTATTAGTATTATTAGTATTATTATTATTATTATTATTATTATATCCACTAGTAAGTGGGACGAAGCTTTTACTATATTCATTATTTATGAATTTTTATTTATATTTTAAAGATATCTACTACATTAGTAAGTGGAATATGTAGTCTAATATTAAAGTGGAAAGGGTGACCCACTAATAAGTGGAAAATGACTAAAGGCGTGTGGAATATATTAACTATTATTAGTGAGTGGAAATTAGTAGCTATAATTAAAGTTTATTTAGATCTTGGGAATATCTTGCTAACCTATGATTATAATCCTCGTTACTTGTTCATCATTCTTGTTTGTTTCTTCTAACATTTGTTTATTCGAATCATCATATTGAAATTTAAGGGTTACATAAAAGAGTTATTTAGAGCAAATATGAAATTAAGTAAGAAATATGGACATTAAAATTGCCACGCTTATTCTTGAAGCTTTCTTCAGGATTCTCAAGAAAATCTGAAATATCTAACTGCGGAGTGTCTATCCGATCATTATGATTGACAAAATTTGTTTCTACGCATTTTTTTCCTTTATGGAAGCTTGGTAAAGATCAGCAAGATGTTTGGGCATACGACAGGTACGCAACCAATGTCCTTTCATGCCACACCTATAGTAAATATTCTCTTTGCTCTTGGAAGGTTTCTTCTAGAAACCTTTCCCTTTTTCCTCACTATTTTCCCACTTCTCGTGGTAAGGTGCGGCTTTCTTAAACCGTGAGGAGTTAGTATTTTGACCACTACGATGCCAAGAGTTACAGTCATGGCCACTTTTACGGCCACGACTACGGTTACAACTGCGTTTGTTGAGTGATGTAGTATTCGCTTCAGGGAATGTTAAAAATTCATTTTCAATGGATGTGGCATTCACTTTAGGGAATGGCACAGAACCAGTTGGGCGAGATTGATGATTTTTTAATCAATAATTCATTATTTTGCTCAGCAACTAGCATACAGGATATCAACTCATAATACCTTTTAAAACCACGCTCTCGATACTGCTGTTGTAGTACCAGATTCGAGGCATGAAAGGTAGAGAGTGATTTCTTTAACATGTCTGCATCAGTAATATTTTCTCCGTATAATTTCAACTAAATATTGGGGAGTTATACTCGCCAACTGTTCTAAAATCCTGCAAGCGCAGGTGTATCCACTCATATCTAGCATGTGGGAGTATCTCTATTTTTTGGTGATCATATCTTTCTTTCAAATTTTTTCAAAGAACATATGGATCTTTTACTGTTAGATATTCAGCCTTTAAAGATTCATGAAGATGATGGCGAAGGAATATCATAGCTTTTGCAAGATCCTGCAGGGATGCGCTACTTCCTTCTATAATTGTATTTCCAAGGTTCATGGCATCATTGTAGATCTCAGCATCAAGGATCCACTTCAAATAGTTCTTGCCCGAAATATCAAGGGCAACTCAAGCTTTGTAATATTGGACATTATGAAACTATTATAGTACAAATAAATAATTCACAATCAAAAAATAAATATTTTATAATATATCAACAATGTTAAATTATGGTAATTAACTTTGTAGGAATATATAACGATTATAACTATGAAACATGAAATTAATTAACCAAATGAGATACAAGCATAATAACGACTATTATAATGTGTATGTAAATATGTATGACATTAATATTAAATATGATATCTTTATTTTGTGAGCCAAATAATATAATATATAAAATAATATTTGATATTTTGGTGTTAAGAGAAAATAATATATAAGTAGCGAAGTTTATCTGAGCAGAGCAACAGTGGTTAGAGACTCGTGCTGATAACGTATTGCGTAAATAATAATAATGTAGTGCTAAAATAATAAAGCAAATAAATTTATGAAAGAAAGAAATTTTATTAATCACTCAAAATAATCTTCCCTCACTCTTTCTTCTTTTTCCTCTCTAATTTCTTTCATTCTTTCTCTCTCCGTACAACTTTCTCACAATACCAAGTATTATGGCTTGTGTTGGTGTGTTTACAATTGTTGAAAGAACATCTATTTATAGATGTAAATGGCCGGGTGCTGTTGATGCTTTTGCATCATATATCTCGTGTAAATAAATTTACAAAAGCATCTAGCCATAGGAATATGCCCTTTAAATGCATAAGCCATAATGTATTTGGCATCCAAAACTAAAAGATTCTATAACACATTGCAAGATTTCCAAAGTTACAAGCAAGCAAAATACATAAATAACTTAGCTTGCTAATTTAATGATTAGGAAACTAATAGGGTTAGAGTAGCATTTTATCTAACATATACTCTTATTTATTTATTTATTTATTTTAAAGTAATGACTTAATTGAATACAATAAGTATATTCATGTTATAAGTTTTTGAGTCAACGAGTCCTGAGTATAATTTTGATAAAACTTATAGATTTTGGAAAAGTGAAACCGCTGAAAGACAAAATTTCTTAAGCAATAATGACAAGGTCCAAAAAATAGTGATAAATAGGTTATGAAATTTGATTGGATATTAGTTTGTAGTTTGCAAATTTATTATGGTCAGTTAAGAAATTATCCATTTTAAAGGTAAAGTTTGAAAGATTAGCCTTAGAATGTCAAAATTAAGAATTTAGTTGTAATATACGTGTAACAATATGTTACCTGTAACATACGTATAACATAATATGTTACACGTGTAGCATAATATGTTATACGTATGTTACAGCTAAATCTTTAATTTCATGAAACTAGGTTAGCCAAAAGTTTGGTTAAATCCTTAAAAATCTCATTTATTTCTGTATTGGTTACTACATCTGTAGATACATTGTTATGTTAAAACTTATATTTTATTACTATTATTATTATTATTATTATTATTATTTGCTATAAAGGGATCTTATCAAGGGGAAGATTTTTATTTCAGTAACTATGTGCTATTAACTAATTAAATTTTCATTAGCTATAAAGAGGTCTTTTTAGGAGTTATCAACCTGACAGAATGTTACGATAATTACGAAAATTGTTGAATCAACATGCATGTGTCACAACTTTCGTGCGACACATATGTTACGAGAATTAAGTTAGACAAAACTTTAGAGATTGGCTAAGCAAGAATTCGTTGTTGTAATCTTATTCTGAGTGGTTGTGTACTTCTCATTTGGAACTTAAAGAAGTCTGACTGCGAAAAATTATCAGTAGAATTTTGAGCGATTTAGGCTTAGTGCTTCTCTCAAGAGCTTATAGATTGTTGAACTTGGAGAGTGAAGCTCGAAGTACGGTTGTGACTTGAAGCATCCTTAAGAACTAGATAGGGATCTGATGCAACAGTGCTTAGAGCTAGGTGTAAAAGTTCGAAAACGAGCGTACAAGCAAAAGACTCGTATTCTGGGAAGATCCCCGTAAATTCCAGTATGATGGAGATTGAAGCATTGTCATAATTCTATTGACTTGTAATTATAATTCGAAGATCAATAAAATTCATCTTTATACCTTGTGTTGGTTAGCACCCATACTAATTGGATTTTTAACAATGTAAAATAATCATATTATGTGTTAATTTTTTATTTACTTTATGGTTATTTAGTTTTTTTTTTATATAGTTTTATTCAATTTATTCAAATGATAGGAATACTTAGACGTCCAAATTGTCGTAAGCTCGGCACTTATATCTTTCGTATGTTAGATATTAAATTTTCATTTAAGGACATATGTTTTAACTTTATGTCCAAGGAAAAATATGTTTAAATTCAACAACAATAAGGCTTATTTGGCTTTAAAAAAAATTATACTTGCTTGGCCACAATAACAGATTAGGTTTTATAAACTGTTTGGCCTTACCTAAACATAGTATCAACTCCATAAGGCAGGAATGAAATTCAAGATAAAAATAAAACAATACTAAAATTTTTGTGGAGGCCGTACATTTTTTATAATGAGACAAAAAAAGAAAAAAAAAAAAAAAAAAAAGAAAAGAAAAATAAGGGTAAAGGGTTGTCTCTCAAAAGATCAAAACGGCTGTGTTTTGAAGTTTGAAGTCGTGCTTTGTGCTAAAATGAGATAAATCCCTTCTTCAAATAAGTTTCCTCAGAGAGTCTCGGATCCTTGAAAGTTGAAAGAGAGTAGACCCATTACCTGATACAGATATTCACCTATAAAGTTGCTCTAAACAAAACCCATTTCCCATCTCTGCTCTGAAAATGTTGAAGACACACAGAATTATTGCTTTGGGGTTTCGCTGTGGTTTTGAAGGTATGTCTTTGTCTTCTCTAATAGCCAGACCTCGATATCACTCTGATAATTCCGCTCCCAATAATGGTCCTAAGAATCTTCTAGAAGCTCTGAGTTCTTTTGATAGGATGGTTCGAATGCGTCCTTTGCCTTGTGTTGTGGAATTTAATCAATTGTTGGGTCAAATCACCAAAATGAAGCGTTATTCGGATGTCATTTCTTTGTATAAACAAATGAGCCTTTTGAGAATCATGCCCGATCTTTACACTCTAAGCATTTTGATTAATTGCTTCTGTCATTTGAACCATGTGAGTTTCGGTTTGTCTGTTTTCGGAAAGTTCGTAAAACTTGGTTATAAGCCGGACACTGTGACAATGACTACACTGTTGAAGGGATTTTTTGTTGAGGGAAAGATTGCGGAGGCAGAAGAATTCTATCACAAAATGACTCAGAGTGGTTGTGAGCCTAATTTAATTACTTATAACACTCTATTGAATGGTTTGTGTAAGAGAGGTAACACTAGTGCTGCTGTTTGGTATCTGAGAAAGATGGGAAAAGATAAAACCTGCAAGCCTGACATATTTTCCTATAGCACAGTTATTGATGGCCTTTGCAAGGCTGGGCTTTTCGTCGATGCTCTGAGCCTCTTCTCAGAGATGGATAGGAAAGGCATCGTTCCAAATGTTGTTACTTACACCACCTTGATCCATGGAGCATACATGTTGGACGAATGGAAGGAAGTTATAAAGAGGTTACTGAAAGAAATGGAAGCTCGAAAAATCGCTCCTGATGTACAGACTTACAGTGTTGTGGTTGATGTGCTTTGCAAAGACGGTTGGGTTGAAGAAGCACAAGGCGTGATGGAAAGCATGGTTCAAAGAGGCATAAAACCTGACGAGTTAACATATAATGCGCTCATGGACGGTTATTGTTTACGGGGAGAAGTTGACAAGGCAAGGAAAGTTTTTGATATGATGATTATAAAGGGTTGTCAACGTAATATCTTTAGTTATAACATTTTGATCAATGGGTATTGCAAGAATAGGAGGATAAACGAGGCACTCTCATTTTTCCGAGAAATTCCATCTAAGGGATTAGTTCCAAATTTAGTTACGTATAACCCTATTATTGGTGGTCTGTGCAAAATGGGGAGGACTAAGGCTGCTCTAGATCTGCTTCACAAGATGCAAGCTCAAGGACCAGATCCAGATATTCAGACTTATAGTATTTTACTTGATGGCTTATGCAAGAACAAACAACTTGAAGAGGCTCTGGAATTGTTTATTGAAATGGAAGAAAAGAAGCTACCGCTCGATATCGTCACCTACACTTGCCTCATTGGAGGTATGTGTAAAGCTGGAAAAGTTTCAGAAGCAATGGATCTCTTTTCTAAGTTATCATCTAAAGGGGTAAGACCTAATGTGTGGACATATAATATAATGATACGAGGACTTCTTGCTGGAGGCTTGGTAGGCGAAGCAACAAATTTGCATAGAGACATGGAAGAAATTGGATGCCCACCTGACAGTTTCACTTATAATTTGATGATCCGAGGATTGTTTAATAACCAGGAGATATCACGTGCACTACAACTTACTCATGAAATGGTGAACAAAGGCTTCTCCGCAGACGCTTCGACCTCAGAGTTGTTTATTACTTTGATAGCTTGTGGTAAATTATTTTCTTTCTTGGAACCATTAACACAACAGTTCTGAAATTGTGAATCTTTGGACCTGAAAACTATGTTTTCCTTCCAAGCCTTTGGTTGTCGTTATCAGTTTTTTGGCTACTTTGGTTCAGAGAACTATGTTGTCACTTTTGTTCTGTATTCTCAAATCTCAAATTGTTGTTTATGTCACATACCTGGCTGGCTGAGATAATATTTGAAATTTGTTTCAAGTAAATGACATGTTGCACATTAATTACAGCTTCAAACAACGTAAACGAAGCTTAAATCTGATAGGTATTCAGGAGTCATTGTTTGGTTTTTCTGATAATGATTGTTCATTACTGTTTTGATGAAACTTAAGAGGGGAGGGATTGATGTAATTTTTTGAAAGAGTGATAGAAAAATTACCCAAACATTGGTTTTCTAAAGCAATGGCATTGCCCTAATTGTAGTAAGTTGTCTATGTTTTGTACAGTATCCGAAAAATAGTGAAGAATACTATCTCATGCGTCTCTTGTCGACCCGGCTTTAATTTCCATTCCGGCAACGGAAGTTCTTCGATTATGCCAGCTTCTGATTATATTCCACAAAATGAAGGGAAAAAAGAAGTTAATTACGCATTAGCCAAGCCGATGAAATTTGATTGGATATCAATTGACCCACTAACTGTCCTGTGTATACTATATTATCCTTAAACATATGGATAAATATAATTATCTTGATTGCGAATAGTGTTGAAATATTTAATGTCAATTGTACTCACTTGCATTTTTATATTAATCATTTTAAATATTTTTCCCCATGAAAAGCTTTATATTTATGGCAAGGATACATGTGACCAATCCCACCTTTCTAGGTGGGTCGGGGGGAAAGGAAATCCTTGTCTGATACCTATCCCGCTAATGTCACTCTTATAAAGGGTGGAGTAAGAAAATATCCAAAATTGAACAAAGTTCATTAAAAGAAGATGAATGATTTAAAACAAATTTGCAGGATTGCAGAAACTCTACTTGGAAGATTTGTAAATTTGATCCCTTTGGATCCTTGGGATTTTTTCAAAAATTTTTATTGTAATTTCTTCAGATTTTGTAATTTTCCAGTCTCAGAACTAGAAGTTATAGAACCCAAGTGAGATAAATTTCTACAAAGAAAAGAATCCTATGAACATTATAGATCTAAGCAATAGATTTAAGAGGTTCTGTAATATAGGAAAGCTAAATCAATGGTACAAATAGCCTCACAAAGGCAATAACAGGACCACTAACCTCTGATCCCAGAAAACCTCGAATGTTACTGAGAGAAATTATTTTGTTATGAACAACTAATGACATAGACATACTATTCCCCTACTAGAAACAAAGCATGGCTCTGATACCAGTAAAATTAATCTACTATCACCAAATTGTCAAAACCTTCCCTAAAAAAAATACCAATGCAATGATTCAACCAACATCAAAAATATTATCCAACAAAATAATTATACTAATTCTCTTTTATATACTATAAGAAGCCAACTTTTTTAAGACAGAATAACACAATCAATACCCTACAGTTTCTCCGCAATACTTCAAAACTTGTTCGAGTTAGATTATTTACATGGGAAGCTTCCACTGCTCCGATTACAGATTTAAATGAACATTAATAATTATCAGAGTACCTAACAGGGAAAGAACTAAGCATACTTTCTAGTTGAAGAATTTGAAAAGCTTGAATTTCCTCAACTAGAAATAATCTTCAAAACAAAAGGACTAGCATGACATGTTTGAGCTGGATTCTTTAAGCAAGATATGCTGAAACAGCTAGAAGCAAGGGTACCACAAAATAAAAACAACAAGAATAACACAAGAATTCAGGCACTTTCCATGTTTGGTAGGTTTCATTCATTCAGATATATTCACAAGAAAAGTATGTATCAGATAAAGAATTTTCTGCTTTTTTATATTTATTTGCTATGCATATACTTCCACTGATAGAATGATCTCTCTAGGTGAGCTTAGTGTCTAACTATTGTTTTGTAACTAGAAATTCTCAGAAGTGAAGGGTCATGCTGAAAAATACATTGGTGTCAAAGTGAAGGCATTTATGCAACTTGTAGTTATCAACATCAGGTCGGCCATCAGGAAGTAGTTGCAGGTATAATCTGTTTTTGACATTTTTATTACTAATTTACCTAATTTATCCTCAAATTAAAGTCCATATGGGATCTGTAGGTATCGTTGACTAAAAAAATTATAATGTACTTTTATACATGTCTTTTACAGTCGATTTTTACATGGACTGTTCCATTTGTTGTAGTGGTAAGTAACCCCAAGAACATTTCTTGATGGCTATTTGTCCTTTGCATTGTCAATAATATTAAAGTGTATAGGCATGGCCTTTTTGTAAGTTGTTGCATATTCTATATCTAATTTCTTCTTCTTGGAATAAATACGTAGTGCTGTATGAACTCCTTAACATTCGTGTAGATATGATTTGTCGCCTGGCAGACATGGCGAGTGCTCGGTTTATAACCACAATCTTCTGGCCAGAACTTTTAACTTCGCTGACAGGATTTACTGGGTCACACAGAAAAACATGGTGAGCAATGTGAATGTTGTTTCTTAGGAAAAAGCATTAGGCTTCGTCGAGGAAGATCAGTCGCGCAATGCTGAATAAAGTGAGCCAAAATTTCGCATATTTTTGAAATTTTATTTACATGTTTTTAATACTAGGCAAGCAAGTTGTTTTGACCTGCGCTTCTGTTTGGATAAAGTAGTACACAAAGCCTTATCTGATAAAATTTTCTTCTCACAACTGCCACTAGGTGTATTCGGTGTTTATAAATGTCATCTTTATTGATCGGAAGTTTCACAAAATATCTTCTACAAGTTTTAATGGATTGCTGCATGGCTAATGTACTTGTGTGAGTGCGTCTGCGATCATTATGGTCGATTATAAGTATTGTGGTCGAAGAGACCGGCAGTGCCAAAGACAGTTAACAGAAACAACGGGTTGGGAAGAGTAGCAAGTGCTCTTTATGGTGTGAGGTTGTTTAAACACAAGTAAATTTTCCTTTTTCATTTGCCGTAGCTTGTACATCAGACGACAGGCAGTGCTAAAATCATTGTTGAATTGCTTCATATTTTTGTGACTAAATCCTCTCGTTTTTCATGCAGTTGGTTCTGATAAGGATAAGACTTATTCATATTTGGTTTGGCAAAGATTTGTGTTCTGCTGACCATGTAACATTCTGAGAGACTGAAGCTGATTCTGCTACAAATTTTCTTATGTTGCCACAAACACAAGAACCGACCAAAAAAAGAACTGCTAGTAAAAAGGAATTCTAAACTTAGTTCCCTGTGAATATTCCATGTGAATATTCACTTAGTTCCTAGGATTATAAATATTCGCAAGACCTTGGTGCATCATCATATCGTCTGGCTTTGGGACATTTTTGAGATTGATCATAATAAGTTTTGCACTGACCTAGAATATTGCAGCGGTACTGCGTACTGTCAGAATCTCATTTATCCATAAGTCTTATGTCTTTATCTATTTTTGCAAGTTAAAGCTTTATTTTGCTAAAAAGTTGCTTTTCACTTCTTTTCTTTTTCTGTTCTTATTTCTCCTTTAGGTAAAGATCTCGATGCAGTACTTAAAGCTACACCTATTCTACCGGAAAAGGAAGCTAGGATTATTATCGTTCAGATATTTCAAGGCCTGGTATACTTGAACAAAAGAACACAGAAAATTATACATTATGACCTGAAGCCTGGAAATGTTCTGTTTGATGAACTTGGTGTTGCCAAAGTGACTGATTTTGGTCTTAGCAAGATCGTCGAGGATGATGTTGGATCACAGGGTATGGAACTTACATCGCAAGGAGCTGGAACATATTGGTAAGTACTCTGATTAAATGACATTTTCCAAGGTATCAGGTTCTTCAATCTGCAAAAATATGCCAATTAGCTCGACGCTTCTTGAAATGTGTTTTTGATGCTTCGTAACAATATGTAGGGACGGATCTAGGTTGGGACTAGGGGGGGCAAGTGCCCCCGCTGACTTTTTTAAAAATTCATCTTTTTGCCTCCAAATTTGAGAATTGTTCAATTATATCCTTTGTTTATCCTTGTTAAATAATAAGTATTCATAACCTTACCTATAATTTTCTTAAAAACTTTTATTTTGCCCTCTATATATTTTTTTAATTTTAAATATTATACATAATTTCTTCTAAGAATTATGATTTTACCTTTACTTGATAATATATTTTAAGGGGACTCATATTTTAGTTACATTTTCTAAAATAGAATTAGTTTATATTTTTATACCATATTTTAATCCAAATTTTATTATAATTTTGCCCACGTTGAACAAAATTTCTAGACTCGTCACTGACAATATGCATCCAGTTTAAGTTCTGTTCTTTTACACATCACTCAACCCATCTTGGTAAGCTATTTTCATGTCATCTGCATGTATTTAACTCCCGAATGCTTTGAGCTCTCCAAGATACCACTTATCTCATCGATGGTCAGCAATTTTTCAAAATTGCGAATCCCATTCTGATTAAAAAAAAATCTCCAAAGTAACTAGAGAGAGTATGATGGAATCGGTTCAATGACTGTTTTTTGTAAGTTTCCGGATGGACACAATTGTCCAATGAGTCCATTCCTTTGAAATGTCTTACTTTTAACCTAACATAAAGTCTATTTCAGAAAACTAGTCTTTTTTTTTTTTTTTTTTTTTTTTGTGTTTGCTGTGTTTTCTTGGGCTTGTAATGACTGTTTCTGATTAGTTGTCTCTTCGAGCAGGTTTGATGTTTGGTCCGTTGGTATTTTGTTTTACCAAATGCTCTTTGGAAAACGTCCTTTTGGGCACGACCAGACTCAAGACCGCATATTGCGTGAAGACACAATTATTAAAGCTCGAAAAGTTGTATTCCCTTCTAGACCTTCTGTATCAAATAAGGCAAAGTGAGTTATACCTGCAGTTTTATTATAACTGTTCTTCTCTCTTTTGGGGTTTGGCAACATTCGATTCCTGGAAAAAAAAAAAAAAAAAAAAAAAGCTTTTACTCTTCTTGAGAGAGAGACAAAAGGAACGAAATTTTAAATTGGAAAAATCTTACAGGACATTTGGTAGTGTGAAATTCTAGGATGCTTTTACTTATTTTTCTGACAGCGAATGCTTGACATCATTTACTAAGCATCATATAGTGTCGTGTTATTGGTCCTAAGCCAAACAAAAGCTATGATTTAACAAGACCCGTAATCTACTAAGACTCAATAGGTTTCTTCCTCCATTGCCAAAAAAACCGCCTCACCATAGGATGACACGTGGCGTCTCCTGTGGATGACACGTGGCATCCCATGGTTTTTCTTTTTTTTTTTTAAATTTTTTCCTTTAAAAAAATTGCATTTTGAGGCCTATTTTAGGGGTTTTTAAGAAATTTCGAGGGCTTCTGTGCAAATTTAGAGAGACTTTTATGCAATTTCTCTCTCATCTCTCATCTTTTTCACTTTTTTTATTCTAATCGTTTCAACGGCTATTTGTTTGACGTAATGATCTCGAAATTTTTTTTTCTTGACACAGTTGGATTCTAAATATTTTTCTCGATCTTTTGACACCCATTGTCATATATTTTTACCATAACTATTTATAATTTATTTTCTTTGTTCTAAGCTTTTATTTTTATTTTTTAAGTTTGAAAACTTTTTAAAAAGCCCCTATATTTATAATAAATGATAAATTTAACACCTTAATTATTCAAATTACAAAAATATCAATTTTTTTTAAAAAATTAATAAAAATATACTTTA
Source organism: Boehmeria nivea var. tenacissima (assembly GCA_018132145.1). Taxonomy (NCBI): domain Eukaryota; kingdom Viridiplantae; phylum Streptophyta; class Magnoliopsida; order Rosales; family Urticaceae; genus Boehmeria; species Boehmeria nivea. The sequence continues at coordinate 10,979,007 of CM030874.1, forward strand.
TAATTTTTTGTCATATTTTTTATATGTTATATTATTTTACATGTGCTTTTAAAAAAACTAGTTTAACAAAAGTTACATCGCATTCTTGTTTATGAATGTTTTCGATTTCTAAGACCAAAAACATAGTTAAGTAATCAGGGCTCCGACCGAGAATGATATAGAAGAAAGGACGAAAGTTTGTGTGGTTCATATCTTTTCTATTTCTCATTTCCCTCCTTTTCCTAGCATTGGTTCTACTCTTGTTGAAGGTATGATTTCCGACGCAGAAAATTAGTTTTCTTCAAATGTAGAAGGATTAATTTTATCATTTCCCCCTCTACTTTAACCCGAATCTCAAATTGCCCCTTGTACTTCAATTTGTTACATCCGTTCCCCTATATTTTTAAAACGTCTCAAATTTGTCCCTCCGTTAACTTTTCCATCCAAAATTGTCATTTTCCATCCAAAATTGCCATGTGTCACATAATTAGATAGATTTTTGTGCATTTGTACGTGAAATCATGTTTTTACCACTATTTGATACGTTTTTTCTTTCAAGTTTTTTTTTTTTTTTGAAAAAAAAAAACTTTTTTCTTCAATCAAGTGTTTCTATCGCAAAAAAAAATAGACTAAAAATTATCAAATTTTTAGCTACAAAAAAAAATAATTTTTTTAATCAAGTGTTTCTAGCACAAAAAAAAATTTGAGAAAATAAAAGTATCAAACAGGAGTAAAAATATAATTTTACCTACAAATTCACAAAAACCTCTCCAATTATGTGACACATGGCAACTTTGGATGGAAAATGACAATTTTGGATGGAAAAGTTAATGGAAGGATAAATTTAAGACGTTTTAAGAGTATAGGGGGAACGAATGTTACAAATTAAAGTACATGGGGCAATTTGAGATTCGGGTTGAAGTAGAGGGGGAAATAATGAAATTAACCCAATGTAGAAAGAACCCATATGTTTACTATATTGTTTGAGCCGTTTCAAGTTTCTCGACCTTTGATTTGTTAATTTTAGGACATCAAGTGACACTCCTCGGTCAACTTTGCCCATTTACCACGCAATTAATCAGTTATATTTTCTTCAAACATCTCAAGGCATTCAACGGGTTTACAACTTTGAGCCGTTACAAGTTTCTCGACCTTTGATTTCTAAATCTCGGGGCCATGACACTTCTCCGGCGACTTTGCTGGGCATGATGCCAGGGATATCAACCCGTTGAATTCCTTGAGATGTTCTAACACGAGTTATATCGCTTTCGATTGCGGTTTCCTTACATTCATTCATAAATAGAGGAATTTTTATATAAGCTAACTGAATAATTGGAGTGGTAAATCAGTAGTAACAACTATACAGAAAATTCTCATAAGAAAAAAAATTATAAAGAAAATGGCAGAGATCTCAACTTTTGACATCAACCCACGTAGCTTGACAATAAATAGGTGTTTCATATAGTACATGCGTCAGTATTAAAAAGTTAGAATTAGAGTTTGATATTCATGAATCTTGACACCATATTAATTATAAATAATCAATTATCAAAAACTTTACTGGTTAAAAGAAAAAATTATCAATAGCTAACAACTGTCTATTTGAAATGTATGTAATAGGTAACAAGTTCTGATAAGCAATTTAGTTCCAAAAGAAAAAAAAAAATCAATTCTTAGCCTAAAGAGAGAGAGAGAGAGTCCTTATCATCAATATGCTAGTGAAGATATACAATACCCATAAATTAGCTACTAGTTATGAAATGCATATAAATGTATATCCGTTTTGCCAATATTTTGCCTGCCAATTCACAACGTTTTTAAAAATCCAAATTTTTTTGATTCACTCAGGCTAGTAAAAAAGCGCAAACTTTCATTTGTACATGTAGAGAATATAAAGAAATAAATACATACACTAGGCCTGTTCATAAATAACAGCTATCGAAAATACCGCCCATCCAATACCGAAATAGCCACACACAAAAAAAAAAAAGAATTTTGGATACTCGAAAAAATTTAGACGATTTCGGTAATTATAGAAACTTTAGTGGGCTGTTTTCGGCTTTACCCAATTTAATTTCAATCCAGAAACCGCCCAAAATCCCTTGGTTCTTTCTTTTAGATTTTTAGTGCTTTTAGTCGCTTAACTTAGCCAGCCGACAGCCCGACCCAATCAGCCGGCACGCTGTTTCCGGCTCCCCGCCTCCGCCCTATTATTGACAATAAAAATGTGGCTTTTGGAAATGCAGAATTGTGTCAAGAAAACCAATGGTTGTGTGGGCAATCCGTCTAAGCATTGACACTTGCCTTATAGATGGGAAATATTTCAAGCCCTTAGAGCTTGATGATTAATAAAAATACACGTTACTTCAATTTCCTCTGCTGCAAAGTGAAATAGCAAAATTAAAAAGGATTACAAATATTCATATAATAGAGCTATCAGCTTTCTGCTTTATTTATTTATTTTTCATTCATCCCTAGTTGGTTAAGGCAAATTTAATATCTTTGTACATGATATTTCTTAAAATAAACATAGCAAGATTTACAAAGTTACAAGCAAGCAAGATACATAAATAACTTAGCTCGCTAATTTAATGATTAGGAAACTAATAGGGTTAGAGTAGCATTTTATCTATTATTTTAGGGAATTTTAAGAAAATAGCCATTGTTTACAAAATGATTTTAATAAATAGCCAAAGTTTCAAAAAATTTAAAAACTAGCACTGTCAGAAATTTCTGACAAAATTTCTAACACATGTCATAAATTTTTAACAGTAATTTTATGTATATTTTTATTACTGTCAAATTTTTTTACATGTTTTATGATTAGTTTTTAAATTTTTTGAAACTGTTGCTAGTTTTTAAAAACACTACTGACACTTTATTTTAAAGTAATGACTTAAGTGAATACTATTAGAGATTTTTAAAGATTTAGCCAAATTTTTGGTAATTTTTTTAAGAATTAGCCATAGTTTTACGAATTTAAGGATTTAGCCATTTTCGTTATGTAACAGTTTTTGTTACACGTGTAATAAATTTTGTTACCCATGTAACAAATTTTGTTACGCCCAGTAATAATTTTTGTTACCCGTGTAACAAAAATTATTACACGTGTAACGAAAATTGTTATACGTGTAACGAAAATAGTTACACAACGAAAATGACTATTTCCTTAAATTCGTGAAACTATGGCTAAATTTTTGAAACATGAGCTTAAAAATGGCTAAAACCCAAATCTTCCCATACTATTAAGTATTCATTTTATGTTCTAAGTTTTTCAATCATTAAGTCTTGACTACAATTTTAATAAAACTTGTAGGTTTCAGAAAAGTGAATCCACTCAAAGACATGATTTCTTAAGCAATAATGACAGTGTCCAAAAAAGGAAAAATTCAAAAATAATCATGAGTTTTACCAAAAATCCGATTTCATCCCTTTATTTTTAGTAATTCTGAAATGGTCATTCAGTTTTTCAAATCAGTCTAAAAATATCATTTTGCATTGACTAAATCTTACATTTTATCAAAATGTCAAAACTACCATTTATAAAAACAATTAATTCAACCTTCAATTTTTTTTAAAAGTTCATTTATACACTAATATTGGGTATAAGTGTAATTTTTTAAAAATATTCAAAAAATAAAAAGTAAAATATTGGGTATAAGTGTAATTTTTAAAAATATTAGAGTTTGGATTGATGATTTTTGTAAAGGGTAGTTTCGTCATTTAGAAAAAATTAAGTTTTAATCGACACAAAAGGATAGTTTTAAACCGATTTAAAAAGCTAAAGGACTATTTCATAATTACTAAAAATAGAGGAATACAATTGGATTTTCGGTAAAACTCATGTACTATTTTAGAAATTTTCCGTCCAAAAATATAGTGATGAATAGGTTACGAAATTTAATTGGATATTACTTTGGAGTTTGCAAATTTATTACTGTACTAGTTAGATACATTGTTAAGTTTATAGTTGTGTTTTTTGGGCTATAAAGGGGTCTTTCAGGAGTTATCAAGGGGAGGATTTTTATTTCGATAACCATATGGTATTAACTAATTAAATTTTCATTAGCTATAAAGGGGTATCTTTTAAGGAGTTATCAATCTAACAGAGTTTTATGATAATTATGAAAACTGTTGAATTAACATGCACGTGTCACAACTTTTGTGCGATACATATGTTATGAGAATTAAGTTAGACAAAACTTTAGAGATTGCCTAAGCAAGAATTTGTTGTTGTAATCTTACTCTCAGTGGTTGCGTACTTCTAATTTGAAACTTAAAGAAGTTTGAGTGCGAAAAATTATCAGTAGAATTTTAAATGATTTAGGCTTAGTGCTTCTCTCAAGAGCTTACAGATTGTTGAACTTGGAGAGTGAAGTTCGAAGTACGACTGTGACTTGAAAGCAATTTTACGACGTTGATAGGGATCTAATATAACAATGCTTAAAGCTAAGTGTAAAAGTTCGTAATCGAGCGTACAAGTAAACGACTCGTATTCTGGGGAAGATCCTCGTAAATTCTACCATGATGGAGATTGAAGCATTGTCATAATTCTATTGACTTATAATTATAATTCAAAGATAAAAAAATTCACCTTTATACCTTGTGTTGGTTAGCACCCGTACTTATTGGATTTTTTACTACGTAAAATAATTATATTATGTGTTAATTTTTTATTTAACTTTATGGTTATTTAGTTTATATATATATATATATATTTCATATTTGTATTCAATTTACTCAAATGATAGGAATACTCAGACGTCCAAATTGTTTGTAAGCTCAACACTTATGTCTTTCTATGTTAGATCTTATATTTTCATTCAAGGACATATTTTCATATGTTTTAATTATATTATGATTTTGCACGGCAATTGGTTTACCTGTAAAAAACTGTCATTTAAGGCATTCTTCTAATTATGTCAAAGGAAAAATATGTTTAATAATGATCAATAATTTGACAACAATAAGGCTTATTTGGCTTTTAAAAAAATTAAACTTTTTTTTTTTGCTAAGAAAAAAAAATATACTTGTTTGGCTACAAGAATAAATTAGGTTTTATAAATTATTTGGCCTTACCTAAACATAGTAGGAGTGAAATTCAAGATACAAATAAAACAATGCTAAATTTTTTGTGTGGAGGGTACATTTTTAATAATGAGACTTTTTAAGGGAAAAAAGAAAAGAAAAGAAAATAAGGGTAAAGGGTTGTGACTCAAAGATCCAAAACGGCTGTGTTTTGAAGTTTGAAGCCGTGCTTTGTGCTAAAATGAGATAAATCCCTTCTAAGTTTCCTCATAAAGTCTCAGATCCTTGAAAGAGAAAAGACCCATTACCAGATACAGAAATTCACCTATAAAGTTGCTCTGAGCAAAACCCATTTCCCATCTCCCATCTCTGCTCTGAAAATGTTGAAGATTAACAGAATTATTGCTTTGGGGTTTCGCTGTGGTTTTGAAGGTATGTCTTTGTCTTCTCTAATAGCCAGACCTCGATATCATTCTGATTATTCCTCTCCCAATAATGGTCCTAAGAATCTTCTAGAAGCTCTGAGTTCTTTTGATAGGATGGTTCGAATGCGTCCTTTGCCTTGTGTTATGGAATTTAATCAATTGTTGGGTCAAATCACCAAAATGAAGCGTTATTCGGATGTCATTTCTATGTATAAACAAATGTGCCTTTTGAGAATCATGCCCGATTATTACACTCAAAACATTTTGATTAATTGCTTCTGTCATTTGAACCATGTGAGTTTTGGTTTGTCTGTTTTGGGAAAGTTCGTAAAACTTGGTTATAAGCCGGACACTGTGACAATGACTACACTGTTGAAGGGATTTTTTCTTGAGGGAAAGATTGCGGAGGCTGAAGAATTCTATCACAAAATGACTCAGAGTGGTTGTGAGCCTAATATAATTACTTATAGCACTCTATTGAATGGTTTGTGTAAGAGAGGTAACACTAGTGCTGCTGTTTGGTATCTGAGAAAGATGGGAAAAGATAAAACCTGCAAGCCTGACATTATTTGTTATAACACAGTTATTGATGGCCTTTGCAAGGCTGGGCTTTTTGTCGATGCTCTGAGCCTCTTCTCAGAGATGGATAGGAAAGGCATCGTTCCAAATGTAGTTACTTACAACACGTTGATTCATGGAGCATACATGTTGGACGAATGGAAAGAAGTTATAATGAGGTTACTGAAAGAAATGGAAGCTCGAAAAATTGCTCCTAATATACAGACTTACAATGTCATGGCTGATGTGCTTTGCAAAGGCGGTAGGGTTGAAGAAGCACAAGGCATGATAGAAAGCATGGTTCAAAGAGGCATCAGACCTGACATGGTAACATATAATGCACTAATGGAGGGTTATTGTTTACGGGGAGAAGTTGACGAGGCGAGGAAAGTTTTTGATGTGATGATAATAAAGGGTTGTGGAAGTGATATCTTTAGTTATAATATTTTGATCAATGGGTATTGCAAGAATAGGAGGATAAACGAGGCACACACATTGTTCCGGGAAATTCCATCTAAGGGATTAGTTCCAAATGTAGTTACATATAACTCTTTTATTTGTGGTCTGTGCAAAATGGGGAACACTGAGGCTGCTCAAGATTTACTTCACAAGATGCAAGCTCAAGGACCAGATCCAGATATTCAGACCTATAACATTTTACTTGATGGCTTATGCAAGAACAAACAACTTGAAGCGGCTCTGGAGTTGTTTATTGACATGGAAGAAAAGAAGCTACCGCTCAATATCGTCACCTACACTTGCCTCATTGGAGGTATGTGTAAAGCTGGAAAAGTTTCAGAAGCAATGGATCTCTTTTCTAAGTTATCATCTAAAGGGGTAAGACCTAATGTGTGGGCATATAATATAATGATTCGAGGACTTCTTGGTGGAGGCTTGGTAGGCGAAGCAACAAATTTGCATAGAGACATGGAAGAAAATGGATGCCCACCTAACAGTTTCACTTATAATTTGATGATCCGAGGATTGTTTAATAACCAGGAGATATCACATGCGCTACAACTTACTCATGAAATGGTGAACAAAGGCTTCTCCACAGACGCTTCGACCTCTGAGTTGTTTATTACTTTGATAGCTTGTGGTAAATTATTTTCTTCCTTGCAACCATTAACACAACAGTTCTGAAATTGTGAATCTTTGGGCCTGAAAACTATGTTTTCCTTCCAAGCCTTTGGTTGTCTTTATCAGTTTTTTGGCTACTTTGGTTCAGAGAACAATTGTCTGTTGCTGAGTACAATATGTTCTTTTGTTCTGTATTCTCAAATCTCAAATTGTTGTTTATGTCATATACCTGCCTGAGATGATATTTGAAATTGTTTCAAGTAAATGACATGTTGAACATTAAATATAGCTTCAAACAACGTAAACGAAGCTTAAATCTGATTTTGAGCAATGACTTAGGTGAATGCTAACAGGGTATTCAAGAGTCTCATTGTTTGGTTTTTCAGATTAGAGAGTGTTCAATACAGTTTTGATGAAACTTAAGAGGGAGTGATCGGTGTAATTTTTGGAACGAGTGATAGAAAAATTACTCAAACATAGGTTTTCTAAAGCAATGGCATTGCCCTAAGTGTAGCAAGTTGTCTGTTTTTTTACAGTATCCGAAAAATAGTGAAGAATACTATCTCATGCGTCTCTTGTCAACCCGGCTTTGATTTCCATTCCGGCAACGGAAGTTCTTCGATTATGCCAGCTTTTGATTATATTCCACAAAATGAAGGGAAAAAAGAAGTCAATTACACATTAGCCAAGCTGATGAAATTTTGATTGGATATCAATTTACCCACTAACTGTCCTGTGTATACTATGTTATCCTTAAACATATAGATAAATATAACTATCTTGATTGCAATTATAGTGTTAATGTCAATTGTACTCACTTGCATTTTTATATTAATCATTTTTAATTTTTTTTCCCATGAAAATCTTTATATTTATGGCAAGGATACATGTGACCCATCCCACTTTTCTGGGCGGGTCGGGGGAAAGGAAATCCTTGTCCGATACTTATCCCGCTAATGTCACTCTTATAAAGGGTGGAGTAAGAAAATATCCAAAATTGAACAGAGTTCATTAAAAGAAGATGAATGGCTTAAAAAAAATTGGTACGTTGACTATCTCTCTCTCTCTTCGATTTTGATGGTAAAGTCGGTATTGAAGAAACTATACTTGGAAGATCTGTAAATTTTATCCCTTTGGATCCTTGGGATTTTTTAAAAATTTTTTATTGTAATTTCTTCAGATTTTGTAATTTTCCGAGTCTCAGAACTAAAAGTTGTAGAGCCCAAGTGAGATAAATTTTGACAAAAAAAGAATCTTATAAACATTATAGATCTAAGCAATAGATTTAAGAGGTTCTGTAATATAGGAAAGCTAAATCAATGGCACAAATAGCCTCACAAAGGCAATGACAGGACCACTAACCTCTGATCCCAGAAAACCTCTAACATTACTAAGAAAAATCATTTATTATGAACAACTAATGACATAGACATACTATTCCCCTTGGAGAAACAAAGCATGGTTCTGATACCAGTAAAATTAATCTACTATGACCAAATTGTCAAAGCCTTCCCTATACAAATATCAATGAAATGATTTAACCAACGTCAAAACATTATCCAACAAAATAATTATACCAATGCTCATTTAAATACTCTAAGATGCCAATTTTTTTAAGATAGAATAACACATTCAAAAACCTACAGTTTCTCTGCAATACTTCAAAACTTGTTCAATTCACATTATTGGCATGTGAAGCGTCCACCACTCCGATTACATATTTACGTGAACCCTAATAATTATCAGAGCACCTAACAGAGAAAGAACTAAGCGTACTTTCTAGTTGAAGAGCTTGAAAACCTTGAATTTCCTCAACTAGAAATAATTTTCAAAACAAAACGACTAGCATGACATGTTTGAGCTGGATTCTTTAAGCAAGGTATGCTGAAACAGCTAGAAGCAAGGGTACCACAAAATAAAAACAACAAGAATAATGCAAGAATTCAGGCATTTTCCAGGTTTGGTAGGTTTAATTCATTCATGTAAATTCACTAGAAAAGTAGGTTTCAGATAAAGAATTTTCTGCTTTTTTATATTTATTTGCCATGCTAATACTTCCACTGATAGAATGATCTCTCTGGGTGAGCTTAGTGTCTAACTATTGTTTTGTAACTAGAAATTCTCATAAGTGAAGGGTCAGGTTGAGCTACCGTGTTTACTGTGGTGTTTAAGCTGTTTCAAGTTTCTCGACTTTTGATTTGTTACTTTTAGGACATGACACTTCTTAGTCAACTTTGCTAGTTTACCACTGCAATTATTCAGTTATCTTTTGTTAGAACATCTCAAGGAATTCAACTGGTGTATAACTTTGAGCTGTTACAAGTTTCTCGACCTTTGATTTCTAAATCTCGGGACATGATACTTCTTCGGCGACTTTTCTGGGCAGGATGCTAGAGATATCAATTTGTTGAATTCCTAGAGATGTTCTAGCTCAAGTTATATCACTTTCGATTGCCATTTCCTTACATTCATATTTAGAGGAATTTTTATGTAAGCTAAGTGAATAATTGCAGAGGTAAATCGGTAGTAATAACTATACAGAAAATTCTCAGAAAAAAAAAAAATTATAGAGAAGATGCTAGCGGTCGCAACTTTTGACATCAACCCATGTACCTTGACAATGAATAGGTAATTCATATAGTACATGCGTCAGTATTAAAAAGTTAGAATTAGAGTTCGATATTCTTGAATCTTACACCATATTAATTATAAAAATCAACTATAAAAAAAAAGCTATTGGTAAAAAGAAAAAAATTATCAGCGAATGCTTGACATCATTTCCTAAGCATCATATAGTGTCGTGTTATTGGTCCTAAGCCAAACAATAGCAAGAATTCAGGCACGTTCCATGTTTGGTAGGTTTTATTCATTCAGATATATTCATAAGAAGAGTATGTATCAGAAAAAGAATTTTCTGCTTTTTTATATTTATCTGCCATGCATATACTTCCACTGATAGAATGATCTCTATGGGTGAGCTTAGTGTGTAATTATTCTCTTGTAACTAGGAATTCTCATAAGTGAAGGGTCAGGTTGAAAAATGCATTGGTGTCAAAGTGAAGGCATTTATGTAGATTGTAGTCGTCAAAATCAGGTCGGCCATCACTACGTAGTTTCAGGTGCAATCTATTTTTGACATTTTTGTTACATATTTACCTAATTTATCCTCAAATTAAAGACCATATAGTTCGTCGGTATCGTTCGCTAAAAAGTTGTAATGTACTATTGTATGTGTTCTTTACAGTCAATTTTTACATGGGCTGTTCCATTTGTTGTGGTGGTAAGCAACCCCAAGAACATTTCTTGATAGCAATTTGTTCATTTGCATTGTCATTAATATTAAAGTGTATAGACGTTGCCTTTTTGTATGTTGTTGCATTTTCTATATCTAATTTCTTCTTGGAATAAATACGTAGTGATGTGCGAACTCCTTAACGTTCGTGTAGATAGGATTCGTCGCCTGACAGACATGTCGAATGCTCAGTTTATAACCACAACCTTCTGGCCAGAACTTGTGAAAGTCGCTGACAGGATTTACGAGGTCACACATAAAAAAAAACAGGGTGAGCAATGTGAAAGTTGTCTCTCAGGAAAAAGCACTAGGCTTCGTCGAGGAAGACCAGTTGCACAATGCTGAATAAAGTGCGCCAAAATTTCACATTTTTTAAGTTTTATTGACATGTTTTCAATATTAGGCAAGCAAGTTGTTTTGACCTACGCTTTCATCTAGCTAATGTAGTAATGTTTTAAGTTAGAAAAAGTTTTTATCTGATGAAATTTTCTTCTCACTGCCACTAGGTGTATTCGGTGTTTGTAAATGTCTTCTTTATCGATCCGAGGTTTCATATTGCTTCATACTTTTGCGACTAAATACTCTCGTTTTTCATGCAGTTGGTTCTCATAGGGATAAGACTTATCCATATTTGGTTTGGCAAAGATTTGTATTTTGCTGACCATGTAACATGCTGAGAGACTGAAGCTGATTCTGCTACAAATTTTCTTCAAGTTGCCACAAACACAAGAACCAACAAAATTAGAACTGATATGCTTGTAAAAAGAAATTCTACACTAAGTTCCCTGTGAATGTGATTGTGATTATTCTCCTACACTGAACTCTAGGATTATTTCTATTGGTAAATCGGTTCATAGAACTTTAAACAGTTCTGTAGATTTAAGGTCATCAATGGACGCCATTATTCTCTAATCAGGCTATTAGTATTGTTTTAAGGAAAATTATTTTCGGGCAGGTTAATTAATTTGGCAAGTACTATCACTCTGATTCTGGCTTTCAAAGCGTCTTAAGACTTGTTCTCGAAAAACTTGAAAAACTCTTACTCAAGTTTTTTTCATCTGCAACTACTAGTATGCATGGAGTTGCTCAATTGCGATTTTGTGTTCGTGAGCGCTGAACTTAAGGAGTTCTAACATTTTGGCCGCTAATTTTGGCAACTCACTCGCGGAAAAGACTTGAAATTCCGAACTGAGCATCCTATTTCACTTGGTTGGGATGTATTTGCGATTGTCTCGTACGTTGTGGATTAATTACTGAAAATGAATTCTCGTTAAGTTTATTAAACGACGGCGAGTTTGGAAGTTAAAAGAGGGATTCGGGGATAGCCCCCAAATTCAAGCTTCTCTTCGATTATCTGACTCTTGATGGTAGAAAAATTTGGTGCTGTTTTGGGGCCATCATAGTTACAACATTGAGACCCTTCATAATCAGAAGCTAATTTCATGATTGTTCCAACTTTTAACGATAAAATACGATCATGGCAACTAAACAATAAGTTAGATGCAAATTGTCTCTATACATTCAACACAATAAGCACTTACCACCACTTTTTCTTTTTTTTTTTTTTTTTCAAGATATACACGTTCTTGAGCATAGTTTCAAATTTCACAAAATCTGTAACACATAATGGTTGACAAGAATTGAACTCATGATAACTAACTCAAAACCCATCTCAGCTCAGCGCTCGATTTGTATGGTAACATGACTGATGTTGTATTCCCTTCTGATGTAATCAATAACTTTCTCCAAAACCGCATCGGCATTGGCCTCTGGCCTGATCTTGACATGGCAAGCCAGCAGGATCTTCCCGACCGTGATGGCCCAGATGTGCAGCTCGTGGACGGCCACCACCTCGTCCATCTCGAGCAGCCCGCTCTCGAGCTTCGTGGCGTCCACCTCGCGAGGCGTGCTCTCCATCAGGACCTCCAGTATGCTCCTCAGCATCTTGATGGTCGTCCCCAAGACGATGACCGAAAACACTAGCGTGCAGATCAAGTCAACTATCTTCCATTCCGGCTTGTACCATATGATGGCCCCACCGATCATCACCCCGATGCTTTGGATTGAGTCCCCTAGCACGTGGAGGTAAGCCCCTTGGACGTTTATGTTCCGTCTCTTCTCGTGCTCTTGCTTGTCCAAGAGCGGTTTGTCGTGATCTTCGCAACCGTGCTGGTGCGTTTGGCTTTCGCGATCGTGGTCGTGAGGCTCGTCTTTCGAGTGCTTTTCGTCGTGGTGGTGGTGGTGGTGGTGGTGAGTGGAGACTTTGATCCCATGACTATGATGATCATGCTCGCCTTGCCCATGTCCATGTCCATGGCCATGGCCATGGCCGTGATCATGGCCTAGCAAGAACGCCATGACGATATTCACGACAAGCCCAAACGCAGCGACGAGGAACATGAGGAAGCCATTCACCTCGCTCGTCTCGTGGATGAGCCTGACAATGGCCTCGTATACCAGAATCCCCGCGAGCACCCATATGAGCTGGATGGAAATGAGCGCGCCGAGGATTTCCACCCTGAAGAACCCGTAGGACTGGCGGGGGGTGGCGTCCCAGCCCGCAGCCCACAGGGAGAACAAGGAGATAGCAAAGGCGGCCACGTCTGATAGCAAATGCGCAGCGTCCGTCAGTATCGCGAGGCTGTTGGCCTTGATGCCACCGAATATTTCGATGCTCATGAAGACGAGGCAAAGCGCCACTGCCACGAAGAGCTTGCGCATCGAAGAAAACCGCTCCTCCGCGTCTTTGGAGCTGGTTTCGGGGTCGGACAATCCACAGGGAGCTTCCCTGCAGATTTTAGCAGTGCCTCCACTTGTCCCCTCTCCATAGGAAACGGCTCGCCGGATTTCGATAACCTGTCCATGTTGAGTACTTTGGGCTTCCATCTGAAATTTTCTTTCAAATATCCCATAAAGCTATTAAACTGATGAAGATCAACTTTCAACAAAAATGAACAAATTTCTTTGGTATCAGATGAAAGTTAGAAAGTTTGTGGCATTTTAGTCTTTATAAGTATAAGCAAGAAAGTTTGAACATTTTTTTAGCAACAAGTACACTTAAAAGATTAACAATTTCTAGTTATAAAATTAATGCCAAATGTGATTCTTCAACTAAACTAATACTTAACTGTGACTTTGTAGCTTATCATTATATCGTCATTCTTTTGTTCATACAGAAAAAAAGTTAATTCAACACTTGAAAAGTGAGGGGGGAAATAATTACAATTTACATTTACTAATTCAACAAAAGTATACAAAATCACTCTTATTTTTTCAGAACTTACTCTTTTTTTTTTTATCTGGCCAATTCTCCTAAAACTTTGAGCTTTTTCAGCAATCACTTTATCAATACTAACATAGTTTTGGTAATTAGCACAACACAATAAGAGAATTTCCCTTAAAATACATACACAATAAGATAACAAAGCATATTCTCAATTCAATTATCTCATAGGTGACAACTATGAATCATAAATCCTAAAGATATGCTAAGGTCCAGAAAAATATATATATATATATATATATATGTATATATATATATATGTATGTATGTATGTATAAGTAATTCCAGGAAAAGGATGTTTAGTTGTAATTATAAACCAATGTAATTTCCCTTTTCCCCAAGAGAAATCATAAATCATGAAACAATATTCATGTGTTGATATTTTGAGCAAAAACAGAAATATAGAGTCAACGATGAGAGTAATGACAAAGTAATTCAACGAAAGCTTTCTGGATCATAGTAGTTTACCTATAACAGTACTGGGGCTGAGAAAATTTCTTTGCCTAATTTTTTTTTTTTTGGTCTCTAGAGAGAGAAACAGATCAGACGCTTTGCTAAATGTGTAACGATATGACTTTGATATATAGTCTCACCAGATCGTCTGAGCTGTATGATCTAACACCCAACTCTCTAAAACTTGGTCAAACACACTCTGGCATGGCAAATGAATTGAAGCCGTTAAATGCAAAACCATAGACTTTGTTTATTAATTTATCTTGAGATCTCTTCTATTGTTTGGTTCATGCATTCCAAAAGCTATGTCCATCACAATTAAAAAGAGTTTTCATTGGTAGTGGGCCTCTACAGTGTATAGGGTTTTGGACCGTCACGTTAAATTTTTTGCATGAGATTCTGCAGTAAAAAATATGATCAGTTAAGGATTTAGCTATTTTGTAATCTATATTTTAAAGATATAGCTCACGTTTCGAAATATTAGCAAAATAGTCATTATGTCAACATCTAAAAATTTATGATCAAAGAAATAAAATTTGTGACTAAATAAATAAAATATACAGTCATAAAATTTGTGACTATAGTCACAAAATTTCAGAAAATTTGAAATAAACACAATAAAAAATTTAAACATCCAATAACAAAATAACCAACTCACAAATAAATGATTGCCTATACAAACAATTTCATAAAACTTATTACTAAATAAAAAATATCTTATAAATAGCAAAAAAATATGCAGTCAAAGAAATCACAAATTTCATGACTAGAGATACAAAATTTTAGACAATATTGTCTGCAACAAACAATAAAAGCAGAATTCAAAAAACTAATGATTGCAGTCTCAAAAATCTAGACGCAAATGTATGGCTATTTTGCTAATAAAAGCAAACATAGGCTAATTGTTAAAAACATATATAAAAATATGGCTATTTATTTAAAAAATCGTAAAAAATACTAGAAGAATCTTTATTAGGAGATTTTTTTTAGGTGACTTAGGTAAATAATCATTTTAGTTTAGATGGTGTATTTTTAAAATATAACCACAATTTTAAAAAATTTAAAAAGTTGTCTTAAAAAAATTTATACAGGTAAAAAATTTATTATCATAACAAAATTATGTATAAAATTTGTTGTAAAAAATTATTTACTAAGGTAGTAAATTTTTTAAATGATTATTTTCTTAAAATTTTGATTGTTGTGGGAATTTTAAGAAACTAGCAACTGTTTACAAAATGATTTTAAAAAATAGTCACAGTTTCAAAAAATTTTAAAACTACCCCTTTCAGATATTTCTGACACGTGTCAGAAATTTCTTACAGTATGTTTTATGTATAATTTTGTTATTATCAGAAATTTCTTGCAATGTGTTATGGTTAGTTTTTTAATTTTTTGAAACTGTGGCTATTTTTTGAAAACACACAGTCCGAAATGGCTATTTACCTAACTAGGTATTTCTCTATTTCACCATATTTTTTAAAGTTATTATATGTCGTGCCTTATGGATAATGCACCAAATGTGAACAACAAAAAAAAGGACCATTAGTGAATTACCACAAATTATTATTATAATTGAATCACTTAAGTATTTTATTATATATTTTTTAAATTAGATGTTTATTTAAAGAGATTTTTAAGGATTTAACTAAACTTTTGGCTAATTTTTTAAGAATTAGCCCTAGTTTCATGAAATTAAAAATTTAGCCGTAACATACACGTAACATAATATGTTACACGTGTAACATATGTGTATCATATTATTCTACACGTGTATCATAATATGTTATACGTATGTTACGGCTAAATCCTTAATTTTGACATTCTAGAGCTAAATCATTCAAACTTTATCTTTAAAATGACTAATTTTTTTTATTGACCCTTATTTAAATTAAGTGTTAGAAATTAGATATTCAATGCGATTTCTCTAAAAGAATATATATAAAATATAAATTTCTTGTCACACTAATAATACACTACATGTTATATATTTTCATACTATCGATGTATTTCTCAAATTTAACACCAAAAAGTTGGAATGAAATAGAGAACAGAAGATCAACAAACAAACAAGCAAAAAATTCCTCTCGTTCTCATCTTTGATTGAGAATAATTTTGGTGTTAAATTTAAAAAATGAGTGATTAATGTAAAAATAAAAGACGTAGCGGACCTTTTGTTTAAATAAAAAAACAACCAATGTAAATATGCTAAAATCTATTACAGGTTCAAAATGTAAATAATATCACATAATTCAAATTGCTGAGAGTATTAATATACAATCTAAACCAATGGGCATGTTCCAAGTTGAAGTGCCTCCAGGTCTTTGATAATAATAATGCAGATGGGGAATCAGAACACAAAGTGACAAACATGTATAAGCAATGCAGCCGTAAAAAAGTGGTTTTATTTATAAGAAAAAAAAAATGCTAAATTAAATGATCATTACTAATTAAAAGTGGTTTTATCAGTCATGAGGCATGCATTTAAGTTTTTGGACTTTTGCTAGTGCCATATATAGCTGACTATATGCCATATTCATAGTTTGTCATTAATTTATTAGATAGTTAATTATAGGGCTACGCACTATTTAATACATGAAGACTTTTGTTTTTCCTTTGTTGGTTGAGACCATTCATGCATTGTAAAGGTGACGCACTGCCACTAATGCATTATTATGTTAATTACTTTTTTAAATATGATGACCCTTCTTTGTTTGTTTGTACATGTTTGTTTGTACAAGTTTAGGGTTTAGGTTGGTACAAAATTTAGTACAATTCTAGAACCTCTACAAATCTAGGCCGTGGAACCAACAAAAATCTATTAATTTAAGTGACTGTATAATTAGTTTGTGTTTGCAAAATGGGTTGACTTGGCATATAGGCTATAGCCATGCGAAGCTTCAAAGCTTCTCCAAACTCCCGAATCCAAATCTTTTGTCTCTTCTTCTGTGTCACTCAAATAAGATTTTGACACCTAAACAAAAATTATTATTATTATATAATATCATAAAAATTGAAAGTAATAAAAATTTAACTATTTTCGATTAGGTATTAAAATTTGATTTAGGGTACAGAAAAAAAGACGATCTGGACTCCGAACTCCATAGAATCTGCATCTTTCGCTATGAAAATAACAAGAATTCTGGGGTTTGTGCTTTGAGTAAAAGGACTGAAATACATATAAGGTGTGGTAATGACGTAATGTCTATTTTATTGTCGTGATCCAAATAATAACTCTTTAAATTTTTCGCGTCAGTTTGTAAAAAGAACTTTTCCCGAACCAGAATTGACATGCCTAAATAGTGTATGTTTACAAGTTGGGCCACATAATATGAGTCAAACAATCACAAAACTCTAATAGGAACACCAAATAAAAATTAATTACAGTTGCAAAGACGTCTTTTGAAGGAAGTTGCTAGACAAATATATAAGAGCCTTTCATTGTGTGAGGATTATTGCACGTTCTTTTGTTATGACCAGATAGCCATAATTATCTTCAATCTCCTAATTATCTTCAAAATTCGTGAAATTTCGCAAGAACGAAGGGAAGATTTTTTTGGTACTTTATCTAATTATAATTTGGTTTGTTCAAACTAGTCCTTGTTCTGTGAGTGTTCTTTCAGGAATTGGTTATCCATTTGTTCATCTGTGGTGATCTGCAAATGAAACAGAACTATTGTTAGAATCTTGATTCTCATTGTTCCATATTCAAAATGAACTGTTAACATGAAATTGTTTTTTTTTTTTTCTTTTCTTTTTTTTCAATCATCATCAAGTAACATAGCAGTTTTACCTCTTTATGTTTGGTTGCTTGAGCTTAAAGATTGCCAACATCTATGTTGTCCAAATGAATGTCGGACAGTTGTGAGAAGGATGGCAGGTCCGTAGTAGTGTTTGGCGGGGTCTCGGACATCTTTTGAGCCGTCGTCTTGTTCAACAGCGATATGATCGTCGATAGTTTCTTGTCCATTTCTTGATATTGTTTCTTCGTCTCCTCGTGTTGCTTCGTCATTTCCTCTTGGTTTGCCTCAATTTGTTTAAGCTTATCAAACACTGTGTCAAGTGTTGAATAGCTTGATGAGGAAGGCATCTCAGCTACCATGTCAGCAGGCGCGTCTTCAGATATTGGTGGCTCGTAATCTCTCAGTTCTTCGGTCGCCAATTCTTTACCTTTGCCTCGTTCCGGTACCAGAAAGTACTCCATGTACGGTTGATGTTTTTCTTCGTCGGTTTCTCTGATTTTGCTAATCACTAGCTGCATTTTATGTTGTATTAAATGAATTTGTACAAGCATGGTTATTTTTCATTGGAATAGTATTTATATAAATGATATGCTTAAAAAAAATGTAACATTTTTATTGCACAAGTAAACATGTAACAATTTTTTATACTTACTTGTGGAGCATCGAAGACTTGCTTTTCTAGCGATTTCCAATTCGCTCCTCCAATGTACTTCCAATTGAGGACTCTTTGTGGAAAGTGTACACTGGTCCTGAATGCGAATTCTTGCTCACTCAGCAACGGGATTGACTCGAAGATAAACGCGAGAACCGCAAAGGGGAATCCAGCCAAATGATACCCTTTTGGCTTCTTTTCACTCCCTTTCTCATTGCTCTTCACCGCGTTTCTGAAATGCTTCAATGTCTCGTGGAAGACTAATCTTCCCCACGGGTACAGGTAGAAGTCGTCCAAGTCTTCCAGGATATGAACATGATCCATATTTATGTACGAATTCGGGTCCTTTGGTAGTAGGACGGCCTCTAAGAAATATAGGTTTGCGAGCTTGACCAAGTCCTCGTCAGTTGCATGCTGTACAGAGGTGAAGACGGACTTGATGTTCTCAATTCTCAACTTCGTGTCGTTTGCAAAAAACTTTTTCTTGAACGATCGTTTTTTATCAAACACTTTGTACGTGGGATTTTGTAGCGGCTCGCAATTTAGCCCTGTCATCATCGCAAATTCCTTGATACCGAATCTCAACTGTGTTCCGCCGAATACAAAACACAGCTCATTTTCCGTCGCTAATATCATCCGCAGTATGACATGGTGCATAACTCTTGCCGGAAACTCCTCGAACTTTATGTTGATGAGATGGCCAAAAGCTCCTCGTCTAAACATGTCCAAGCAGTCATTTTGTTGGCCAAGCTTGTCAACAATTGTTCTGATGAGTCCTAAACCATGCTTGACAAGCACTTTCTGCGTTGGGTCCCACTGGTCTCTACTAACCAAGTAGTTGCAATCCTGAAAGACCAGTAACAATTTTTTTTTTCCACTAAGTAACCTTTTTTGTGTAACAATCTTGCTGAGTATGTTTAAATTTTCAAAAAAAACAAAAAAAAGGATGGGAATGTTTCTTACATAAGGCTTAGTTTTTTCCGACACGATTTGCTTCCGTCGCTTCGATTGTGTGGACAATGATGTCTCATCTGCTTGTCTTTTTGAAGCAACCTTTGTTAGCAAAGGAAACAATTAGAATAGGTTAAGTTTATAATTTAAACTTTTTTTATTTCGGGTCAGTTAGATAAATAGTCATTTTAAATTGTATGTTTTTCAAAAATAACAACAGTTTTAAAAAATTTAAAAATTAGTCATAACACAAGTAAGAAATTTCTGACAATAACAAAATAACACATAAAAATTGCTAATGACTAGTCTTCAAAATTTTTCGAAACTGTTGTTATTTTTTAAAATTATTTTTTAAAAAGTGGTTATTTTCTTAAAATTCATCAAAGTAACAGGGTTTGTTTCAGAGGAAAAGAGTTTACTTACCGGCTTACTTGTTGTGGCTTTTTTTATTGTTATTGTTTTCTGTTTCGGTTGCTCACTTGATGCAGCCTATAAGACATGACGTAAAATTTGAGAAATTTTTATGATGTAACAAAGTATTATAGGAATTAAGCAATTTAGTTCTAAAAGCTTCTCTACATTTGACAGTCATTAAGAACTATTCAGTCTATATTTCTCGTAATATTTTTGTATATTACTGTAACAAATTTTGTTTCATGCCTCCATTGGGGCTTCGGTTTGAGTTGTTGAGGTATGGTGTTCCATTTTCAGCCTCCACAGGGTCTATAACCTGGAGGAGAAATCAATGGAACTTTTTGTAAGTTATACTAGTAAGCGAAGGTAACATTTATATACAAATTTGGCATTACATTAGATAATACTTTTTATGCTAAAATGTTAAATTTTAGCATTGATACACAAATTTAAGAGAAAAAATATGTTGTCCCTATTTTTGGTCTCTTTGGTTGTTTTTCTCATATTCTTAATTATTAGATAAGTTTTTTAAAAATATATTAAATAAAAAAATCGGTGAATTTTCCGTTTATAATTGAAAGAGACAACATAAAAAGATTAAAGATGCTTTCAAGTGCCACTTAGAATGGCTATTTTTTTGCAATTCTGTTATTTTATAATTATAAAATGAAAATCCACGATGGACAATTCAAGCAAAAAATCAAGAAAATGTCATAACAAATATGTATATGCTTTCCTTACACGAATTGATTAAAATCAAAAATCTATGTATAGATATCACATCACATGCACGAAAAACTTTATAGAACACCAATAGAAATCTCATGGGTGATGTTTTCTTCCCCATTTTTCCATTCATCAATTAATATGATTAAATAAACACATGTATCTCGAAAGTCAAAGATATATGAGATTTTTAAGGATTTAACTAAACTTTTGACTAATTCCTAAGGAATTGGCCTTAGTTTCATGAAATTAAGGATTTAGCCGTAACATATGTGTAACATAATATGTTAATTTCTTAAGTGGCTCAAAATATATATCCAGTCAAAATCAAGATAGAAATTTTTTAGAAAAAGATTATTAGTTGGTGAGAAAAGCACTATGAACCAAAAAACATCAATTCTATAAAGAAAATTCCCAAAATTAAATTCAAACAAAAACTTTTTAATGGTGAAAACACGAACACTCTGATAATACTTATTAAAACCTCAAAAAGCTTTAATTGATGCTAGAACCGAAAGCATGACACCAAAGATCACATGTTTAATCATTAAGAAATCAATGAAGATGAAGAACATACCGAAATCTATTGAATGATAATGTTCCTCGTTTCCGTCTTCCATGTCTAAACTATATTTTGAGAGGAAATTGTAAAGTCATTCAACAATTAAAATTTGCTATATTAATGTGCGTATAATATTTTCACTAACAGAACAAACATTATTGAGGGAGGATCAAGTTTTTTTTTTTCTTTTTTTTTTTTTTTGTTTGGTTTTTGTTTTTTTGTTTTTTTTGTTTTGTTTTTTTTTTTTTTGAGTGAGTAATTTGTTAGGAATATACGAAAGAAAAAGTCTCAATTGGTAAAAACATGGGATTAGGCTACACCTCTTAATAAGCCTAAAGATAGACCCGTTAATCTTATCTCCTCTTTGTTTTGCAATTAGGACATCATACCTAATTTGGATGTTCATAATTATTTGTTTTTAATTTATCCATATCAACAATTAAACTAATTAAATGACACTTCAATGTCTTTTTAAAGTTATTGCCAATTAAGTACTAACAAGCCAAGTCGTCCACTCTCATTTACGAGTCTCGTCGTCGTGTTAAAACCGCCGTAAAGTATGGCTTAAAGCCTAATTCTCTTGATCATAATGAAGCAGAAATCTTCTAATGCTCGAAAAGGGTTAAGCTTAAACAATAATTAACATTACTTGCAAAGAGGGCTTCACTTTCCAACAAGTTCCAACTACATTCATTCATTCTTAAACGTGTTAATACTCGCCGCAAAGTTTTGAAAGTACCGCGGAAGAATGACAAGCACTTTTCAAGCTCCTCATGGTAAAGACTGAGGGAAAATTTAAATTTAAAAAATTAAAAAGGGTTTAGTTCAATCTTTTGGGTTGATTTCCTAGTATTTAGGCTTGGTAGTTAAACCGAAACCAAATGGAAATAGGGGGTCGTAATGAGCATCGCCAACATTCATCGGGAGCTGGTCGACGGATTTGAACCATGTCCTCGCAAGCTTGCCAGTGAATCCGTAGTCACCAAAGAGAACATCGGCAACACCTTGGCCTTCGGTACCTGGAAGCCAAGCAGCAACGAGCGCATCAATGGTTTCCAGGTAGGGCTGGATCACAACAGGGCGGCCAGAAACGACGACGACAACGCATTTCACGGCTGCGCAGACGTTCTTGATAGTGCTTGGACCAGGTTCTGATATTGTCAGATTCAAGCTATCACCGAAAGTTTCTGCATATGGAGGCTCGCCCACAACAACGATGGCGTAGGAGAATTTGTTAGATTTGACAAAGTCTGCGTCGGGATTCTCGCTGTAGACAACTTGGGTGGTAGGATCGACGGTGCTTTGCACTGCCTTGAGGATTGTGGTACCTGGTTATCAAGATAAAAGGTTTATCAATAGCTAGATTAATGAAATTCAACATATTTGTGAAAATACCAATGCTCTCGCTATATTTTGGTACGATGCTCAAACCGTTCAGGCATGGCATTTGCATTTAGACGAAACTTTTGTGTATATTCTGTGCATTGCTTTAACAAATAGAGAACATACCAGATGTGAGATCATTTCCACCAAGGCCTTGCCATGTGATTGTCCAACCTCCACATTGGTTTCCCAAATTATCCGCATGGCTTCCCGCAACTAATATCTTCGGTGCTTTCTTGGGAAGTGGAAGTAATGGTTTGTTATCGGATTTCCCGTTCTTTAGCAGTACAAGAGATTTTCTTACAGCTTCCCTAGCCAATTCTCTGTGTTCCTGAACCACACGGTACAAGGTGAGTTTTGAAAATCTTAAGAACATGTCGATAATGAGAACAATACTCCTGATCATAAAGATGAGAAATCAAGATTAGAACGTACTTTGCTGCCGAGATAGTGGGACATGCTGAGATCAGCAAGCGGGTCCTCGAAGAGACCCATGACGAATTTAACCCTCAAGATCCTCTTCACTGCATCATCAATCCGGCTCATAGGGATGATTTTGTTCTTCACTTGGTCGGTCAGAATATCGATGAACTCGGTATAGTTAAAAGGAACCATGATCTGCAACAAACCAAGATAAACCACGTCTCAATGGTCATAACAGGTTTTCAAACACAATCAGTGGCCGCCAAGAATGACAACTTGTGACACAAGCACGAAGCGCGATAGATTGTTGACTGACCATGTCTATTCCAGCACCAACGCCGGCTTCAACTGAGTATGAATAGTTAGCATGGGGAGGTGAGGTAATCCTGTCAATACCCTCCCAATCTGATATGACGAAACCCTGACACACCCAAAAAAAATAAAATGTTATGTTCCTCCTCTCAAATTTGGTATCGGTTTTTCGAAAAACAATTTACGAAACAGCTTTGTTTTTTTTACCCTGAATTTCAAGGTGTTCTTGAGAAATCCAGTGACGAGATCACGGTTCGCGTGCATCTTTACTCCGTTCCAGCTCGAGTACGAAATCATGACTGTCGCAACACCCTTGTAGACGGAGTTCAAATACGCAGGCATGTGAATGTTCCGCAATCCATTCCAGTTTATAACGGTGTTGTTCTCGTTGATTCCCTTGGTCGTTCCACCATCTCCAACAAAGTGCTTAGCACAGGCTGCAACCTTTGTCCTAGTTAATGATTAAAAAGCAAAAGTCAGTTCTAGCTTTCCACTTTTCTCTTTTTTTTTTTTTCTGTTGTCAAGTAAATTCAAATGATATTTTAGCATCAACAAGATTTCAAACATAATCATGCCCGTTTTAGTTATCTTTCTTGTTATACTAAAAATAATAAGAAGAACGTAAAATTCCTCACATTTCAACCATTAATGAGTTGGCCAGCATTTGAAAAACAAATTAAGTCAGATTGCTGACTCATGATATATTTTTAACACCATAATAAGTACATAAAACTATTAAATACAAGAAGATTGCACATGGAACATGGACATGACGAAAAAGAAAGAAAAGAGCATTGCAGATCCTTAAGTAGATCTTTTGTGTTTTGATATTTCTGACCGACAACAACGATTGAACCAATCAAATCAATAAGTGGAGCTTATGTTCTGCTTCACAATAACCAACTGGCCCCAAATGAAAAGTACCATATGAAAGATACTTTCAACACCAAATAAGTCAAACAGAGACTATTTCTACAAAAACAAATATATATATATATATATATATTTAGAGCCAAAAATTTTCCTACATATATTAATGCTTAGTCATGAAGTGGGCACACATGGGCCACCATTAAAAGACATATCCGCAGGAGTGAACCTAAAATTTCCAAAAGCAATTATGAATACTTACAAGTTACCTCTTGTGAAAATTCAAACTAAATGCAGACTGGTTCACGCATTAATAGCTTTCACGCGTTAAACACCATAATTTATCACCTTGACTGTTAAATGAAAAAAATGCAAGGTAACTTTTCAGGTTGGTTAAAAAAAATGTACTATAAGCTTTCTCGGACATTTTGGGTCTCACTAAGGGTACGTTTGGTGCACTTATATAAGCCCAACGTATTGTACTCAAACCACTGTATTGTGACAAAAACAATAAGTTAATTCAATACAACTTAGTACAAAAAAATTTTAGTATATTAGATCGTACATACTTGTACAATGCAACAAAAGTTAAGATAATATGGTGATTTAAACGTGCCCTTAAACTGAGATTTAAAATGGCCAGAAGAAGTTATTTCAACAAGTCACTACTCATTAAGTCTGAAACTAAATTGCAGACAATTTCACTCATTAATAGCTGTCACAGCTCACATGTGCAACACCATAAGTTAGCACCTTGATGGTTACATTAAAACATTTGCAAGCAAAGAGTCTTTAATAATGCTAGCAAATGGCAACATCACAGGCAAAGTAAGAAACATGATGTTTGATTTGAAGACCAAAGAGATGTGAATTGATTCAAAACAAGGCATTTAACCCAAAAGGCCAAATTAAATATGTGTTTTTGTTGTAGCAAAAAGGGTCAAGAAGAAAGGCAGGCTCTTACTTTCCACCAACAAAGGGAACACCATTTCGAGATTTTGCGGGGATTTCGCCTTGCAAACCGGGGATGATCTCGGTCATCAATTGAACGATCTTGTGGTCCTCGCTGTAGCTCTCGTAGCACCGGCCCCATCTCGGGTCTCGGCAAACCTGCAAAAACAAAAACAAAAAGCAAATCGATCGCATCAAGCAACGACTCTTGCTCGAATCAGCAACAAAACTCAAGAGCGTGTCACTCGGTTTACCGCGATACACGGAGCAAAGGCGTAAGGAATCCCTGTCGCCCTGACTTCGAGCGCGGTCGCCTCTCCGATCCTCTTGATAAGCGCAGGATCTCTAAAGAAACATTACCAAAAAATACACAATCACACAGACACATTAAAACACAACATGACAAGCACACAAAAAAAAAATACCCGAAAAGAGGTGGGATTTGAAAAAGCACTTGCCTGGTGACTCCGAGGCCAACGTTGTGAGGGAAAATGGTGGCTTTGTAGACATTGTTGTGGCCATGAACAGCATCAATGCCATAAATCATGGGAATCCCAAGGCGAGTGGACAGAGAGCCCTTTTGGATCTCATTCACTGTGTTGACCCATGTCTCCACTGAGGCCTGTGGAGCTGGGACACTTCCTCCACCACTCAGAACACTTCCTATATATTTATAAACAAATATAAGAAAAAACCCATGTCACCATTTTGCAACGCAAGTTATATTATAAAAATAAAAAATATATATATATATAAAAAAAAAAAAAAAAAAAAGTCATGAATGACAATGTGTAAGAGATTTTAATGTGTGTTTTGTTAGTTTGTTTTTTGTTACCAATGAAGTACTTCTTCATGGCATCTGGGGTTGCAACAGCGCGTTCGATTTGAACCATTTGGCCGATTTTCTCTTCAAGTGTCATTCTACTAAGAAGGTCTCTGATTCTGACGCCCAGTCGCTGTTCTGGGTCCTTGTATTTCAGGTATTTGGACTCTTTTCTAGCTTCTGAGAAGCATAGCAACAAGAGCACAACAAAACCCAAAACGGGTGTTGTTGGAAATCTTCCCATGTTGGACTGAATCTGAACGTGAAATCAAAAAAAAAATATATTAAACCATAAGAAAAAAATATATATATATATATATATCAGAACACATTTTCAAGGAAAAAGGTTTGAGCTTTGAAGTTGATACAAACCAAAAACAGCTTAAAGTGTATCAGAAGAGTCTCAAACTCTAAAGAAAAAAAGTTTGAGAAGAGGTTTTAGAGAGAATAGCAAGCTGAGGAATAATGGAACTGGGTTTGTGAAGCCACTTTTATAGATGGATTTTTGAGTTGCCCATTTAGTTTTTTTCTCTATTATTTTATTCAAAACCCTATTAAATTTATTTATTTATTTATTTTCAGACCAGTTGAATACGTTTGAATGTGAATTGCGTTGGTGTTCGTGCGACTTATTTAATAGGTTGGTATTATTTTGTGGTGGCATTGTATGAATGCTGCTAATTATTGATGACAAGGAGCAGAAAAATTTTGGATTATGAGATGACGTAATTTTAGGATAAATATTTTTTTTCTATAAATAGTTTAATCAGGGTGAGTGAATTACGTAAATAAATAAACTATTTTTAGTAAGTTTGTTTGGTAAAAAAAAAAGGGACTATTTTTAGTGAGTTTTTAAATAGTAATTTTGTAGTCCACGTTTTAAATTGAAAAATATCAATTATCTTATAAGAAAAATAAATTGGCTATAATAGAATTTATAGCCAAAGAAAAGAAATGAATGCTTACTAAGTGATTAATTTCTTTGTTATTTTTTTAGAAATTATTGAGTAAATAGTCATTTTTTATGAGGAAATAATCATTTTTGGATGATGTTTTAAGAAATAGCTCACGTTTTCAATAATTAAAGAAATAACTATTTTATTGACTATATTATGGTATGATGTTATTTTTATGCATTTAATGGACTAAGGCCATCTGCAGCCTTGCGCCATTGCGCTGATGGAACGCCAAAATGGAGCAAAAAAGAGCTCCACTCTTGCTCTATTTTGGTGCTTTATTTTGAAGCAAATGAATGGTATTGCTTCATTTTAGTGCAAAGGAATAGTGTATAGAGCAAAACTTAAATAATTTATTTAATCAATTTTCTATTTCTCATGATATAAGAAAATTATATTTTAATATGTGGGTGTTTTATTTTAATGCGTGGTTAAATGTTATTGTATAATTTATAATATTTTAGTGTTAATTTAGAGATTTTTAAGAATTTAGCCAAATTTTTGGTAATTTTTTTAAAATTTAGCCATAGTTTCACGAATTTAAGGAATTAGCCATTTTCGTTACGTAACAATTTTTATTACACGTGTAATAAATTTTGTTACCCGTGTAACAAATTTTGTTACGCCCGGTAACAATTTTTGTTACACGGGTAACAAAAATTGTTACACGTGTAACGAAAATTGTTACACAACGAAAATGGCTAATTCCTTAAATTCATGAAACTATGGCTAAATTTTTCAAACATGAGCTTAAAAATGGCTAAAACCCAAATCTTCCCGTTAATTTATATTGTAAATAAATATATTAATAATTAGTATAAATTTACTAATTATTGAATAGAATTTTATTCAAGATACAAATATTAAACTTGAAAGGTGAAATTGATTAGAACATAAAATACTGAAACTTGAAAATTAAAATCTACATAAAAACTAAACTTGAAAATTACAATGTTAATTTATATCTAATTAGCTTCATTAACTTGCAATAAAAATGTTAATTTATTTTTATTACCATTTATTTCAATTGTATTATGAAAATAATTTTTTAAGAATATAAATTGATTATTATAATAAGAAAAAAGAATATGAGAAGAGAATATTCTTTATAGAGTAAGATTTGGAGTAATGGGGTGGAGATGGTTGATAAATTTGGTGTAGAATTTGCTCTAAAATAGAGCAAAAGTTGCTCTATTTTAGAGTTAAGAGTGTGGATGCTCTAATAACTAGTTTTTTAATTTTTAAAAATGTTAATGCAAGTTTTAAATAATAAACATAATAATAATAATAATAATAAGAGATTATTAAGCAAATAGTCATTTTTTGAATAATATTTAAAGAATATAGTCAAAGTTTCAATAATTAATTAAAGAAAATGGTCAACCCTAACTATATAATTGCTATGATTTTACCTCTATGCTCTTAATTCATCATGTTTTAATGGTTACTTTTTTAATTTGAAAACATGGCCATTTTTTTTAAAACAATGACTAAAAAATAATCAAATACAAAAAAAAAAAAAAACCCTAATAATAATTCGTCTAAAAAAATTCTCTCTTTTTAACAAGATTGTACTTTCTAATGTATAAAAACTTAAATAAGGTATGTTTATGACTATTTTAGAAAATTAAGTTCGGTTCTTTAGGCCCCATTTTAATAAACATATGATAAATCACGGCAATGACGAAACTCCCATAGGAGCAGAAAAAACACGAGAAAAAACCAGAGAAAACTCCGCCAAAGAGACAAGAAAATATGAGCTAAAAGAAATTAGAAACTAATAGGGATAAAATAATAAATGCAATATATATTAAATGAGACTGTTATAACTAACAGTGGCTAGTTTCCTAAATAACAAGAAGATGGGCCATATACCAAAATCCAAAAACACATCTCAGGAATTGGCTATTCCTTTAATTAACCGATGATTATTTTAGGTATTATAGAAATCACAAACTTAAATCTCATATTTTGTAAAAATACGGAAATTTTCGAAAAGTTTTATCCCTTTTGAAAATATCCTATCAATTTCCTTGATAAATAAATAAAGTTTTGTGAAGGATTCGATGCTTGTCTCTCTTATTTTCTCTTTTTTTTTTTTTTTGTGTGTTTTGTTGAAATTTTCACTACCTTTATCCAAAATGAGGCTGGTGTTCATTTATAAGTGTTGACAATTCAAAAGAGATCTTCTGCTATTTGTCTCACATACCATAAATATCAAACAGAGATTTTCCAGTTCAAAACTCACATATTTGGATGGCAAAATTTTCGTTTGATTTAACAGTTATTTTATTTGATGCATGAATGGTTCAATTATCAAATACCATAAATTTGAGAAAATGCTAAATGATCATAATTTTTAATTAGAAAATATTGACATGAATGTCATGTTGCTTATGTATTGGATATAATGCATTGATAAGTATATTATGTAAACAAGTTAGGACATGTCACATCATTCTGATCATTATTCTGGTCAAAATTTTCTAATTTTGTAACATCATTCTAAATTTTATTTTACAAAAAGAAAATTTTATTTGTAAGAAATAGTTTGTTAATGGTTAATAATTTTAATGTTCATGACTTTTCTAATTTTAATATAAGATATGAAGTACCTCTGAAGCAATATACTAAATATTATAATGACGAGTGATTCAGTAAAATTTTATCCAAAAAAAAAAAGGATTCAGTAAAAAGTCTCATTATATTATTTTCTTGTATTATCTTAGTACTTTAATTTGACAAACAAAATAAGATGCTAAAATTAAAATTCTTTCCCTTCTCCTCTTCTTTCCTTTCTTCCCACCTGTAACTTTCTTTTCTTAATCTATTTGATAAGATCATTAGTATAAAAATATATATATATAATATCTATAATAATAAAAGGTGTGCACTTATTTCTACCTTTTATTCTACTCTTCACACACCTCACTGTTTTTCTTTTCAAAATTATTCCTAGATTTAAGACCTTTTTTTTTCACTATATTGCATAGTATGTTTAAATAAAGGAAAATTCTCACTTTCTTTTCTTCCCCATTTTCTCTCCTTTAAATCAAAGCATTCATAGCTAATACATCTAGATATACATATAATATATACGTATATGTGTATCATACTTCATATTACGCTTATACTTAGATTCTTATAAATGGACGCAAATTCATATTTTTTCATAATGTATGTTATTCTTTTAGAGGAAAAACAGAAACTATCGTTAAGAAACAGAACCATTACAATTAGGATTGACAAATTTAGAGAGCCAGCGAGGACACTCCAAAGTTCAAATAGAAGAACAGTGAAGGCCAAATTTGGCAAGCTCATTGAGCAACTAAGCTCATCTCATAAAGCCAAAATATCTTCCACAATTAAGCCACAAACAACACAAAATTGATGGGCATTGACAAATTTATTATTAGCATCGGACTCCACTAAACTAATCTTCCAGCTAATGCGACACACAAACCTAAACCCTTCACGAATGGATAATCACTCTCCAACCCGAGCCGAGTCCAAAACACTCATATTTTGAAGAGCAAGCCTCATCAACACGAAAAAATATATTTGTTGTCTCATTTACCTGTCACTTTGGTTGTCCCTCTCACATTTTGAATTATTATTTGAGTTTTTAAAAATATTTTAAATAAATATAGATGAGTTGTCAGATTTTTATTGGATGGGACGACTATGAAGATAGCCAAGAGGACATCAGATTTCGATTCCAGCAACACTCCATTATGGTCACCAACAACCCCCTCCCACTGAACTAGAGCTGTCAACATATATTCACAAATGATGCATCAACATTGAGTTTCATACAACCAGCCAATGGAGCACTCCGGCCAATCTGAGCAGAAGGCGAAGAATGTGGAAAGACCTGACTTATCGAATCTGTTACTTACTTTTTCTAAATCTTTCTTTAACCATTCATTAAAATTTCCGTAAATTTTTTTAAATTACTTTTAAAATTTCCTTGAAAAATTTAACCACCATATATTTTTTTCTGCATAAACATGAAATACGATAATGATAAATTAAAAGTACTAATAATTCAACTCATAAAATCATATAAAACCTTTCTTCAATATCTTGGTCCAACGCATAGGTCCACTTTAACAAAAGAAATAGAATATTTAAAAAAAAATAAGTTTTTTAAATCATCAAATTTTATTCTTAGCAAAAACTCAATAGTGGTTAGTCAATTCCTCTCGTCTTTTGTCATCGACACTGCCGCTGCACAACCCACATATATTCATCACATTATTATTTAGAGCAAATTCGTATTGTAGTGAGGTTGTACTCACCTAATACACTCGTTTACAAATCCAAACTACTATGCTTGAAACGCCGGTTTCTCAAGTCTTATAAAATTTCGACATAAGTGACTAATTATATGGTTTGACCTTCGGTTAATCTACTCTTCTTTCAAAAATTACATATCGGATTTCAATATGTTTTTAAAATTACAGTTTGACCCTAAAATTATAATTTCTCAACGAAAATCCTCATTAGCAAAATAAAACAAAATTTGGAAAATTAATTCTATAGGTCAAAACAAACATTTCCCCCCTCTATACCAATATTAGCGTAGATTAGATTAATTTTTTTCTTCAATCCAATGTTATTTTCAATGTCAAATTTCGCAAATGATAAACTTGGTGCCAAATTTGACACCAAGTATAAAATAATGCCAAATTCTGACATTTGAAAATGAGCATTGATTTTCTATTTTTCATCATTTAATGTGAAAATAATTATAATTACAAATTTATATCATAAAAAACCTCTTATATCAAAAAATCATTATTATTACATGTAGTGTTTCTTATTATTTGACTAACATTTGTGGTCTTTAATGAGTTATGCAACTAAATAATAATAAAATAATAAAAATAACATTTAAAATGACACTAGTGCATTAAAGTATTCTACGTTAAATATAATCTTTTAGATCTTTTTTTTATATCAAATTTGACATTGACATTAACATTTATATTGGAGATGAGCCATATTAAAATAATCCTATCCTAAACAAATAAGGAAAATTGTAGTAAATAGTCAAAAAAATTGTTTTTAAATGATAGCATATGTTTCAAAAAATTTTAAAAAATATTACAAATTATATAACAGAAAAGTGTCACACAAAATATTACACATCTGTAAAAATTTGTAAGATATTTTGTAACACTTCAACTTTTACTCATTATTTTTTAAAGTGTTAAACAATATCTTACAAATGTTAACAGATTTGTAAATATTTGTTTGACATTTTTTGTTACAAAATTTTTTACGGTGGCTATTTTTAAAATTTTTGAAAACATGAGCTATTATTTAAAAGACACATGTAATTTTAGTGTATATTTACAACTCACCCTTAAAATAATTCAATCCGATTCTCCTCTAATCACATGCCCAAATATAGCCTCATTGTCTACCAATTTGAATAAGACCTGATTCAAATTTTAAGTTGACATCGAAATGACTATTCAAATATTAATGTTAGACATATCACATTTTCTACAATGTTACGTTACATGACCACTATGTTGTAGTATTATAATTGGGTGGATATTTTATATCTAATTTAAAAGATATTACATACAACATATTATAATATCTCACTTCACTTGTTATGCAGATGGTAATAAAAAATTAGTAAATAGTATCATGTGTTTGGCATGAATATTATTCAAACTTGTGAACTAAGCAAGTTGCATTAAGTATTTCTAAAAACACATGATGATGTTGGCATTTTAACCAAGACTCGGAAGACAATTATCACATGATCCGGTAAAAAATGTGGAAAATATAAAATTAGAGTTATTTATTTTTGTATGGAAAAACGTGGAGATATAGAATCTTGGGTAAATACTAAATACCTAAAACTCATCAAGTCTAGGTGATATTTAATAATATCTCTTTTATTTTCAAAATTTACAAACAGTCCTTGTGTTTACAAAATCAATTCTAAAAATATCTTTATAATCAAATTTGGTTAAATTTGACATGTAAAAAGACACTTTACCCCTAAGCTATAAATATATAGATAAATTTATAACACTGAATTTTTAAAATTTTGATAATGCCTATAATCCCTAAAATTTTATCACATCTAGCCGAAAATTAACAACCATATTTACTACAAATCAACCATCTAAAACATGTGATGAAGCAACCGTGACCCCGACCTCGGCCAACCTAAAAAAAGTGACCCCAACCCTAGATAACCCCTGGCAAAGTGACCCAAAACCTAGCCAAAAATGGTGAAGCAACCTCGATCCCCGACAACCCCAAGCGAAGCCTTCCCAACAGCCAAAAACGACGAAGCAACCTTGATTTCGGCTAACCTCGGCAAAGCGACCCTGACCCCGTCCAATCTCCAATGAAATGAAGCCCAAACCTCGATGCGACCCCGAACCCTAGCACCCATGACTCCAACGACATGACCCAAACTCTCGGTGACCTTTGACCCTTAGCGACTCCTTGACCCCTAAACCCCCACCCCAAGCCCCAATCATCGATCCCTCGAGCCCCAACGACCTCAAACCCCGCCTTATGAAAACCACCTTTTATCGCACTTCAGACTCCTTACCATCCTGAAACCACCCGCCGCCCAGTATAGAGGGAGAAAGAGGAGTGAGTGAGAAAGAGAGAGATTCAAGTTAGGGATTTTAATTAGGATCAGTTAGGTAAATAGCCATTTTGAACTGTGTGTTTTCAAAAAAAGCCACAGTCTCAAAAAATTTAAAAACTAGCCATTATACATTGTAAGAAATTTCTGACAATAACAAAATTACACATGAAATGTGCTGTAAGAAATTTCTGACAGGTGTCAGAAATTTCTGAAAGGGCTAGTTTTTAAATTTTTTAAAACTGTGGCTATTTTTTAAAATTATTTTGTAAACTGTGGCTATTTTCTTAAAATTTCCTTTTAATTATTGATAGTTATTGGGTTGAAATAAAATATTTTGGGGTGATGATTGAAATTTTATAAAACATTGGGAGGTTTCATAGAATTATAAGGTTAACATGTCACTATTGTATGAAATGCAATTTGACCATATGAACACAAATTTAAAGTTAATAATACTTTTGGAATCAATTTTGAAATCACAAATTATTTTTAAAAAATACCTTTTAAAATTGAGTCAGTCAAGTAAATAAATATTTTTTAAAGTGTATTTTTAAAAAATAACCACTATTTCAAAAAATTTAAAAAATAACTAAAAGAAATTATTAAGAAAATAAAAAATCTCACCATAATAAAATTGCGCATAAAATTTATTATAATAAATTTCTTATCAAAATAATTAATTTTTTTAATAATTATTTCCTTAAAATTTAAAAAATATTAAATACCTTTTAAAATTATACTATAAAAAAGGACTAATTCCTTTCAACCATTACATTTTTTCATTTTTTTCAACTTTCCTAATCCTCTAAACCATTCCATTCCATTCTATTTTTTTCAATTATTTTTTTCAACTTTTTAAATCTTTATATAATATCTTTAAATTTCAACAATTCATACCACCTCGAAATTACCAAAGTCAAACATTTTTTACATTATTTTTCCAAACCATTCCAAACTATTTTCAAACTATTTTTTCTATCTCAATAAAAAGGATTGAATGGGCAAAATATCCATCCCAAATAAGGGGTTAAATTTTCCTTTAAATTTAGCCAAAACTCAACATTTTTTCAGGATTCATTCTATAAGCTATTATTATATTAGTATAAGAATGGCACACCTTACGATAAGGTGGGGACATGTGGGGCCACTCATGCCTTCTTTATTCGATGTCCTAATTTGAACTAGTCAACTTGTTACCGTTGTCTTAAGATTCTATATCTCTTTTTCTAATGAGAAATCTCCATACTTTCCCCTCTTCTTTCTAGAAGGCTTTTCTATGTGAAAACTTTTTTTTTCCGATCTATGATCATTGATATGTCAAATCTTTTGTTTCTTTTAGAATTTCTTTTTGTGAGAAAGTATACAAATCCATTTTTAGTAGGACATGGCTACAATGTTTTCTGATTTTTTAGAAACATCCATGTTTCCTATTATGTGGACCGTTGATTACATCTAATGGTTTACAAAGAATGATATATATATATACTTATTAGGATAGAAGTGCATGCATATAGTTGAACTTCAAAGG
Organism: Boehmeria nivea var. tenacissima; assembly: GCA_018132145.1. Classification (NCBI taxonomy): domain Eukaryota; kingdom Viridiplantae; phylum Streptophyta; class Magnoliopsida; order Rosales; family Urticaceae; genus Boehmeria; species Boehmeria nivea. Next base: position 11,014,027 of record CM030874.1, read on the forward strand.
TGCTATTGTTGTCTGACAAGGAAAAAAGTCAAAAAGTTAACAAATGGGCCCCATTTTTTCATGTTCTCTTGACTGTTCTTTATATAATTCATTTATTTTTTCTTCACTTCTCTTTCCTCCCCTCCTCCGCTCCTACTACTTCTGACTCTCTGCTCTCATAACATTCCGTCCAAATTTAATCAAAAGCCATCCTCTCTGAAGAAAAAAAAAACACTAATCAAAGACACAAGAAAAAATTGATTCGTACTCTATTAGTTTCGAGGAAAAAAAAAGACATAAGAAAAGCTATATTCCCGATTACGAAAGAAAATCATGAATATAAAACCAAACCATGAAAGATATAATGCTAAATCAAAACTCAATGCTCAGATGTCAACCGAAATTATTAAGAAAATCATATAAGTTGAAAAGATGGAATAGAGAAGGTCTGTGAGCTCCGACCATAGCCGCCGCAGTGAGAAGTAGTGCCGGATTTTTTCCCGCCGCCAAACGAGATCTACCATGTGTTTGGTTTGGCCATTTTGGCCATTCCATCCCATTTATTGGGATGGAAATGGGATGGAAAAAATAGTTTTAAAAATGGTTTGGAATTGTTTGAAAATGGTTTGTAAAAATGATGTAAGAATGATTTGACTTTGCTGATTTTGAGGTAGTATGAATGGTTGAGATTTAAAGATATTGTATAGGGATTTGGAAAGTTGAAAAAAGTGGTTGAAAAAAAATGAAATGGAATGGAATAGTTAAAGGATTTGAAAAGTTGAAAAAAATGGAATGGAATGGAATGGGAGAAATGGAAGAAACAAACAAGGGGCTAATATAAACTTCGCAGCGGTGCGCCTCGACTTCTCGTCGTGGCATGTTCAACGGATAGGGCGTTTGGGAAGCGAGCACCGACGGGTGGGTAGGGCGGCGGGGAAGAGGAACAGGGCAAGGAACGACTATGGAGGAAAATAGAGCTTTTTTTTTATAAATTTCAATGAAGTTTTTATTTTTGTTATGAGCCAAAAAAGAAACTCTCAAGATTTGATCACCTGTGATAGAGTTTATTTGATTTCAATAAGCCTGATGCCTTGTACACCGTAGGATTTAATCAAACGGTCTAATTTAGGTAACATCAATGTTTCCTAAAAACCGGGAAACATTAAAGTTCGGTCCTTTTTAGTATAGTACAAAAGAAAAGAAATAAAAATTTTGTTAACGGCTATAAACATGGCAACGTTTTGACCTTTTTTTAGGGAAATATTTGATTTTTTCTTTTAAATAAAATCTCAAGATAATGGGGTACATCAACTTCTTCAAGTTCAAAGAATACCGAAAAAAAAAGGGGATTTGCTTTGCTGTTATACACTTTATTTTCAGGAGCTTGAAATTTATACGTTACAAGTCTACTGTTTTGTCTATTTTATTTTTATGAGAAATTATAGTGAATACCTAATTTTTAAAACTTAATGTAAGTTATTACTTAATTTTTTGAAAAATATAATCAATTACCCAAAAAATATAATTACTTACACAGTGGTAAGTGGTGGTAATTCACTTTGTTACCAAAAGCGTGTGCAAGTAATTCACACATTGACTAGAAATTCAATTACTTCAAAATTTTGAGTATTTATTTTTATTGTTATATAAATTCTGAGTATTTGTCCACTTCACCCTATTTTTATTTATTTAAGGGATCCAAGTATCTAATTATTCTTTTATTATTTTTCTCATAAAGTCATTGTCCAAATGAGCTTGTCATTGTCTAATAGAGTCAGGTGCGTTACTCTGAATTTAGTAGAATATTGAAATTGACAATTAGGGATTGGCTTAAAACTAATTTAAAGCACGCATCGACCTCTCTCGAAACGTTTTGCATTAGAAATCAAAAAAAAAAAAAAAAAGATTACGTTCTTTTTGTATTTAGCTACATAGTAAGTCCTTTTTATTTTTTTATTTTTTTATATTGGAAATGATTATTAGCTAAAATAAATAATAATTTGTGTATTTTATATTTGTGTGGTTGCTGTTTTTTATTTTGCTTATTTTTTGTACGCATTTGTATTTGTATCAAGTCCTTGATCAAATCAATATTGATTAACTCCATTTGAAATCTTAATTATTTTGAGTAAAGATTGGATAGCCTACCAAATTTGAATTTTCTGTTGTCTGTGTATCTTCATTTTGGTCAATGGAAGATTATCTATTATTTTATTAATTAATTCCTTATCTAATTTAATAATCAAAGCAATAAGCTCATGAGAGTCATATGACCTTATCTTCCTCATCTATTTTTAGTTGTCCTTATCTTCCTCATGAGAGTCATCACTTAGCACTTACAAACCCTTCATTTACTACAAGTAATGTTCGAGGTTTTAAAATTTATCTATCTCTCTTTTTTTTTTTTCTTTTTTTCTTTTTTATCTCAACACATTGTAGATGTGATTTATCTACATGTTTGACTATAAACAAATTTCTAAAAATAAACTCACTAATTATATGTTAACAAATTACATGCCAATGCCATGTGTGTTTAGGGTAAAAAATTTGGGATGAGTTTTAGAATTCCTTACATTATTTTTATATTTATAGCCATAAAAATTTCATCTTATGCCTCTATAAAATTCACCACCAACAATTACATCTCATGGGAACTAAAATTTAATGATCTTGAAAGTTAAAAGTGCTGGAACTCATCCTCACTTAGAACGACAGATTCAAGAATATAATTCAATGGAGATTAAATCAGATCTTTTAAAAATAATACAAAAATATGAAAATCTCGCAGTGCATCATTGTTCAATCTTTATGTCCAAACCTTACTTGTATGGATTTTCACAAAACATTATACATAGAAACTAATATTCATAAGTTTTATTGGGGGCAAAGATTTAACTTTGAATATATATATATATATATATATATATATAATTGCGAATATGGTAGGGACAAAATAAGAAAAGTCTACAAAATTTAAAGATACAAATTTCAAAAATTCAGTGGAACTAAAAAGTTTATTCTTAAAATTAAACAGCCACACATAGCTGTAGTTCAAAAGTAGACTTGGGCACATACGAAAGATAGAAAATTCTTATGCACTCATATTTAGCATTTAAGTGAATATATAAAAGCACAAGGTTGGAAAGAGATACTAATTAATTGTTGGAAAGTGAATAAATATAGACACTCGATCGTGGCCCAATTATTCCGAGGAAGATAAGATATAATTGTGGTGTGGTTAATCATCCATAATATATTTTCCCATTGGGTAACTGAACTTTTTTATAACCTTAATGAGTTAATGTAGTTGCCTAATTTATTACAAAGCGTTCATGATATGGTCCTTATTTCGTCGGTTACCGGTGGCTTGATTGGATAGACTCAACAAATTCAGATAAAACCATTATGGTGATGCTATATGATAGGTGCACAAAAATGTATTTTCTTAAGTGCTTAACTGTACACATTTATTAAAATTATTAAGGATGTAAATGAATATTTTCATGATTTTTAGTGATTATAATTCTTCCTGGAAAATATTTGTTTTATGTACTTAAACACTATAAATGATTAATTTTTATAAGAAATTACACGATCAATCAAATTATAAAACATATTACGCTCTAAGGCAAATCTATAAGTATTATCACAGTAATTCATTAAACTTAGGTGTCATTTTTTATTAGACTATAATACCCCTAGTATATTGATTTGTATCACTATTTGCATTTGGATCACCCAACTGAATTTTTTTTTCATCTTTTTCGTATTTAATGTTTTTCTCCCCATGATTATAGGATTGGGCAAATCAAAACCAATGATGTTAATTCTAATTCACGTATAATTGCATTCTAATTTTTTCACATATTCAAATTTTAATATTCAAATACAATAAATCCTCTAATATTTAAAGATTGTTAATTAATTATAGATAAAAAAATAATACGCAGTTTTAATTTCAATCTAATTTATTCACATATTCAAATTTTAATATTCATTAATTGTTGCTAAAAAAAATTCGCAGTTAGCAATTTCAATCTAATTTATTCACATATTCAAATTTTAATATTGAAATATGATATTATATATATATTCGCATATACCAAACTGTCACGTTTTTTATTTTGAATATGATATTTCATTTTGAATATATCATAAAAACATGCGTTATTCAATTTTGAATATGATATTTCGTTGTCAATTTTTTGAAATCCCGATGAGATATGGGTTTATTTAAAAAAAATTGAAATCCCCTAAAGTCATTCTGAAAATTAAGATTTACCAAAAAAAAAAAACCCATAAAACAAGTCTTTTTTTTTTAATATTTCAATGTGGATCCAGGTTTTTAGATGGTAGGAGTATTATAGTACTGTAAATAATTAGAGTGAATTTATTTAATATATGTTATAAATAGTGTATTTTTATGTAATATTCACTCTTATTTTGAACGAAATATGTAAATAGCCCTAATCTTTATTTCACTCTATTCTTAGGATTGGAAATTGAAGAGACTTGGGCCAAAAATACCCAAAAGAACACAAAAGGCCCAAAGGAGACACCACCTCAGCAGACCAAGCAGGTCCTGCGCGCTACATTGCCCAATCAATGATCGCGAATGTGTCAAGAATCCTTCAGTGGAGCTCCTTCCCACGCGTAGATGCGCGAGTCTCAGCCATCGAGCGCGTTCTCCCAACGCTATCAGCTCCACGTCTCCGCTTTCTCCACCAGCACGAGTGCACGACACATGGGCCCCGCGCAGCAGACCTCCACCAATCGGGCGCGCCAACTGGTGGAAAAGTGGCAAATTGGTCAACTCTAGCAATTTCTCCGCCAATAAAATGCCGCCAATATTAATTACCAGACGACACGTATCAATATTAATTACCAGATGACACGTATCAAGCACGAATCCGCCAATATTAATTACCAGATGACACGTATCAAGCTCGAGTCAAATATTCATCTCAGCGTGAATTTCAAACTAGAACGGATTATACCGATTTAACCCACCCTTTGCGCCACTCATTCTAATTATTCCATTTCATTTCATTTTTTTACTTTTTTTTTTCAATCCTCCAAACTATTTTAATTTTTTCAATCATTTTTTTCAATTTTCCAAATCCCTATATAATATCTTTAAATCTCAACCATTTATACTATCTCGAAATTTGTAAAGTCAAACTATTTTTCAAACATTTAAAATGGTAAAAAATAATTAGAATGGTTTTCTCAAACACAAGCTAAAGGTCCTAAGATTAGTAGAAATTACCTTATGCATTGTATTTTTCTTTTTCCATTAGTTTCTCTTTTAGTAGTCTCTCTTAAATACTATAAATAAAGATATTGAGTTATTGACTAGAGTTTTTGTACTATTATCTTTACCATAATAATAGATAATTTATTCTCCATAAAATCTCTTGTTTTCTCTCTAGAATTTGTGTGAGAATACATAGGAGGTTAGGCTAAATTCCTAATAATACTAGGGTTTATCTCAATTTCGTAGTCTCTCTGTCCTTATTTTGATTCTAAATTGTGTACTTCAAAGTTAGATTTTTGTTATGAATTAAGTTCTTATTTATTTCTTAAAAATTATATATATTTTTTAATTTTTCATATGAATTTAGTCATGCTTTATTTATGTGATTTTTAGAAAATATTAATTTCAATTAATTTACTTATTTTATGAGTTATTCTTTTACTGCAATATATATTGTCAAATTGATATATTATGGATTTAGGAATTGCGTGTGAATGTTTATTTTGTTTGATTAATCCTCTACTGCGTTATTGTCAATTTTGATATATCGTCGATCTAGGATAATCAATAAAATTTATATTCGCTCTTCTAATTGAAAAAACTTTTTCATAATAAAATACTTTTGCTTAATCTTGGGTTTTTAATGTTATATTTTCCAATTACTTGTTTGGGATGTGAAACTTGTGATTCAGTAATAAATTGGAGTCAAAATTGGTATTAGTTAAACGAAGCAATTGAGTGACTACTGAAGCATTGTTAATTTTTCTCATCGATTGTCTAGCTGATAGTTGATTTCCCTTGTTTCAAAATTTCATTAGTTTTGATCTTTTCATTTTTAAATTTTTAGTTTTGCTTCTTAACATTTGTTTCGAGTATATTGGTTGTTTTTATTTTCACCTCCTAGTGGAGACAACTTCTCTTCCGCTGTGCTACCACAACCGCTTTAGTTATTCCATAATTTGGACGTGTTCAATACATATTACCCTAGACATCATGGGCATTCATAATAAATTAGTCTAATTCTATTTTTATTTTTAGCAAGATAATTATTTAATTTCAAATTTTAGTTTCAACGAGTCAATTTCTTAGTTTCCTTTTCCGGCTTTTAGAAAAAATTTGTAATGAAAAGAATGTGAATGATGATTAGCAAAATTTATTTGAATATTTTTGTAATATTTTAGACCATTTGCTTCGTATTTTTAGCCTATATAAAGGCTTACAATAAAATATTCGGAAATTTTATAGCCCATCTATGTTATTTAGAAATTGAGAGTTTCTTCTTTAGATCTTTCTATCACTTTTATCAAACTTGTAAAGGTTAATATTTTATGGTGTTCAAAACTAGACTTATCAATGTAAATTTTGCAGCAATTTATGGCATCCATTGTTCCATGACTTATCAACTATTTTCTATCCACATTATGTCATCTTCTTAATACCGAGGGCTTTGTGCTTTATTATAAGCATTAGGTCGAGATCTCCACTCAAATTTGATAGTGAAGTTTGCATCTCGTTTGGTAGCCTATGTGCATGTTGGTAACAAAATTTCAAATTGCTACACCCCTCATTCTGTCCAATTTAATCAAAATTTGAACTTTTGTTACGATACGAACTAATTTGCAAAATTTTATAAATTCAAGGTGTAAATTGCTATGAAAAAAAGTTCTGAGGTTAACTTACCAAAATATGATAAGTTCATGGACCATTAATGCCAATTATTATTATTATTATTATTATTATTATTATTTTCTTAATTTTTGAGTTCATTAAGAGTAAAGAGAAAAAAGAATGCTTATTTGGTAAATATGTGTTAAATAAGAGATGTTAAAAAAATAATTTTAAATAATAGTGAATCGTTCAAATGATTTAATTATGTGGTTTGTAGCTAAATGATCTAATTTTAGAATCTATTCAAAAAAATATCCATAACTTTTTAAAATTAGGTGAATAGCCCGTTTTTGGTAAGTAGACAAAATAGTATAGTAATCGGATGAAATTAGGGGTGCAATTTTGGAATTCCATGGAATTCCATGGAATAAATAGTGCATTCCATGGAATGCACTATTTATTCCATGGAATTCTATGGAATGAATTCATGGAATAATCATGGAATAAATAGTGCAATAGTCGGGTAAAATCTGGGTAATTACCCGGATTTTTTTTAAAAAATTAATTTTTTTTTGTCATGATTAAAAAATATTGTGGAATATATAATTTATCCGGGTAAAAATCGGGCAAAAAGTATTCCAAAATTTTTTCGGGTAAATCCCGGGTAAAAAGCATTCCAAATTTTTTTTTAATTCCGGGTAATTTTCGGGTATATACCCGGATTTACTATCCGGGTAATACCCGGATTTTACCCGGTAATTCCATCGGGTAAAATTTTACCCGGTTACTATTCATTCCATATTTGCATGCCTAGATGAAATACCAGTCATTTTTAACTTGAATTTTATCTATTTATCATGATAATTTATTTGTTTACCCAATTTTTTTTTTGGATATATCGATTATTTATCATAATAAGTGAACAAAATTCAAGTTAAAAATGATTAATATTTTATCCGTTACTGTAATATTTTGTCTATTTACTTAAAACGAATGATTCATCTAATTTTAAAAAATTATGAATATTTTTTGAATATGATCTAAAAAATGTGGCAAAATTTCCCTTTTAATTATTGGGGCGACATACTTTGTTATGTGTCACTGGTATGACCATTTCTCATTATAGACTGCAAGAGGGATGAAAGTGTAACTAATCCTCTAAGCAGCGAGAGCATGTCTAATTTCTAAAATTACGTTTTACATTTCTCAGTTTCTAACTTTATAAAAAAAAAAAAAAAAAAAAAGCGTTACTGAACACGCAGAGGCAAAGAATCCCAGTCAGAGCGAGAGAGAGAGAGAGAGAATGGAGGAGAGAGAAGACTTGAAGTCCATGGTGCCATTGTTGCCTGTGGTTGTACGGCCGGAGTCGGGGCTGTTCTGGCCTTCGCAAGCCGTTGACATCCTCAAGTCTCTCTCCAGAGGCCCTTCTCACAGCCGCCTGGCCTCCGGCGACCTTCTCTCCGCCGCCATTTCCGACCTCAGACGCTCTCTCTCCCTCTCCTCCGACACCCTCGCTCCTTATGCTCTCCGAGGTTACTCTCTCTTCTTCGACCAGGTAAATTCATAATCATGTTCGACCAGTGATATTCAAAGATAGGTTTTAGGAGAATTCACTAGTAGTTGAATTTTATTTAATTGGTAATTGATTTGGAAAATTGCTTTTGATTGGGAAGTTTGGCTATTTTCATTGCTGTTGTGTGCATATCAGTGAGTATGCTTGTTCTTAAATCTTAAGGAATCTGAAAAACCCATTTTGGTTGGTTACTGAAAGTAATCTGTTAAACCCAAGAATCAAGGAACAGCTTTGAGTGTTGGAATGATTGTGTGTATCAGTGAGAATTGTTATTTCTTCAGGACTCTGAAAATTCAAGGAAAAAAGAAACAAGAGGATAATTATAGTAAACATTCTCGTTTCTCCCAGTATTTGAAATCAAGGTTTAAATTATAGTAAAGTGTTCGAACCCAAGAATAAAAAACAAAGCATAAGTGTTTTTAGTCGATGCTCGAGTCAGCCAGATTGAGCATCCTCAATGTCTTCTGAGAATCTGAAAACCCGGTTTTGTGTAATGTGTAGTTGATATCGCGGGAGGCATCCAGTAGATGGTTTGAAGACATTGTTCCGGCATTGGCGAATTTACTATTGCGGCTACCCTCTTTGTTAGAATCTCACTATCGGAGTGCGGTTAGCGTTATCAATGGAGTCGAAGCCAAATTTGGTCTCCGCCTTCTCAGTTCACAAGAAGCCGGTACGGTGCTCCTCAGCCAGGTATCTGTTTATTGTTGAATTTCTCATGTGTTTTGTCATTTGATGCTGAGTGGCACAACTAGATCTGGAGTTTTTCTCCTTTTAAACATACTATTTTGGAAGATTGAGAGTAAGAGACATATTTGTTACTTCAAAAGATGCCATTTCTGTACTTCCATACTGGAACTATACTAGATTTCTGATTGATTTGTAGACCAGATCATGCTTTCTCTATGTATACGTCTCCATTGACCTTGTTGAAAGTGGTGTTTGATTAATGGGAAGCTCTTACTAAGATGGTTTGTCATGTCCATAGTTTTCTGATTAGTAGTTCACAAAGCTCGTGCAACGATAAACACTCTATTTTAGCTTCCAAATTTATTCTTATAAATGCCACTAGGTTGTTCCGTGCTTTGAAATTGTTTATGCCTTCTTAGACTGTATTATTTTATTTTTTTTAAATGCTTGTGTGGCATTTACGCCTCTGTTTGATTTAATTGGGCTATTCTATCTTTGTTGCATTTCAGGAATTGATTGGTGCACTACTAGTATGCTCTTTCTTTTGTTTGTTCCCGGTCACTGGCAGAGGTCGCAAACATCTTCCAACGATCAACTTTGATTATTTGTTTGCGTATGTGACCTTAACTTATTTGATGGGGATACGGATACACTCCTGATCAATCCCTGTGTTGATAGAGATGTAGCAATGAAGTGATAAATTAATGATTGCATAAGAATATCTTTTCCATTATAATAGAAGATTTTCTATCAGTAAAATACTTCTATAATACGAGACAAGATGCACTTTTATAAAGTCTCTGTACAATATTCATGACAGTTTTAGGCAGTTAGACCAACTAGACATTTATTTAATTATGGAGAAATGTATTTTTACATAAGAATAAAATTTGCTTGCCAACGGTTAATACCATGGGATGGACAGATAGTTTTGCATCTTTGGGAAGTAATTAGTCTCCTGAACAACTAAGTCATTTATTTTTTCATTTGAGGACCAATAATTTGTATGCCTAATATTATTTAATTGGTTGAATATCTTTGCATTTTCATTCTTAAAAAAAATTATTCTCAGATCTTAGAATACAGTATCCGACTTTTGTACGTCTGCAGGGGTCTATGTGCAAGTTCTAATCAAAACCAGAAGAGTAAGATAAAGTGCATAATACACTATTTTGAAAAAATATGTGCATGTATGCCTCTGGGATCGGTGTCATTTGAGCGAAAGGTTCTTCCTCTAGAGCATCGCCCTTTATGTATTTCATACCCAGATGATAGTTTCTGGAGCAGCTCTTCGGTTCCTTTGTGCCAATTCGAGGTAATAAAAGGAAAAGAAAAAAAAAGTACATATAGGGATGTTGATAGGACAAAGAGTCATAAACAGATGAACCACCATAATGTGAAATACTGTATATTCACTTCCCTTGTCTCCCTGATTACGCAGGCTCACAGTTCAGGATTGATAGAAGATCAACCTAGGGAAGCTCTAGAAGTGGATTTTGCGAACGCGTATTTTGGAGGTGGTGCTCTTCACAGGGGCTGTGTACAGGTCTGCTTAATAGAATGAGAAAATAATGCACTTTGCAAACATCTCTGTTACATGCCTACTATTATCTGTTGCAGTCTTGGTTGCTTTATAGACTCATATATGGAAGACCATAGTCTTCTTGAATCTGAAACATTTTTGTGTAATAATTTCATGTAGGAAGAGATTCGTTTTATGATCAATCCTGAATTAATTGCTGGAATGCTTTTCTTGCCCGCCTTAGCAGAAAATGAGTCCATAGAAGTTGTTGGTCCTGAAAGATTTTCAAAATATACGGGGTTAGAATTTATGTCCTATCTCACACGTTTGTACTTTCCTTTGAATCAAGTATGAATTGCTTAATTGGCAAGAGATAGGATATATATATATTTTTTTAAAATATATTATATCTATTGTCTTGGAGCTCATAGTTCAGAGTTCTATAACTTTCTTAAATAAGATTATAGTTCTACCATAATTTGTCGGACTTCTTGGTAACTTTTATAGATATCAAATCTCTTAGTATGTTGTGGTTTTAGTGCTACAAGATACTCGATTGTATTCAAGTATGTGAAGCTTTGATTTCACTCCTTTTATCTTTGCAATCTCTCTCAACTGTAGGTATGCTTCTTCATTTTGCTTTATTGGTGACTATGCGGACAAAAGTGATATGGACTCTCTTGGAAGACGAAAGACCAGAATCGTTGCAATTGATGCATTATGCTGCCCGGGGCTGGGACAGTACAGACTCAAGAACCTTGTCCGGTATGTTATTGTCCGGTATCTTGTGCAATGAAAGTTTATCAAAAGCAGCATGCCATGGTTCATCGGCGGAAACTCAGCTACTTCTGTTTAGATTACCTGTATTTTTTAGGCATGAATACTGAATTAGTGTCTCAATTTCCTTTATTGCACCAGCGTCCATGTGCTCCTCCAACTTATAACTCCTAGCCTTAATGTAGCAGTTTTTAATATTTCTCATCAAACCGATGAAATATGATGTAACAAAACAGGATTCAAAGGTTCTTAGTCACATGTCCTTAAGATAAATTTTTTCCCAAATTTGCTAGGTTTAATGGGCCCAATACTTGTTACTACTCAGCTCTACGTCTCTTCTCCTGACAAATTGGTGGTCTATAAATACAGTCTTAATGTTTTTCACCCTCTGTTTCTCTAGGAGATTATCTTAGTGTTTTTGTTCTGTGAAGTTGCTTTTCTATATTTGAGAACATTGAATAACTCTCGTTTTTATATTAATTTAGTTATCTGTTTTGTGGGCAGAAAACTTAATGTTTATTATTTGTTGGTTTCAACAGGGAATGTAATAAAGCTTTTTGCGGCTTTATTGACCAATCCAAGTATCAGCAATACACTAGACTATATCTCAAGAATGGGCTTCAAGGAGGTCAGCATGACCTAGATGTTGAAGACCCCAATGGCAAAGTAGTATGTTCTAGCTTTTTCTCTGTCGATTCTTAGCACACATCTAAAGAGAATAGTGCAATATTGTAGTAATTTCACATAGTTGTCACTTGTCAACTCTATGTTTAGAACTTGCTTAATGAATGTGGATAGACTCAAGTACTGTAAGCGAAGCTGTGCAGCAAATCCAAGCTCGGGTTGACTGCTGTCAGGGATTTTCAAGTTATGCCCTTTTTTTCTAGCCTTACTGGATTCAATGGAAGTAAATATAAAGGCCATCTCTTAGATATATTCCCTATATATATGTGTGTGTGTGTGTGCGCGCGCGCTATATGTTCGCTGCAAGGATTTATCCCCTAGTTGATCAAGCGAATTATCTCCTTTTTATTTTACAACTAATAAAATCTGAAAAAAGTACAACGAACTAAAGTGAGGGAAGTTAATGGCATCATTTTCATAGAGTTTTTGTAAAAGAAAAATGTACAGAATATTTCTCTCTCTCCTTTTAGAAGTTTATCAATTTGTGCTCAATTGCTCATGTGTAGATCGGTTGGTTTTTCAACTATGCCCTGATGAAAGTTCTCTTCGCACTTGCATTGAGAACTCGTCTTTTATTTAGCCTTTTGGCTTGGATTTTGCTAATTTTTTATTCTCATCTTTTTCCTCTTGAAAGGTGAATGAAGCAACCTCAGCTTCTGTAGAAACTTATGGAGGAGAATATGCAAAGCCAGGGACAAAAAATTCTCGAGGGACAGGTGATCAGTCTCTTGTCAATGAAAACAACGTCGGGGTAGCTACAGGAAATTGGGGATGCGGTGCTTTTGGGGGAGATCCTGAACTTAAGACCATAATACAATGGCTTGCAGCTTCGCAGGTAGCTTTATTTCTCAACATTTGGGGGGAAAAAGTGGCATTTTAGGTAGCTTATGTTCATGAATTTCACGTGAAACCATCTTCAGCCATTGTCAAAAAGAAGAAACAAGACGTCTCTGGACTTTTCGGAGAACGTGGTTTTCTAGGGTCTTTTAAAAGGAGTGGAAGTTTGATGTACATTATTTGACAATATATTACTGATAATTATCTATCTCATATAGTTTCTTTCGTCACTGCTCTTAAATTTGTCTAAACTAACCGTGATTATATTTTTTTTTTTTCTCTTTTCAGGCACTTAGACCTTTTGTTTCCTACTACACATTTGATGAGCCTGCATTGCGAAAGATCGACCAGGTATTTTACATTACTTTATATCATCATATTCATTCTACTCTTCTCTTTTATTATTATTATTATTGGCTGGAATTGCTTGAAAATAGCGTTTTGGCTTTGTCATTGGGTTCCTGCAATTTCTGTGGAGACAAACTAGCTCATTAATAACAATTTTGCATCTGAAAAAAATAAGAGAAGTGATCTACTCATACGTATCAACAGTTTTACTCTTACTGAATTTGATAAGTTAAAAATGGTGATCCATCTCTAATTTCCTATGACTATCCTGAAATATTATATTTTCTAATCGCCAATTGAATTCAATCTTCTTGGTACTTTCATCTGTCAATTTTAAAATTTTCTGATACTTTCTGTGCCTAAATTACCTATATTTTTTCCCACACCTTTCAACATGTCCTGCGCTTTGGAATTGAGTGCGACTTTTACACTTCTTTTTTACATGGCCGACGAATTAGGTGACGGAATGGATTCGTTCACATGAATGGACTGTCGGTGATCTCTGGAATATGCTCATCGAATACTCGCGGCAGAGACTTGAAGGACAATTGAATGTTGGCTTCTTCACTTGGCTTCTTCCGTCCCTACCGAGTAGCTGTGGCTACTGAGATAAAAGTTACCTTCAAAGGAGCCATCGCTGCATTATTTTTGTTATTACTATGTAAACAAAGTTCAGAGTTGTAAAAACATTAGCCATAAATTTGTAGTTGGTACTCTACACCGTCATTGTTTATAATTTAGGATAGAAGAAATTCTTCTTTTCTCTCCTTATAGTTTATTGAATTTTTTTTTTAATGGAGAAGTATATGGCAATTCTTGGTCCATGTTTCAAAGATATGGCCAAAGTTTTCAAACTATTACATAAGAGTAACGACATAGAGGTAAACGTACATCATCATATAGTTAAGAAAATGATTAATTTCTTAATTAATCTAAATATTGGTTAATTTCTTAAAAAAAAATCATTCGAAAAATGACTATTTAATTAATTTATATTTTAGAAGTAATTTAAACAATTCGAACTTATGCGAAACAGGCAATTTCTAGATAATGGGAAAAAACAAGGACGCCGAAGTTCCATATGGTAAGCGGCCGAAGTAGAATCGTTTGCAGCAGCTCTAAATTGAAAACACATATAAAATAGCAGAAGTATGATAGTATGTTGTTTTAATCAATTTGATTGATTAATTGCATTTATGCGTGCATAAGTAATTAATATTTAAAACTGCATGCTTTTGAATTCAATCCCTTATTACCGTACGTTTGCTACACCTAATTAGATTGAATAAGATTGAATTATATACGTGAGATTGAGTTGGATATGATTAAAATTGAATTGTACTTACTACTATTCTCCAGTGTTTTGAGTATATTATATTAGATTGGATATAATATTTATTTTAAAATTTAAAAAACTACTTAATTAATCAATTATGAAATCTTTTTTTTACTTTTTTATTCATAAATAAAATAATCAATTAAAGGAGTGGGAGTTCATATTTTTTGGTTATATCTTATGTAATCTCCCACATTTAAATGATTGTTTTGAGAGGAGTTGGATATGATAAGACAAACTACTCTGGTTGTTTTGATTATTCCCTAAAGTTTACATTAGAAATATGGAGTAGAAATAAAGGGAACACATCACTTGGACATAAATTATTAAGTGACATAAAAAATGGCTTCATTTTGAAATTCTCTTTTTATTTTTATTTATTTATTTTTTTGTTCCTTTAATGAAGTTTTTATTTAGCCAAAAAATAAATAAAATAAATAAAATCCCCCACTTTTAAATGATATGAAGTAATCCTACTCACATGAGAACTATATTTTAAGGGAAATTTGAATAATTTTATTCACTTTCTACACCAAACGCAACATAAGAACTTTATAGTTCCAACCCAATGTAATCTCATGTTATATCCTACCTACCAAACACACTCTAAGTCAAAAATAATTTTATCTAGTCTTGACCCACCTCTTACTACAAAAAAAAGAAAGAAAAAAAAAAACCCTGATGTGCCAAACTACAATATTTTCCTGTACGAGGGAAATATCGATGTTGCAAAATGCAGCAAATATCATTGGATGAAAAAAAAAAAAAAAAAAAACTGCTTAAGAATTATAGTTGTCCCTTGCTGGCCGTCTTTAGCGTTTGATGGCATGTTTATCTGATATTGTTATGTTTTTTAATTGCCCAATTGAATTATACTATATAAGGTAATAAGGACAGAAAAAAAAGGGCAAACCATACCAGCAAGAGACGCATTGTTTTGGATAATTACGCTTGTTTACAAGTCCACTATTCGACTGTACTATTCTATCTCCTCAAACTGCTATTATCTCCTCATTTATTGTTTCCTTCTAACTTATTGCTTATAACACAAGAAAAAATGTAAAAAGGAATGACCAGAAGAGATGATGACCATATGATTCTTATCTAAATATTTTGTCAAACTTTTGAGTATAATCGCGATTCATTTGGAGTTTCGCTTTGTCATCCGGGCCTCGGGACCTCTTCACTTTCTTTTGCCGATAGTCCATTCCAAGTACCTCTCAACAATGTCTAGGCCACAGAGCTCCTTCACGACGGGCATAGTTGCAGGAACTTCCAGCTGGAATGTCGGATCATATCTATCTGCGCTGCTCCATGAACGAAGCTGCTCTCGGGCGGCTATGATGGCGGCTCTTGTCGCACAATGCACAGAACTCGCCAGGAGTAACGGAGGCTCACCAGAAGCTGCAACAGAAACATGTTTTGGTTTATCAGCTTGTTGGCACATGATCTATATATCTAATATAAATATACAGCAAATAAGATCGATTGGAACAACAAAAAATGTACACGTCAGGAAAAAAATTACTTCTAATTGCGACACTATTCTGAGTGCATATGCAAGACCTGATTTCCACACAAATCGGGACAAGAAATCAGTTATACTCAAGTCTAGCAAATCATATTTTGCTAAGTGTTTACGGATCTTTGGAGCTAATATAGCTGATAAACGATAATGATACATAACCCAATACAATGTTAAGCAAGTGTAGGTATACATGTATAGGTATAGGTATACGCGTGCATGAGAAAATAGAAATGAATGGATAGGTATACACGTGCAGACGGTGCGGGGTGTTGCTATATCAACTTGCGTGATTAGTGAAGTGAAGAGACATGCCTTTCGAAGAGAGAACGCGTTCCTTGTGATGTCCGCTGTTGAGGACTTCGACATTGAACTGTTTGGGAATGGTGTCCAATGAAGGAATCTTGTATGTCCACGTACTGTCGGAAATTACAAGGCCACTGGAATCTGTCAGGTATTCTTCAAGCATGAAAAACCCAATTCCTTGTACAAAAGCCCCCTCAATCTGCAACACCACCAATCAGCTCATATATAAATACTCAAGTCAATCATCAATTAGCTGATATATAAATACTCAAGTCACTCATTCTGTTGCTAACATGGTAATTCAATAACAAATCATACTTGTTTCAACCAGAAGAAAAGGAAAGATATTGCCTTGCTAAAAAAGAAGACTACGAGGAAAGGAAAAAAGTGAGAATTATACCATAATGAATTTATTTCACTTAAATGAAACTAGTGGAGTTCTCTGTTATAGAAAAGTAATTTTTGAAAAGCTCTAACTGACCACCATTGATACCTAAAAAAAACTGAGAGTTATATTACCCTTTCCTGCATTTCTACTTCTGATAACCAAAAATGGAAAGGATGCACATTTACTCTTCCTTGTAGTTTCAACTTTTAGGAAATATATTTCTCTAAACAGTTACATTTTCACACTGGAGTGGAATTTTTTTATTTGTACATGCTATATGAGGCTCACCTGTCCCAGATCCACGGCAGGGTTGAGACTCTGTCCACAGTCATAAATGATATCAACTTGTAAAATTGTAGTCTCTCCAGTCAGAAGATTCACTTCAACCTGGAAAGATAAAGAAGACTAATTCAGATAATTATACACAGTTATGATAACCTTATGCTCGTTGAAGATTTACAAATAGTTATAGCTTTAGCTGAACGGAACTGGTTGAACAAAATGCTGCAATGAAAACATAAAGGTGTGTCAGAAGACTTGCCTCGCTCACTGCTGCGCCATAGTTTAGGTATCGCATGGAAGAAAAATCAGGTACATAAAGAGAACTTGCCGACAAGTTCACCAATTGACCCTGTACCAGAGATGGAAAAATATCATGAATCAAATACAAAGCAACTCTAAAATGCCAAAAAAAATTAATGTAATTCCAAGCCCAGAAACAAGTAAATCCATTTCCATCTTGTCTGCTAAAAGGATAACTTTTGGGGGGCATTTGAAGGCGCTTGGAAGTTAAAAAGTTGTACCGAAAATGATTTATTAAAAATATTATCAAACAGTACATTAGTTGCTTCTGATGTGAGAAGTTCACAACCATACCTGAGCAATAAGAGTCTCCCATTTGACGGGGCCCATTTGCTTCTCCAAATTTTCCTTCAGAGGAGTCAATCTCTCAACCAGGGTATTGCAACACAGCCGTACTGCCTCACAGCTTGCTTCGGAGGTAGTGCTCCCAGCAGTAAAGCCCCCTTGAATCAAGCTCAATGTATCGGCCTGTATGACCCGTACTTTGTCCAAAAGGTTTTCAGTTCCATCACAACCGATTGAACTGAGAACAAAAGCGGCCATCTGTTTGACCTTTGTCCAAAGCCCCTGCCCGAGCTCAATTCCCCCTACTTCAACAACTACTGATCCATCGGATAGAATGCTGACTTTCCCCGGAGTTGCTCTCAGTACCACTTCATGCACAATCGGTACTCTAGATATTCCCCTTTTGACCCATCTATTGTTCCTATTGAATTCAGCCACAAACTGAGCCCTTTGCCCAAAACTTGTAGTCACACTCAACTTATCCCATATTGAAGGCAAAGTATACTCCTGGGCTTCTCCGGCACTGTCGTCGTAAAAAAAGTCGAGGCTGTTGAACGTGTGAAGATTTCGGCGCCTGACAGAATCAACTTCCATTGAAAGGAAAGACGCAACATGCTCAATTATCGCTTCGGCTATAAACGATCCCTGAACCTCCCCGGGGGCCCGCATTGCAGACTTGCTTGAGTGGTTTGTTTTGCAGACCTTTATGTCAAAAGATAGAGCGCCCCAGTCGTACTTCTTAAGTGCGCCCATCATATTTGAAGGCATTATTGGGCTAATATCTGGTGAGATGCCTGCATTTATGAGTATTTCTAATTCTAAAGCTGTAATCTTTCCATCAGACTTGAATCCGACACTATAAGTTATTTTCATGGGATGCCGTCCTCCCGCCATTATCATATCAGTCTTGCGATTGACATATATCCTGACAGGGCGCTGTAGCTTATATGCTGCAAGAGCACATGCTGTTGCAACCTAAATGATCAGAAAACCAATCAAATGGCTTTTAAAAAAACTACCGAGAATAGACATAGAAAAGGAGGGGAAAACAATGGTACATGAGTGACGGGAAGGGAAACCAAAAGAAGGAGATTAGCATGAGCCTTGAGGTGAAATAAAAGGTCTAATTGAGAACTTACAGGCATTGCTTTTATGGCCTTGCCACCAAATCCACCTCCAACCCTTCTCGTGATAACACGGACATTATGTTCAGGTACACCCAAACAGCTTGCAATGGTAGCGTGTGCATATTCAGGACACTGACATGAACTATAAACCACCATGCAATTTTCCTCATCTGGTACGGCGAGGGCGCTTTGCGTCTCCATGTAGAAATAGTATTGTGAACCAAGTTTGATCTGAAAATCATTATAATTACAGCCCACACGAGACAGTAGTTTACGAATGACTATGCAAAATTGCTAAATTTATGGTGAATGTGAAATTGCTCTTTTTTACTATTTTACACTCACTTTCCCGCTCTCACCCATGTATGCGCGTGTGTTTACTATAAAGTATAAATACATTATGGAATCAAATGAAGAGGCTGAAATGAAGAATTTTGAATAAATTATAGGTACCTCAGCAGAAATAATCTTGTGATCGGCTTCAGCCATTCCTTTCGATGCATCGCCAACCTGTTTTGGCGTTATGAAAGGAGGGACATCAAAGAAACTAGATCTTTCAACTGCCTCTTCAACAGATAAAATTGGCGGCTCTAGATCTTCCACTCCATAATCGACCACCGCTAACTTTGCAGCCACATCTGCATGCTTCTGTGTATCCGCAACCTAATAAAGTAGTTACCATAAAAATCAAATAGAAACCCCATTAAAAAATTTGTTAAGAAAAATACACCTAATAAAGCAAATATTTACTCAAATTTAAAGTCGCGTTGACCATAAGACACTATACTCTTAGATGATATCATTCAAGCAGGGAATTACCACAAGGGCAATACGCTGACCAGCACATTGGGTCACCTCATCAGCGAACAGAGATTCAACGCCAAAAATGGTCTTAGACCCCACATTTGCGCCAATTTCAGGAATGTCTCTAAAAGTAATGACTTCAACAACGCCATCTGGTCGTTCTTTAGACTTGAACGCTATATTCTTAATTCGAGCAAAGGGTTCAGTGCTATAGATGAACGATCCGTATAAGCAATTCATTGGCGAAGGCATATCATCTACATACACAGCTTCACCTACACAAATGATCAGCATGAACGAGAACATAAATTAGTCATCAACACAACACAGAGAGGAAGAAAAAAAAAACAAAGAAATAAGTGGGTCATTGAATTAGTTATGAAGGATCATGAGAGCCTTCAGTTACAAGTCGTACAAAAATAACACCTGTCTTGGTTGCTTAACAATCAATAATTCATATTAACAAGAAACAAGAATTCAACACTAGCTCAGTACCAAAAAGTGCAAGTGAAAGTGATGTAATGTCTAATGTCTTATTAGAAATGACTTCATGTCTAAGAATAGGGACTATAATTAAATTAGAATCTTGCATGAAGTTAGAGAGGTGACGGATTTTAACAACAAATGAAGACAAATGCAACTTGATTTTTGTAATGTTCTACTTTTGTTACTTTAGTGCATCTTGTCAAATGTCAAGTAGAGATTTTGTTATAACAATCTAGTACACGAACCAGATGCTTGAATGCTTGCTCCAGATTTTAGAATTGATTCCCCAACTGGATAATACTCTTTGCTCGATCCAATAACCTGCTTCCCAGATGATAATAACACATCTTGAACCTTTCCGTTACGAGGCTGATTATGATTCTTGCCTAATTTGGAAACCTCGGCCAACAAAGCATGTCTATTGCTCTCCAATAAACAGTTAGTAGTTTCAACTGTACTTTCAATGAAAGGGCTAAAAAACTTGAAAAGAAAACCCACAGCCAAGCTTGACCTATAAGCAGGACTTGTCGTGCCTTCTTCAGGAACAACAGTGGCTCTAATAAGTTTAGAAGCTTCATATAGAACTTCAAGGTTAAGAGTTTTTCCAGTCAAAAACTCCTCGGCCTTTCTTGCTCTTATTGCGTGTTTCGTTCCGTAAGCACCAAAGGCCAAACGACAGCTATTCACTACAGTACCATTCGACGACTCACAACGAGAAACTTCGGCCAAGAAAGCGGCATTTAAATAAGGCAATGCATTTCCTAAAGGTCTTGGGGCGGCTCGATAAGTTTCAAACAGCAACATAGAATTTTCTTCTTTACTTGCTTCCCAATTTGGAATATTAACATTTACAAGTACGCTACTAAAATCTAGTGGTGGTCTTTCTAGAAACTCCTCCAATGTAATCTTTTCAAATCCGGGACCGCTCATCACCTCTACCACAGAATCCACAGCAAGGAGTATCGTAGCGAGATCTGAAGGAAAAGACTTCCTTTGTGCCATCACCAAATTCCCTCCAATGCTAGCTGTGTTTCTGATGAACCTTGAAGCAATTTTCTCCATATGGTCGGAAAGTTTCTGAAACACCGTCGCGTCTCTCGAGAGGTGTTTACCTTCACCGCCTCTCTCTAAAGCCACAATAACCTTGGAGATTGTCACAGCTGCTCCAATTTCAAACCCTGTTGTATCCATCCTGATCATCGAGAGTTCAGGCATGTACTTGAGATCAATGTATCTATCATAGTTCTCTATGTCCTTGTAATAACCCGTTCCCGTGTTTCCAACTACTAATTTCGTCCGACTCTCTTCTCCCAAATCATGGACTTTTAATAGGTTCTTTAGCTCCTTAACATTAAAAGGAGAGAACCACTTGTGTCTTTCGAAATCTAAAGGGACGGCAGACCTTATTTCGCTTTTCAAAAACTCAGGAAATGTGCAGATATCATTGGTGTGGTCATAAAATGGTAACCTATTTACCTTCACTTCCTTACTATCTTCCTTCCTCCAAAAGGAATTGAAACCCAAATCCTCGATATCAACATCGGCTGCGAAACTCTTGCAAGCATCAGCAATGGACCGATACCCAGTACAGCGACAGAGATTTCCGGCAACAGCCTTTTCTGCCTCGGAAACGGTCATCTTCGAGAAGCCAGAAGGAGGTTCCGATCGATTCGTTTTCTTGGCGTTGGCAAGGGCTGAAAAGAGCGAAACACACATTCCGGGAGTACAAAAGCCGCACTGAGAAGCATGGAAACTAGTGAACCTCTGGTGGATCGGGTGGAACCCATCTTTGAAGTTTCCAAGACCCTCGGACGTCGTAATCGAACATCTGTTCACACTGCAAAGAGGCGTAAGACACGAACTTACGGTAAAATCCTCAACTTTGTCACTCACCGGATCATACTTGGATAGCAACACAACACAAGCACCACAGCCACCTGAAACCATAGATTTGATAGTACTTCAATCAATATACTAAATGAGACGGAGAATTTAACTAGAGATAACATAATTACTAACAAGTTTCAATAATAAATTACCATTCAATGATCACAAGATTATGACTTATCCTAAAGAATTTCGTTCTTAAAAGAAAACTCTTTTTCAGTTATTGGATAATGACATAGCACAAGACAAGCTATTCTCTGCCCAAGTATAGTCCTCCTATTGTGTCTCTTGAGACAAAAAAAAAAAAGTGATATCCTTTTCACCACATTGGAGTGCAAAAATCCAATACTGATTCCAATTGCATTGTCAAGCATCATATTTGTTATATCAGCTCCGTAAACGGTATATATATATATACATAAAAAATAAAATAAAAAAGTTTATAAAGTTCAAATTATTTCATTCAACAAACAATTGTTGTATCCACTTATCACTCAACAACAACAAAGGAGTAAAACCCAAGTCCCAGATTCCGCTAGAATCATCATCACCATATAGCACAGCCACACAATCAACAAATAAATAAATAACCTTTATCCCAGATTCCACTACAATCATCATCACCACATAGCACAGTCACACAATAAATAAATAAAGAAATAACCTTTATCCCAGATTCCACCACAATCATCATCATCATCATATAGCACAGTCACACGATAAATAAACAACCTTTATCCGCCAAACAAAAAACCCACATGGAAAAGGACAGGAAAAACACTTACAAGAAAAAAAAAAAAAGAGAAAAAAGCAAAACCCACAAATACATACATATATATATATGTATATATATATATACCTTCACCACAGGCGAGCTTGGCACTCTTGAAGCGAGTGCGAGAACGCAAGAATTCGAGCAGAGTTGTGGAAGGGTCGAGAGTGAGAGGAAGCTCGAACCTCTCTCCATTAACAGCGAAGAGCAAACCAGAGACAGAACCGCTTCGTGATCCTTTTGTCTCAACCATTGTTTGACTAAAGACAAAGTTGGAGCTCCAGTTCAGATTTCAGATCATTTTTTATATTGTTTACTTTTCTTTTGGGGCCCACTAGAGTAGACTAGAATATGATGCAACGTGATCTTCATTTTTTTTTTTTGGTTCCTCATTTTTCTGGCAAAAGTTGCTTTCAGACAGTGGAAAAGGATATCCAAGTCCAACTAGATGATGCCATTTAAGCAAAGTCCTGTCTAGCTGATGCCTGATAGGCAGTACTGAGCAACGTCCTCTTTAGTTTTGGAAAAGGTACTCTCAATAGGTTTGGAAAATGACACATCTAATTTTTAGAAGAGATTTTTAAGGATTTAGTCAAATTTTTGATAATTTTTTTAAGAATTAGCCACAGTTTTACGAATTTAAGGAATTAGTCATTTTTGTTATGTAACAATTTTTATTACACGTGTAATAAATTTTGTTACCCGAGTAATAAATTTTGTTACGCCCAGTAACAATTTTTGTTACACGGGTAACAAAAATTATTACACGTGTAACGAAAATTGTTACACAACGAAAATGATTAATTCCTTAAATTCGTGAAACTATGGCTAAATTTTTGAAACATGAGCTTAAAAATGACTAAAACCCAAATCTTCCCTTTTTAGAATTGTTCGCTGTATTAGGGTACTCTGACGAGAGTCATTTCCAATTTATAAATACTTTTCCTTTTTTTTTTAAGCAATTCATATAACAAATAATCAAATATATATCATTTTAATTTGTGTTACTTTTAGACAAAATCTTGTAATTCAAGTCAATATTTACCCCCTCACGTTTGCTCATCCTATTTTACTAATTCTATTTTATTCTATTTTTTTCATTTTTCAACTTTCATAATCTTTTAAACCATTCTATTTCATTTTTTTAATTATTTTTTTCAATTTTTCAAATTCATATATAATATCTAAAATCTCAACCATTTATACTACCTCGAAATTCGTAAAATCAAACAATTTTATATTATTTTTTCAAATCATTCCAAATTATTTTCAAACTATTTTTTCCATCCATAAAATGAGATAGGATGACCAAAATGGTCTCCCTAAACAAAGGGTAGATAGGAGTCAAATTGTACTTGTTGAATTA
The DNA here is from genome assembly GCA_018132145.1 of Boehmeria nivea var. tenacissima. Lineage (NCBI taxonomy): Eukaryota > Viridiplantae > Streptophyta > Magnoliopsida > Rosales > Urticaceae > Boehmeria > Boehmeria nivea. Next base: position 11,038,166 of record CM030874.1, read on the forward strand.
AGATTGACTTAAATATATATATATATATATATGTCTGAATTTCTTACCAAATAACTTTTGTATATCTATCTGTATGTAAATCAACCCACAACCCGACCATCGGAATGGAGAAAGGGGAACGACTTTGTCGCTCTTGATGAATAAGGACGCAAGAGACAACATATTTAACCGTCCAATCCAACATATTGGTTTAAAAATTACGTGTGTTGTTAAACTATGTAGAAGACCTGATCAAGTACTCGACGAAAATGGAGGACAATGCTACTCCAATCTACCATCATGAAGACACAATGAACTTGAAAGAGCTTTCAGTGTTCATCATCATGTCAATATCTAAATTTATCTCATCGGCTTGTGTTTCAACACACACCTTCTCAAGATACGCAACCATGTGCCTCACTTTAATTAATGACGAAAAATTACATCAACAATATGAGTTGAGTTGCTTACAATAGTTTTGTTTACTGTCCTTTCTGCGAACGGTTTCTTGTTCTATACAAACAAAATTGCTGGAAGATATAAATTTCAAATATTTAGTGAACAGACTTTGTTACTTGTAAAAATTTTGGTACAAAAGTTACAAACGTTTGTTTTGGTAACAAAAACTGGCATCTGTCCTGGTATTTTTGTTTTTGTTGTGCCGTTTTTACTGATTCAGACTGCAGAATTGGATAACAAAACATTAAATTGTTATCTTGTTACAAATTTTGTTACCAAAGTTTCAAAACAAGTACAACTCTCTTTTGCTTACTAAACTTGGCCAGAATTTGACTTGAGTTTGCTAGCTGGTAAACAGTCTCCTTGCTTGAACCTTTTGGTTGCAAATCTTGTGTGATTCTATAATTAACTATTTTCCAAAGGGACTCTTACGTTTGTTCAAAACCTTTTGTGGGAGTTCAACTATAACATTCTTAAAGATCCTTGGATTTCATACATCACAATATTGATCATGGCTCAACCCTACTCCACCTATTACCTGATGCTGCTTTTGCCGCCCTTTGAAGTTGCACATTTGCTCCGGAACGAAGCTCGCCTTTTGGGATGCTCGTAAAAGTTCGGCAATGGTTTGCACAAGACAATGCAGATTGTGTCCCGCACGGTCTGGAGCCGGATAAAGTGATCTAGAAATTTGCCTTGGATGGATTCTTCTCAGTCAAAGCATCATATTTGGTGATCATTCATGCCTTTTTTAGGTTTCTACCTCAGGTTTAAAATGTACAAAATAACAGAAAAACTAAAACTCCAAATGTTATAATTACTCTTTTCTTTTAAGAAAAGCGTAGAAATGAAACACAGGAAAACCCCTTCATCAATCAAAACATTTCTCCAACTTCTTTTGACCTATAAAAAACTGACAAGACCAACACTCTATACATATAGCACACATGAAACAGATATGCTCGGAGAAAGAAACGCCAAAGTTGAATGAGAATTTTAGCACATAGAACAGTTTCTGTACTAAAACCGTTAACAGCGTTAACCGAATTTGCAGGAGGATTCTTACTCTTCACTCTTTCAGATCAATATAGTACAGAGTTCAGAGTGAGAAAGAATAATGCCACATCTCATTACCGACATCGGAGTAATACTCATTGTAGTTGAGGTAACCCCAGAACCGAGATAGCCCAAACTGTACGTGTTTAGGTGACTTGAGATAATAAAGACGCAATTCCTGGAGGTTCTTGTCAAATGTCTTCTTTATGGAAAACACCTGCAACAATAGATAAAAATGTGGTAGCAGAGAAACAGAAACAAATAGAGAAGATACTCGAGAAATACAGATTGACTTCAGGAAAGTATTTCTTTATGTTATAGACATTAAATACACTTCAAGGCCCCTTTCAACACCAGACTGATCTATGAAAATAGATGAGAACATGAATTACTAGTAGTATGATAAATATCAGAATTTTCTCTTTAATCCTTGTGACTTATAGAGCATAGTCACTTCACATAACAATTTATTCATCTCCGGCGATAATTACCTGGGATATTTTGATTCTAGAAAGTTTTCCTTCCGGATCTCCTTGATTAATTATCCCAATATCCCACATGCCTCCTTTAAGACAAGATCGGAAGTCTAATGCACACTGCAAAATGCTGTCAATGATTCTGGATACAGGCTGCGTTTCGTCAGATAGAAAACATCTGTAGAGATGTGATGAAATGAGAATTTAATTTGAAAGGAAGAAGAAAATGGCCAAATATAAAAAATAGACAGTTGCCATGAGTTGGACTGTCACACAACTTGACTGGTCAGAAATAGAAAACAGAGACAACACCACAGAAGGAACAGTAAAGAAGCATAGCGACTTTCATGGGTTATCATATACCAAGAAATCCCAAAAAAAAAAAAAAAAATCAATTTGATAAGATTAGACAAAATATCTGAAGAAAATTATCGAAGCAGCAGTGCGCAAATTCCCTATATGTATCAACACAAAACGATGGTTTCTGACTGTTAGTGTAAGTGCGCCTATACTGGTTTCCCCACTCAGATAAGAAACTTGGCTTTTTATTATGGTTTTTCTTGAATTATAGTTATAACATACAATTTCTGATATGTCAAGCACTGGTGCCACGAAAACTATACTTGAACATTAAAATAAATGGCCATATTGAGATTTAAAAGAATAATGAAACCTGACTTACATATGCATCGAATCAATTAGATAAGCCATATGCACTGACTCAAGATCCATCATATCTTTGACCTGTACAAACCAGAATCAAATCTAAGAGCAAAATCAACAATAAACTTAACCATGTGATATATGCAATAGTATTAAACAGAAACAGAAACAGAATCATTTCATCAAATATTGGTTCATACTAAAGCAGCTACATACAATTTATAGACAAATATGAATCACTTTAGTGAAAATGGTGATCACATACCTTATGCTGAAGGGAGTGAAGTAACTTGCACCATGATACATGGGACAGTTGTGATTCTACGTATTGTTGTAGGGTGGACACAAAATGATTTACCTGATGCCTGAAGAGATCTCACAAGAAAAAGAAAGCACAGGAAATTAACTATGCAACAAAATTCTAAGAAAAAATACGGTCCAACTCTGAAATTCAAGTCAGTCGAATAAGCATGAGATGAAGGTCACAAGTCTTCTCATTAACTTAATTCTAGACCAATAGCATAAGTACCAAATTCCAAATCGATCCATATTTTTTTACCATGACATTTCTGACTGATCTAGAAGGGGGAAAAAATAGAAGTGTAATAAGAAGTTTCCATCATCAACGAAATGGAAAAAGATACCATTAGAGTAGGAGGAAAAAAAAAAAAATCCAATAACGAAATTCAGCACCGAATAGAAGTTTCAATAAATAGGCTTTGGAATCACATTAGTACAATAATAATAAGCAAATATAATTCAAATCTTCCATACACCAGAGATTCCAATTAACACCCAATCATGCTAATCTTTATAATGAAAAAGCTAAAAGATAAAACAAGTTCAATGCAAAGATGATGTGTTGTACCTCATCTTCACCAACAAACTGAAATGGTCCTTTTCCTGATCACGTTGTTCAGCACACTTGTTGAGACTGATCAATGGCCTCAACTCCTGTTCACAAATATTACAAGCAAAATCAGTTCCTTAGCACAGTGAAAGATATATTAATGAAGCTAAATGGCATGTACCATATTCCATGTGGTGCAATGAAGACAATGTACTTCAGTTTTCTAGTTAAAATAGTATATGCGGAAGGCTTGGCTATATTGAACTCGTTTATTCAGCATTAGCTTAGAAAAAAAAAATTACAATCCCTACCATTACCAAAGCAAAAAATTTTGATAATAAAGGAGATATTTTATAAAAGAAGGAATAAGCAGGAGGCTAAAAATTAACTCCATGCTTAGACTAATCAAAACAACTATAATTAATCCTATGAATACTTGAATTGCAGATCTTGTGGAGAAAAAACATAGGCCTAACTGGCATTATAATTTATAAAATCCAATGATACTGCAGTACTAAGAAGGATACTTGAAATAACATGAAACTGTCACTTTTGCTTTCCAGGAGTCCTGGGTTTGGTATTGCACCTATGGATATGTACTGATACTGCACTTTTGATAAAAGAGTAGGATAAATGATTAATCATGGATTCTAAGCAATGCTAGAAGATTCATACCTTTAAGGAGCGCCATACATCAGTCAACGAAAAGATGGCAAGCTTCAGTTTTATCAAAAAGCTGAATATATCAGAATATATTCTCAATGCACCAGAAGTCAAGACAATACTGACAGGCCAGTCCACTCGATAACCCAATCCTAAAAAGTCAAAAGAATGGAGTCCTGCAATGAAAATAGGGACATTACTAAAATAGAGGAAACCCGGGTCAATTTGAATAAAAGAAATAAATATGGCGGATGTTGTGAAATTAACAAAGAAATGCAAGGGCATGTTCTGAAGGCAGTAATAATATTACCAATGGCAGATGTTGTAAGAGGCATTGTATCATGTCCTTTCATATACACATATAATCTATCTTTATTAGGATCAAATTCACAGGAAGACCTCTGAATTGACAACTCAAGAAAGCCTTGAATTTCTGCAAGTCTCTGTTCCGCCTCAGTAATGCACCACTTCTGTTATTTTGAGGACAAACGAAGGAATTAGATGGGTTTATAGAGAATGAGAGGAAATAATTACAGTTAACTGACATAATGACCGGAGAAGATTACATGAGCGGAAAGTGATATAATAAACAAATCTGCCCAGTCTGCCAACTCCATGAAATGATACCGCCGCAACGCCAACAAGTGTTCTTTAAAATCAAATCCTTCTTCAAGCAACTTAATAGTTAATTTGCTGACATACTTATATCTATCATATTTTTTAAGGAACAATCATTAAATGAATGTCTGCTACTAGACTATTGCCTGAAAGTTCAAAAGATAATTATCAAACTAATAATAATAATAATAATAAATTGAAAGGAAGGACCGAACTTTTATTACAATTGCTGGGAAACTAGAATCCTCATACAGCAAAACTTGTGAAGACACCATTATATTAACTTACAAAGGCTCCACCTATTCGAAGACATGATTTCTTCAGAAGAAATTTGTTTAACTCACATTGCAAGAAACAAAAGAGAAACTGGCCAACAGATATAGAAAAAAAAAAGAAACCAAGGTTCCTCATTGTTTTGTATAAAATAGATTTGGGAAATTGGGAAAAAAAACAACAAAAACAAACAAACAAAAAAAACAAAAAACAAAAAACAAGGATACTGAAGCATAATTTCCTCCTGTAGGCATTTGCCAATAATAAAATCAAGTGGCATGTCAAACTTGGCCAACGAACTCATTGTGTGGTCTCCAGAAGTGGTACAAACAGTAGTAGACGACCTACCAAGCAAACTTTCCCAACTACTGCCTCCAGAAACAAGAGATGGCGTAGTGTCTTCTTTCTTATAGTCCTTTGGATCTGGAAGTGGATTAGCATCCTGTATTTTGGTTCTATTGATTAAGCTCTCTTTGTCACATTGTTTTTTATCAGCCCGATCACTCATGGCGTTGGGAACTGAAGCTCTAGAACCTGTACAACCTGAAGAAAAGCTTTGCAGACTTCCCTTACACGGATCTTCCACCGAAGAAAAGTCAAAATAAGGTAAAGACTGCCCACGTTTCCCATTGGTCTCTCCAGGACCAGTTTGCAGGTTTGTGAAAGTGTTTCTTGTCAGCATTGGATTTATACTCAGAAAATTGTTATGGGAGCTAACATTCCAATCTTTCAGTTTAAAAAGATCTGTACTGTGTGTGTTGTTTTCTTGCTGATCGTGGCCAAACAATTCCTCTGGCAACGTATCGTTCACCACAATCATTTTTCTATAATATGAGTTACCTTCCATTAAAGCTTCCATTGTTTTCACCTTTTCCTCGGAGTCCAATAGATTTGACCTTGAATTATCTCTGAAACTTCCATACACGCTTATCGATCTTTTCCAAAGACCATTGACTGGCCATTTTGGTTCTTCTGATTTAATGGTCATCGATATCTGATCCAAAAGCATTCCATTATCACGAGATTTCTGACAATTGTAAACTCCATCCCTTCCTCCACAAATTCCATCTAAATCACTCTCAACACTGTGTAGTTTTTCACCTTCACAAGGCTTTTCCAATGAATTGTCATAGGTAGGACTAACAGAGAAACTTAACGCAGATAAATATTTCTCTTCAAGCCCTGCCTTATAACTGGAAAGGTCAGTCAGCTGCTCAGACTGAAATATCTCTTCACTATCGGTTGACGATGAACAATCGGATGGTTCATATGCATTAGCTGTATAAGATAAATCATCCCTTGTACTTGAGTCCTCAGAATATGTACCATGGGCAGCCCTGAGAATAAAACTATGAGAACTACTCCCGATAAAAACATCTTAAAGTGAAAGTTGCGTATAGAAGAAAATGAATTGAAACCAAAAGTAATCACAGGGTGTGCGCAATCACTATACGCAGGGAGGAGAACGTGCACTTGAGGAGAGAGAGAGAGAGAGAGAGAGATACGCATTTAATTACCTTTTATCTTCTGCAGAAGCAGCCACCCAGCAGGTATCCAATTTAAAGGATGCTAGGTCATTTGAACTCTTCAAACCATGGCCAATGCCATTCAGTGTTATGTCATGTGAAACCACCTAAAGTCATTAAATCATGTAATGAATCAAGGATGGGAAAAGGCATCAAACACTCAGACAGTAGCACTACTACCAATTAATGGAAAACAAAAAACCTAGATACTTCAGTTAAAAAACCTCTAGTTATTCCCAACCCTATATGAATCTTTTTTTAAAGAACTTAAGTAAAGAAGAAAAAGAGAATGACTATTGAGCTCTTGTGAGATTGGTAAAACATCGACCTCTAAAAAAGAAAATGTAGGTTATCTACCACTATCAGATAAAATCATTATTTTGACGTCCATGTACAAAACTTTTATAATAAATGAGAGGAATCTGTATGCTTAACCTTCAGTCCTCTTCTTCAATCTAAATAAAGTAAAAAAAGAAAAATAAGTGCAATCTTGTAGCAAGTATTTGACGACTTGAGCACTTGATCAAACAGATAAATAAAAACATTATTTCCATCAATAGCTAGTTCTCCACACATGAAGATAGACACTGTTCTAGTTTCAGTTGCAGTTTAGCGCTGACAAACTGATGTACACCACAACATAAGTCAATCAATTTAGAATCTCTAATGGACCAAAATCAGTATGGTATTTGTGCTAGGAGTTATTAGTTCACGAAAGTATAGAAATTACAAAGTGGCATGATTATGGCTAACTGTTGGGTACTACAATAACAGGAAGGATGATTATAGTTATATGCTAGATAGAAATTACGAATGCTCAGAAGCCATCAAAACAATCATCATGCCACATGCTATATAAGCAATTGCCAATAAATCTCAGTAGTTACACGAGAAAAATCAACTAACGAATTAAACAGGTAAAGTTGTTACTAAACCATTAAAATGCAAAAGCAGATAAGACTCAGTGTAAGCATATCTATAATTAGTATTGAAGACAATGTCATAACATAGGAAAACTGTAGTAGCATCCAAAGACCATGAAAAGAATACATTGCGGTAACCTGCTGATATCTGAACTCTAATTTTGTTATGACACTTTCGAGTTTCTCTTGCATTTTTTTGTAGTAATTGGCCCTGGCGAGTACCCTTGCTTCAATCTCCACTTTATTAAAAGTTATTGGACATGCATTAGCTGAGTGGTCGCTAGAAAACTCATTCAGACAGGGAAGCAGATCCTCATAGGTAAGGTCCTTAGTAACAACATAGGTACAAAATTCTAGTAATTTCATCAATACTTGAAGCTGCTGACCAGCCCTGACAAGTGGAATCGAGTAGTCCCTCAAAAAACAAGGAATAGAAACTCCATCTCTCTCCTGTGGTGAAAACTTCCGTTGGAATTGACAAGATGAAATACTAATGTAGAACAAATTGAAAAGCACATCAAAATTACAAGAAAGTACTCTTACCCTAACACTTGCCAATGGGAAGTCATGAGACATGTCGGCTTTACCATGATGATGGGATGGGAAATTATCGAATTGTTCCACTATAAACTCCTTGTAAGGATCATTTATTTCAGCTTTGTATATCCATGATCTGATAAACCCATAATATGGTTCGCATGAACGAAGAAACAGAAAATTGAGTATAGCGCGATGAGGAGGATCGGCAACCTAAAGAAATATATTTTTAGAATATCATTTGCAGAAAATTGAACAGATGCATGTCAAATGTAAAAAGGATCACCGTTAATTCTAAAGAGAAATCTCAACTTTTTTAAAATTTCCAAGGATACGCAACTTTGTTTATGGATCAAAAGAGAGTGGTACTTGTAAAGCTTCTCAGCAAACTTCTTTCTAGAAAAAGCTTCAGTTATTCACTTTTTAAAATTGTTTAGTGCTCATATTTTGTTAAAAGGAAAAATGAGTTCATTGTTAATGGTTTTGTCCATATCTAGCAGCAAATTTTGCAGAAACTGTTGTACCTTCTATGTTGAAAAAAAATATATATATATATATATATATATATATATATATAACTACTGAACAAAAAATAAACCATAATAAAAGATAGTTCAATTAGGTAAGAAATAAAACAAGCTCAAACTCACATATGGATATTCTTGGAAACAACTTTACCAAAAGAAAGCTGACCTGTAACTGGGCATACAGATACGTAAGAAGATCCCCTCCTCTGCAAAAATTACGGAATTCTAGTGTAGCTTTAGTAATTAAATCTTCAAAAGAAGATTTGGTGAAACAAAAAGCTATAGGACACAGATTGCATATATTCCCCAAAGCTTCAATATGAGTCCTCACTTCCTTTGTGTGCAAATAAAGCTCCAATAGTGTAATTTCAGAATGAACCACTGTGGTGAGACATCCTACGGAAGAACATACTTCTAAAGGGACTTGAGCACTTTCTGATGAGTGCCTCAATTGCACGGATGCATACAATGTGTCTAGTGCGCATATGTAACCCTCTATGATCTTTCCCACGGCAACGGAGAATGCATGATTAACAAGACTGTATGGAGGGTACTCTTCCTGTTGTACTTTCCCATCGTGAGGATCTTGAACTTCTGCTGGTTCTGGATTTTCATGCTGTCTCATACTCAAAAAGCTATCATCCATATTTGAATTCCTAAAATAGTCTACAAATCTACGGAGAAGAAAGACTAGAAAACCTGAGCACCCAATGGATTTCAATATCTTTCCCTGGGCATGAGTGCTTGAAGCCCGATTCCAGAGACTCGGAATTTGATGGAAGGTCCTGTCCGCCGGGTCAGAACAGAAGGCAGTAGAAATCTTTTCTATACTAATAAGGGCTGACTGAACACCTTGCAGTGCATTCATCGCCAACCTCACCAAACTTGCTTCCTGTAGCAACACATGAGCGACTGATAAGCTCAAAAATGGAAAAGACAGCTCCAGCCATGTCTCACAAACAATAGTTTATTGACTTGGATGACAATGTAGTCAGTCAAGGGGTCTGAATGAGTTGGCATTTTTCTCAATTTACAAAACGCAAACAAAAAAGCGTTTGCAGCTGTAAGTGAACAAACATTAAACTGAAAAATTGCACTCATTTCCATAAAAGGCACTGCAAGCTGATCAAAGATTTTGAATACAATCACGCACAATTTACATGACCTTCTCTTTTACATAAATATAAAGAACACAAAATTGATAATGTTTATGCAAAGCAGTAACTTTGTCCTTAAAAAAAAAAAAAAAAAACACACTGAAAACTAGAGGACAGATAAAAGGGAAAGGTCTCCAACCCAACATAACTGAACTCTAGGTATTTTTCAATACCCTTTCAATTATCAATACAGGACACTGGATCAGCGCTTCAAGTGAAATCTTCATAGTTACCTCTCTTAGAAAACAAAAAAAAAAAAAAAACCTTCTTCAGCAGGTAAAGCATTTCTCTAACTCGGATTCCCTAACAAATCACGCCTCACAAGCAAAAAATGAGGGTTTTTTTTTTTTTTTTTCATTACTAAGAGCAGCATTGTATTACATACCTCTTCTCGATTACAATTCACAACCACATTTCCAATAAAACATTGAACATTACCAATCCTCCCCAAAAAAACCTCATGCAGTGCAAAATTCACAACCACCACCAAACAGAAAAACCAAAAAAAAAAACCCTAGAATTTAACAGTGAAGGACTCACAGAGACCGAAGAAGCGCGGCGAAGAGGACGATGATCGGAGGACGGAGCGGGACGAGCGACTCGCGGACCGCTCTCGGACGTAATGGACTCCCAAGAGCTCGGAGGAAGCCATGGATCTTCCAACTTGAGCTTGTCCAACAGAGTCGCAGCGAAGTCCGATTCACTGACCGGCATTTTTTCGCTCTCCGATTCCTCGAATTCGAATCGGATTGGAATCGAAGAGAATAGAGGAACTAGGGTTTCAAGGTGATTGAAACAACGCCATTGGAGAATTCGATCGATCTTCTTCTTCGTCTTCGTCTTCGTCTTCGTCTTCTTCTTGATGAGACAGTGAGTGAAGTGAGAAGCGAGGAATTTGAATGAATGGGAAATTTAGCGCAAAAAGGTTTGGAACTTTCTTTCTTTTCTATTTCAGTTAATTATACTTATGCCCCGGAACTACAAAATGAATTTTATTTTAGTCCTTAACTTCAAAATATTTAAAATAAAAATTGTCAAATTTATTTCCGTCGGCATTTTTCTAAAATCAAAAATAAAATTAAAACACTAAAATTAATAATAATAAAAAAAGAGTTTTTTAGGCATTTAACCAAACTTTTGGGTAGTTTTTTAGGATTTAGCCATAGTTTCATGAAATTGGGGATCTAGCCATAAAATGTAATATTTTTTGTTACATGAAACATATATACGTGTAAAAGTGTAACATTTTATGTTATATGTTACAAAAAATGTTACATTTTTTACACGTATATATGTTTCATGTAACAAAAAATATTACATTTTATGGCTAAATCCCTAATTTCGTGAAATTATGGCTAAATCCTTCAAATTTTACATTTAAAATGACTAATTGCTTAACTGGCCCTAAAAAAAAAAACAAAAACTTATATTTGAGACTACACAATGAAAATGGAGAAATTATTTGGGGAGCTCATTTTAATTATTCCATTCCATTTCTTAGAATGGAAAAAATAGGTTGAGAATAGTCTATATTTTCTCTCAAAATTTTGAAGAATGTTTTTTTTTTACATATTTATAATTTATAATATTTTTGTGTTGTATTCTTAATTTGTATTTTTATTTTATGTTATAAAAATAAAGTAAAAACTAACCCCTTGTTTGGTTTGGCCATTTTGGCCATTCCATCCCATTTATTGGGATGGAAATGAGATGAAAAAAATGGTTTTAAAAATGGTTTGGAATAGTTTGAAAATGGTTTGTAAAAATGATGTAAGAATGGTTTGACTTTGCTAATTTCGAGGTGATATGAATGGTTGAGATTTAAAGATATTGTATAGGGATTTGGAAAGTTGAAAAAAATGGTTGAAAAAAAATGGAATGGAATGGAATAGTTTGAATGATTTGAAAAGTTGAAAAAAATGAAAAATGGGAATGGAATGGGATGGGAGAAATGGGTTACCCAAACACATGGTAAGAACACGTTAGATAAAGTATAAAATTTTGGATTATCTATACAAATGCCCCCCAATGTTGTGCTATTATTGCAGTTTGCACCCTAATGTTTAAAAACTGTCATTTTTGCCCCCTAAAGTATTAAAAACTTATAGATTTGCCCCCTCTGTCATAATCTGTAACAAAAATGGGTTAAATTAATTACGTAATATTAATCTGTTGGTGGCTGTACAATTTTTTAAGGGTATGAATACAAAATATTAAAAGATCGAGGTGCATTTTGAGAAGAAAAGACGACATAAGGGGGTGTTTGTGAAAATAAATATAGAATTAATTACTATAATTTTCTTAATTTGAAAGCAGTTGATCTTTAAAAATTGTACAGGTGCCAACAGAATAATATTATGCTATTAATTTAATCTATTTTTTTTACAAATTGTAACAGAGGGGGCATATCTATAAGTTTTTAATACTTTAGAGGGCAAGAATGATAGTTTTTAAACATTAGGGTGCAAACTGCAACAATAGCACAACATTGGGGGGTGTTTATGTAGATAACCCAAAAATTTTAAGTGGAGCATATAATGGGGAACTTCTTTGTTGGGAACCAGATAAAAAAACCCACAATGGGAAACAATATAAGGGTTTCTATTCGATATCGACTAAGGCATACAGTACTTATAGTGCTCTTACACTTACGAGATTAATTGACAAATTAAAAAAACAAAACGTAAATTAAAAAGAATAATAAATCTACGGCAGGGCTTGAGCCGTTGCCGCCTCAAAAATTGCCGGAGCTTCGCCAAGCTCCGACGCCGTCGCCAACCCATAACTTGCCGAAGCCTTCGCCAAGCTCTGACGCCGTCGTCGCCTTAGAACTTGCCGAAGCCTTCGTCGTGCTCCGACGCCATCGCCGCCTCAGAACTTGCCGAAGCCTTCGCGGAGCTCCGACGCTGTCGCCGCCTCAGAACTTGCCGGAGCCTTTTCGAAGCTCCGACGCCGTCGGAGCTCCGATGCAATCGCCGCCTCAGAACTTGGCGGAGGCTTCGCGGAGCTCCGACGCCGTCGTTGCTTCAAAACTTGCCAGAGCCTTCGGCGAGCATTGACGTCGTCGCCACTGTGAAAGAAGCTCTGCAAAGTTATGCAAGAAAAGCTACGGCGGGGAAGAGTTTGTCAATTATAGAGATCACCATTGATGGAATGGTTAATTTTCCAACTTAGTTTAGGGTTTTTAAACCAGTTATCTTTTAAGTTCAGATTCAAATGGTAGGAAGAAGAAAAATACCACATATATGTACATATATACAGATTCATCCAGTCTTCCACCATCATCTCACTCTCTGCTTTGCTTTAAAATCTCTCTCTCAATTTCAATTGGCTTGCCAAACTCTAGCAAATTCCAACTAAACTGCGATCTTCCTTTTTTCGTCATATAAACAAATTCCATCGGCTGGCCACTGAGTTTTGATTCGTGCTCTTTGAAATCATTTGATCGCTCTCTCTAAACCCCCGAATTCCATGTATGAAAAGAAGAAAAAAAAAAATTTCCATGGAAGCAATTAGCTCTTGTAACGTGAAAAAAAAAAAAAAATGAATTTTTCACTATTCCTTAACAATGATTTTAAAGGGTAAAGACTGTATTTGTTATTATACACTTCTGTTGTAGTCCAATAATACTCTTTTAAAATGTTTCCCATCGTTGGATTTTTTTAAAATTTCCCAACGAAGAAGTTCCCCATATAATGACTTTTTTTTTTTATTCAATCAACAAGTATGAATGCATTGAAAAAAAAAAAAAAATTGTGGTACTATTAACGAGACTTATCATGTAACGTTATCAAAGTGAAAATATACCCCCGTTTTGCCGCCATTCTAACTATTTCATTACATTTTTACCACTTGTTTGTAGGGATGACAATTCGTGTTTCCTGTCTTGTCTTATCGTGTTTTATATTTTTTGGACCCAGACCCGACCCAACCCATTTACATTATTTACTTATTGTATCTTGTCGTGTTACCCATTAACGACTCATTAAGACTCATCTCGTGCCGACCTAACCCATTTGATAAACATATATTAACGGTATTACAACTCATATATGACCCATTTACATTTTAAACTCATTTATGACCAATTTACGACCCAAATTAAAATAAAAAAAGATAATTCAACACATTAAATTAAATTCAAGAAAAAACAACAAAACTAAAAAGAGTGTGAGTTCAATAAAGAAAAAAATAACAAAACTAATCAACAAAACATATATCACGACTAACAAAATATGTTATTTTATTTTATAAGAATGAATATAAAATTAAAGAATATATATTTTTTAAATAAAATTTTATTAAATATATAAATATTAAAAATTATTTACTAATCGTATCTTAACGTTCATAATCGTGTCTTCGTGTTTGTGTCGTTTTCACCCATTTAATTATCGTCTTAATTGTGTCGACCCATTTAAGACCCAAAACTCATTAAGGGTGGACCCAAACTCGTTTATTTCGTGTCGTGCTCGTATTGTGTCTCATGTCCGGACCTAAATTACCAACCCTACTTATTTGGATAATCCTTATGGTATTAATTATTATTATTATTACTAGATGTAAAATTGATATGTTAACGCTAAGAGCATTCACACTCTTTAGGGGTGAAATTAATAACCGAAAAAACCGAATAACCGCATTAATAACCGAATAACCGAAAAAATTAACATCGAATACCGAATGTGTAAAAAAAACCGAATTTTCGGTTACAAAAACCGAATTTACCGAAGTTAATCGGTGCGGTTATTTTGAGAAATATCAATTTTACCGAATAACCGGTTATATTTTCAAATAACCGAATTTAAAAAAAAAAAAAAAACCCCTTTTCCCTTACGCTCTCTCTCAGTATCTCTCTCAGACTCTCACTCAACTCATTCGACTTTGGAGCCCTAACTCACCCACCTCCCGCCGCCGACCGTCCCCGTCTCCCTGCTCGAGTCGTCGACCGCCCTCTCCGGCTCTCCCTGCTCAAGTGCCGTCCTCTGCCTCGTGACCACTCTCTCCGGCTCTCCCCGCTGAACGACGAGCTTCCCCAAACCTCACGACGAGCTTCCCCAAACCGTCCCCGTCTCCCTGCTCGAGTCGTCGACCGCCCTCTCCGGCTCTCCCCGCTGAACGACAGCTCCTACTAAGCGCCTCTCCCCGACCGGCCGGCAGCCAAACGCCCAAAGCCCCAAACCTCCTCGGCAGCCAAACGCCCAAAGCCCCAAATCTCCTTCACAATATCAGTTAAGGTATTTTTTTTTCTTTCCAGTTTCCAATGCCCTCTGTATCATAGTGACATAGTCCATTGAGTATTTGAGTTAATAAAGATCCAATGCCCTCTGTTTTTTTAGAGCTTGATTGTTTGACTGTTTTTTATTTTTATATGTGTATGTTTATGTGATTTGGTTAGGAATTTGGTATATGAAACCGAGTGAGTGAGTGAACTGTGAATGTTTATGTGCATATTTGATTGTTCATGTCATTATGTGTGTACTGTGTATGTTTGATTGAGTGTGTGAGATTATGTCATTATGAAATTGTTTTTGTGTGTATGTTTGTAACCGTGACAGTGAATCTGTGAATGTGTATGTCAATTGTCAAGTTTAGAAAGGAAAAAAAAAAGGGTGTATATTGTGAGAATACATGACAAAAGGAGCAGAAGAAAACGTAATTTGCTATTTCTGTGAACTTCTTGATCGATTCTGAATCTTCTTAATAAGACCAAGAAACTTTTCCACTATGTACATAAGCTTTAAAAAGACAAATACCGACCAAGAAAGATGTTTTTAATTCATAGCTAAGATAACATCCTAGAAAATCATCTGTTTTTCTAGGGGTTGTGATTGAAATTAGAAATAATCATCTGTTTTTTTTTTTTTTTTTTTTTTTCGGTTATTCGGTTTTTTAACCGAAAAACCGATTTTAATAACCGAAATTCGGTTATTCGGTAAAATCGGTTATGAGGTCAAAAAAACCGGTTTCGGTTATTACTTTTGGAAAACCGAAAATTCGGTTTCGGTTTTAAAAATGCCCCAAAAACCGTATAACCGCACCGATTTCACCCCTAACACTCTTAACTGTAAAATAGATCAATTTGTGCTCTATTTTGGTGCAAATTCTGCACCAAATTTATCAATCATCTCCACCATATTACTCCAAATTCTTACTCTATAAAGAATATTCTCTTCTCATATTCTTTTTTATTTATTATAATAATCAATTTATATTCTTAAAAAACTATTTTCATAATACAATTGAAATAAATGATAATAAAAATAAATTAACATTGATTAAATAAATTATATAAGTTTTGCTCCATACATTATTCATTTGCACTAAAATGAAGTAATACTATTCATTTGCTCTAAAATAGAGCAAGGGTGGATCTCTTTTTTGCTCTAAATTGGCTTTGCAACAGCGCAATAGCGCAAGGCTGTGGATGCCGTGAACAAACAGAGAAAACTAGCTAAATGGCCATTTTTGAAACACTTTTTTAAGTTATTAGTCAAATACACAAAAACTATTTATTAGCCATTATTTTGTAGTTGTATTTTTAAGTATTATGTGTTAACTTTTTTGCCCAAAGGCAATTGTACCACTTTGGTTACAATCTTTAACAAAATATGTTACAAATGGTATTTGTAACAAATTTGTTACGATACCCAATAAATATGTTAGAATATACTGTAACGAAATTCGCTACGGTCTGGACAAATTTGTTATAATATATTATAACGATTTAGATTGTACACATCAAAACAAATTTTGTTACGAAAAAAATGCAAACACGAACTCTAATCTCTCCCAAACACGAACCATATCTGGAAAGCGAAAACATTGTTCATATAGTTTCAGGAAGACATCGTAAAATGCAAATCGTGATCGTCGAAACCAAACTTGACTCAACCATATCCTCTAGAAGCCTCTCGATGATTCACCTCTCCGACCGCTGATAAGAGATGCGACTGAATCTCATAAAAAAAAGAACCCAAATGGCTTTTTTCGACCGCATTGGACAGTTCTGTTCTGACGGAGGACCAAACTTTGTGTGTTCCTGTTCAGGAATGTGGTCGTGAAGCTCGAAAGTTGCAAGAAGCCGAGTACCATTAATCTCGGGATTAGAGAAGGAGGAGCTCGGCGACTCAGTCGGCGCCAGAGTCGAAGTTTGCATTGGCGAGGAAGAAGTAGAGGAAGGTCAGGGTTGGGGTTTCTTAATCTGTTCTCCACGAACCCACTGAGACTATACTTTTTTTTTTTTTTTGGGTGGGTATTGTGATGAAATGAGATAATCAAGTAGAAATGGTGTTTTCCTTTCTTTTCTTTTTTTTGTTTTTTGTTTTTTGGTTTTCTTTTCGTGGTTGTTGGGGGGTCCGATGCAATTTCGATCATTCTTCGATATATGGAAAGATTAGCAAAAAGAAAAAAAAAAGATATGTGATATTATAAAATTACCAAACTATCACTATTATAATTGTGATAAAATGTTTATTTTTTTTATAAGTGTATATTTAACGAATAAAAAATAATTTTTATTCGAAATATGTCTATAGCAAACCAAAAATATATATATTTTTTATTTTACACCAAAAAAATATGAAAAAAATATGTAATCTTTTACCTCGTAATTTTTTGCTATTATATATTCATTTTCATTTATCTTTCTTTTCTTCGTACCAGATGAGTGACATCTCTTTTGTGCCACCAAAGGACATTTTTCTCATAGTACGAGTCAGATCAGTGCTATGATGGGGAGATCTAGACATGATGATTTCACAAAGTAATTCAGTTGATGTTCACGTTTGGACAAAAAATTGTAATGATCCGAGAGGGAAATGCTTGGAGGTATAAATATCGTAGAGGACGAGCCTATCCATTTGGATTTGGCCAGAGACACGATACAAACGCGGTACGAAGTTAGCGAATTCTAGTCCTCTGTTAATAGGCTTAAGTCTAATCGGATCGAACACGATTTATACTATTAAATATGGTGACTACCACATGATTACACTAAGACGATTAAGACTCGATAAAGGCACAATTATTTAGACTATGTTTAGTAACATTTTTGTTTTTTTGTTTTTATAAACAAAAATTTCACTTCATTTGGTTTTCAAAATTTTAAAAACAGAAAACATGTTTGGGGGTGTATTTGGTAATACTTGCATTTCATGTTTTTTTTTTAATTTTTTTTAAACAAAAATTTGCATTTTCATTTTATCGTGTTTCTGTTTTCTTATTTTATAAAATGTATAACACACAAATGATGTGAAACGAGATAAAATGAAAAAAAAAAAAAAAAGTATATAAAGAGTGTAAGAGTATAAAAAACACACGAAAAAATTATACAATTTGACATTTTTGCCCCTTAATATGAGTGAAATTTCTATTTAAAAGCCCTATAATATTTGTCCACCTAAAGGCCTAATTTTAATAGAAACGCGCAGGAATATCTTGAAGCACCTAGAAATTCTATACTCATCTTCTTCATTAGTCAGTGGCGGCATACTTGAAAGCATAATATCATTTCAAAAGAATGTAGTAGCGAGAAATTAGTAATAATCATTTATTCATTCTATAAAGATTTAACACAACCTCTTTGACAACAATATTATGCATATCCAAGGTACGTAATAAGACTGATCTTGGCATAACTTAGATTCTTAGAATAGAATGAACTCTTTTTCATATATATATTGTTGGAAAATTTTTGAATGTAAATTGTTGGATTAATTTATTTCAATCCTCTAACGTTTGTGGTACTGGCTTAAATGCATTTCAATGCATTATATGGCCTTTAATATTTTCGTTGATAGCTTTTATATAGCATACGGTATGCTATTGTGCTTCAACCGATTAATGCATTTTATGCATTAGTGTTTTAACGTTTGCTTTAATGATTTTTCAATGCATTGGCTTTTGGTCTGCTAGCCGAACGTTGAATTTTATAGCCAAATTGATGGCTATAGTAAATGTTTGGTAATGCAGTAACTTAGCAAACGTTTTATTTGCTTTTATTTGTGTGTATATATAGCCATGATATCTTATGTTAGAAAGATATAGGCGAAGAGAGTGAAGTAGAAAATACACACAATAAAGAAAAGATGTTCTTCGAGTTTTGTATTTTGTTTTGAACTTTTGGGTCTCTCTTCGTGGTTTTATTGGTGATAGACTTCGGTCACAATTCAAATTCGCCGAAAATGGTGTTTTTATCGTGCTCAAATTCACCACTGTTAGTCGTTGTATCCTGGGAGACAGACGCCGCGGAAACCTCGAGCACCGACGGAGAGGGGGCGAATCTGTTTTAAGGAAAGCGTGTGATACGCGTGCCTCGACTAGTCGCCAAACCGTTTTCTCGTCGTCGTCGTCGTTATCGTCTGTGGTTTGCTCTACCTTTTATTATTGCAAATTCATTGTAATTTTATTCATGTGCAATATTGAAGTATCAATTCCAGTATTTTTCTGTTCTTGTCTCTATGATTTTCATTACCCTATTATTTTATCTAACAAACTTAAAACATATTTCCATAGAGACGAACAGATTTCTGGAGGTGGAGTTGGAGAGGATTCTGCAGTACTTTGGAAATTCAATAACGGTTTTTTCTCTCTGCTTATATATATGTGTTTGTGTGTGTATGCACAACACTCCACCATGCTTTTTGATTTCGTTGATGTTCTATTTTACTGGTGGACATTCCTCCTAGTGTTATTTGAATTGTTCATTGTTTGGTCACGGTACTGATTTTGAAAATTCAAATATGTGTGAAAATTCTCGTAGCTAGCTTTGTATGTCATTTTCTTACATTTTATATGCTAGCTTGATTATATATATATATATATATATATGCATGCTTGGGATTATTGTATTCATGGGTGTTTGAGAGTTGTATATTGTTGTTACAAAGTTTTAGTATTACAATGATTTGTGTTTTATATATGTATGTACTCTATAACCGGCTTTGTTACTTTATTTCTAAAGCTATTTTTTTAAGTATATACATATATATTCTCTCAAGTCTCAAGATATATTATCTGGGCAATTTAATCTTGGTTATAAGTTTTACAATAGTATTTTGTATGCATGGTAATTCGTGGCTAACATGATCTCTGTTTGTTTTTTTTTCCATAGAACTAACGCTACTTTACATTTTGATAAATAAAGAGATCAGTGAAGGTTTTTCAGTTAATGGTTTCTTACTCCATTATATGCCTTTGTGTGCCATGCTCATTGTAAACTTTGGAATCATTGAAAATTTTGATGGGTTTGCTGCTTTCATTTAGGCACAGCAGATGTAAGTTTCATATGATTTACCTTGGAAAAATTTCACGTGTGTGTTATTCACGGGAAACGTTTTATTGCCCATGTATGCTTCATTATAAGTACATATACTTGTACATGACCTTGGGAATATTTTGTTTGCAATTTTTAGTGTTTCTCTGTTTATTCCATTTTTGCAAACAAAGAGCATGTTAAAATACGGAGAATATATTTTCTGATCTGTTTTGATGGAAAATAGCTAATTTTCATGGTTTTGAAATTTAGCATATTTTTGAAAAAAAAAAAAGGGCATTATTTTCTTTATTTTGAAAATTAGCTTATTTTCATTTTGAAAAAAAAAAATGCTATGGTATAGTGAGCTTCTTTGTCACTCAAGTGACCACGATGTGGCACATGTACTGATTTTCATTAACATGAAAAAAAAAAAAACAGAGAAATTCAATGATTTGAATTTTAAGAGGTGAGAATAGAAATATTCTACCTCATGGCCTTGAATCTTGCGAGATTCTTCATTGAGAATGCTCAAAGGTCAATGATGATGAGAATGATGTTTCAAATCATCCACGTGATTGATGCATGAGCATTTTGACCGGAAAATTTTTGTACAATAGTACGAAGAAAATGGTTAAGATTTTTGAGTCCTTAGACCAAAAATAACATGGAGGGTTTGGTGCCAATAGATTTTATCATGGACCGCCTCTTTGGTTATAGGTTGTGCACTTCAAAAATTGTAATTAATCATGGGAAAGAGATCCAAGAGATCTTATGAGATTTGTGTCAATGTGATGATTTGAAAGGACTTCAATTGCTAATTTAGGCATATATGAGATGAGATTAACATTGAAGAATTGATTGTTAGACTTCGAATTGAAGAAGTCAACAATGGTTTGAAAGAGACGTTCTATTATGTTTGTGGCTATTATAATTGTGACAAGATTGGTCATAATAAAAACCACAAGGCCAATGTGGGAGACATTGTTATTTGATATGTCCAAGATAATCTAATGGTTTCTAAAGTGAACCTTGTCAGATCTAGCAAAGGTAGTGGTAGATCAATCAAAATTGGCCTAAGCTTGTGCTAGCATTGCATAGTTGAGTATTCAATTTGTGATTGAAAAATGCACAAGGCAATATGGTAAGTCTAGATATATATGTCTTAGACTTAATGCCATAAGATAACTACTCTCAATTGAGTTATCAATATTGACTATGTAAGTCAAATGATAAATTGTGGATCCACTAACCTAAAGGGTTAATTAGAGAGTGAGTTGATAAATCATCGAGGGGAATGGAACTAAAGCCCATGAAATGATAAGTCTGTACAGCGGATACCCCACCTAGTTGACTGGAGATCCCAAGATCTAGGTTCAAAGGGACAACCAAGTTGTATGTGACTAAACTAGATCACTGTGGGGGTTACCTCTTGTCCATTCCTATGATGAAACAGTGATGTCCGTGGGAAAGGTTAAGCATTTTGCTTTTAATGATCCTTATGCGTCGAAATTCGAGCGGAGTAATGCAGATTACTCTTAATAAGAGATCACCTATGTTAGAGTGAAGTGGGGCCGCTTCAAGGGAAACTGTAAAGGGCGCAATTTCCTGAAACTCTCGCAGAACCAGGTGTATGTCCAGGGCCAAAACGGGCATAATAATGAGAACTGAATTGTGATAAGAAAAGATTCTATGTGAGGTGTATTGACCTTTACATAAACGGCAGACAGTTCAAAGACATCGCGTCTACTGATCAGCTAGTAAAGTAGATATACTTTCACAAGGGAGGGTTCAAAGGGTAACTCCTACCTATCCTATGCAGAGTTTTTATCTGTCGAAATCTATCACCAAATTGACGTCTTTGTTTTCTTGTTTTATCTGACAATTTCATTCATGTGGGGGATTGTTGGAAAATTTTTGAATGTAAATTGTTGGATTAATTTATTTCAATCCTCTAACGTTTGTGGTACTGGCTTAAATGCATTTCAATGCATTATATGGCCTTTAATATTTTCGTTGATAGCTTTTATATAGCATAGTACGGTATGCTATTGTGCTTCAACCGATTAATGCATTTTATGCATTAGTGTTTTAACGTTTGCTTTAATGATTTTTCAATGCATTGGCTTTTGGTCTGCTAGCCGAACGTTGAATTTTATAGCCAAATTGATGGCTATAGTAAATGTTTGGTAATGCAGTAACTTAGCAAACGTTTTATTTGCTTTTATTTGTGTGTATATATAGCCATGATATCTTATGTTAGAAAGATATAGGCGAAGAGAGTGAAGTAGAAAATACACACAATAAAGAAAAGATGTTCTTCGAGTTTTGTATTTTGTTTTGAACTTTTGGGTCTCTCTTCGTGGTTTTATTGGTGATAGACTTCGGTCACAATTCAAGTTCGCCGAAAGTGGTGTTTTTATCGTGCTCAAATTCACCACTGTTAGTCGTTGTATCCTGGGAGACAGACGCCGCGGAAACCTCGAGCACCGACGGAGAGGGGGCGAATCTGTTTTAAGGAAAGCGTGTGATACGTGTGCCTCGACTAGTCGCCAAACCGTTTTCTCGTCGTCGTCGTCGTTATCGTCTGTGGTTTGCTCTACCTTTTATTATTGCAAATTCATTGTAATTTTATTCATGTGCAATATTGAAGTATCAATTCCAGTATTTTTCTGTTCTTGTCTCTATGATTTTCATTACCCCATTATTTTATCTAACATATATATATATATATATATATATATATATATATATATATATAAACAAAAGAACACAATATCAATATAAATATTAAAAAAAAAGAACAAAAAAAAAAAGAGAGAAAAGGTATATGAAAGAGACAAAGAACCTCTGCTTTGCTGACCCAACAAGATTACCATATGAGATAGGAGAGCAATTAAAGTATATCTAATTTGAAGCCTTTAATCAACCGAAAGAAATACCAATATACCAAAACCAAAGAGTGCTATGTCAACAAAGCAAACCAAAAAAAAAATTAAAAAGAGAATAACCATTTTGAAAAGAAAAGCCTTGAGAAAGAATATCATATTGCAGGCTCATCAGGACTTGTCTCTCAATCAAAGTCTCTCTCTAACCAATCTGGCAAGCCAATAGATGTGTGTGGTATAAATCCAACCCCACACAGCTTAGGTTTTTCCCATCTTAAGATTTGAACCAAAAAAAGAAAAAAATCACCATTATTATTATTAGAGATTAATTAGAAGAGAAATATATATTATGGCTGATACAAAGCAAGGTTTTGGTGCTGGTGGTGGTGCTACAACGCCTAATCGTGTGTATGAGGATTTCGATCCACATTTGGAATGGGCAAAAGATGAGAGTTTTGATACTCTTCTTGTATATTTGCCAGGTAATTTTTTTTTTCAGCACTGATTTTATTTAAAAATATATATATTATTAGTTACGCTCTCACATGGCATAATTAGCTATTATAATTAAGAAATAGAATCGAGTTATCATCATGTTTTTCTTTTTGTACTAATTATATGCTAAACTCTAAAAACACTGCGGTAGTGATATATAATACACAAATGTTAATATCATCATTCATAATATAGTGTATTAATAATTAATGGGTCAATTAGGTAAATAGCCATTTTAGACGGTGTATTTTTAAAAAATAGCCACAATTTCAAAAAATTTAAAAATTAGCCATAAAATATGTAAGAAATTTTTTACAATAACAAAAATACACATAAAATTACTGTCAGAAATTTCTGATATTAAAATTTTTTGACATTGTTAGTTTTTAAATTTTTTAAAACTGTGGTTATTTTCTTAAAATTTCCATAAATAATCTACATGTTTTGGTGGTCTTTCGGTTTTTACTTTTTTTAGTTGTGCCAATTAAGCGATTATTCTGTTCATCTAATTTGAATGGGGTAATAATCATCTAAAAACAATGCTGTGGTGATGATATTCCACACAATAATTTTTTTTAACTACGACTTTACAAATTAATAATTATTTTGTACGTTAATACTAGTTTTTTAATTATGTCACATTTTGTTCGTCGAATAAGAAAAGGTACTTATGCTAAGAAATGGCTTCACCAATTATAATATGAGGCATATGAGCTAGAAATATTCACTAAATAAAAAAAATATAGAAATTATTAAGTAAATAGTCATTTTTTTGTTGAATGATATTTTTTTTTTAAATAACGTTGACATTAATTGAGAAAATAACTATTTGCTTAATTAATTACATAATATTATAATACTCTTAGTTTTTTTATCGGTTAAGGACTAATTTTTTAATTTATAAAAACGTTAATCATCATTTCGTTAATTATCACACATACCCTCTTAAGATATTAGTACTATATATCATCTTTTCTAAACGAATTAATATTCTAAAACAATCGGTTAAGAAAGAATAAGAATAAACAATTCAATAAACCTCATGAAAATGTGCATAACATATGATTCACTACTATTAATTATATATATGCATGGGACATGCATGCATGCAGGGTTTCCAAAGGACAAACTGAAAATACAGATAACCTCATCCGGGAAGCTAAGACTAAGCGGCGAACGCCCCGTCACCCAAAACAAGTGGCGGCGCTTCCTCAAGGAGCTCCCGCTCTCGCCCGACTGCGACACCAACAAGATCGCCGCCAAATTCGAAGGCGGAATTCTCTACGTCAAAGTGCCAAAACCCCTCAACACCACCACCACTACTGCTAGCCCTAACCCTAAAGTCCCACCCACAAGACCTACCACCACCACCACCACCACCACAGATCGTGATCATGAAGAAAATCTTAAGACAAAGCCGAAGCCGAAGCCAAAGCCAACCACCTCCCCGGACAGTCGATTGCCGCCGGCCACCGGCGACCAATCGGACCGAAAACCGGCGCAGAAACAACAAGAGCAAGCTCCCTCGAAACCGGCCTCGTCTTCTCTCGAAACAGTGCCGCCTAACAATGATGCTTCCGCCTTTGCGGCCTCGGGTTCGGGCAAGGCTGCTGAGAAGGCGAAGGCGGCGGGTTCGGGCAGCGAAGGAGACAGAAAGTCTGGAGAGAAATCAGGGAGTGGTAGTGTTGGTGTGGTGAAGAGAACTACAAGCTTGATAGGAGATCAGTATAAGAAGGTGATGGTTATTAGTACTCAAGGGAATCCGAGGGTTTTGATCAACATGTTATTGGCTGTTTTGTTCGTTGGAGTGCTTGCTTTGTATGCCAAGAACATCTTGATCAGGTCTTTCGGCAAATCCAACGGCTCAGATCATCATCATCATCATCATGATCATGAGCTATGATCATCTTGATAATATATATGGTTTGGTTGTAATTGCCATGCATTGTTGAATAAGGAGATATATTATGTATATCTGTAGTAGTTCTCACTGTTGATGATATGGAACTCAATTGAGACTATGGCGTATTATTATGTTTGGAATAAATCTCTGTGATTTGATTGTACCACTGATTTAATTTAATTTTTTTATATTCTGATTTCTGTAATAAAAGAATTATTGGTTCTGAGTCTGATTTTTGTTTTCCTTTTCTGTTTTGTTTATTTTTATATATGGGACTGACTAGTATCTCCCTGGAATTGAAATTTAAAATAGCCAGATGATTGGAGATCTTAAATATTTTTTTTTAATTATAGTAATTAATTGTATAGTAATGATGGAAAAAGATATTACTAATAATGAACTTAACATCAAAGCATCATACTACCATATATATAAGTTAGCTTAAAGGTCTAGAAAATAACATAAAAATACGATAAAACAGATGGAGTACTAATTAATAACTTACAAAACAATCAAGTTACATTTTGACAGCAAAAATTTTTACACTGTAAAAAGCAAAAAAAAAAAAAAAAAAAAAGTGAATTAATTACTAAATAGGCTATTTTGGAAAACGTCTTTTAAATTTTAGTTAATGTTTCAAAAAATTAAAAAAACTGTCATGGTCCAAATAAAAGATGCATGGACGATCTATGTTGACTATTTTCTTAATAAATAAAAATATTGGTCATATTTTTAAATCACTTAAATAATATAGCTATTTTTTATAACTTTCCAAAAAAACTATATTTTAAACATAAGTTAAGATATAGTACGTCCTTTAGAAGGTCTATTTAAAAAATTCCATCCTTAAGCCCTCCATTTATCTCGAGTTTGTGCTGTCTACACAACGAATAAAAAAAAAATGAAAAACTATAGTAAATATTCTATTTTTGATACTTATAATATAAATAAATACTCAATACTTTACAAATTATAACAAAATACACAAATAAGTGTGCAACTTGAGTATTTTTTTCATTCAGCCTAACAAAACTGTCCATTTATTCCCAAGTATACGTTATCACGATTTTGTAGTTAAATGCCTAATTTTAAAATTTATTTAAAATCCATATTTTTTGTTTTTTTAGATAAATAGTCCGCTTTCGGTATTTGAATTATTTGTCATGGTTAGAAGATAAAATATTAGATAAAAATAGGCGATGGTTCGTCCACTTACCATGGTATTTTGTCAATTACCAAAAATTTATTTTCGTTATTTAGATTATTTATCGTGGTTAATAGACAATATACTAGCTAAAAGTGGTCGGTATTTTGATCACTTACTATGTTATTTTGTCTATTTACCAACAGGTGATTCATCTAAGGAAAATTATGTGGTAGGATATACCCTACGGTATGGAACAATTCTGAATCATCAATTTACCTTTATAGTGGGTTCCACTGTTTAAAAAGGTTAATCTGACGATCCGAATTCGTTATATGGAACAATTCTGAATCATCAATTTACCTTTATAGTGGGTTCCACTGTTTAAAAAGGTTAATCTGACGATCCGGATTCGTTATCTACCATAAAAATTCCCTATTGCAGGATCTTCCTTCATCTAATTAAAAAAAAAAGTTGTGATCATCTTTGAATATATATAGTCTAAAAAATGGACTACCTACCAAAATTTCTCTTAATTTTATTACTGCAAAATTTATGGTAAATTTTATAATGATAATATATATATATATATATATATATATACCAATTATCAGCTATTATTTTTAATAATTACAACTATTATTTAAAAGTCCGCTCTCAACTTAAGCTATTTTACCAAATATGAATTGCAATCTACCAAATAAGGTCGTTAATCTAATTGTTAAAACTTAATTTTAGTAAATATATACTAATTGTGTTATTTACTGTAATTAAAACTCTGTAGTATTAACGAATGTTACTCGACCCATTTATATATATATATATATCTGTGTGTGTGTTTTGTGGAAATCAGCAAATTCAACATTTTAAACTGGTTATATGTAGCTTTGAATAGATTAATAGGAAAAAAAAAAAAAAAAGCATAACACAATAGGTATGAACTATTATGCATAACTAAAACCATCAAGAATTAAAGTCTGAACTATTATGCCCTATTAATTTCAGTAATTAAGTACTTATTGCTTAATCATATGATTGAACATAACAAGCCTTCTAGTTGCTTGTAAAGCAAGAAAGTTTTAAGTAAATTGTTTAAAGAAAGTGAAACTCAGTGTCCATTGCTTTCTTCATTTGGAAAATCCAAGCTCACAGCCACCCACTTGTCATCACTAATGGGCAGCACTGTGATCCCCTCGGGAAGTGCGTGGCTCGGGAACTTCCGGTACACCCTCACCTTGTTGCAGAGCAAGTAGCTGCTCGCTCCAGTAGAGCCGTCCCTCACACTCGGGTTTGAGGTTGAGAGACGAGGAAGATCAAGCTTCGCGGATGAAGGGGAAATAGAAAGGCCTTGGATATCTGAAGAGACTGGTGTTTCGACCGAGCATGAAGATGGTTTCGCAGTTGTATTGATTTTGTCTGTTTGAGGCAATGCTGCAGAAAATGAGCGAGTGTCGTTAATCGTTCAGAGAATCCGTATCAGTATGTTTAGAGAAAAAAAAAATCCAATTTTCCCTACAGATCAGGTAGGAATCAGATAACGAAATTGATTAATCGAGATGTACCGTTGTTTACTTTGGATTGTTCGAGATTCTGCAGCGAATCATAGGTCAAACCAGCGCTTGTGAGCCCAGCGATTCGACTCGCTTCACCTGAAAGATTACGAAAAGAAACTTTCTCAAATGACTCTTTTTAACATTTTTTCCGTCTTATGCACTCACTCTTCTTGAACCAAAATGAAAACGAAAAAAAAAAAACCACGAAAAGCCTACTTTACATGGAGCTCAAGTAAAACAAGATCCAGAAGAAGCTAAAGCCGATACTAGAAAATATTATGGCTTACGTTCTTTGAGAGCGACATAGGCGACCCTCGCAGCCTCAAGCTCGGCCAGTTTCTTGGACTTTGCCACTTCTCCACGGAATACCTCTCCCTCCAACTCCACAAAAGAAGAGAACAATGGTTTGTGAGGGAGGCCGGAATTTGTTGTTTTGTAAACCGGCATAGAAAGGCCTTCTTCCTGAGCTAGCTCTTGCAAAAGGCTCTTGTAAGGGCCGGACCGATCCTGTAAAAACAAAAACAAAAAATGCAAAATTATTCGAAAATGCTCGGGTTTTTCTTTTTTCTTTTTTTTCAATCACATTATTAGTACCGAGAAAAGTGTGAGAGAGTAGGAACTAGCCTTAGAACTTGCCGTGTGAAAGTTGTCTATTAACAATGACATCAAGGCAAACTTCGCAGCACTGTTCTCAGCTTCCTGCAAGGTCTTGAACGATTCCGGGCTCTCAAATAAACGCTCGGCTACTCTAACCGTAGCCTTAAAGCGAGAGGAATGAGCGCTGTCCGATTTGCTAGAATACAACGGCACGTTGAGATTTCTCTGTTTAGTATACTTTAGCAGCTGGCTCTTGTATTGAAACTTGATATCTATGTCCAAGAATTCAACATAAAAAATCTCAGTACAAAAAATGCTTTAACAAGAAACAAATAAAAGGAACAAAGTCGGAAGAAAAAAATTGAATGAACTGAAATTCCAATGAGTATTAGACTCTTTACCGTCGATGACAGTCGCAGCATCTGATTGAACTTTAAGGCTACGACGATTTTCTTCGGCATTTGGCTTTCCGATTTCAGGTTTGTTGATCGTTGCTGAGAGATCTGAACATAATTAAATGGAAAATAGTGTAAACTAAGGCAACAACTTTCATTATAATCTTACTATTCTGTCTATTTCTATGATTCATTGAGTATGAATGAATAATTCTTATGCAGCAAAAACTCTTGTCGCTGTTAAACAAAAAAAGAAAAAAGAGTATCACAACATCCAAAAATGTCCATTATGTTCTAGAAATCGAAGACCATCCCATCTTTCTGAAAAATGAAAATACTTTTCCCTAAAAAATCTTCCCTTTTAACTATGAGAAATGAAATGAACTAATAAATAAATAAACTGAGCTGTGACTATGGCAAAATAAATAAACCATGTTTTGTATTAAACAGGAAAAATGTATCTGACTCAAATAAAAACAACAAGAAGTACTTATCATTCTCCTCAAAATCCAAGACTTTACAATATTCTTACACAACAAAACAACCATTAAACTAACACCTTTTTCTTGAGGAAAGACGTTCATATTTATGTATATACGTATGTATTTATGTATATGTATACATTACACGTATTACCTGAAGGAGAAGTGAAGTGAAGGAAAGCAAGCATGGCAACATGGTTGTGAGCTTGTTTTGAGGACTTGCAGGCGACGAGAGAATCGAACGGCGTGCCGTTGACCGAAACCGAGGCCCCGAAGCGAGGCTGGTGGTCGGGCCCGCATTTCATGCACGTGTACTTCGGCAGTGCCCATTGCCTCTTCTGGCAAAGCTCTTGGAGCTTCATCTTGTACATCATGGTATTTGAAAATCTCTCTCAAAAAAAAAAAAAAAAACGCTAAGTAGAAAAGAGAGAGAAAAAAAAAAGGCTAAAGAGTCTCTCAACTTTGGAGTGTTATAGAGAAGAGAGGTTTAGAAGAAGATGAACGTTTTTGAGTTTTGAAAGTTGCTTCTTTTTGCGAGCTATTTAAGGACATGAAAAATGCTTCATTGCGTTTTGTACTTTTTTCTTCTTCTTTGGGTGGTTATATATATAATTATAATTATATTGTGAAGAAATACCAAATATGTGTGTATGTTCGTCGGTCTAAAAATCATGATTAGTCTTATTTGTCATGGTCTTTCACATGGTGTAACCGTGTGAGGACTATTTTCCACTGACTTTGAATAACTCAGGACTAAAAAATGTGATTTCAAAGATGTTTTAGGAGCTCAATAAGACAACTTAATGGAACAATTTCTTCAAGTCCTCTATTTTTTCAAACAAATTCAACAAAATTTCGAAAATTAAAAAAAAAAAAAAAAAAAAAAAAGAAAGCTAGAAGTCAAAATATTGATTTTTTAAGTAGTTGTATTTTAATCAACAAGCTATTATGCCGAGCAACAATGCTTAAGATCTCAAAACCATGTTTTGAATGGATGTTGATCATAGTAGGTTTGGCATGTTCCTAGCCTCATGCTTTTGAGTTTTGACCTCTTTAGAAAATTATTTTTGAAAATATATTAACACCCCCTTAAACTTTGTGTCAAATTGGCCCTAAAACACTTCAGTTTAAGTCATTTTTCATGCCAAGGAAACGGAGAGAAATGTTAGGGGTTTTTTTATCAAAAAAAAAAAAAGGGAATAGGGGAAATTTCTGTGCGAAATACTTTGGACCATGCTTTGAACCCTGTAAGATTTTTGTAACAAGACAATCCAATCGAAACCAAATGACAAACTTAATCGACTACTCGGAGATCTACGACAACCTACTAATATTTTCTAGATGGCTTTATTCTGCCACTTGGAACGACAAACTCCATTAAAACAGAGACAAAGACATGAATTCCGAATAGAATGAGGAAATGCACCAAATTCTTGAAAAGACGATTGTACGTTGCAGCCACCGGTTAATCGTTTCCTATGCATCAATGGATGTATGGTACGTCTATGCAGAACCAAAAAGGCCCCAGTCATTGACTTTGAAGGAGGTAACAGCGAGTTTGAAGACCTCGGCCATTGGCATACACCCGGATTGCATTGCAGGAACAGCATAGCCGGCGCCGACTGCGCTAGCGCTTTCACTCAGCGGGCTGCAATGAAAAAGGAATAATGGAGCAGCGTATCAGAAAACAGCACAGTAGCAAATAAGCTTTGACATTAAGTGTTTCGACTTAAACTGATCAGCTATATTTCCTTTGGACAATGCTCGTGAATTCAGTCACAGCGGTTATGGAAACTCTTTGGCAAAAGACATTTCATTTACAGAGCGGAAAGAAAGAGAACGCAAGACTAAACTCCGTGGTTACATATTAATGTTTGCAGACAAGAAAACTAGCTCATATGGGCTAAGGAAAAACTAAATAATGAACATCGAAAAGTTTCCTTGGGTTGAATATGTCAAAGTAGGAGCTCATCATCTGTCGAACAAAAGACAAAGGAAAACTGGGGGGCCTCGAGTCTTACGAGTACCATGACATGTTTGTTTGACACCATAGTTGTCCCACATTTTATAATGAAAATTGGTGCTAAATGAGTGAGTTGTACATACAATTTTACCATAAATGTGAAAGTATACATGGATATAAGACCTGAATGGAATGTATTTACATTCAATGCCGAACCAGATAATCTATGTCTATTTGATCCGTTAACTTGGAATTTACATGTAGCACCACTAATGGGTATCAGTTTGGTAGAAACTTTTTGTTAGGAACAAAAACCAAAACCGTCAATTCATAGGCAACTTACAAACTTCTTTATTTATTTTTTTTCTTTTTTGCTAAAAAAACTTCTTTATACTTACTTGATGTGAATGGGTTCATATGCAGTAACCAGCACATCGGTACCGACTCCTTTCAGGCGCAAATTTGCCACATAAACCTGCTAGGTTAAAAATAAAACACGATTAGCATATAGAGACAACCTCATAAGCTAGACAAGAAAAAGATTCATACCCTCACAACATTTTGTGCTTCCCTTCCTTGCCGCCCCTTGGAGATTGCCTACATTCAAGTAATCTAAATTAGCAGATAATACAGTTTAAGATCATTGTTCCTAAAGGGCTGTTCCATTGCTTATTTTTCAAGCAGTCAAAGAAATTATAACCACACTCCAAAACCAGTTTCATGATACGCAGAAACAAAACAATAAAATCTCCACTGAATAACTACACAGATTAGAATTTTGCTCAAGTTTATGTGCAATCCGAGAGACAATTACGGAGCAGCAACAAAGCTTTTCATCTAACCTTCAACCTCTTCCATCATTAGTTACTCGTCAAAGATATATAGTAGAAAGAAAGTAAATCAGATTTAAAGGCTACTCTAAAATGGAGATTAATATATATGTTTAAACACAACTTTGCACCTGTTTAATCACAATTTGGTGCAAAGTTTCAGGTAATGAATTTTGCAATGTAAATAAAATGCAAAGAGAAGTTTACAATAAAGTGGAACGATATCTATCATGAATGGTTTACTAAATGGTGTATGCAATCAAAAAGGCCAATCGACTACAATTGAAAATGAAGTCACGGTACACAAAACTTAAATTCAAAGCTACCAATAAAAGCATCCAGATAAATACCATTTGGCCGACTGCGGTCGTAACAACAGCAGGTACGTTCCTATAGCACAGTCCAGGGGCCTCAACCACTCCTGATTGTTCAATTACCTAAAGTAAATTTGATGTAATTAAACCTTTAGTTAGTACGAATCACAATAGTTTGAATTACATTTCTCACAATTAAATGAAACTTACAAGACAAGACACGAATATTCTCACATCTGGAGATTTTGAAAGAAATACTGATTGTAATACATCCAAAATGTACATTAGACATTGAACCATGAATATTAAATCTAGCAGAAAAAAACAAAGAAAGGAACTAAACTTACCTGTACAAAACACCACAAGTTCAATAATATGCTAACAAAAGCCTTACTAAAAATCATCATTAAAACTAAAAGCTTTGATCAATGTCATTCGTTTACTCACTCACACAATTCATGGAAAATATCAAGTACCAATCCGAGAACAACGAAGAACACAAAGACCCAAGACACTCACATTCGACCCTTACACTTTTCATACTGAACTCAACTTTTGCCTATGAATTTATCAGTCCTTGAAATTAAAAGGGAAAATAAAACAAACACACGCACAGATATATATATATATATATATATATATATATTAAATGGGCTAAGAAAAAATAAATTTGAATTACCATGGTTCCTTGAGCGTCTTGTTCAGTGGCAAGGTCTTGAAGAAACCATGAAGCGCTTCCATTATCACCAACTTCATGTTTCAACTCTAAGAGCTCAAAAATCAAACTTTCATCTCGAGCAGGGTCGACAAACACTTCCTATAACAACCCATCAATTAATATATTATAATTACACATATATATACACACACACACATAACATTCATCAATACCCAGAAGATTAAAATACGAAAAAACTAAAACTAAAAAGAAAAAAAAAATGAGTGGGCAAATAAATACAGACCTGATGATCAGGAACCTGTCGAATGTCACTCACATCCTGTATGAATTTTAGCACGACCCATTACAATATATCGTATAAAATGTTACACCCAAAAAATAAAAATAAAAATAAAAACAAAGAAATGGCGAACCTGAAATCTGAGAGGGAAAGCGGTGGCTATGGCACCACCGAACAAGAGACGCTCGGAATTGAAATCTCCGGGCATTGTTTAGCCAATCAATCAACACAAACAAAGAACTGGAAAACAAAAAGGAAAAAAAAAAAAAGAATCACCGAAAATGTATTTTGGCAAAATAAGAAAAATTAGTCTTAGAGAGAGAGAGGGAGAGAAGAATCAAACTTTGAATCAGAAGAAGAAGCAGAGAATAAGCTCGAAGCTTTGGGTGTGGTTTTTAGTGTGAAAAAATTTTATATATAAGGATTGAAGAGCGTGAATTTCACGCCAATATTGGCGTCTGTTTTACGCGCCTTATTATTATTATTATTATTTTTAATTAGTACAGACTGACTACGACAACTAACCACTAACTAGCAAGCATGCACAAACGGGCGGACCATTTTCCGGTAAGATTTTATGCGGTGGAACCCAACGGGTAAAAACCGGGTAAGACCCAAATTTTGCTCGGTTTATTGGCAAAAAACAAATGCCCGCAAAAATTTTCCGTATTTTACCCACAAATACCTGCCCTTGTGATGCTTCTGTTTCTTCGGTCCAAAATTTTTATAAAAAAAAATACACAAAATCTTGATAATTATCCAAAGTTACCCAGCGGTAAATCACATTTTTTTTTTTATAATTACCCGATTACTAGAAAAATAACTACCAGAAAAATATGGCTGGGTAATTATCCGGTTGTGCATGCTTACATACTAGTATCATCCATGCAAATAGCACAATTACTCGTATTTTTTAGGATTTTAGAGGATTCAACTTTTTAATTAAAAATAAAATATTGAGATAATTGCAATAATAATCTATACATACAAGTATACTAAGATTCAATGAAGTTTTTCCAACAAAGACATGAAACGGCTAAGGAGGGAGCGACACGTGGCGATCCTTGTGAACGACACGCGGCGTCTCTATTTTTTCTTTTTTAAAACTTTTTTAATAATTGCATTTAAGGGTCATTTTTTAGGGGTTTTTGAGAAATTTTTGGGGGGTATTTTTGCAAATTTTGAGAGGACATTTTTGTAATTTTTCTCTCATCTTTCTTTCTTTATTATTTTTTAGTTTTCATCGTTTCAATAGCTATTTTTTAGACGTAATGATCTCAAAAAAAAAATTCTTGATACGATTAGGTTCAGAATATTTTTCTCAATCTTATACTTTTTTTTACCATAACTATTTTTTATTTATTTCATTTGTTCTAAGCTTTTATTTTTATTTTTTAAGTTTGAAAAATTTTAAAGGAGCTCCTGTATTTATATTAAATGATAAACTTAGACCTAAATTATTCAAAATAACAAAAATATATTTTATTATTTTTCGTCATATTTTTTATTTGTGCTCTACATGCGCTTTCTCTACACGCGCAAAACGCGTGTGTAAAAACTAGTAAACTAACTAAAAGGGATACCTTCCTTATTTCATTAAGATAATTATGAATCGCGGACGGGACGGGATGGTCATCGGCCATCAGCTTCGGATTTCATGTCGTTTTTCATTTCTTCTGTCATATCCAGTTGTTTACTGCATTCTGTTCTTTTCAGGGATTGTTGTTTTATATTTTGCTATCGTTTTTGATAATTTAAGTCGTTGTTCTATTTTCATGTCATTTTTCATACATGGCATTAGGGGTGTTCAAAAAATCGATCGGACCAAACCAAACCGATTAAATCAATCTAAACCAAGCCAAACTAATTTCAAACCAATTATAATTGATTTGATTTGGTTTGAAAGTTTTAAATTTTTAATTGATTTGGTTTGGTTCATGTTTGACCTTGTTAATAAATCAAACCAAACCAACTTATATATACACATGTGTTTAAAATTATATTATGTCTGTGTAGGTTTTTTTTTTTCTTTTTTTGCTAAGAAGTTGTGATATTGAACTTGAAGTGAACAAACTTTATTATTTATT
This sequence comes from Boehmeria nivea var. tenacissima, assembly GCA_018132145.1. NCBI lineage: Eukaryota > Viridiplantae > Streptophyta > Magnoliopsida > Rosales > Urticaceae > Boehmeria > Boehmeria nivea. Next base: position 11,073,738 of record CM030874.1, read on the forward strand.
AATCATGTGTTGGATATTTTGGGATGGTTTTGGTGGAACTTCTAGTGCGGATCAACTTTGTTAGGAAGCTATTAGTTGATCAGGCGTGAATACCCTTACCTCTTCTTAAAAAAATTGAATATTTAATATAGTTTATTTATTATATTTAAAATATTTTGAATTTAGTCCTTATCTATGTTGAAATTTGATTTTGATGAATGATATTATTTTATTAAGTCCTCAACTTGTATGAGCCTATTTTAAAAAAAAACTCAAATCGATTAAAAAAACCAAACCAAACCAATAATTGATTTGGTATGGTTTGATTTTGATTGTTTAATTGATTTGGTTTAGTCTGAAAAATCACCAAACTAATTAAAAAATTAGTTTGGTTTGGTTTGGTTAGACACCCCTATCTGGCATAATCAAAATCAACTATACACAATAATTAAAGGGGAGAATTTCAAAATAAAGTCATTCTTAATGCTACTTAATAATCTATATCTCAAATGGTATGCTCCCTTTATTTTTACTTTATATTATTTATACACTTGTACCCTTTTCTCATTAAAAGAGAGAGATTTGTTTTCTTGGTTTACACGGATTAGAATAACTAATTATGAAACAATTTTAATGCATGATTTTGTGTGCTTATCTCAATAAGCTTCATTATATATATATATATATATAATAAATTTTTAAGTCAAATAATACGTTATCATACTAGAAACAAGATAAAGGGTCATATATTAACAATATTAAAGGTATATTTTGTAATATAAAATCCCATACTGATGCAATATTAAAATTATATAATATGAAATTACAAAAATAATATCAAATTAAAATACTACATATTATAAATAATATCAAAAGTACATAAGTTTCCTAATATGAAGTTACCAAACTGATTGAAATATTAAAAAATATATTATATGAAATTACAAAAGTAATATCAAATTATATACGTAGATGATTCAAAACGGACAAACATACTAAAATTTTATATATTAAAAACTTTATCTTATATTATATATATAATATGTGAATTATACATAATGACAATATTAGTATACAGCTTCTAAGAGCATCTCCAATCCAATGCTAAAAAGTAGTGTCAATGCTAAAATTTAGCATTTGAGAGAAAAATATGTCCTCCAACCCAATGCTATATCTAGTGCCAAATTTGGCACCAAGTTTGGCATAATGCCAAATTTTAGCATATACTTTTAATAATTAAATATTCAAAAAGCACACAACTCCCAACAAAGTAATAATTGCTTATTACTATTAATTGACTTTTTTTATTTCTACACCTAAAAAATAATAAAATAATATTTAGTATTGATAATGCTAATTGAGTGCATTGGAGTAAAAATTGAATGTCAATGCTATATTTGATATTTTTTCACTTTTTGGTGCCAAATTTAGCATTGGCATTGGCATTAGCATTGGAGATGGTCGTTTCAAGCAAAAAAAAAAAAAAAAACAATTCTTGACACAATGCTCAGACTTAAAAAAGGAATTTTAAGAAAATAGCCATTGTTTACAAAATGATTTTAAAAAATAGTCACAGTTTCAAAAAATTTAAAAACTGTGTGTTTTTAAATTTTGAAAATTTTAAGAAAATAGCCACTGTTTACAAAATGATTTTAAAAAATAGCCACAGTTTCAAAAAATTTAAAAACTAGCCCTTTCAGAAATTTTTGACACGTGTCAGAAATTTCTTACAGCACATTTTATGTGTAATTTTGTTATTGTCGGAAATTTCTTACAGTGTGTAATGGCTGGTTTTTAAATTTTTTGAAACTGTGGTTATTTTTTGAAAACACACAGTTCAAAATGGCTATTTACCTAATTGACCCTTAAATTTTTTGAAACTGTGGCTATTTTTTAAAATCATTTTGTATACAGCGGCTATTTTCCTTAAATCATAAACAAAAGAATCATAGATGCTTAACAACATATAACAAAAGTTGCTACATAGTTCATCCGTGAGTACCATAGTCGGAGTTCCTTGACGACATTGTGCGAGATGTCATGGCCGTATTCATTCGAGATCGTTGCTTGTCAAAATCAAGCACCTATCGCCGTTAATACCCTCTATCACCACCACCTATGAAGACGAGATGAAAAAGTGAAAAATTTCTTGTAGTTTGGGGTTTTTTTGAAGGGATTTCATTTGGCTAGAGCTTTGAGAAAAAAAAAATGGCATCTTTTTTCTCTATCCAAAGAAAGTCAAAATTTTGGATTTGTATGTTTTTTCCCCTTATTTATCTGTCTTTATTTTATGATAGATTTAAAATTCAAATAGGATATTAAATCCCCCAAATCACGTAATTTAGAAGCTGAATTATTTTTTTTTTTCAAAGACTCAGCATAATTAAATAAGGATATTATTGTCTTATCAACTAATAGAGTGAATAGATTTGGTATATGTTTTAAACATTGAACAAATGTGTAATATTGAGTTATAAATTGAATATATATGTTAATAACCCGATAGATGACCAACCAAGGCTGAACAAAAAAGCCCACACCAAGAAGTCAAACCGTGGACTATTCCATAAAGGGACGTGCTGACTGTAGCAAAACTCTTTCATAAAATAATAGTAATAATAATAATAAGTCACACTAACTGAATGTCGTAGTGTCGTTCACTCCAACAGTTATAAAAAGTCAAAAATTCTGCATTTTTGTTTTTTCTTCTTCGCAAGTCTCTGTGTTTCTTGTTTCTTTCAATTTCAATTCCTGTGTTATTGTTCAAGACTTGTCTTTCAATCTCTAGTCAAGTCTAGCTTCTTTCAATTTCAATTCCTGTGTTATTGTTCAAGACTTGTCTTTCAATCTCTAGTCAAGTCTAGCTTCTTCAATGGACAGGTATGTCTAATTTGAATTTTCTTCTTCTTTCTTTGTTTTGGAAGTGTTGGAAAACTCAATCTCACATTCACCTTCAATTGAGTTAGCTTGCCATAACTCACACCTAATAAAATTATGTACCCCAAGCTTAAATGTCTTTACAACAATTTGAAACAAAAGCCTTAGAATCATTATATAGCCTAAAGACCCCACCTCCTTTGCTTCACAACCGATGTGGGACTTTTCTTTTTCTTTTAATTTGCTAAAATCCCAACAAGAAGAAATCAAACTAAAAACAAAGCACTCATAGAATAGTGCAAACATCTATTATGGTATAGTTTTTTTTTTTTTTATCCTTATTCACTCATTCAGATTCATACTCTTATATCATTAATTCATTATGTTTCACAGTATTAAATGTATATTGAATTGGGCAATAACCAATCGGACGTGCCCATTATGTAAGCAGGCCTTTGACTCACTCAATATACACATTGACACTAAAGTTGTTCTTTTTTCTGTTAATCTTGTTCTTTGTTCTTTCTTTTGTTTTTAATCAGGTCAGTTATTGCAGGGTTAATGATGTTATGTATAATGAGAGGCTTGAAAACCTCCTACGAGCAAAATGGTTCAAACCCGTATTGCCCAAGAAGGAATAGAATTACAGAGAGATATTGTCAAGAAGAGATCAAACTGAAGTAACTTATGATGACTTTTTCGTGTTTGGACAATCTGCCCAATCATCGTAGACTCATCAGCCTTCTTCGTCATCAAACGTGCCACAGAAATCCCGAGAAGTCTCAAAAGTTCGGAAGCAGCGTGACCTGAAGAGAAGCGTGGAATGGCAGAACGAAAGGCTGCGGAGGACCGTCACTACCATCTCGAGCGCTTTAGCAAAGATAAGTGAAATTGAATTGAGTTTTGTCTCTTGAAAATCAGACTCAGAGTAAACTATGATTTCTGATTTTAGTTTTTTTGTTTTTCTGGCCTATGCTCTTGGTAATATTGAATATCTAATGGATTCTTGTATATACAATGCTTTCTTGACTTAGTGATATCAGTATGGTTATGGAATTTTAGGGTCTAGCTCCTCATTCGTATTTAAGTAAATTTAGCAATTGTATTGTAACAAATAAGGTCTGTCCTTTCCTAACAAGGCACTGACTTACCCTAGTAGTCAATGAATGGTAGGAAGTTAGTGTCTCATGAATGCTAATATAAGTCCATCTCTGTCTATTTATTTATTCTGAAAAAATGTGGGACATTTTTCGTGAAAAGGGTCTAAAAAAATCAACCGATTATAGTGCAAGGTAGGATTACATTGTTAAATTCAAGCTAATTTACCTGTTTCATTACGATAAATCACTGTCTTACATTAATTTATTTAGGAAAACTAGGGACATTTTATTTGTTTTATAAAGAGAAAAGAAAATCAACTCTTTATGTAATACCCTGTTTATATAGTTGGAGATCTCTGCATAATGTTTTTGTGCCTGCCAGGTTTCTGGTATTGGTTTTCTTGGTGTCTAAGCAGGTCATGGATAATAAGACTTGATTGCAAGGTTTAAGACTCGATTAGACATGCCTTATATGTTTGATCAGATTGGCAAGATAATTTACATGTTGTTAGATGGGTTCAAGTTCTACCAAAACATGCTAAAAGAGTTTAAGATGATAATTAGGCCTCTAGTCACTCATGGGAACCTTGGAAATCATTAATATGTGTAGTCATTTCACGGAGGTCAGATCTTAAGCTTTTGTCAATTATCGGATCTGAAACCTAATTGGCAACAAGTATCTGTTGTATGAAGTCTTAAACAGTTACTCCTGTGTTTGCATATGAATATTGGTCAAGTAAAGCATAAAAGAAAACTTAACAAGCACTTAAAAACCCTTCACAACAAAACCATTAACTAATAACTAGTACAACAAATAATAAACCCTCAACCATGTGGTCGATGAATTATTCGAAAGCTTCAAAAGAAATTTCCCTCGTTGTGGGCAATAATAAGACCAAACCAATGTCAATTATGATATATATCAAATAAGCAGTATTGCTCTCTCTCACTTGGCACTGGCCAACTGGGAGCGGAGACGCTTGGCAGCTTCGACCATGTTGGTAAGGGCAGGCTTGACCTCAGAGTACTTGCGCGTCTTGAGCCCACAATCTGGGTTGATCCAGAGGATGTTGCACTCCAGCACAGCAAGCATTTTCTCAACACGGTCTGCGATTTCCTCTACTGATGGGATCCTTGGTGAGTGGATGTCATAGACTCCAGGACCAATACCAGCACCATACTTCACTCCCTCACGGAACACAGACAAAAGCTTCTCATCAGATCTCGAGTTCTCAATGGTGATCACGTCAGCATCCATGTCAATAATGGAGTGGATGATGTCATTGAAGTTTGAATAGCACATGTGGGTGTGAATCTGCCAAAAGACAAAACATACACCATTTATTCCCGTCATTCCCAGTAAAAACGAGTGAAAATGGAAGAACATTTGAAGCACGACACAAACAGTGAAATACGTTTAGAACTTCTATAACATAACAGGCACGTCTACGGTCTACACGTAGAGAACATATACAGATTATAGAGTATGACTGAACCTGAGTAGTGTCTTGTACACCGCAGTTTGTGATTCTGAAAGAGTGAACGGCCCACTCGAGATAGAAAGCCTCCTCGGACTTCCTAAGAGGCAAACCTTCCCTCAGAGCAGCCTCATCAATCTGGATAACAGTGATACCAGCCTTCTCGAGATCCTCAACTTCATCCTTGATTGCCAAAGCAATCTGGTAGCAGGTCTCAAACCTGAAAGCAAACATATATCACGTTTATGCGGAAATAGAAAGTTCACCAATCAGCCATAAACAATTGATTCATAGGGTTATTTCTTACCTAGGCTGATCATTTCTAACGAACGACCAGTTCAGAATGGTTACAGGACCTGTGAGCATTCCCTTCATTGGTCGCTTAGTCATATCCTGAGCCATAGAAGACCAGAACACAGTCATAGACTTGGGGCGACTGACATCACCGTAGATGATTGGTGGCTTGACACAACGTGATCCGTAAGATTGGACCCAACCATTGACAGTGAAAGCAAAACCGGATAGTTGCTCTCCAAAGTACTCAACCATATCGTTCCTCTGATTGACAAGGCGTATAATGTTATGTTAGTAAAAACTTGTATTTGCAATCATAACTATAATAACTATAATAAGTTTGCTCACCTCTGGCTCTCCATGCACCAAAACATCAATGTCCAGGTCTTCTTGGAGCTTGACCACTTTATGGATTTCCTGCTTGATGGCATTGATGTAGTTTTCCTCAGAGATTCTATAAGAGTATGAAGCCACCGTCAATTTCTGGTAAGTAGCATTATGAAAGGAAACGCATTCAAATGCAAGCCAAGTCAAAAAACATACTTCTTAGCCTTGTATTCACGACGAACTCTCCTAAGCTCTATGGTCTGAGGGAAGGATCCAATAGTGGTGGTTGGAAGGATAGGAAGGTTCAATTTCTTCTGTTGGGCATCAAGCCTCGCACTCACATTCGTGGCACGACGGTGGTCGGATCCCTTCAAAGCAGCAGCCTAGGCAAGCAAAAATGGCAGTGGCAAATAAGAATAAGAAAAATATTGAAGGAAAACTCACAACATTAACCCCTCCTTTGGTAAGGAAACATTTCTCATTCCATTCCATTTTGTTGGAATGGAATAAATGGGTTGAAAAATGGTTTGGAATGATTATAAAATGGTTTGACTTTGAAAATTTCGAGGTGGTATAAATAGTTGAGATTTAAGAATATTGTATAGGGATTAGGAAAGTTGAAAAAATGGTTGAAAAAAATGGAATGGAATGGGCGGAATGTGCTCCCCAAACAAGGGGTAAATTTATAAGAAATTTTTTTCTAATAACTTTTACAGACAGAAGGTCAAACTTACAGCTTTCTGGACAGCTTCATTGGTGACCCTAGGTGAGGATTTACGAGATGCTTGTGCTGCCGCGTTGGCAGAGAAGAATGCCTGGAGACAAATATTCAAAGAAAAACCGAATAACATTAGCCTACTTTGTATAGTATATATAATTTTTTTTCCAAGCAATCAATCTCAGATATGAAATACAGCATTACATTACAGGAAAAAGTGTTCAGAGATTTCAAAAGACCATTTGAAAGATATATATATATATATATATATATATATATATATATTACACACACACACACATGTTTAATTTTGCAAAGCAATGAGGAAGCACAGCATTCTAAAAATAGGAAAACCCCATATCTAGGATCTATTTCAGTTTCTGAAAAAATGATGAATAACAAAAACTTGAAAACAAAAATAATAAAGAAGCATACCTCATCCTTCTCTGCACATAGCGCCTTGGCCAAGGCATTCACTTCAATGACTTTCTGGGCCGCAAATGCGAGCCAGGACTTGATCTCGCTATCAAGCTTGGTCTCATTCACAAGATCCACAGCAGTGTGAAGAAGTGAGCATGAGGTTGAGACAACAAGCTTGTCTGCAGAACAAAAACAAATAGAAGCATATTAAAACCTGTGTCGGACAGACTACAACCTTTCCAAAACAAAACAGAACAAACTTAAATGATAAAACACCTTTTCCAGCAATGCCCTCAAGTTCGTGCAGAGTGCTGAGGGATGAAGCAAGGTCGTTGGCCCAGATATTGCGACCATCAACCACTCCAGCAAATAAGTATTTGCCAGAAGGAAACTCGGCCTTGATCAAATCAAGAGTCTTTGCTCCACGGACCAGGTCAAAACCATATCCACTTACGCCCTTCAGAGATGTAAGTGTCTTGTAAGCTTCGGCAGGGATATCAGCAAAGTAGGTTTCGATCAGGACATTCAAACCAGAAAAGGATGACTCTAGTTCTGAGTAGGCTTGAGTGAAAGCCTGTAATTGGTGAGAATCGAGATCCTTGACAAGGGTTGGCTCATCAAGCTGGATCCAGGAAGCACCAGCAGCCTTTAGCTCAGCCACAACCTCCCTGTAATAGCATGCATCATTTTTAGTCCACAGTGGAGAAAATCAAGTACAATAAAAAACATAAACAACAACAAAAGAAAAAATAAAAAAGGGATCGAAACTTACTTGTACACTGGAAGAATTTTGTCAAGGAGGGAAAGAAGAGGGAAGGTCTTATGAACACCCTTTGCAGGTTTCGACAACAGCAAGTAAGATACTGGACCAACAAGAACTGGTACTGTATCAATACCTAGCTGCAAGAAGAATTAAAAAAAGGAATAAAAAAAACAATTAGCAATATATTCCAAAGCCCTAAGCAAATTAGTTTTCAACATTAACAAGCAGCTCAGAGCATAGATAAAAAGTCTAGATCCAGAAAGTAATAACTTGTTCATTTTCTCTTTCCCATCTAAAAGTCCCTACAAATTCATATAGTACGTTTTCTAAACAGAGAACTTCGGACGACTTACAGCCTTTGCTTCCTTGTATTCATTGACGGCCTTGTGTGAGGCATAACAGAAATTGACATCGGGGCCCAACTCAGGGACAATGTAGTGGCTGAACAAAGCAAACAAGTCATTAGTTGTTCAATTCCAAAACAAATAAGCCAAATTTATCATTTGCTAGTTGACGGCATAATGAATCACACTTACTAGTTGGTGTCGAACCACTTGGTCATTTCCATGGCAGGAACAGCGGCGTTTCCCCTAGCCATGGAGAAAAACACATCGAACCCGATCTCGCCACCGTTCCAGTTGTATCTCGAGGGAACAGCACCGAGCATTGCAGTGGTGTCCAGCACCTGGTCGTAGTAGGAGAAGGTGTTGCTCGGGATGTACTTGATCCCGGCCCCCGCCATCTGCTTCCAGATCGACTCCCTGAGGTCCGCCGCCACCTTCTGCAGATCGTCGGCGCTGCTCTTACCATCCCAGAAGGACTCCAAGGCAAACTTCAACTCTCTCTTGGGTCCCATCCGGGGATATCCGACAATGTGGGACGCCATTGCTCTGCTCATCCACACGCCAATATAATCCACATTCATTATATTTCAATATTTCATCCTCTCTTCTATACTTAAAAAGTATCAAAACTATCGACTTGTGCTCTATATTCCATGAAAAAGCTAAACCAACAACAAATCTGCGAGATCTCGGCACCGAATGCTCATCGCATGTTCATAAAGCTACTTCAACATTTCATATAACCCAATTCATATATATTATGACAATTAGCAACTCAGAATATTATGTTCATCGCCATTGAAGGATATAATATAAGAAATGACGTTACATTACATGGACTAAGCAAAATACAAAACCATAAACATCCATACACATACCATGACAAAGAGAGAGTCGGACATATCATATTACAGACATGAAAATCAATTAGATCAGATTAAACAAAGTTCACTGAAATGAAACCACAAAGAAACAGATCCGAATCCATAACGATATCAAAATTCTCGTAGATCCACAAAGCTCGAACCAAAATTGTGGATCCATAAAGCTAAGATCTACGATTATTAACGAAATCTTGATTGAAAAAGAAGAAGAGAAAAAGCACGTACCTCGTAGTGGGAAGAGAATCGAAGCGAAGAGAGTTGTTTGGGAGGAGAGAAAGCGAAGGAAAATGGAGGCTATGGCGAGAAAGAAGAGAAATGTTTGAGTGTATTTATAGTGCCACTCACTCACCAACTCTGGTTCTCTCTTTTTTCGGATCTAAGTCTGAATTCTATTTTATTTTATTTTAGAGTAATTTACACCGGTGGCTTCTTAATTGTCGTGATTTGACAAGTTGCCCCTTAATTTTACTTTTTTTTTATAATTTGCACTCTGAATATTTAAGTCTTGACAAATTAGCCCAAATTAAACGGAACTGAGTGTGCAAATTACAAAAATATAATAATTTAGGGGACAAACTTCCAAACTCCTGACACATTATCAATTTGGACTAAGCTGCGAATACTTTTAAGTACAGGGTATAATTTGCCAAGAAAGAAGCTTAAGGGTCAACTTTTCAAATCATGATAAGTTTAAGGGGCCGATGGTGCAAATGTTGATTATTTTATTTTTGATTTGGAAAAACTTAAAAAGGCTGTGGTGGTGCGAATCTGAAGTGGCCCACCGGCTCAGAGATCCAACGGCTGAAAGTGTATGTGAGGTGGAATGAGTGGATGGGATTGGGGGTAGGCATTAGGTGGAGAGTTTGGTGGCTCTGATTCAGTTGTGCTCAGTAAAGAGAGAATAAATGAACAAAATAAAATAATAGTTAAATAGCAGGTGTGGACGTCCAATCAAGGACTATTTATGTGGAGGCAACCAAATAAAAAAATAAAATAAGAAAAATGTCAAGCATTGTCAAGATTGGAAATCTCAAAAATGCCCTGGAATTTTTATTCAATAACGGAATCATCCCTTCAGTTTTGAAAATGGCAATGATATAAAGATATATTTTGTTAGGATTATCAAAAACTGAACCAATGATTATATTATTGATCAAAATCCGAGGAATATTTTTGATATTTTCTAGTAGATTTCGACGAATGTTCATTTTTTGTCACATTATTAATCTATAATTTTTTTTATTAGACTTATAATTTGTACCTCTATTTTATATTAAAAAATAAAAATATAAGGTAAAAAATTAAAAAAATATATCACTTGAGATATAAATTATTAAACCAGTACTAATTAGGTCAATGTTGCAATCATCTCTATGTTTTTTTCTTGCTAATATTATTGAATAAGATGGTATCAGAGTGACGTAGGAGATCATTTTTCTTGATCGTATTGTAACTATAAAAGTAAGTAGTCCATTGCGGTTCCTCTCTTTTTCTCTCTCTCTCTACCTCCTTTAGGTCTTACTTGGTTTTGATGTTGGGGTAAGAGTCCACCAACTCCTTCCCTCTCTCTCTCTCTTTTGGGTGACTTTCTTTGGTTGGGGTTTGGCTTTTGTGGTTTTTGAGTTGTGTTACAAGTCGTCTTAGGCCATCTCCAACCCAATACTCTAAAAAACAGTACACAATACTTTAAAATAGAGTTAATGTCACTATTAAACAGTAATTCATCTCCAATCCAATACTCTATTTTCACTCTAAAAAAGAATATTCTCTTCATATTCTTATACATCTTTATTTTTTATTATTTTTTTATGCATTTTTTTTTAAAAGTCAAGAAGATTAATATACTAATATTATAAATATTAAAAAAGCTTAAAAAAAGAAATAGAGTATGAATAGTGATACTCTATATTTGGAGTATCACTATTCATAACTCTAAAATAGAGTACCAAAATAGAGTTGGGTTGGAGTGCTCTAACTCTATTTTTTGGCTCCATTTACTCTAAAACTACTCTAAAATAGAGTGGGTTGGAGATGTTCTTATGGTTTGTCTCCTTTGTTTTGGGTCTGAGTAAAAGGCGTATCGTTATTTTTGTGCTTGTGTTTTGTGTGTTTACGTGTTATAAAACAGGTTTGTGTTCAATCTTTGAATCATGGACTTAATTTGTAGAGCCATTGTTATGCTCATTTCAAAAACAAAACAAAAAAATTTCGGATATACGTTATTTCTTTTGTGTATTCATTTGAACTTTCTCGTGGTCACAGTATCATGGTTGGAATTTAGATGTCCATTGTGTCATTGCCACTTGTAACTGCTATTAATTTGCTTGTATCGTTTGATGACATTAATGAAATCCTCTTTAAAAAAAAAACTATAAAAGTAAATCACGAATTTAATTAGTATAGCGTCAATAATAATCTGTATTTAGAGTATAGAATGACATAATATATAGGCAAAAGTGTTGTTAAACCAGTGTTTCTGAAGATTCAACTTGTAGTAAATGTAACATGTAAGCCGTTTAATGAAGTTTTTTTTTTTTTTATTCCATAAAAGCTACATACTGTGGTCTTATGGTCTATATCTTCATATTTGGCTCTGAATGTAGGGACTTTCAAATGAAAAGTTTTATAGTGATGTAATATAAAAAAGATGAAACACGATTAGATGTTGCGCAAATTTAATGAAATTGGTGCAAGGATGTTTACAAGTCTATTTCATATGAGTAATTCAATGTGAAAAATAAATTCAATGTCTATACAAATTAAGAAAAGGAAAAGAGACGGCATTAGAATCAATATTAAAAAGATGTTGTCCAGACTTGGCGTTGAAAATTTTTTAACTGCAATTTTTATTTGGGCAGATTAGGCTTTTAGTCATTTTTGTGCTCATATTTTAAAATTTTAGTCATAGTTTCACGAAATTAAAGAATTAGTCATTTTTATATTTGATACAAGAATAACAAATATGAAAATGATTAATTTTTAATTTCGTGAAACTATGGCTAATCTTAAAAAAAATAACAAAAAATTTGGCTAATTCCTTAAAAATCTCTTGTCATTTATGCCCCCACTTTTACATTATAAAATATAAACATAAGTAGAAATCAAGGGAGCACACTACTTGCGATATAGACTATTAAGAGCACTTAGAATGACTTTGTTTTGCAATCCCCTTCTTCAACCCATCCAATATTAATGGGTGAGTCGGGCCGGCTTGAGGCCTGAAAGGCCCAAACACAAAATGGTCGGGCCGATCTGAGGCCTGAAAGGCCCAAAAACAAAATAGTTGAGCCAACTCGAGCTCGCCAGGATTACCAAGCCTAATTACTAAGGGGGAATTGCAAAACAAGACAATTCTAGTGTTCCTTAATAATCTATGCCTAGTGTTAACAATACTAGCTGGGTTAGGCGGCCCAACCCGATTTTTTCGGGCCATTCAGTTCGAGGGTCGACCTGGTACATCCATGGATTGTTATCGGTCGACCCACGGAAGAGGGAAAAAAAGAGCTCAGCCCGCCCAAAAGCCCGTGTAAGGGTTGGGCGGGCCGAGCTTGACACGCCCAAATAGGTTTGCCAAACGGCCCGAGCTAATTTGGGTGGGCCGAATGGTCTGAGTGGGCTTGGAGTTTTTTTTTTTAATTGTTTTGATTAAAAAATTGAAAAGTAAGTTTTTGATTGTAGTTGATAGAATTTTTTTAATGGTATGAATAATGTTATGAAGTTTTTTTTTTCAAAGTTTAAAAATAATTATAAAAAAAATGAATGGGCCGAGCGACCGGGCTCATCCTAATATCTTCATCAGGTCGGGCCGTGGACATCATATAACGCTCCAGTCGAGCCCGACATTACAGCGGGCCAGGTCGGTCCATTCTACCAAATCATCGAGCCAAGCTCGTGCGGCCCATCGGACCCTGCTCGTTTTGCCACCACTATATGTGCCTCAAGTGATGTGCTCTCTTTGTTTTTACTATATGTTTGTAATGTAAAATTTAAGGCATAATTTAAAAATACAGTAGAAAAAAAAAAAAAAGCAAGAAAGAAGCACAGATTCCTAATGTACTAAAAAAAAAGGCATCCTCAAAATCCCCCAATTACAAAATACAAATTATATTGCATCCACAAGAAAAAAAAATCACCATATTTCTCTTAATCCAAAGAAAATTTCAGTACTGTGGGTCGTATTTTGATGCCAATACAATATTTAAAAAAAAAAAAAATTTGCCACTTGGGGCATATGGAATGCTAAATTTGGAATATGCCAAATTGTGGCAAAATTGCCACCCACTGTCTGACGCATACAGAAGTGCAACATTTTTTGTTAATGTTTTTATTGGTTACTTTTGTTTTATTATTTAGTTCGATTTTTTTTTATAACAAATATAGATTAGTTAGATTTGTCTTTGAATAGTAGACTTATTAATCTCATTTTTTGTCCCTAATCTCTGAAACATCCCTACATTGATTATTAAAAGCGCCCCTACACCTTTTGTTCGATTATATTATTATTATGGACAGACATACAGTGACATGCAGTTTTGCCTAACAGGCAACCATGACCGCAAAAAACAGCAATACGTTTTCCAGTTCATCCAAAAACCGATGCTTTTATCAGTCTTGCAGAGAAAAAGTAACGCTATTGGACAGAGATACTAATTCAAAGAACATACTAAAAGAAGGTACAAATTTACTTTTGCCAAATGAGGCACTATTTACTTTTAGCCTTTTGGGTGATATATTTACCTTATCAGTGATAAGTTATCACATATAAATCCTCTTTCCTTTCGCAAAAAGTTCATCCCCAATATCCTTGTACTTTTGCCAAACAAGTACAATTTTAAAGACAGTAAAAAACCAATACACTAGCAGTTTAATATATTGTAGTATTGGTCATCCAAATCGTGCTTTGGACAAACTATTTTCAATCTTCATTTCTATAGAAAAGAGCAAGCCCATGAGTATGGTAAAGTGAGGCGTCAAAAGAAACCTCATTAAGCACATTGAAAAACCATTGCATTGCATAACAATATCATCAACTAGTACCTACCACAAGAAATAAAATAGAAAAATAGAAAACTCAACCAGATGGTCGATGTATTATTCGAAAGCTTGTAAAGAAAATTTCCCTCGTTACAGGCAACAAAACCAAACCAATATAGCGTATGAATTTATCAAACCGGCAGTGAAGCTCTCTCTCACTTGGCACTGGCCAACTGGGAGCGGAGACGCTTGGCAGCTTCGACCATGTTGGTGAGGGCGGGCTTGACCTCGGAGTACTTGCGCGTCTTGAGCCCGCAATCCGGGTTGATCCAGAGGATGTTGCACTCCAGCACGGCAAGCATTTTCTCGACGCGGTCTGCAATTTCCTCAACAGATGGGATCCTAGGTGAGTGGATGTCGTACACACCGGGACCAATGCCAGCACCGTACTTAACTCCCTCACGGAACACGGACAGAAGCTTCTCATCAGACCTCGAGTTCTCAATGGTGATCACGTCAGCGTCCATGTCGATAATTGAGTGGATGATATCGTTGAAGTTGGAGTAGCACATGTGGGTGTGAATCTGTCAACAGAATATTATAGACAACTATTATTCCATCTTTTCCCCATTATTGTTAGAAAACAAGTAGAAAGGAAGAGTTTTTGAAGCATGATATACAAGCAGTGAAAATTGCATAGATTTTCTAAAACATAATAACACGCAATCAATAAAGATCATATGATCCAACCTGGGTAGTATCTTGGACACCACAGTTTGTAATTCTGAAAGAGTGAACGGCCCACTCGAGATAGAAAGCCTCCTCGGACTTCCTAAGAGGCAAACCTTCCCTCAGAGCAGCCTCATCAATCTGGATAACAGTGATACCAGCCTTCTCGAGATCCTCAACTTCATCCTTGATTGCCAAAGCAATCTGGTAGCAGGTCTCAAACCTGAAGCAAACATATATATTACGTTTTCACGGGCATAAGAAGTTTACCAACCAGCCATAAAGAATAAATTCATAGGGTAATTTCTTACCTAGGCTGATCATTTCTAACGAACGACCAGTTCAGAATGGTTACAGGACCTGTGAGCATTCCCTTCATTGGTCGCTTAGTCATATCCTGAGCCATAGAAGACCAGAACACTGTCATAGGCTTGGGGCGACTGACATCACCGTAGATGATTGGTGGCTTGACACAACGCGATCCGTAAGATTGGACCCAACCATTGACAGTGAAAGCAAAACCGGATAGTTGCTCTCCAAAGTACTCAACCATATCGTTCCTCTGATTGACAAGGCGTATAATGTTATGTTAGTAAAAACTTGTATTTGCAATCATAACTATAATAACATTAATAAGTTTGCTCACCTCTGGCTCTCCATGCACCAAAACATCAATGTCCAGGTCTTCTTGGAGCTTGACCACTTTATGGATTTCCTGCTTGATGGCATTGATGTAGTTTTCCTCAGAGATTCTATAAGCGTATGAAACCACCGTCAATTTCTGGTAAGTAGCATTACGAAAGGAAAAGCATTCAAATGCAAGTCAAGTCAGAAAACATACTTCTTAGCCTTGTATTCACGACGAACTCTCCTAAGCTCTATGGTCTGAGGGAAGGATCCAATAGTTGTGGTTGGAAGGATAGGAAGGTTCAATTTCTTCTGTTGGGCATCAAGCCTCGCACTCACATTCGTGGCACGACGGTGGTCGGATCCCTTCAAAGCAGCAGCCTAGGCATGCAAAAATGGCAGTGGCCAATAAGAATAAGACAAATATTATAGGAAACTTCCTAAATTTTAAATGCAATTTTTTTCCCAATAACTAATACAAACAGCACATCAAACTTACAGCTTTCTGGACAGATTCGTTGGTGACCCTAGGTGAGGATTTACGAGATGCTTGTGCTGCTGCGTTGGCAGAGAAGAATGCCTGGAGACAAACATTCGAAGAGAAACCGAAGAACATTAGCTTACTTTGCAAAGTTTATGAATTTTCCTTTCCAAGCAAGCAATTTCAGATACGGAATGCAGCAATACATTCGAAAACAAAGTGTTCAATTTCTCAAAGACCATTTGAAATGAAAACAAAAAAATTGAACTCCTCAAAGCAATGAGGAAAAATAGCATTCTGACAATGGGAAAACCCCACATCTAGGATCTATTTCAATTTCTGAAAAAATGATGAATCACAAAAAACAAAAAAACCCAAAAAAAAAAAAAGTATACCTCATCCTTCTCTCCACACAGCGCCTTGGCCAAGGCATTCACTTCAATGACTTTCTGGGCCGCAAATGCGAGCCAGGACTTGATCTCGTTGTCTAGCTTGGTCTCATTCACGAGATCCACAGCAGTGTGGAGAAGTGAGCATGAGGTCGAGACAATGAGCTTATCTGCAGAACATAAATGAAAGAAAGCAATATTAAAACCTGTGGCTGACAGACAACAAACATTCTAAAAATAAAACAGAAGAAACTTAAAATTAAAAAATACCTTTTCCAGCAATGCCCTCGAGAGCGTGCAGAGTACTGATGGAAGAAGTAAGATCATTGGCCCAGATATTGCGACCGTCAACCACTCCAGCAAATAAGAATTTGCCAGAAGGAAACTCGGCCTTGATCAAATCAAGAGTCTTTGCTCCACGGACCAAATCAAACCCATATCCACTTACACCCTTCAGAGAGGTAAGTGTCTTGTATGCCTCAGCAGGGATATCGGCAAAGTAGGTTTCAATCAGAACATTCAAACCAGAGAAGGATGACTCTAGTTCTGAGTAGGCATGAGTAAAAGCCTGCAATTGGTGAGAATCAAGATCCTTGACAAGGGTTGGCTCATCAAGCTGGATCCAGGAAGCACCAGCAGCCTTTAGTTCAGCCACAACCTCCCTGTAATAGCATGCATATTAGTAGTCTACAGCGAAAAAAGTAAAGTGCAATAGAATACATAAACAACAAGTCAACAACAAAAGAAAAAATAAAAAGATCAAATAAAGGGATCAAATCTTACTTGTACACTGGAAGAATTTTCTCAAGGAGGGAGAGAAGAGGGAAGGTCTTATGAACACCCTTTGCGGGTTTCGACAACAGCAAGTAAGATACTGGACCAACGAGAACTGGTACTGTATCAATACCAAGCTACAAGAAAAATTTACAAGGGAAAAAATGAGCAATATATTCCAAAGTCCTTGTCGATTCTAAAACCACAAGCAAATTAGTTTTCAACATTAACAAGCAGCTCGAAGCATAAATAAAAATCTAGATCCAGAAAGTGATAACTTGTTCATTTTCTCTTTCCCATCTAAAAGTCCCTACAAATTCGGACGAAGACTTACAGCCTTTGCTTCCTTGTATTCATTGACGGCCTTGTGTGAGGCATAACAGAAATTGACATCGGGGCCCAACTCAGGGACAATGTAGTGGCTGTACGAAGTAAACAAGTCATTAGTTGTTGAATTCAAAAACAAATAGGCCAAATTTATCATTTGCTAGTTGAGGGCATAACAAATCACACTTACTAGTTGGTGTCAAACCACTTGGTCATTTCCATGGCAGGAACGGCGGCGTTTCCCCTAGCCATGGAGAAAAACACATCGAACCCGATCTCACCGCCGTTCCAGTTGTATCTCGAGGGAACAGCACCGAGCATGGCAGTGGTGTCCAGCACCTGGTCGTAGAAGGAGAAGGTGTTGCTCGGGATGTACTTGATCCCGGCCGCCGCCATCTGCTTCCAGATCGACTCCCTGAGGTCCGCCGCCACCTTCTGCAGATCATCGGCGCTGCTCTTACCATCCCAGAAGGACTCCAAGGCAAACTTCAACTCTCTCTTGGGTCCCATCCGGGGATATCCGACAATGTGGGACGCCATTGCTCTGTTCACCCAGACACCAAAAACAAATCAGATATAATTACATTTCACTCTGTCTTCTATACGTACAGGATCAAAACTATGAACTTGTTTCTATATTCCATGAAAAAGCTAAACCAAATCAATTCACAAATGATTGTAGTTTCACACACTTGTACATATAATATTACTGAAAATATGACATTGTTCCCAGATTCTATGAAAAATCCAAACCAGCAAAAAAAATCTGCGAGATCTCGGCATAGAATGTTTATCACATGTTCATAAGGCTACGACAACATTACGTACAGCCAGCTTTAATATGACTCCATTGATACATAAAAAATAAAAATAAAAATAAATAAAAAAGAAGCCAAAAGCGAACTCAAGATCTTGCTCCAAGCTAGTGAATGAAGTTATGAAAGCAGAGCTTAATAAAATCAAACGAATTAAAATAATGACATTACGTATACATTCATATATATTACAACGACGAAATACAAATCGAAATTGATTATCATAGACATCAAAATTTAACTTTCTTTTACATGTGTGTATGTTCTTAATACAGAACCATAAGATCATATTATATTATGAAAGAAGACGAAGTCTCAAATTATAGAAATCACAATCAAACTTTTTCTTTTCCTACGAGAAACAAGAATCAGATCAGATCAAAGAAATTCATCACAAACTGAAATGAAACAACAGATCCAAAAATTCTCGTAGATCCACAAAGAAAGACGAAGCAAAACCAAAACCAGATCTACGAGACTCGGTTCGTTGGACGTCAATCAACGAGAGAGAAAAAGGTGGTGAAAGAGAGAGAGAGAGAGAGAGAGAGAGAGAGAGAGAGCACGGACCTGGTAGTGGTAGTGCGGAGAGAGAATGAACGAAGAGAAAAGAGGCGTTTGGGGAGAGAGAAAGCGAAGGAAAATGAGGCTATGGCGAGAGAAGAGTTCAACGGCGCGATTGAATGAAGAGAAGGTTTGTGCATTTATAGGGCCACTCACTCACCAACTCTCTTATCTCCTGTGGCTGTGGATTCTCTCTCTCTTTGTCTCTGTCTCTCTTTTCTTTAGATCCAAATCTAGACAATGCTATTTTCTTTTCTTTTTTTTTTTTTTCTTTTAAATTGTGTGAGGGAAAATTTTAAAAATAGTCCCTCAATTATTGAATTTCTTCTTTCATAACCTCTAGTTTAAAAAATGTATCATTTCTTACTCTTTAATAAAGTTGGGAGAACGTGTTTGAGGGTCAAATCCTCACCTGTCTTCCGTTTACCTTTTAAGATGTTAGGGTACCCTACCTCTACAAAGAGGGTAATGTGTTACCCTTACCCATTTTTTCGAGAGTAGAATATGATATACAAACTTTTCATTTATCTCGATTTTGAGTTTTTTTTTTTTTAAATTACCAACCCTTTTGGGTAGGTTTTGTCCGAATAGGATAGCGAGTAAGCCATACCCGCTTGTAAACATGAGGGTAAGGCCTACTCTCAATTCCTTCTTTTGGTTATGTAAAGATTTTTTTTTCTCCCACACTTACATACGCAATCGAGTGGGTGGCATTCAACCGCACTCCAATTTACTGGTAATTCATGCCTACTGTAGTTTTTTTTTTTTTTTCTTTCTAAAGAACGAGGGTAAATGCGGGTACTTTTTACCTGTATTTACCCTCATAAGAAGATGATAGGGTGATGCACGATCATTATTATCCATTCAAGGGTATAAATAAGGTATTTATCCTCAAATGAAGGTGAGAATGAGGGTAACCCTCCTTGCCCTCACCCATTTTGTCATCTTTACTCATGAATTCGAAGTTGAACGACAAGTGGTCTTTGAAGTTTGAACATCTATTATGCATGTGGCTAGTGTTTGATAGCGTTATTTTATAAGCACACAAAATATTTTTTTGTAAATATAATTCATTCAAACAATCCAACTAACATCGTTTTAAGTGAATTTTGGTTTAGAAAGATTTTAGCTAACTTTTTAATGAATATTCGTAAAATATTAGCTTGTGTTCTAAAGTTTACTTTAATTGAAAAAATATTATGAAAAAAGCCAGGGACTTTTCTTGATATAATTTCAGATTTCTAAGATAAAAATGATATATGTTAAAGTTAGAGACTTAAAATAGACAAGTCAAATGATTGAGGGACTATATTTAAGAATTTTTGTCAATGTAAGAGAAACAATTTTTTCAAAAAAAAAAAAAGAAAAGAAAAAGAAAGGAAAGTGATATAATGGGCTGTGACTGTCTTGGTGGTAGTGCCGTGTGCGTCGGTGAGGAGGGGCTAGGAGTAATTTCATACCGACACCCTTAATTATAGGAGAAATTACATATATTCTACTATTAATTAACCAACGAATCAGTGTAGCAGCCTTTTGAAATAAGAATTTCTTACAAAAAAATAAAGCAAGCTTTTTGGGGAAAAAGATAATATCGGGTTTTTTGGTGCATGAAATATTTCGGAAGGCTGTCCAAAATCCATTGGACCGCCGTGAAATTCTAATGTCAAAACCCAAAACAAAGAAAGTTTTAATATTTAATAAAATAAAGAGTGATTGGTATCGTTACCCTTCCATAAAAAAATTAAAAAAAAGGGTACTATTGAAAGTTTTAATATTTAACATTATTGGCCTTTTATTTTAATTTTTTGCAAAGAAATACTATTGGCCTTGAATTTGTGTTTTGTAATAGAGTCTATTAGATATTTAGTTATTTTTTAATCTATATTTTAAGAAAATAACTAATAATTTTAAAAATTAAGAAATTAGTTATTAGCTACTTATAAAATTATAGATATTAAGGTAACGTTATACCATTATGCAGTTGGAAAAATTAAGAAATTAGTCATTATCTTATTTTTAATAGAGATAAAAGTTTGAAGAATTATCAGACTAATTTAGGGATTATATTGCTAAACAAAACTTTTTAAAGACTTTAAGTAGGGGTGTAAATTCAATAATGGTAAAACCATTACCGAAATCTAATTCGATAAACGATAATGGTAAAACCGTTATTAAAAAAGTTTCAATAACTGTTAATCATTACTGTTAACTGTTATCGAAAATAAATTATAAGTATATATAAAATTTAGAAAAATAGTTACGGTTAACTGTTACCGAAAATTAACGGAACAATTTTCGTTAATTTTCGTAACGATTAGCCATTAACTGTAAAAAATAAAATAAAAAAAGTAACGGTTGCAGTTACTGTTTTGACACCATGAACTTTAAGTACCAACACATAATAATAAATTTTGGTACTTATTCACCTAAATAAATAATAAGTTTAGAAGTACAAGTACCAAAAATATTTTATTTTCTATCCAATTTTTGTTTTTCATAACAAACCAAAGTTGGTTTCAAAAATGAAAACGTTTCAGTTGCCCGGGAGAAAAAAAAATCCCAAGTCAAATTGCTTATTTAAAATCAAATAAAATTAGAATTATCCTAAAAAAATTAAAAAAAAAATCCAAGATAGTGTTTTAAGTTTGGAATACGTCAAATTGTTTGGAAATTTTGTCAACATACACAACTGATAAAGCAGTCACATTTGTTGCTTATATTTGTAGTTTACTTTGGTGGTTGATTTTTCTCAATCCTTCATCATATTGTTGTCCTTCAAATATGGTTTCAAAATCTTTATTAAACTAATAATTTTTAATCAAAAATTTATTAAACTTGAATTTATTTCAGATAATTTTTTAAAATAAAAAATATCCTTGTATTGATTATCAATTCTTCCATAAAATCAATTAACAATAAAAACTAATAAAAGTCTCTTAATTACTTAAACAATGCAAAACTTTTTGAAATATAACCATATTGTTTGATATTATTATTCTAAATAGTTAAATTATCCACTTTTAAGATAACTATTCTAAGATATGATAATTATATAAGTTGAATCTAAATTACGATTCAAGTTGAAATTCACTTGGTGTATAGAAGAAATAAACATGACACTTTATTCATCACCTAAAATGATATTTAAAAGATGATATAAAAAAAAAGTATTCTATTATAGTAGTGTTACAAAATACGTCTACTTGTTTTTCTTTTAATTATTATTTTCACTTGCATCCAATAGTTTACCTGTACACCAACCACGGTGGTTCAACTTTGTGAGCTAATTGTGGGTTGGTAATCAGTAGCTTTCAAAAAGCCTAGAAATTGCATGTATTTTTTTTTTTAATATGTATTTTGGCATAACGTTTCATCTTCTTATTTAACAAAATCATTATATGCCATGTTACGAAGTTGGTGGACTAGTGGTGGTAGGCCACTTTTTGGCAATCAGAGTCATAGACTTTTTACTCAAGCTAACCTTTTATGGGTTTAAGGTTTTCTTAAGATAAAATAATCTCTAAATGATGTTTTAAAAAATTAATCAACGTTCTAATTAATTAAGAAATAATTAATTTTTCAGTGCTTCATACCCACCGATACACCACGTAATATTATATGAAAAAAAATATAACAATATAAGAAACATCTAAAAGAATCACTATTATATGCTTTAATATCATTATTACACATCTTTTTAGTGTTATATTAGCACACCACTAAGTAGAGCACTGTAGAAATACCCTTAAGAGATTATTATTTTTAATTACACAATAATATGCTTTTTGTGTCCTTAATTCTCTTATGTATTGACTAGTGATTTTTTTTTTTTTTTGAAAATATTGATTATTTCTTTAAACATTGACTACAAATTTTCCAAAAATCAAATAGAATTTAATCTAAACAAAAAAACTTTGTAGAAAATGTACAACGCTACGTGAAAGTATAGAATTGTTAAATTAAATTTTTAATCAAATCAATAGTTTTAAGAAAATAAATCTGACAGTGAGGATCGATAAGCCTTACTACATAATTTACTAGTATTTTTTTCTTCTATTATTTTGTATTTTATTTTGTTTTGTTTCAGTTTTGAGTGGCTTTGTGAATTGTGATTGAGTATCGTAGACCGGATTTTTTCTTGATAGAATAATTATTAAATAGTAGGTGAGATAGGACCAAACTTCAACGGAAAACATGTTTTGGCTTTATTTTGTATATTCAATTTCTTATGCTAAAGCAAGCCTTTTTAGCAATATTAATGATAATGACTAAAATGATTACTGATTTTTCTCAAAGGTTAGCTAAGAATTGAGATTTGAGATCCACATCACATACCAATCCCCAACAAAATGTTGACCATCAACTTGACACATCAAAGTAGATTCCACAAGCAAAGTCCTTGCTTCATTACTAGTTATTGAACAAAAAGAAAACTAGAAAGAAAAAAAAAAGTTCTCTCTTATTTTATCAGGGAAAAATAAGGGAATTCTAATGATATCTTTTTAGGACGGAGATTCATTAAAAATTTAATCTGACGATTTAGACCTTATTTAGTACAATTATATAAATATGATCATTTAAATAGTTATTGAATTTTTCAATTTCAATGTGATTTAGGGGTTGTTTGTTTTGCAATCTAAATATTTTTTTTTTGTTTAAATCATTTTATTACAGTAAACTCACTCACAAAAATTTAAACTTAAACTTATTTGTTAAGTAAAATGTGGTTTCGAATTAAGACCGAACGAATGTCTAGTATTGCTCCTCATAAGTAGGGATTTCTGCCAAATAATTCTTTTAGAAGTAAGAAGAAAAAATAAAAAAAAAAATCTATTGAGGGATGCTAATGGGTGGAAAATAATTTTAAAATATCATATATTTTTTAGTTGTTGAGCGCGGTGAAACATAGATGTGACAAATCAAAATCGATTTCATATCGTACTCTAAAATTTAAATTAGTGTTGCAAAAAAAAAAAAAAAATTATTGTTTAGGGCAATCATTTAAATCGTTGTTTACTTCTTGAAATTTAAATATATTATCTTAAAATAAAAAAGTTAAAAATTAGTGAAATAAAAACATTTGAATGACTATCCCAAACTAATTTTTGTTTTTTGTGGTTTTTTTTTTTAATGTCAAAATAAACTAAAGTATGTGTTTGGTGGGTATGGTGAAGTGAATTTTCAAAAAGTTGTTGGAGGTCTTACTATATTTGATGTTGTCTTAACATTCTTATATTTAATTAATTTTAGTTTTAACACGTGGAATTAAGGATTACCAAAGCCATATTGGCAGACAAACAAGTTGGCTTGACATTGATGGCAATTTTGAGTTTGAATATGCACCAAAGTCTATGTGCAATACTTGCACTTCTTAATGTGAATTTCTTTTGTTTTTTAATCTCCTAATTTAATCTTATTATGGTTTTTTTTTTGGCTGCTAATGTTAATAAAGAGTTTGGTGTTTAGAAAAAAAAAACGATTAAACTAATTTATGTTCACCTCACGTTGTACTGTCGTACAATTTTGAGAGTTTGAATATGCACCAAAGCCTGCAACTTGCACTTCTTAATGTGAATTTCTTTTGTTTTTTAATCTCGTAATTTAATCTTAATTATGGTTTTTTTTTTGGCTGCTAATGTTAATAAAGAGTTTGGTGTTTAGAAAAGAAAAAAAAAACGATTAAACTAATTTATGTTCACCTCACGTTGTATTGTCGTATGTGGAATAAGTTATTCCATTTTTCATTTAAAAAGCTTAGACCATCTCCAATGCTAATGCCAATGTCAATGCTAAATTTGGCACAAAAAAGTGAAAAAATATCAAATATAGCATTGGCATTCAATTTTTACTCCAATGCACTCAATTAGCATTATCAATGCTAAATACTATTTTATTATTTTTTAGGTGTAGAAATAAAAAAAAATCAATTAATAGTAATAAGCAATTATTACTTTGTTGGAAGTTGTGTGCTTTTTGAATTTTTAATTATTAAAAGTATATGCTAAAATTTGGCATTATGCCAAACTTGGTGCCAAATTTGGCACTCAATTTGGCATTTGCCAAATTTGGCACTAGAAATGGCATTGGATTGGAGGATGTAGTTTTCTCTCAAATGCTAAATTTTAGCATTGGCACATCTTTTTAGCACTGCATTGGAGATGCTCTTATACTCCTAATATAATTCGACTTGCATATTGGTCTAATACTACATTGAAATTTCTTTATTCACCATTTTTTATCACAACGTAACTTAAGATAAAAGTAAATAAGTACCAAAAGTTGTTGAGTCTTAGATTTGAAGACTCAAATTATTTCTCCCCTGAAATGAATAAATCAAAATTTCAACTCAAATTTTCGCACAAAACCGTGCCTTGCCAAACAAGACTATAGTTTTTGTTACTCATCACCACCTATGTGTCTTAAGTTAAATGATGTGTTACGCTAATTCAAAACCAAGAGGGACCCAAAAAAAAAAAACACACAAAAATTCACCAAAAATCGTTACAAGAACAAACTCCACCCCGAAAATGGTGGAACCGATTCGGGTCCTTGAGCACGATTTCCCGCCCCGTCATGGCGGACACAACCTTGGCGGCCTCGTGGCAAAAGCGGCACACGCGGTGGTTCTTCGTCACGCGAATTGTCGCGCCCATTCGCGTGCTAATGAGCCCGAAAGAAATGGCCAACATTTCGCTATGCCCTACCACAACGCATTCCCTCTCTTCCTCCACATCGTGTAGGCTAAAATCCGCGCAAGGCTTGAGCCCTTCGCCTTCCATTCTCTCCATCAAACACTCGAGCTCCGAATAGATCTTCTCCGACCGCGGGTGCGACACGTCCCCGGTACCGAACACGTGAACTTTGTTCCTCAACTCGATCCAACTATACGCTTTCTTGGGCTTCAATCCCATGTCTCCGATCACTCCTCGCATTTGGCTAACCATGTCCCATTTGCCATTTTGGGCATACCAATTCGACAGCAACACGTAATTCTCGGCGTTGAGAGATTCCACTTCGCTGAGCTGCTCGGCTACCCGTTTCCCTAATTTCGTGTTCCCGTGAGCCCTGCAGCCATCGAGGAGCGCTCGCAGCACCTCGGGGCGCCGCTCGATGTTCTGTTCTCGGATGAATTGCGCTGCCTCGTCGAAGAGCCCGGCGTTTGCAAGGAGAGTCACCATCAGCGCGTGGTGGGCCACTCCCGGGGTCTTGATTCGCTCGAAGAGTAACTTTCCTTCCTCCACATCCCGTGCTGTAGCGCACGCGTGGAGGACGGCCGCGTACATGATGTGATCAATCTGCGCAGCCCTCGATTCTTCCACCATTTCGCGAAACAAATCCACCCCGACCTCGCCTTGCCCGTGCAAGCTACACCCCAGAATCATCATCGTCCACGAGATAGAATCCTTGCGCTTCAACCGCGAGAACATCCTCGAAGCGGATTCAACGCATCCCGACTTCGCGTACATGTCGATAAGGGCGTTGAGGACGGTGAGATTCATCTCCACCCCGTTCCGAAGCAAGTATCCATGGATCTCCCTCCCTTGCTTATTCCCCGTCATCCTCGCGCAGGCCGGGAGGACGCTGGAGAACGAGAGCGGGTCGGGCCTCAACCCGCTCTCAACCATCCGACGAAACAGCTTCAGCCCCTCATTGTACCCGCCCTTCTTCACATACGCCTGGATCATCTCCGTCCACGAGATCAAATCCCTCGAAGGCATCCGATCGAACGCGGCCCGCGCCTCCTCGACGCTCCCGCAATCGATGTACATCTTCAGCAGCGAGTTGCTCACCAGCACGTCGAACTCCAAGCCCCGCTCCCTCGCAATGCGGTGGAAATTCCGCCCCTCCTTCAGCGACCGCATCGCCGCGGCGGCCCCGATCCCCGTCGCCAGCGCCACGCGGTCCATCTCCGCCCCCGAGCCCGCCATCCCGCGGAGGAGCTCCACCGCCCTCCCCGGCCTCCCCTCCTCGACGTACATCCTCGCGACGAGCGTCCACGAGACCGAATTCGCCACCGGGCACCTGTCCAGGATCATGCATTTCGCCTTGTCCGCGCCTTCCAGGCTTCCGTACATCTCAAGCAACGCGGTGATCACGTACTTGTCGGCCGCGAAGCCGAGCTTGATCGCCTGCCCGTGGGCCTGGCGGCCGAGCGGCAGGCCGCCCCGGGCGAGGCGGGCGGCGGCGGAGAGGACGCGGGGGAGCGTCCAGCGGTCGGGGCGGACGCCGCGGAGCAGCATTTGCTGGTAGGTGAAGACGGCGTGGCGGAGCTCGCCGCTGCGCAGGTGGGTTTGGATGAGACTGTTCCAAGCGAAAGTGTCCAACAGAGGCATTTCGTCGAACACGCGATAGCCCAAGACGGTCTCGGCCGGCCTCGAGGCGGCCAAGCTCGCGTTGCCCGCGAAGCGACGCCGTAGCCGGAGCTTGGCGGGAGTGTCTGCATGGCGGCTTGTGAAGAGAGGGTTGGGTTGGAGCAGAGTGGGGATTGGCTTCTCGGCGGAGAAGAAGCAATGGGCTTCCATTTTTTATTATTTTTTTATTTTTTTATGGTTTTGGAAATGGTGAGAGAGTTTTGTGGTTATTATGGGACATTGGATTGAGAAAAGGGGGTTTTTTGTTTGTGTTAATGAGTTGAGAGGGGTTTGGTTTGGTATTTGGTATCGTAAAGTGGGATTTGATAAGATTGTTTTTGGGGGTTTTGGCTTTGGGTTGGGTTCTTCGCTGCTGACGCTACTCTCGCCGACTTTTGTCTCTCTTGCTGTGAGTTTCTCTTTCTTCTTTTTTTTTTTTTTTTTTTTCTCTCTCTCTTGCAGGTTTATTTTTGGGTGAGTTGTAAAAATAGGTTAAAATTAAATGTTTATTTTAAATGATAGCCTATGTTTCAAAAAATTAAAAAAAATAATCATGTTACGAATTGTATAACAGAAAAATATCACATAAAATATAACACATTTGTAAATATTTGTAAGATATTTTGTAACACTTCAAGTTTTACTCATTATTTTATAAAGTGTTAAATAATATCTTACAAATATTTATAAATGTGTTATATTTTGTGTGATACTTTTCTATTATACAATTCGTAACATGACTATTTTTTTAATTTTTTGAAACATGAACTGTATTTTAAAAATAAATTTTTTTTTGGCTATTTCCTACGATTTCTCTTTTTTTTTTTTTTACCCTTTTTTTGCTTGGGAGTAATTTTTTCACTTTTAAGTTTTACCTATATACAACAACGTCTTTTTCTAATATTAGAACCTTATAAGGTATAAGTTACGTATAGCTTCAATATAATTTATAACTTATGAGGTTCTAGTAATTTGTAAAAGAATTTATCGGGAACATATTTTAGAAATAAGTCAGTTTAGAAATTAGTCATTTTAAAAATAAAATTTAAAAGATTTTAATCTTAGAATGTTAAAATTAAAGATTTAATCGTAAGTGTAATATAATATACACGTGTAACATGAAAAAAATGTTCATAATTTTTGTTGATTATATGTCCCAATTTTCCGTATATAGTCTACAGATGATCTTATTAGCCCTTGAAGTTATCGCATTTTAGTAATTTAACTATTCTAGATCATCAGATTAAATTAAAAAAATAATAATAATATCCATTGAAAAATTAAATGTGACGAAAGAAATTGACAATCGAGATGCCAACAAGCTCCTCCATTAGGATCTTGAAATTGCACATTGGCAGTAAAAGAAGAGTGTTGATTCGGTGATCTCGTTGCAATGGAGGAAACATGTTTCAGTGATTTTCTATCTATTTTTCTGAACTCTATCAAATTTTTCTCACCACTTACTTTATTGAGAAATTTTCTTAACAATGTGGTGTTCTTTTCTTTGTCAATATCGTCTTTATTTACCTTTCTAAGTTATTTACACTTCGAAATATTCTTACCTTTATTATTAGATATTTCTTACCACAACATTAGTAAAAAAAAAAAAAAAATATCTTCTCATTCTAATGTTACCTTCTTTGTTTAATAGTGTCTTTATTTACTTTTCGTAAATTATTCACTGTCCAAAATTTTAATACTCTCATAAGAAAAAAAAAAAAAATCCTTATACCACTGCATTCACCTTTCAAAAACATTTCAATCCGTTAAAAAAATATCCATAGATTATGGTCATTTGGTTTTTTGTTTGTTTTTCAGAAGAATACAATCATACAAGTGTCATTTTATTCTGTGTTTTACTTTCTGGGAGTGGAGATAGAGTTCTAAGGCCAAAAAGTCAGAGCCATTGTTCAACACAATTTCTATGTATATGATGATACAGAAGAATATGGTCATGGCATTTTGAATTCTCTCTGACCTCTCTATACAATGGGTTGACCAATAAGGTTGAGTTAGAATTTAGAACTCTCTACCAGGAAATAGACAGTCTATACAGTGTTGTTGTTGTTGTTGCTTTTGCTTTTGCTTCTCTGACTTTTCTCTAACTTCGGTTGCTCTTTTATTCCTTTCCCCGGAGGCTCTAATCTTGGCTCGTTGCTCTCGAACGGTAGTACCACGACGGGGGCTGCGGGCACCATTTCCCAACGCTGCTTTAAGAAGCTCATGAACGTCTTCACCATTTCCTTCCGGAATCCGAGCTCCCGAGTGAAGAGATCGAAGATGAGAAACGCGAGAACGTACTTGAAAGGCACTGTGAGGAGAATCGTTGCACCGAATAACAAGACCAGAGCTACCTCTGTGGTTACCTATTAAGAGTCGAAATGCAAATATATTTTCAATCTTTTACAGACCGCTCTTTTTCAATTTGCAACAGTGAGATTTGATAAATTTTATAGCAATGACAACTACCTATTGAAAAAGAATACTTAGAAACATATTAAAAGTTACAAACTAAATCTTTCACTTAAACAACAAAGAGATACTAAATTTTCAAAATTTTTGATTTGCCTCTCAAAGAGACAGATCTCTTTACTATTAACAGATTTTTGCAAATATAGCAGGGAGATTTCTCAGTCGCTTAGAGTCGTACCTGAGGTTGACCAGAAAGGATAATTGTTCGTATTTTCAAAAGAGTGACATTGACGCTCTGTAGATAGCTTTCGACATCGCGCATGGCATCTTTTACCGCGATAATCTTTTGATAGTGTTCGAAGGTGGCTGATCGCGTATGGTCACCTTTCCAAAGGATCGTCCGAGGCGGCCTTGGTCCTTTAGCCGTTTTAACGACAGCATGGTGGCTGCCAAAATAATCAGTGATGTCGGAAATACATACGACAACAAATTCCTGAAAAACAAAAGTCAAGAAATAAGCATCACAAACAATTGAAGAGAAGGAAAAGTTGCCGAACACATCTGGACAATCCCCATTATAAATAATTTTTAAATAAAGATCTCAAACTTTTTTTTAGTTACTTAATACATTTTCATGTTCCCTCAGAAAGAAAAATGAACGGAAAAAGTGACAGGCAAGGTAATTTCACACGACAAGACAAATTTTTGATAAAGTAAAAAGTAAGCAAACAATTGACCTACCTGAATATAATTGCATACGTAAACGCAAGAAAAGAAACAGTCAAGTGCGGTTCTTCCCAGCGCCTAAGCTTTTCAAAGTTCTTGGCAATTATAGTCAGAGGAAGTACGATTTCCTGAACGATTAAACAATGAACGGTAACAATATATATTAACTTCTACAAACATTTAGACAAACAAAGAAATAGAAAGTTAAGCAGATTAACCTTAAAAAGATCAATATTACTCGGTATCCCTTTAAGCGTTGCGGCGTCAATGGTGGCTTGAGTTTTCTCGACCACCTCGCACTTTCGTCTGCAAATTTCTGCTGCCTTTGCGACAAGAGTGGAACCTGCAACGACTAGATTTTTACTCAACACCACCCCTTCTCTCGAGAAAGAGTTTTTCCAGAATGCAATGGAAGCACTAGAAGACCAGGACGGCGACTTCGTCCACTTCCGCAAGTAAACGCTTCCGTCTATATCAAACACATGATTACTATGTTCACCTATTTCGTTTGACGGTCTTGCTCGGACCGGTTGGATATCTACAAACTTTGTGACGAGCGGTCCACCCCAGTAATTTACGGCTAGAGTTTGGCGGACAACTTCGCCATAAGGTGCAAAACTTAAATACGAGAACTGAGCAAGTTTGATGGGATCATCCATTAGCTTCCGCATGAACTGAAGAGTTTGGAGCCTAGCTATACTATTAATGGCACTGGTGATAGCTCGTTCCCTCCCTCGGCGAGCACCGTAGACATAAAATATCGATTCATCGCCATCCTGTGGTCCGTATTCACGGATGAATCGGTGCAAAGCAATGATTTCACTAATGGACGCATGCCAGACGTCTCGCCTCATTTCACTTCCCAAGTCAACAAATTCGAGCACCCACTTCTTTGACCTGTATATAAGTGTTTAATACACAACTGAGACTTTTTTTTTTTTTTTTCAAAACATATAATATTAGATTGAAGAAAAAAAAAAATGAGCGAGAAAGAAACTAACAAACTGGCACTAGATAACTTATGCTGAAGCAATTGCGATTTGGCATTTAATGATTTATCTATTAAACAATGACTTGGTACAATTCTCCATCGCAAAGCTAGAATGAATTTTATCTGTGCTTTTTTAACACTCCTCAATCTAACTAAATTAACAGTGATGAGATCAGAAAATTATAAAAAAAAAAGAAAAAAAAAAAAGAAAGAAAAGAGTGACTTTACTGTGGTTTGAAGAAGCTTACTCACTCGAGACTAGACGAAATAGAGACAGCAGAGTCAAAGCGCACAGAATCTATAGGTCCCACTTTCGCCTTTTCCACCTGTACCCCTTGTCTCGTAAGATCAAGTTTTATGGAGTCTTTCTGCCCTAATATGCCAATCGCCTGTTCCACGTTAATAGAACAATTATGATTCGAAATGATTGTTCGCGCTGAGAACAATACGAGGTAAATTCTTCATGAGAAGTACACATCTTAATCAGAAACTATAGACAATAACCACACTATTTGGATAATGAGAACTATAACTCTGCCTAAATGATCTCAGCAAACTCGCTCAGATAAAAAGATTGCAAAATGAGGTTTAAATAATTGTATGCAGTCATGTGACATGATAATTTTATAAATTTCTTAAAATAAAGGAGACATAGCTGAAATAAACATATATTTCATATTTTTACTCACCTTAAACGAAGACTAGAGACTCACATGTACAAGTAAGACTCAAACACGCACATTCAAAACATTTCGGATTTTTGACGATGAACATATGTTTAATTCTATCAAAAGGTTTCACCATTTTTATTGGCAGTACATGGATTGTTCTTCTTCTTCTTCGTTCGCTTAATAAATGTTTCCAACAATATAATGATCCATGCCATATAGTAATTGAAAGATGAAATACCTCAAAATAGATTGCTTTATCCGTAAGAGTAAGCTTCCCCGGCCATGCCATATTGTTCTCCCATTTTAAAATGGGCTGCTTTTGGCCAGAACCAATGCATAGAATCTCTCCTTAAGGTGGGGAAATTCTTGACTTTGGTATGATTTCCGCCTTTCGTGTACCCTATAAATGAACTAGTGGAACATAAGCTCCTCAAAAGATTCAATATGTGGAACGTATATGCTGACACGCTTCTAAAATGTACGATATATGACACAAAGCACAACGATGGATAAAGAGGACAGAGTATAAGATAAAAAATAGTGAATACATATATATATATATATATTACGGGATAGGATGACTTACTATGCTTCTTTGTAAATTTCTGAGTACACTTCGTTCATGAATTTTTGGTAAAAGCATTTTACTTGTCTTTATCAGTGAGGAAATTTCATTCCTTTCCTCTGAATACTGTTACTATATAACCTTATACCTACTGGTACTAAGGAATTATTATTTACTTTCCACATGCACATAGATGTTTTATATTTTTTTATCCAGTCTTTGCTATATCATCTCCAACATAAACTACGGTATCTAGTCAGTTGCGTTTGACTAGTAATACTGCCTACGAAAACTGAAATACAACAAATGCACATATATGGGATATAATAGGCCGTACAAGTACTGATAAGTTACCAAAAAAGCATAGATGGGATGTAATAGTAAGTAAACTATTAAGCTCACCTGAGAAGTTCTTTGACATAAGTCAGCCACAAGCCCAAGGAGATGCCTTCGTCATCACCGGCAAGAGCCTTAAACAGACTATGAGCCGTCGACTGATCTGCAATACCCGAAATAGCAGGGGCTATACGGACGAAAGCCTCCTCTCTAACAAGCATCCCCTACAGTAGGTTTAAGTGCTACACTGTAAATTGGTTGAAAGATGACGATTTTTTCACAAAAGAAATGTCATCACAAAATAAGTCGTAGACTAAATCATCCACCGTTGGTACTGAAAATGATCTTAGAAGAAAGCATGATTTACAAACACATAAAGCCAGGCTTTCAACCAGTTATTGGCATGGAGCGCATGAATGACAACATTCTGAAACATAAAAGAATGAATGGTTTGCGTGTCCGTAAGAGTGAACCTTTAAAGAAGCTTTTTCTGAAGCTGTGGAAGGCTCTTCAGAGTACGGATTCTCCCAAGCAAGCATTGTTACAAATACAAGTTTCTGAAAAGCCAGTTCCTGCACATAGATTGTATCCCGGAAAAGAACATAAAAGGAATTACTACATCCACAAAGGCAATGATCCTAATCCTACAGAATAACAGCTAAGCCATTTTACATAAGAGCTTGTACAAATTTCATTAAGATTTTCCGGTCTCTTTTCCAATTGTAATGGGACATTAGAAGCAAGGAAATATACTTGGAAAAATATTCCTCAAATACCGTAGCAATTACGTCCAACCAACGAGATTTTGTATAACATACTTGAAGCTTCTAAAAATAATTAGAATAGAAAAGAACCATTATTCAAGCTGCCCCATTTTATCAAACAAACAAATGAAGTGGGACACAGACCTTGAGAGAAGGATGAATATCAGAATTATCCCTTGACAAGAACCTAAAGCAGCAATACTCGACCAAATTACGGGCATCATTGTAAATAGATTCAGTCACAAGCGCTTTAAATATTTTCTGCATCTTCTGTGCAGTCAATCCGTTCATCCTGCATATCTTAAGTTTAGATAGTCATATCACATTAACTTTATTAGTCTAGTATGCATAACATATAAACTCTTGAAAAAAATAAAATAAAATAAAAGCTCCTCATATAATATCGTATCTAAAGTTGCAAACTAATGGTAATATGTTATTTAAAACGAAAAGAAAAAGAAAAAGAAATGAAGCACAAACAAGCATACTTAAGTGCCACATAGAGAAACATCAAATAGAAATATGCCAAATCATGAAAAGCAGTAAACCACATTTAATAATTTCTAGTTTCTGGACTCCCCAAAAGTCCGTTCCTTGAGTTGTAATGCATCATAGCCGACTAAAAAAGCTATTTCCCCGTACGATTGTAAACTCAATGCTCCAAGCAGAAAAATTCATATTTTTGTATCCTTCTACTTGAGGATCTTGTTATTATGATCTAATAAATCTTTAATTATTCAAACACCGTAATTGGCTTTGCTTTTTTTGTTAACTGTTAAGTATGCCTATCCTTTGTCATGTAAAAAAAGTACGCCTATACATTTCACGCAATAATACCTTTGATTCTTTGATACTGATAATTGTGTAAGTAACTTGTTTTCTTGAAGTACATTGCTTCATTGTTGCGTTGTGTCCATAGACATAGATATATTATCATGTTTTTGTATCTTTTTTTTTTTAAGCAAATGTTATCATAACACATCTCGCCCAACTTTGATTTAAAAAAGGACAAGAAAACAAAAAGATGTTTCCGATTCAAGGGCAATTGCTGTAACTGAAACATTATTTCACCTGCTAAATTGCTCAATCGATACGATAGCAGCTAGAGAGAGAATTCCTTGTGGCGTTCTGGCATTAATGGTTTGTTCTTCCACAACTATGTCCTCCATGACTGAATCATCAAGAGCATCTTCGGGAACAGGCTTTCGAATCTGGCTAGGTCTTACAAGTGGCGATGCCACTTCATTCAAAAACTTTTGGGTCTTCAGGAGCCACATATTTAACTTTTCTTGTACCTCATCTGTTAAGAAGAGCACACTTTCGCTTAGGAGAGCTAGAATAAACTCGAACAAAATATTCTGTTGCGTCCCATGAAACATTAAGGCCGAAATAAGAAACAAAAGAAGATAAAGCACACAGTCATTATGACCAGAACTCGAACTTGAATTACACTAAATACACCATCTGATTCTCGACCCTCTTTCCTTTTTTCCGACATCTCGCTAATAAATGATTATTGAATGCGAAAAAAGCATTTAGCTGAGCCAAAAGGGATTTTATCCTAGGTTTGAAGTTGAACACAAAAGGCTGATAAATAGAGGAAAAGGTATAAACCTGGATTGGCATAAAAAGCATAATCCTATAAGTTTATATTAAACTTTCTTCATTGCAATGTTTTAACTCCACTTGAGTTACTTCTTCATTTCATTTTTCTTAAGCACATTGCCAATGTCACAATATTTACACATTGGCCCATAAATAATCAATGGGCAGACTTTTGAGGAATTTGCAAAGTCAGTATTTTCAATCCACATTAATGTAGAATCTTCATTTATTCTCATTTATCTCAAAAAACCATTAGTAATATACAAGAACTATACATGCCCTTTGATTTTTTTACCCAACTTTTGGCTCTAACACAAACATCAAAATCCAGTTTCTACTGAAAAAGCCAATAAAATCCCACAATTCAGAAAACACAATGAGCAAGGAAAAAGAAAAAAACAAAAACAAAAAACAAAAAAAACCTGAAAAAGAGAACAATTTTGTGACTGAAAAGATTAAAAAAAAAAAGGAAAAAAAAAAAAGGAAAAGACAAAAGGCTCTCACGAGTTTTAATGTCACTGAGCTTCCATTTGTCCCCCAAAGACTGTCCCACAGGCTTGAAACGAGGCTTGTGATACTCTTGAGAATTCCTAGCAAAACATCCAAATCTACAAATCTCCTTATGACTGTGAGACTCAGAGCCAAGTGAAGACTGTGAAGCCTTCAATTGGGTAAACGAAAGCTTCGAGAGCATTCTACAATAGTCTTCTCTGTCAAACGGGTTTTGGGTTTGAAACAAAAGTCACCAAAGCTTCGATGAGTTAATGGGTCTCTCTATACGATCACAATGAACGGAGTTTTGAAGAAAAGGGAAGGACTTTTCCAAGCAAACGAAGTGAACCCAATTGTGTGTGTGTGTGTGTGTGTGTGTGTGTGTACATGTGTGTATTGAATGTTTTGTGTTTTGTGTGTAATGATAAATATGTAATTGTCAGTTTAACAAAGGGTTTTTAAGGCCAAGTTTCATGGCAAGCAAAACCATGAAAGTTGGTTGATCATATCTGTCTCTCTCTCCGGTGAAGGTGATGGGTGTTTGTACAAGACGACAAAAAAAAAAAAGGCCAAGTGGGTAACGAAAGCAAAGTGGAACACGGATTGTGTTTGAACCACCACAGTCCACAACCATGCTGCGCTCCGTCCGGTTTTTTTGGATATTTCATTCATTTTTTTTTATTTGTAAATCACTTAGGTAAATGGTTATTTTGAACTGTAGTTTTAAAAAATAAAAAATTATAGTTAATACTTAATTTTTAAAATTTAATGTAAGTTATTATCTAATTTTTTTAAAAAAAATAACCAACTGCTTAAATGATTTAATTACTTACGTAATAATAAGTGGTAGTAATTCACTTAGTTACCAAAAATATGTGCAAGTAATTCACAAATTGACTAGAAACTTTAATTATTTCAAAAGTTTAGATATTTATTTTTATTGTTATATAAATTTTGGATGTTTGCCTACTTCACTCTTTAAAAATAGCCACAATTTTAAAAAATTTAAAAATTAATCATAAAATTGTAATAAATTTTTGACATTAGACAAAAAAATTTACATGGCTAGTTTATAAATTTTTTGAAACTACGATTATTTTTTAAAATCATTTTATAAACCGTGATTATTTTCTTAAAATTTTCTCTATATATATATATATATATATTAGTTTTTCTTTTGCAATAAAGCGACCCCACTTTTAGGATTTTCGTTCTTCGTTCGAGGCCTTTCTACAATGCTCCACTTAGTAGTGTGCTAGTGTAATACTAACAAAGTATGTAGTAATGATATTAAAGCATGTAGTAATGATTCTTTACATCTCTCCTATACTCATTGGTGGAGCACCGATATGTATGGAGCATTACAGAATTAGCCCTTCGTTTAATCCTAGAAAAAATTATGTAATTAGCATAAAGTCTCATAAATATTATTTTTATTTTCAAAAGTGTCTTTCACTTCAAATTTATGTTGATTTTTTTAAAAAAATTAAAATTGTCTTTCACACTGAAATTGAACCTCGTCACAAAATTCACTTAACACATCAATATTAAATAGCCATTTTAGATTGCGTATTTTTTAAAACTAGCCATAAAACTGTAAGAAATTTCTGACAATAACAAAAATACACATAAAAATATTGTCAAAAATTTCTGACACTAGACAAAAATTTTATAAGAAATTTCTTATATTTTTTAATTTTTTGAAACTATGGCTATTTTTCAAAATCATTTTGTAAACAGTGGCTATTTTCTTAAAATTTCTCACATAAATATTGCTATGTCAACTAAAATAATGAAAATGAACCCCCTCAATATTTCACAAAATTCACTTAACACCCAAAACTTTTTATTCTTAACTAAATAAAAATTAGGGCACATTAGCAAAATGACCTGTTAAAATAACATCTTTTAAAAAAATGACCTAACTACTCAAAAACTAAGTTATTAGCCCTAAGCCCACGTGGACTAGTCCAAAATACCCTTTCGCCCAAAATTTGTTACAATCTGTAACAAATATTGTTACGGATTGTAACAATACTTGTTACGACATATAACAAATGTTGATACAAATCGTAACAAACAAATGTGTGATAAAAATGAGATATTTCACCCAAATTTTGTTATAATTTGTAACAAATATTGTTACGGATTGTAACAATATTTGTTACAATAAGTAACAAATGTTGATACAAATCGTAACAGACAAATGTGTGATAAAAATTAGATATTTTGTTATATATATGTATCAAAAGTTGTTACTTATTGTAACAAAAAATGTTATAGTCTGTAACAAATATTGTTACAGATTGTAACAAAATTTAGACGAAAATAGATATTTTGGGTAGTCTGGATGTATATAAATGGGCCTGGAGGCTAATAACTTAATTATGACAAACTCAGGTCAATACCTTAAAACTAAAGCTAAAAATAGACCATTTAGCTAAAAATCTCTAAAAATTGATAATTGTTTTAATTTTTTTTAATACTAAAAATCTCTTTTTTATTTGTTTGAAATGCCACCATCCTACCGTGTATTTTTCAAAATGTAAAAATATCCTTTGATTTTTTTAAAACTCACAAAAATAAAATCAGTAAGTGATTGACAAATTATTTTGATCAATTTTTTCGAATCAAAATTTCTTGTTGTTCAACATCTTTCTTGTTCATGTGCTTTTCTTCCTCTTCCTCTTCCTTACTCTCCTAATCGTCACAACTATCTAGTGTTTTAAAGTCATTCTTGATGCCACTTAATAATCTATACTCCATGTGGTGTGCTTTCTTCATTTTCACTTTATGTTTGTAGTGTAAATTTTAGGGTATAAATTAAAAGTGCAACACACATAGGGTATAGATTATCATTGTGTTAAAAATGGGGTATTCCTCAAAATCCCCCTTGCATAAATGGTCCAAGAAGCATAACTACCTATATATTTATGGTTCATTGTTCAATGTTTGATGTTCGATGTTTGATGGTGTCTTTTGCTTGTCATGTGAGTAACAAATGTCCATATTCTTTTATAGATCAAAGTCCATAAAATAATAAACATTTCCCCATTTCCAATTCTTTTATAAATCAAACTCCCCAAAACTATAACCAAGCTTTTCAAAATCCCTGTTTCACATTACCATTAGAACATTTCCACATTACTTTTTTTTCCTTCTTATTTGGGATGGAAATTTCCACATTGCTTGGTTGTTTGGAAGGGATATTATTTTGCCAACTAAATGTCCACACTACACATGCTAATCAAATATCAAGAATATACAAGACATTTGAATCACTTCAAACAACTTCCCAATGCTAAGCAAGATAACTCTGTCTCACACGAGAGCGAAAGACCAGTGGGAGCGATCAAATCTTCCCCCGCTCACCTCGCTCGGCTTTTCGGTTTGTGATCATTTCTTAGTCTGCAATGGAATCACCCAAAAAAGGAAGAAAAAAAAATGGAGCGAGCTACCAGAAACAGAAATAGAGGAATAAATTCCACTAAGTTCCTATAGAAAAAAAAAAAAAAAATCTTAAACAAGCATATCATGGTTCTTCCTAAACCTGCACATTCATACATTCTGTGGCACAATGGAAACTAGGAACTCGCTCTGATGATCTTGGTTCGTCAAGTTTGATATGTTACATTTAATACTTTCGCCTTAAAAACCAAGCTTACATTAAAAGCAAAGGAGCGCCAACCCCAGACGAAGACGAGGATACACAAGCATCCCCAACCAGATCAGGTGAACTTTTTGCCCCTAGAAGTTAGGTGGTCACACACACCTGGAGGATACCGAATATGATGATGCGATATTACAATGGCGTCACTTCCGATGCTTCTTGGGTGGAGGCTCTGACTGGCTTTCAGCCTATCAAAGCGGGGGTTTTTTTTTTTTTTTTAAATAGTTTAAAGAAAATTAGAAAGCTTCAAAATGAGCGAGAAGTTGCAAGATAGATAGACAGAGAAGTCTTGAGAAAGGTTAATACTATGTAATTTCTTATATGTTCATTAGAATTAACAAGGTGAATCTATTTTAGAAAGGCGAAGAGAATAGTAAGAAAAGTCTATTTTAGGAAATGCTTACAGTATTCGAGAGCTGCTCCCGGATGTACGCCATTGATCTCAGCATGGCACCTAATGTGTCCCTGGACACCTGAAATTTGACCTCCGTCTCTCCTGTTATTGTCTCGGTGTCTTGAAGCTGAACAAATAGGAAATTTACAGTAAGAAATCCAGACAAAGCACATGTGCCCTAAAGAAATTAGGACCATGGAGGAACGTCCGCTCAGACAGTACAGTTTGGCCAACCATAATAATTACTAAAAACATGGGAGATTAACAAGAATTCATTTCCTACCCCTACAGACTAGGGGACAAGAACACGCAGGAAATGGCATATTATAGATGGACAAGGCAAAAGGCAAGACATATAACTAAATAGCTTAATGACAAGCATTACCGTATAAAAGTACCTAGGAATTCAATTTCTCAGTAGAAACCAGAAGATATTAGACGTGGTCATTCATTCCATTGTAGATTATCCAAGCATGTAGATGTGTGCAAAAAGTATGTTTAATATCAAACTGTTGAAATAAATAGAAGCAATGGACCAAAAGTTCAAGCAGCCTGCAGCCTGCAGCCATACTAATAATAATGCTCAACTCATACGCAGATTAGCCAGACTAGTTAACTTTTTCCTTCTTTGGATATTCCACATCCCATTTTTTCCAAATTCCAGAAACTTGGATTACACATCACTTCAAGTAAATATTGCATGATGATATTAAATTTCTAACAAGTTATTTCCAGCAATCTAGGGAATACAGTTCTATTTTGTTCATGTATTGATCTTGATTTTCCATCATTACTTCTCCCCTCTACGAGTAAAAAATCACTTAAAAGCACTAGGATGCATACTTGACTAACCAGGAAACTAAAAGCAATGAACTTAAAGCACAATTTTCTTTTATACCAAGAAAGATACTCTTCAGAAAACATAAAATAAAATAAAACATCTATTCCTTCCTGACAATAACACCCGAAATGGACCTAGTATTCCTTCTTGACGGTCTATCATTTTCCACATTTGCCGTTTACAGATGCTTCTTAAGTGTTGCTTCAAGGTTTTATCCTTTTGTTGCCTTTCTTTTCCCTTTTGCTTTTTGAGATTACCTTGACCTCTATCATTAGTACTGTTTTACGGCATTAACATTATTTCATTAAGGTCTAGAATTTTCATTCGCATACCTTCAAATTTATGACGGCAACCTTATTAGCTGGTGTTGAGAGCTGTTCACTGATGTAGGCCATAGACCTCAACATTGGTTCTAATGAGACTTTTGAAAGTTGAAACTTAACCTCTGACTCGGCGCATGGAGTCCTGCTATAATCTTGCAACTGTTGAAATTAAGAATTGAAATGTGTATAAATAAGGCCCATGATTATTGTAACATAATATAAAACAATATATCTAAAGAAATAAAGAGATAAATTTGAAGAAGAATTAATAATATGCAAATGAAGTGAAGTAGTATATGAGCCGTTAGAGGAGCTTCTGGTTTGGTTTATGCCTACCTTCAGGTTAATAACAGCAACCCTATTCCCTGGGGCTGAATTCTTGTTCTCCATCACCCATGTCATTGACTTTAGACAAGGTAGTATAATCTACACGTCATAAGAACATAGATCAATACGTTATTACAATCAAAACAGAAAGATTTAAGAAGCTAACTGATATAAAAGCAAACAATTCTAGTCCATACCATATTCTCAGTAGTACCATCATCCCTGTGAAGAGAAACCGGAGCCATACGTGGACTGTTGAAGTCGGAAACATTGTGACCTGAGGCACCGTCATTAAGATTAAATCGTCTTTGCAATTCATCTTGGCGTGGCCACAACAATGGTGTTGCATCAGCAGCTAACATAGAGTTCCTCCTTTCATCATAGCTAATCCCACCAGCCTGAGAGCTAGGAGGAGGAACTTTAGCAACATTTTTCTTCACGAGAGCAATTTTCTTCGCCCCATCCTTAAGAGCATTTATTGCTGCATTGTACGTATCAATAGCAGTTGCGCCTTCCTCTGCATATCTAATGGCTTCACGGCATAGATTGTTGTATCGCAAGGTTAGAGTCTCTGGACCATTGGAATCACCACTACGTTCATCTGAGGCAGTTCCACTCTTTGCATTTCTAGTCCAGCGTTTCATAATATAATGGGTAGGCAATGTAAGTACATTTGTCACAGTGAAAACAGTCAAAACATGTCTACAAAGAATGCCTGAATACTCAAACATTTGACAACTACAGTCGGCTCTAAGCTCTGGGAGGTTTAGTGTGACGGTATATGCCTTATCGTCATCCTCAAATTTAGCAACCCTGAAAGTGCTACTAGCTCCATCTCCCTCAATTCTATTTGCAGTGTACACAAAAGTTTCAACTAGTTCTTCTTGAAATTTTGTGAAAACTTTTCGTGTATAAAGATTTGCTGCCTGTTTCTCCATAGGAGAAGGAGTCCTTAATACGGGTGTGGTGCAGATTGTATCAAAATCCGCTTCCATTTCCTTCTCAAACCAGTTTTCTAAAGCTCTTTCATACTGCCTAAAGAACAATGGTAAAGTCGTCTGCTGATTCACAAAGCCTTCAAAAAAGGAACCGTCATATCCTTGATTTGGAGATATTGCAGCAAAAAATGAATCCCGAAAATACACAGGAGCCCATTGTTCACGAACACCGTATAAAGATTTCAGCCAGTCATTTCTCCTGAGATCATATTTATCAAGGATTAAGTTCCAAGAGGATTCAAACTCCTCAATGGTTTCAGTCAAATTGATACAGTTATAAAGCTCCGACTGAAAACTTGGATGACCGTGACAAACATGAGCTAACTTCTCCTGGCCTTCTCTCAAAACATGCCACTTGCTAATACACATGCGTGATTCAGGAAAAACACTAGCAACTGCAATCTCTATTAATCTGTCTTGCTCAGTGGTAATAGAGACAGGACGGCGATCACTCATAGCCGTAAGAAATGTCTTGAAAAGCCATGTAAAAGCAGCTTCAGACTCATCTATAATCAACGCACAACCAAACAAAACTGTCTGACCATGGTGGTTCACCCCACTAAATGAAGCGATGGGAACCCTAAACTGATTTGCTCTGTAAGACGTATCGAACGTTATTGCATCACCAAAATAACTGTAAGCTGTTCTTGACCTCGCATCTGCCCAGAATACATTAGTCATGCGATTATCTTCATCAATTTGTACCGCATAGAAAAAACCAGGGTTCTCAGCTTGCATTTTCTTAAAATACTCGAGCAAATTCTGAGCATCCCTCCCAAGCGTCTTTCTCCGAGTTCCAGGCCTAACAGCATAACTTGTGGTAGCATTCCTGGCTGACCGGTTCGATTCCATAGGAGGAGTACTCCGAAATACACGGTTTTTCTCCACAGGGGCACGGTTTCCGTCCATTGACACATACATAACGGCACTAGGAACAGTCCCTCCCCTTTGGTAAGCATCAGCCACAGCCTTTGCCGTGCCAGCAAAATGCCGACGAGGCGGAAGATAATGAACTTTTCTGGGACTAAGCACGGAATGACTGTGCTCCTTTATAAATCTCGTCACAACCCACTTTTCATGACGTTTCAATTCTACCCTAATCATTGCCTCACAACTATCACCCTGCTTTCTCTTCTGACCATCTCCGCCACATACAAACTCCCGGTAGAGAGTTGTTCCCTCGGGTTTAGTACGACTAGACTGGCCAAGTCTGGTGATGAAACCCAAACACCGGGCGTACTCGTCATAAAACGACCTGGCAGAACCATCGGAATCAAATGACATGCCCACATACGGCTCTTCAAACCCGTTCTCATCATCATCATAACCCATGGAATTCTCAGCAGTATTTAACTCACCGGCTTCACTGGGTTCAGCATCATCATCCGTCATTCCACGATGACTCATCCCGTCCACATCAATCACTTCAAAATCCATACTAGTTCACAGCGAGCAATAAATTAATTATGGTTCCAATTTCCGAGCCAACTAAAAACCAAGACACCACATAGCTAAATCCTTGGAAGAAAATGTTTGATTCAATCTGCACTAGAATCCCAACCACCAAAATATTGAGCAATCAAATAACAGAAACTAAAATGAAATAAAATAAAACCCATTAGTTCAAAAATATCATAGTTTTTAAAAAAGCAATAATTTTTACTAATTAGCCAGTGTTAAAACTTATATTAAATTCTCATGGCCATCATTTTCGTCAAACAATTTCCATTTTTGCGCGTTGAGTCTTTGGTAGCAATAATAATAGTAAAAAAAAAGAGCTCAAACCCCAAAAATATATAAATATAAAGAAAACAGACATACATGAACTTGCTTATATTATATAAAATCAAAATCACAATTAATTAAAAGCTCTAATGGGAATTTGGCATTAAGAGACACAAAATTTCGAAATAAATCGCGTGCTTTGAGCTATCAAGACAAAGCTCTCTCTCTCTCTCCCGGAGAGTCTAATGCACAAAAATTAGGGGTTGATCAACCGCTAGGGTTTATACGGAAGAGGAAAATCTAGGGTTTTGTTTTTGTTTTTGGGGTTTCGAACACAAAAGCTTCAGAGACGAAATTC
The DNA here is from genome assembly GCA_018132145.1 of Boehmeria nivea var. tenacissima. Taxonomy (NCBI): domain Eukaryota; kingdom Viridiplantae; phylum Streptophyta; class Magnoliopsida; order Rosales; family Urticaceae; genus Boehmeria; species Boehmeria nivea. The sequence continues at coordinate 11,118,148 of CM030874.1, forward strand.
AAAGACGAGAAATACCTTTAAGACGAAAACGACGGCGTTTTGGGGTGGTCGTCTTGTTCTTCTACGCCGTCACGAGCTCCGCCGAGTGATTACAGAGTCGGAGAGAGAGTGAGAGGAGAGAGAGAGAGAATGGTATCGAATGGTTCGCGAATGACATTGGTAGAGAAGCGCAACTTGAGCCGTCCGATTTGGATCAGGCGGTTGAGATTGCTTCATAACAAACCCCTACCACTTTATTGTCTAGTGGGCCCCATCGCGCCTAGTGTTTTGTGATGTACGCTCTAACTCTCTCTCTCTCTCTCTTGGGTTTTTATTTTTGAGTATTTTGCACTGGTGCCCCCCTAAACTTCACCTGTTTGACAACTTGCCTCTCAATCTTTTATTTTTGGCATTTTAGACTCTAAACTCGAAATTTTTGGCAAATCTTTACAAATTGGTAACTTCTGTTAATTTTTTGAACGGAAATCGACGTGTGATCAGCATTTGTCATTTTTCTTCCTCATCCTCTTTCTTCTTCTTCCTCAATGTTCTTTTTTTTTTCTTTTTCAAACCCTCTTTCTTCTTCATATTCTTCCCCAATTCCTTTTTTTTTTTTTTCGACCAAACCCATGTTCACCTAGCTCTGCTTTCCCTGCCACCACGCCGTTGAACCACGACCCAAACCCAAATCTGCTCCAACCCAAATCTTGACCCAAACAAAGCATGTGGAGAGGATGTTGGGTTTTATCTTTAGCACGTAGTTGTGAGTGTGCGAAGAGATTTTAACACTTTCTGATTTATGTTGGTAAAGTTTTAGGATTTGATTATGGGTATGATATGGGTTTGACAAAAAAAAACCCTTAATATTTAGTCATGCGCTAATCACACGTCGATTTCCTTCCAAAAAATTAACGAAAGTTACTAATTTATAGTGATTTGCCAAGAATTTCAAATTCAGGATGCAAAATGTCAAAAATAAGAAATTAGAGGGCAAGTTGCCAAACATGTAAAATTTAGGGGGCATCAATGCAAAATACTCTTTATTGTTTTTTAATTTTTCTTAGAATGACGTCATATTAACTATATGGATAGCATGCTGGTAATTTGTTCTTGCGCACCCAAGACATGACACGAACACAATATGAAATGGATTAGCGAGTCGAAGGTCTTTCTCAATGAGCTTGCGTCTAATCAGGTCGGACATGACTAACACGATTAAATTATAAGTGAATACGATATGAAACGAAAACACGATTAAAATCCAATTTAACACGATTATAAAATGGGTCATAAACAAGTAGACACGATTAAGACCTATTAAGACATTTTTATTAAATGAGATCTCTATAGATAGACACGATTAAGACATATTTAGATATTTTTATTCAATATCTATTTCTAATTTATTTTTTTAGTTATGATCTTATTAATTGAACCAAGTTGTATTTTTTTTTTTGTTGATTTCACTCCTTTTTTTTTTCTTCTTTTCTCTTGCAATTTTCTTTTTTAATTTACACCACATGAGAAATACATCATTACTCACGCTCTTGAGGGATTTTTTTTATAGTTTGATGGATTATATTATATTACTTATAATTATGTTTTATGAATTTGATTAAGTATTTTTTTTGATAGTTTTTTGTCCTTAAAATGGGTCAAATTGGGTTCCAGACCCATTATAAATGGGTAAGCGGGTCATCTGATCTATTTATACCTGTTTATTGAATGGGTTTGAATGGATTCGCGAGTCACAAGACCTATTTAGACTCATTTATTAAAATGAGTCTAATTGGGTTCATGAGCTTACATGACCCATTTATTAAAATGAGTCATGTTTATATCTATCCAAAAATAAATGGTCGTATCTAAGTCTTGTCTTTAGATACGATAAATAAACATTCGTGTCTAAGTCTGACCAAAATTCTTTATACACGATTAAGACGCCACGACGCGCAACACAAATTGCTGCCCCTAGACATTGGACGAAAAGTACATCAAATATCAAGCACATATAAATGAATTCTTTCAACAACACATCTATTATCAATTGACGGAAGATCAAGACCGATAAAGCAAATATACTAAAGTTGGATATTATAATTAACCTTCGTTATCAAAACACAAAAATCTAACAAAAACACACAACACATTATAAAACAAATGGCAAATAAGAAAACGAAACCACAATGAGAACAAGGATCTCCGAGACCAATATGAAAAGAAACTTGACCTCCATGAGCAGCAAATGAGAACTTGGAACTTGCAGCAAGAGGAAACCTCACAGTGCCGACAATAAAGTCCAATTAAGCGGCATGACTCGTACCGTGCTATGACCCAGAAACACTACAACAACTCATACCACGACGTGTATATTATAGGCTTAACAAATTACACGACGATATAAGTTTTTTTCAACGTATTAGCACTCTATATTCCAAATTTTTATATTATCTACTTATTTTTTAAAATCAAAATTATGTTCAACCGGGGATGAAATACATTAAAAATAAAAGAAGTACGTTCATCTTTTATTTATTTATTTTTGTCTTATTCTCTTTTTCAACTCCGATTGAATATAATTTTAGTGTTAAATTTGAAAAATAAATCGATTATATGAAAATAAAGATATAGTTTACTAATTTATATAAAAAAAATATTTATATATTTTTTAAGGCTCGTTAAGAAAAGAGCCATTTTTTATCAAAAAAAAAAAGAAAAGAAAAGAGCCATTTGGAGTCTCATGTTTTAAGAAAATAGTTGGCGAATCCAATAATTCACTTTATTAGTCATTAGGCTTAAAAATTTCACTTGGTCTGATCAAAATACCCTTAAATTATCTCATTCTGACTTCACTCAATCTACTCTATTTCCTAGCCGCGCTTTCTCTCTCCTCGTTCCGACAACCAACTCGTCAACTATGGCTTCGGCGCTAACGTCACCGTCAACAAACTCAGCTTCATCTTCGATCGGACCAAGTCCTCGTTCTACAACACCGATTTGATCAGTGAGACAAGGGTTTCCAAACCCCCCTCGGAAAAGACGAAGAAGAAGAATCGAGAGCTAGGGTTTTTCCCCGAAAGAAGGAGTAAGCTTTGTTGTCAGAGATGGCGATAATCAACGACATGCTTCGACATTCATTGATGTCAAAGCGCAAGTACGAAAGCCTCTGCAATGAGGACCTAGCCTAGGCGAGGCTCTAAAGGGCCTACTGTGACGACCGCCATGGCTATTGTCGGACTCGCTATTGTCGCTCTTCCATGCTAACGCCTCGTGGAGGTCGTTTTGCACCAACGATGGTGAGGACTGGGCAGCTCAGTCGCTGGCAATTGGCACTGAAGGAAGGCGCTTCGATCTGTTTCCCAACACATTTTATCTAACTGATCAAGAGACCGTGGATTACTTTTGGATGGCTGTCTTCGCTCCATCAGCAATTATCTTTTTCAGTGACCGTCGTATACTTGATCATCTGTAAGGAACATTAATAGAAGTTGATTGATTGATTACTTAGAAATAAGGAAGATATAGATTTCATATTCAAGTTAGGGGTTTGGAGTTTTGGTTGTTTAGAGTGAATATTGCCTTTGTTAAGTTGAGACTTGTATGGATTATTAGTGTTCTTATATTGACAAGCTGAGATCGAAACAAAATTTGGTACAATCTGTAATAAAAAGTTGTTACGATATGAAATTTTACAATATATTGCTGTAAATTTGTTATAGATCATAACAAAATTTATAATATATATCAAAATTTGTTACAAAGGAATAACGAAATTTGTTAGTCTATAATATTTTTCGCCATCCATAACAAAGAGCAAAAAAATCAATACATAATGTTAAAAAAATACTAAAAAAAAAAATGACTAATTATTTAACTTTTTTAATTGGTTGTCAAATAGTCTAAAAAATGTGATTTTTAAAGAGCAATGCTACACATATCAATATTTTTACTAACTTTTTTAATACGAACTCATATGTCATATTATCATTGATGAGCATTTATCACTTTAGTAAAATGATTTGATATTTAGCTAATCAAAATATGACACATCAATTACCATATAGAATGGTATTAAAAAATTGGTATCTCTAACATTTTCTTTTTTAAAAAAGGTTTCATTTAATACATTCATAGTCCACGAAATGTATACATACGATTGCAATAAATAGAAAATTCGTCAATACGATTGCAACTTGTATTCCGAAGAGTGACCAAAGCTCACTCAGACCAGCTCTGTGGAGTGACAAAAAGAATCAAAGAAAACGAAAAAAAAAAAAAAAAAAACAAGAAACAAGAGTGAGCGAGCGAGCGAGTGAGAGAATGAAGAAAATCCCTCTGCTTCTGATGGGCTGTGGAGGAGTTGGTCGCGAGCTTATCCAACATATCGTGGCTTGTCGATCCATTCACGCAAACCAGGTTTTTCCATTCTTCTCTCCTTCAATCTCTCAAATTTCATGTCTTTCTCAACCTTTTCGCTTTTTTCGGAACTGGGTTCTTTCGTTTATGGTCATTGCTTGTTTGTTTGTTTGTTTGTTTATCTTGCTCGTCGTTCAGTCCGTAAAAAAATTTCATGCTTTATAAACTTTTTGGTTGTTTTGGGAAGATGGTCTTCGTTTTTGGAGTGCTTGTTTTTCTGTATTATTTCTGTTTTTTTCAAACCCCATTCATGAGTTATATATATTTTGCTTTCTGTAGTATTAAATGTTGTATATTATAAATCAGGATAGTTTAGACTTTAGATAGTTGAGAAGGTTAAATTCTGTGTATTTCAGTTATTGGTTTTATTTGTAATTATCTGTTGAATTTAGTTGTTTCGTTTAGAAGATTAGGTAGATTTAGAATCTCTATTCAAACCTGGATTGGTGCTTTTGTATTCTTTGATCATCAATCAATAGAAAAATTGAGTGTTCTTTTACATTTGGGTGGCAGGGAATCCACTTGAGAGCCGTCGGAGTATGCGATAGCAAATGCTTGGCTGTTGTACCGGATGTGTTTAGTATGGAACTTAGCGACAAGTTCTTGTCGGAAGTTGTCCAAGTCAAGTCGGGTTCTTCGTCTCTGTCGACTTTAAGTGGCTCTGGTATTTACAATCTGTCTTGGTTTCATTGATGTGCGAAAGTAGCGTGCCGGTGTGATGTTTGACGTTTTTTATCTCTCCCAAAGGTGAATGCCAAGTATTCACGAAGTCCGATTCGACCAAGAAAATTATAGACATTGCTGCTCTCTTGGGTAAACCAACAGGTACATGGTATCTACGGCGTTGTTGTTTACATAAGGTCTTCAATATTTTGGTATTTCAAAAAGCCCTCAGATTCGACTCGTGTTTATCTTCTGGTAGTTTTCTGCAACAGGATTGGTGCTTGTGGATTGCTCTGCCAGTTCCGAGACTATTGGAGTGCTAACCCGAGCAGTTGATTTGGGCTGTTGTGTGGTCTTGGCAAATAAGAAGCCTTTGACATCTAAACTGGTACTAGACCGACTCGAGAGAATATAATGCTCATGAAAGAAGTTAATGTAGTAATTTCATTAAGCAGAGGATTATTTCAGTTTAATCATTCGATGTACTTTCCTTGTTTAATTCTTACTTTTTGTCTCTTTGCTAATGCATGAGATGTCTCTGAAGACCTTATTTTCTCTGGTCTACAGGAGGAGTACGACCACCTTGTCTCACGCACCCGTCACATTAGGCATGAGTCAACAGTAAGTGACATTTTCTTTTGGAGAGGGAATAGTTTGAGAGAAAATCACGACACCGTTACCAGTCTGTTTCAATAGTTTGAGAGAAAATCCCGGCAACATTACCAGTCTATTTCAATTTTTTTTCTTCTGCTATCTCTTTAGCTGAGTTCAAGCATGGATTGACTGGGCTATTCTATGATGAATTCTCTTGTATATGGTTTTCTAATTGTCAATTTACGAAAACCTCTCACCCTCTTCTTTTAGTATCGTTGATTTATTTTCTTGTAAAAGTTAATTGTTCTTATACAATAAATAGTACTTTATTCTATGCAAATGGTAAACATCATATTTGCTGTTTTCTCTGGTCGATAGGCGTATGTCATGAAATGGTAATATCGTGTGAATTTATTTGTACTCTGGTAGGTCGGTGCTGGCCTTCCCGTCATAGCATCTTTAAACCGCATACTTGCGTCCGGAGATCCTGTTCATCGAATTGTTGGCAGTTTGAGTGGTAGTGTGGTACCATGACTTTGTAATTACTTAATATCTAGTAGTTTTAGTCTTTGTGATGATCATTATTATTTGCGGGCCTTCTTTTAAAATTCTGCGTGAGCCATCGTTTTTACATGTATGAAAAGCTTGTGTGTTTAAAACAATTTTGTCTAAATATGTGGTAGGCACATTGGGATATGTGATGACTGAAGTTGAAGATGGAAAGCCGTTCAGCCAAGTCGTTAAAGCTGCTAAAAGCTTGGGCTACACCGAACCAGGTCTTTTTTAAATTTAAGATTTTCAGTTTGCAGTTGAATTGCACGTTAATAGTGGTTACGTAGAGAGGAAACCACTCCTTGAAAGATAACTTTTTTTTTTTTTTTCTTTTTCTGGTTTCTTTAAATGAATATCAGATTCAGATTTAACTTAAGTTTACTTTATGTAATTTTCATTTTGATTTGTGACGAACTGTTTCCATCAACAACTGGTCATTTAAATATATCAATGTTTTTGTTTTCCTCTCTCTCTCTCTCTTATCAGCATTTATTATCAAGACATTGTTGCTGATTTTCTTTTGGTGCTATCATTGCAGATCCACGTGATGATCTTAGTGGGATGGATGTTGCAAGAAAGGTTTGAACTTGATTTACTTAATTGTTACTAAGTATGATTTATCGGTTTTATACCAGTTTTTAGCATATTAGCTTGTCCTTGTGATCTATTCAAACTAAATTTATGTTATTCATGATCGAAAAAAAAAAAAGAAAAAGAAAGAAAAGATATCCATAGGGTAGACATTTGTATATTGGCGTTGCACAAAGGTAGTTGAATGCGATTGCTTTGTACGCTCTGTCGGCATGCTTAAATTGTTGAAATTGTTAACTAGACCTCGTTTAAGCTGTTGCAACATGCAATTAGAAGAATCTTTTCAGTTTCAACAAAAATTTGCCGTATGTAGTCTGTGTTACTTTTTTGTTTCTAGTATAACCTTCCAAGTGCGACCCTTTCTAAATTTTCTTATATTTAACGGTCATTCTTTTTCTCGCTTCGAGTACTGAACTGTATTTGTTGTCTAAATGGAAATCTTTCTTTGTCCTTGTTCTTTTCTCTTTTGGATCCTAGTCAAAATGTTTAAAGATCGATAATTCCATAAAGATATGGTATGCAAGAGAAACACGCTTGAGAAGATTGAAAATATTTATCTATTTCCTTTTCTCATAAAGGATTTGGCTTCTAATTGTATTATTAGACAGCAAAAGAGAGAAAGCGGTGAATTATGTTGCGAAGATTTCTTTTAAGCATAGTAATTTGATGTGCCATATGCATAAAAGAGCTCATGCAACATTTCTTACACAAGTCATTATTTTTTAAACAGGCTTTGATACTTGCTCGACTTCTTGGTCAGCGCATTAACATGGATAACATTAAGGTTGGTTGATAGTAAAATTCCGTTTCCTTATATATATATATATATATATATATATATAAATCTTAGTGATCTCAGTCAAAGCTAGATGTTTTTTTTATCTCTTTCTGAAGTTTTTTCCTTAGTTCAACTATAAGGGGTTTCAATTGCTTCTTTCTCCTAGATCGAGAGCTTGTACCCTGAAGAAATGGGGCCCAGTGTAATGTCTGTTGAAGAATTCCTGCGCAATGGGGTTTCATTGCTCGATAAAGATATTCAAGAAAGAGTTCATAAGGCTTCCTCGAATGGGAATGTGCTGCGCTATGTCTGTGTGATTGATGAGTCAAGGTGAGTCTTTCTATAAGTTTTGACTTCTATTCTTGTTTCTATTAAATCATTATGTTCATAATCATTCAATAACCTAACATCACCAATTAGAGGGACGGATCTAGGATTTTGATTTTGTAGGACCACAAAATTATATAAAACGAAAATTTTAAAAGTATAAATATAAAAAATTCAGTGGGGGGCGCAAGAAGGATTTATATGGAAAAATACTTGAATTATAGGGGCAAAACCATGAATTTTGAAAAGTCAGGGGGCCAGTGTCCCCACTTATAGTTTCACAAAGATAAATAATTTATGAATCTTTTAGGTGATTGATCTCGTTATTATTATTATTTTTTCATTGCTTTTCTTTTTTTAGGTGTGAAGTTGGCATTCAAGAGCTTCCTAAGAATTCTGCTTTGGGAAGACTTAAAGGAAGTGATAATGTGGTGAGCCTTTTATCCAAACATCTAATTAAGTGGATTCAAATAATAATATAGGCCATTAATAGTTCATTTGCTAAGTGGTTCATCAGCTAAGAATTAGCATTTAGTAGCCTTTAGTTGATGGCATGTAGATGCGAATATTTGATGGCTAATATGAAATTCATACGCATAAAAGAGAGTGGAAATACATCCATGCGAATTTTTCTTAAAACCCAAAAAAAAAAAAAAAAAAAAGAAGAAGAGGAATATTGCCTTTTGAATATTTTTCAATGTCTACAAGATTGGTTGGTCATGCAAGATGACCTTTTAGTTTGTCAATAATTGAATTATGTATAAATAATGAAGGGAGAGCTGTTGTGTTACTCCATTGAACAATTATCATTAAAATAAAAGAAGAATAATAATACTGTAAAGTACATTTGTCTTGTTATAATGAAAAAATGATCATGAAATTTGCGATAACACTCACGAAAAGTAGATTCTCGCCTTCTAAAACTTCATTTTTCGTCCATGCCCGTCTTAGTTAGAGAATTACGAACCTAATCAACGCTGAATCTGTTATTAGTCCCTGTTTCTGACGTATGAAGCATGGTGAATTTCTGATGATGTGCAACAGTTGGAGGTTTACAGTCGCTGCTATTTCAAACAACCGCTCGTTATCCAAGGCGCTGGGGCCGGGAACGATACTACAGCTTGCGGTGTCCTTGCCGATATCCTTGATCTTCAAGATTTGTTTCCTTGAAATGCTTCTTCCAGAAACGAGATGTCCGCTTTCAATAGGCACTCTCAGCCTAGAAGAACTGTGTCGATATCTAGAAATTACAGCGTGGTTTGTTCTTCTGAACAGTGAAAATTTTGGTTACTTTTGTAGTGATATCATTTAGTTCGCTGAAAGTGACAACATTCATGGAAGTAAGAGAGATGGGTTTTTTGGTTTAAAACGTTCTTGAAAGTTGAAATATCATTTCACATGCTTGGCCTTCAAACTGCCTTGTTATCTATCTATAATATACATCATGGAAATTGCAGAAACTTATTTCTTATTTATTTTTATTTATTTTATTTATTTTTTTTGTGTTCGTTTGGTGAAATTATAACAAAAGTTAGTTTTAACCTTTGATTTTAAAGATTAGTCAATATCTAGAAATTTTAAGAAAATAACCATGTAAATATTAGTAAGCGATTTCATGTCTACTAAGTTAGTATCGAAATATAAGGTTATTTTATTTCTTGAAACATTGACAACAATTTAAAAACCTACTCAAGTTTGCTTCTAAAATTTCAACTTTAATATAGGATCAATTTGGCTTTGGAATTTAGAGTGATCCTAGTACACAATTACAAATTTGGTATAGAATTACATAATACACTTATCAATTTAACTATTTTTGGCAATGTTTTTTATACAAAAAACTATGGTCATTTAGTATTTCTCTTGGTATTATATGCTATAAAAACAAAAAAAAATTGTTGGATGTATTATTTAAAGACTAAACTAGTGGCAATAACAACAGATCTAACACTGGATACGAGTTACTTCTCAAAAGCTATTTACGAGCAGCAAAGTCACAGACACATAACGAATTGAGCTATTTCCCAAGGGAAAAAAAAAAAAAAAAAGAAGGATTTCATTAGTATGCCCTACGGTAGAAGACGATTTTAAATCGTCAGACATTATTTCATGAACGTTATTTTTCAAAAAGATTAATATGGTAATCTAGAATCGTCCATTATCGTAGGATATTCCTAATTAAAAGTTCTTCTAAAATTTGTTATGCGATTGAACCGTTGCTCGCTCTTGTAAAAGTTCAAGAACAACATAACCAAACGTTTATATCAGCTCATGGCCAGTGGCATTATTCATTGAATTTTATTTTCCAACTTTTTTTTCTTCTTGTTGCAGCAGATGAAACACAGCATAAAAAATAGCATCCTATGCCAAAATCCGCAATTGAACTCAAAATCCTCTCTTGTAAACTAGTGCGAATCGGAAGTTCAAAACTCAGCTAACCGGGTTTGGTCAAAATACCGGCCTGTGGGGCCGCCATCGGGCAAAAGGGCGAGCATGACGGGGCCTCTGGCCCCTTCTTCAACGTGCAATAGGCCCGTGTGCCAATTGATGTCGGTATTGACATAGCCAGGGTGAACACAGTTGATGTACATTTTCGGGTACTTTTTGGCCAGAATTCTAGTGTAAGCGTTTAAGGTGGCCTTGGAGATGCTATAAGAAGGAAGCATCATTTGCCAACCATTAGCTTCAAGAGCATTTTCCTTCATATCCTTCAGAAACTTCCTCAAAATCGCTTCCACTTTCTCTTCTGTTAGATTCTCTATGTCGCCGAGTTCGTTTCTTATGCTCTCGCTAGGGATTCTCTGCAATACGGTTTCAATAATTCAACCAACAAGTGAGAGAACCATTGTGAGTTATTTTTTCCTTTTAACTTTTGAGGTCGTATGCGACAATGTGTGAGCGAAAAGAGGACACACAAACAATGTAATTGTACAGAATTTATTAATCAAGAATCATCATCTGAAACAATTTAATGTTTTAGGTGTGTTAATTATAAAATCGTGATTATGTCGCAACTAAAAAAGATAATAAGGTCCGCGATGATGAGAAAATAGTGGTGTGACTTACTCTTAGCTCGCTTCTGAGAGAGGAGACATTCACAATCCTTGCTCCTGAAGGGGAGAGCTGCAAGAGAGGCAGAAGCGCTTCAGTGACTCGTTTCACGCCGTAGTAGTTTGTGTTCAAGCACTCCTCCGCTGTCTCGTACGTTTGCTTCATCACGCCTTGTACCAAATCGGTGGCCTTCCCCGCAAGCTGCAACGACAAAGTACCACATTTGATTAAGGAATGAGCACACCTATATGTATGACACACACACACGCGCACACACACACACATATATACTGATCAATTGTATAAATGTATGTCTAAACAAGAACTCAAATGTCTTGCTCAACTCAACTTACCCAATCTGCGGGGTCTATGTTCAAGGCCCTCAGTCCTTCCTCATCAACCACAACCCCTGAGGCTCCAGCATTATTGACCTGTGAGACATGGAAAATTCATACAAGTATGAAATATTTACCTTTACTCCAATAGTACCAAAACAAAATAAAAATAAAGAAACAAAAATCTGTGAAATGACTAGTCTTTGACTGCCAGAGATTATGCAACATCTACAAATTAGAGTCAAGACTCGCATTACTTCTAGTAATAAATTACATAAATGAAAATCCATCAAAGCCAAGAACGCTGCTTTGTCTGTGTCCTAATCCTACACACAAAAATGAAATTCCCAATATCCCATGAGTTTCTTTCTTCACTAACCAATTTCCAAACCACCCTCTAACGAAAATTGCAAGAACCGAAAAGCCGAATCAGCATACCATCTGAAAACTAACCAAGAAGCTTTTTCTATACGTTAGCAAACATTCAACGAAAGCCTTGAAATCGGCACTACACGAGTCATCCACACGCAACCGAAAAATGCTAACGACGAACAGACGAGGACATGATCCTAGACACTCGACGTATCAAATACTAGATCAAGAAATACAAGCCTTCACATCTAAGACCCGCCCACGATCGTCCTTAAGACTGTCCCTACTTAAGCATGTCAACAACCACATTACACACAAAAATCTCTTTGCAAAAACAAACACCATGAAAAGTAAAGTAGTTACCAAGATGTCAAGCCTTCCAAACTCGTCCCTGACGAAGTCAGCCAAGGCTTGGACGCTGAGAGGATCCAAAACATCAAGTTGGTGAAAGACAACCCGACCCGGCTGATCCTGAAGCGATGATGTGGCAGCCCGGCCTCTCGTATCGTCTCTGGCGGTTAAGACCACAGTCACTCCCTGAGAGCTCAGCTGCTTCACTGTCTCCAACCCAATCCCCTTATTCGCCCCGGTCACCACCGCCAGCCTGTTTAAACCCCACGAAAACCCGGTTTTCCATCTAAGGAAAGTCTTTAAAAGAACAAGTTTTTTGAAAAAAAATTCTACATTACCTGAATAATGTAGCGAAGAGTAACGATCCTCGCTATGGTCGTTACGTTTATGATACTAAATATAGTTGGAATAATCGCGTTAATAGTTGCATTGACAGTTATTTTCGTTATTAAATCTGTATTGATAGCTACATTTTAATTAGTAGTGAAAATTATATTTGTGGCGAAGGAGGAAATAGTAATGAAAGCGAGAGTTTCAGTATAAGAATTAGTACGGATGATAGTGATTTGCTCAATGAACGTAAAACAGAGTCATTTTTATTCCAATCACTAATTAGTTGTCACTCAGATTCCGAACTAATTTTTTTATAAGTATGATCTCGTTGTTGTTGTTGTTTTTTTTAGTTTTTTATTTTTAATAATTTCAATTAAGAAATTTGCTGTTATCACAATAAAGTTAATTACGGGGAATTTGTTGAACGAAAAGTACTAAATCTAACTAAATGATAAAAAAAAAGAACTTATGAATATAGCTCTTTCTATACTAACCTAGTTCATTTCATTGGACCGGCAATACAAAAGCCTGTGTATATCCGAAAGCCAGTTCAGTATTTGATCTATTATTGGTTATTGGTTTTTTTTTTTTTTTTTGTTAAAGCAAAACGAAGCTCGGATATAAAGAAGTAAAAAATAAATACCTTTGTGATGAATGTTGCTTTGCTTGGCTTGACATATTGCAGCGAGAGTTGGCAAGAGAAGAGCAGTTTTTGGGTCTGAAAAACCAGTTGAAGTGAGTGGCTTTAGCTTTAGCTTCAGCAGTGAAGGTTTGGCACAGAGCGTGATCTAGAATCATGTTTTTATTTTTTTTATTATTTTTTTTTTGGGGCTTTAATGATCTGATTTTGTTCCCTATTGAGACTTGAAAGTGACCGTTGACGTTTTTTTTTTTTTTTTTTTGGTATTATTGATATTGGGTTGCTGTTTCTGGCGGCTGGGAATGGGATTTTTGCTTTGAGATTTTGGGTGGATTGATTTGATTGGTGTGTAAACAGGGCCTTTTGATACAAAAGTCTTTGCTTTGGTGTGTGGTAATGGAATGGTTTTGGGTGTTTTGGGCCACAAAGTCAAATTAATATGATTTTGTTCCGTATCGAAACTTCCATTATGTCTCATATTTTCCTCAAAATAAGGGGAGTTCCAAAACAATATCATTTTTAATACCATTTGATAATCGATACTCTAAATAATTTTTTTTTATTTTTATAAAGTATTCATTTTATTTTCGTTTTATATTTAAATTTAAATTCCTCAAAATTACCCATTATAGAATCACTTTGGAGAAAATTACAACTCTACACTCCCTTAATTCAATATTTACAAAAATATTTGAAAAAATTAGATATTTACATATATATATTCAAGCAAAATTCAAAATTTCCTTAATTAAATTACATATTATTTTTATTACACATTTACTCTTTTTATATATATATATATATATATATATATATAGATATCCAAATTGTACTAATTATTTTAGACAACTTCGATTATTGTGTTTTATTATAAACTTATTGATGTTGAAGAGTTTTTTTATCACAAATATTATCAACTCTCAATATTTTTTCTTACTCTAAACGTTTTTATATTATTTGCTGTGTGTTTTTCTTCTTTTTTTTCGTAAGTAAATATTTTATCACTATAGAAATATTTCTCTTTCTAATGAATTTAGAACTTTTATAAAGTTATGAAAATATTTCTGTGAAAATATTTTATTTCTGACTAATTCATATTTCTTATGAAAATACCAATTTAGATTTTCTAGCAAGCTATGAAAATATTTCTATGGAATTATTTCACTTATAACAAATTCGATTTTCTATGAAAGTATTTCTAACACAAGCTATGAAATTCCATAGTGGAAATATTTTATTACTATGAAAATATTCTATTTTTAACAAATCCGAAATTTCTATAAAAGAAGTAGCTTGCTCACTGATAAAAATCCTTAACAAAAAATATATGCTTTGTTTTAACCAAATTGCCAAAAAAAAGTTTAGAATTATATGTATAGGCGTAATAATTTGTTGATAGTAAATTCAAATTGTTTGTGATATAAATATCATATTGTTGAAGTGAAAACAATGCCCATTTTAGTAATTTTCATTACTAAAATATATTTTTAGAAAGACCCTAAAGTCAAAGTTAGATTTATAAATATCTCCTTATTTGGGTCTAGATTTAATATTCTCCCTATTAATTTTTCCTTATTTCTGTTGAATATCCAAATTGGACCCATGTAAGAAAAATACTTAGGAGAATTGCAAAATAAAGCTATTTTTTGGTGTCACTTAATAATCTATACCCCAAGTGGTGTGCTCTTTTTTATTTTCACTATATATTTGTAGTATAAATTTTGTGATATAAATTAAAAGTGCAACACACATGTGACATAGATTATCATTGTGCCAAAAATGGGGCATTCCTCAAAATCCCAAAATCCCTCAAGTACTTATCTAACTTTCAAAAAAGGAAAATTTAAAAAATATAAAATATGAACAGCATGTTTTAACAATTGCTATATTAAGAAAAAAAAATATTGCATTCCAAGTCATTTTTAGTGAATTTGATCAAATTGTCATATTTTTCTTCAAGACAAGATGGATGAGTAAATAATAATTTGTTGACATGATTTATAGTGGCATGAATTGTAAACTTGAGAAAATTTATAATAAGCCAAACCATTAAGGGGACAAATTGCAAACTATACCATTTCTTAAACATTTTCAGAGCCTAAAAGCATAAATAAGAAATGGGTTTTGTTCTTTGGTGACTAAGGTCATCTCCAACGAAGCACCAAATTCAAACGCAAATCTCAAATTTGCGTTTCTCCCCTCAAAAATCCTCTCCAATCAAGACACCATTTCTAAACCCAAAATGAGTTTTATGAATAGTAAAACACCAAATATGGTGTTGTACTATTCATCAAACTCATTTTTGGTTTAAGTTTTGTTATTTATAAAATGACCATTTAATTTTAAGATGTTTTTATTTTTGATCTAAATCATACTTTTTAAGTAAGATGTATATTGATGTTTTGGTTTTAATATATTTAATTTTTTGTGTTTAATTTATTTTAAAAAAATCATCATTTCTAATAATTTAAAATACAGTTACGTACTTAATTAAAATGCAACACTGATATATATATTAAAATTACATTGAATAATTAAAAAAAAAAAGACATTCAATAAGGTAAAAGCAACGAATACATAGAGTATTGAAATTAAAAATACATAATGAGTACCAAAATTAAAACTACATAGGGGGAAATAAAACTTAAAACAACCATGACTATAATGACCTAATAACCTGGAAGACCGGTTCCGGATCCTCCAAGATCATTGAAGTAAACCAAACGAATACATATGTTGTAATGTATTTTTTTTAATTAAATGAACGTTTATTATTAGACAATGACATAATTTTGTTCGGAATTAAATTGTCATGTAATAATTTGTTTTTGGTGAAATTGTCCAATAATAAATAACTTTTTATTAAGTTATTGTGAAAGTAAAATTTAAGTAGGTCTAATTTGTAAAATTGATAAATATAAGACAATTATTGAAAATTAATATAATAAGTGATAAGAGGAATATACTCAGAATATTCTATTTTGGTGTTAAAAATAGTATAATAGGTTGGAGATAAATTACTGTTTGATGTGATACTTACTGTATTTTAGTGTTGAAAATAGGAAAACCCATTGGAGATGGTCTAATGTGAAATGGGTATTTGTGACTTTGGCCTCTCAAGATGGGGAATGTGGTTCTCTCTCGCCACTTTTTCTCTGTCTGATAATGGAAAAGAGTTGCTCCAGACTACTTCAAAACGTAGCCGTTTTGTCTTTTGAGAGAGTTTTTTTTTTTTTTTTTTTAAGTTTTAGGGACTATTAGATTTAATATTTACAAAAGCATATATAAAGATTATATATTATTATAAATGTTCAAACTTTCGTTAATTAGTTTGCATATATTTTTTATTACTCATTTACCCTCTAATTTTATATATTAAAGAATGATTTTGAATTTTATATATCAATGTCCATATGAAAAGTTCATTCCAGCCAAATTCTAATCAAATATATATTTTTTTCTTTGGCTAATTACGATGGACACACTTAATAATTTGATCATCAAGTTCATGATCACAAAATATGTTTTCTTCGTCTCCACCGAGTAACACTTTTTCATGCCCTTAAATATGATCTATTATAACATGTTATTACTTATTAGTGTGAATCAACTGGCATGCTTTCTTGCACTCTTTTCCAAAAATTACATCGATCCCTCCAACTTAAGTTTCATCAAAACTGTAAAGAACACTCTATCTGAAAAATTAAACAATGAGACTCTTGAAACTGAATACCCTGATAACATTCACCTGAGTCATTGCTCAAAATCAGATTTAGGCATAGTTTACGTTGTTTGAAGCTACAATTAATGCGCAACATGTCATTTACTCGAAACAAATTTCACATATTATCTGAGACATGCATATTACATAAACAACATTTTGAGAATACAGAACAAAAGTGACCAAAAGAACATATTGAAAAGGAATTCCACTACAGGTTAAGACTCAGCAACAGACAATCGTTCCCTGATCCAAAGTAGCCAAAAAACTGATAAAGACAACCACAGGCTCGGAAGGAAAACATAGTTTTCAGGTCCAAAGATTCATAATTTCAGAACTGATGTTTTAATGGTTGCAAGGAAGAATCTAATTTACCACAAGCTATCAAAGTAATAAACAACTCCGAGGTCGAAGCGTCTGCAGAGAAGCCTTTGTTCACCATTTCATGAGTAAGCTGTAGCGCATGTGATATCTCCTGGTTATTAAACAATCCTCGGATCATCAAATTATAAGTGCAACCGTCAGGTGGGCATCCATTTTCTTCCATGTCTCTATGCAAATTTGTTGCTTCGCGTACCAAGCCTCCAGTAAGAAGTCCTCGTATCATTATATTATATGTCCACACATCAGGTCTTACCCCTTTAGATGATAACTTAGAAAAGAGATCCTTTGCTTCTGAAACTTTTCCAGCTTTACACATACCTCCAATGAGGCAATTGTAGGTGACGATATCGAGCGGTATCTTCTTCGCTTCCATGTCAATAAACAATTCCAGAGCCGCTTCAAGTTGTTTGTTCTTGCATAAGCCATCAAGTAAAATGTTATGGGTCTGAATATCTGGATCTGGTCCTTGAGCTTGCATCTTGTGAAGCAGATCTTTAGCAGCCTTAGTCCTCCCTATTTTGCACAGACCACCAATAAAAGAGGTATATGTAACTACATCTGGAACTAATCCCTTAGATGGAATTTCTCGGAACAGAGTGAGAGCCTCGTTTATCCTCCTATTCTTGCAATACCCATTGATCAAAATGTTATAACTAAAGATATCACTTCCACAACCCTTTATAATCATCATATCAAAAACTTTCCTTGCCTCGTCAACTTCTCCCCGTAAACAATAACCGTCCATGAGCGCATTATATGTTAACTCGTCAGGTTTTATGCCTCTTTGAACCATGCTTTCCATCACGCCTTGCGCTTCTTCAACCCTACCGTCTTTGCAAAGCGCATCAACCACAACATTGTAAGTCTGTACATCAGGAGTGATTTTTCGAGTTTCCATTTCTTTCAGTAACCTCATTATAACTTCTTTCCATTCGTCCAACATGTATGCTCCATGAATCAAGGTGTTGTAAGTAACTACATTTGGAACGATGACTTTCCT
Organism: Boehmeria nivea var. tenacissima; assembly: GCA_018132145.1. Lineage (NCBI taxonomy): Eukaryota > Viridiplantae > Streptophyta > Magnoliopsida > Rosales > Urticaceae > Boehmeria > Boehmeria nivea. Next base: position 11,136,235 of record CM030874.1, read on the forward strand.
ATCCATCTCTGAGAAGAGGCTCAGAGCATCGACGACAAGCCCAGCCTTGCAAAGGCCATCAATAACTGTGCTGTAGGAAACTGTGTTAGGCTTGCAGGTTTTATCTTTTCCCATCTTTCTCAGATACCAAACAGCAGCACTAGTGTTACCTCTCTTACACAAGCCATTCAATAGAGTGTTATAAGTAATTACATCAGGCTCACAACCACTCTGAGTCATTTTGTGATAGAATTCTTCTGCCTCCCCAATCTTTCCCTCAAGAAAAAATCCCTTCAACAGTGTAGTCATTGTCACAATGTTCGGCTTATAACCAAGTTTTACGAACTTTCCGAAAACAGACAAACCAAAACTCACATGGTTCAAATGACAGAAGCAATTAATCAAAATGTTTAGAGTGTAATAATTGGGAATGATTCTCAAAAGGCGCATTTGTTTATACAAACAAATGACATCCGAATAACGCTTCGTTTTGGTAATTTGACCCAACAATTGATTAAATTCCACAACACAAGGCAAAGGACGCATTCGAACCATCCTATCAAAAGAACTCAGAGCTTCTAGAAGTCTCTTAGGACCATTATTGGGAGAGGAATTATCAGAGTGATATCGAGCTCTGGCTATCAGAGTGTTATGCAATGGAGCACTGATAATGGAAGGAAGAGAAGACAAAGACATACCTCCAAAGCCATAGCGAAACCCCAAAGCAGAACTTCTCTGAATCTTCAACATTTTCAGAGCCTCAAAGCAGAAATAAGAAATAGGTTTTGTTCTTTGGTGACTATAGTGATATGGGTATTTTGTGTCTTTGGTCTCTCAAGATGGGGGAATGTGGTTCTCTCTCGACTCTCGCCACTTCCAGATATCGCCGTTTTGTCTTTTGAGAAAGGTGTTTTTTTTTTTTTTTTTTAAGGCTATTAGATTTAATATTTACAAACGGGGGGTTATTAGTTGGGAAACAATAATAAAAACAGACGGGTGGGAGCATTTTTAAAGAGTTGGTATTGGTGGTAAGAGAGGGTGCACTGTAAATACTGTGGTTTTTTACCTCATTTGATTATTGTTAAAAATATTTAACTTTCTACCGATCCACATCCACCATGGCAACTTTACTTTTCGTTTTCGCACTTCTTCCTCGCTAAGTCGCTATCATCAATTCGCCAGAACGTCTAAAGGACGACGCCGTCAGCAACAGAGTTGTGGAAGATCGACGAGTCGGCGGCTGTATTTTTTAGCGGGCGTGGAAGATCGCTCGAACTGAGTTGGGCGAGGGGCCTTCGTCGAGACGAAACTTTTGCCGGAGCAACGGAGCCCAATGCCGTGGCAGCAGCGGCCATGTCTACATTTGTGGGGTTTTGTGTTTTTGGGTAGGGGTTGTGGTTGTTGGTTTTTTACAACACAGATTGTGTGTGTAAAAGTATGTGGACATTATTAGGGGTTTGATAGTTTGATAGTTTGCATTGGGTTCAGTTATTGCTTTTAGTCTTACTAGACTATTGTTGGAGATGTACAGAGAACAAGAAAAGAAGAAGATCTGCAAAAATCCGTTGTTATGTTCACGGAGATCTGCAAAGAAAGAGAATTAGGGGAAGGATGTAGATATTATTAGATGTGGTAAGGACCACATCAAGTATCGTACACCTCAAAATAAAGCCAGTAATACTAGTCTATTTATTCACCATCAGTCTGAAGTAGGCAAATACCCAGAATTTATATAAAATAAAAATAAATATCCAAACTTTTGGAGTAATTGAGTTTCTAGTCAATTTGTGAATTACTTGCACAAGCTTTTGGTAACAAAGTGAAATACCACTATTTATCACTGTGTAAGTAATTACATCTTTTGGATAATTTGCTATATTTTTCAAAAGATTGGGTAATAACTTACATTAAGTTTTAAAAATTGGGTATTCACTATAATTTCTCTTTTTTTTATTATTTCCCAACGGAGAATCCCCGATTACAAAAGCATATAAAAAGAAATTAGATATTATTATAAGGTACTTCTGTGATGGTTTTTTTTTTTTTTTTTTTTTTGTGGTGGGAAATAATTTTAAACTGTCGGATTCACTTTTTCAGTAGGTTCCGCATCTTAAAAATGTGAATCTAACCATTTAATGTTATTTCCCACCACAAAAAAAAACCCACTACATAATTTTTCTTATTATAAATGTTCAAACTTTTCTTAATTAGTTTGCTTATATTTTTTTACTACTCATTTATCCTCTAATTTTATATATTAAAAATTGATTTTTAATTTTTCATATCAATGTCCATACGAAAAGTCAATTCCAGCAAAATTCTAATCAAAGGTTTGTTTTTTTATTTGGCTAATTACGATGGACACACTTAATAATTTGATCATCAAGTTCATGATCACAAAATGTGTTTTCTTCATCTCCACCGAGTAACACTTTTCATGCTCTTAAATATGATCAATTATAACATGTTATTGCTTAGGGAATTTTAAGAAAATAGCCATTATTTACAAATTGATTTTAAAAAACACAATTTTAAAAAATTTAAAAACTAGCACTATCAGAAATTTTTGACAAAAAATCAGAAAGATCTAACAATAATTTTATGTATATTTTTGTTATTGTCATAAATTTCTTACATGTTTTATGGTTTGTTTTTAAATTTTTTAAAACTGTGGCTATTTTTTAAAAACACACAATTTAAAATGGCTTTTTACATAATTAACCCTATTACTTATTAGTGTGAATCAACTAGCATACGTATTGTACAAGAACAAATATAAGTTTTAATTTTTTGTTTTTTTTTTAATTTTTTAAGTCTAAATTCTAGTAGTAATATATGTATATCTTAATCCTAGAAAGACATATTCATGAAACATGAACTATAGCATTTCTTTTGCTTTTGTTGTAAATGATTGCGAATCTTGTAAAAATTGTTTTACATCTCAAGATGAGATTAGGCGGATTTTATGGTCAGTCATATAAAAAAAGACGGACTGGTCAGTCCGGTAAACATATGATGTGTCAGGTATAAAAAAAAGGTTTTGTGAGTGTTTTATGCGGACATGTTGGTAAACAGCCCGTATATGAAGTAGGGCATGTATGACAATTTAATTTTTTATTATAGGTAAAGGGGTACTTTTGTAAATGTCACGTAAAGAACTTTAGGAAAAGAATTGTTTAATAAAACAGCAAAGGGTGTAAGAGTAATATGAGCATTGACATGATATTATTTTTAAAAAGAGAGGTGGTAATACCTAGAGCAAGGAAGGTAATAACTACTTGCAGGGTAGTAACCAACTAACCATACTTCCTTGCAAAAAAATACCAACTAACCATACACCGTACACGGATAGCTAAGGACTAGTGGAGAAAATTAATTATTTGCAACTGTTACCTTTATGTTTCTATTGTGTTTTATTTGCACTTCCATTAAAAAAGATTTTATAGTTTGGCATTATATTTGAAACTATTTCTCATTTATACCACATTGAAAAAATTAGTGTTTTGACTCTGTGTATTTGAAATTTTCTCAAATATATATCCATTGGACTGTTTAAGTAACTTCTGTATTTAATAATTTATGTTGGGTCTATTTAGTATTTAGCCATTTTTTAAAATGTGTTTCTAAAAATTAAGAAACTTGTCATTACTCTCTTAAAATTATGGGTATAAAAGTAAAGAGATTTCTAAGGATTTAGCCAAATTTTATGTTCATTTTTTAAGGATTAGCCATAGTTTCACGGAATTAAGAAATTAGTCATTTTCATCATGTAACAAAATTTGATACATACACAGTTATAAAAAATTATTACATGTGTATCAAATTTTATTACACGAGTATAAAAAATTATTACACGTGTCAAATTTTGTTATACATGTATCGAAATTTGTTACACATGTATTAAATTTTGTTACACAAAAAAATGGCTAATTCCTTATTTTCGTGAAACTATTGCTAAATTTATTAAACATGAGCCTGAAAAGGGCTAAAAGCCAAATCTTCCCAAAAGTAAAATCATAATATTATGTAGTTGAAAAAATTACTATTTTTCCTAAATAATTGAAACGTTTGCTATTTTAGAAAAGTATCATCCAAAAAATAGCTATTTACTTAATAATCTCATTTATATTTGTGTGTCTTTTTTTAATTTAGCTTTTTTTTGTGTTTTGAAGAAAACTAGTTTTTTTTTTTGTTTTTTTTAGTTTTATTGGTTTGTTTAAATATTTTCTTTTTATTAGTGCATCTATAGTAATAAAATTAATCCTAAATTGTGTGTAATAGTGATGCAAACATTTAAAAACGCATAGAGTATCCTAGTAGTTAATTTGTATGATATCAATATTAAACATACTTTCTTTTTACTAATTTTTTAATACCATTTTATGTGGCGGTGTAATATTTTAATTGGCTTAGCATAATCTATATAAAATTACTCAATAATTATAATAAGACACTGTTAAAAATAGTGCCCTTAAGTCAGATGTAAAACACATTCTGAACTTAATAAATGAGTATTATTTTGTGAATCTTGTTTATTATATATAATTATATTTTGATATAAAAGCAAATGTTTATCAAAAATCCAAAATATATTAATGCAATTGTAGTTTTAGTATGTAAATAATTTGTCTGCGAGAGGATTAAAATTATTGTTTAATATATATGAACTAGTTCGTGATTAATCAAAATATGGATCTTTGATTACGAATCACTAATAAGGTTCACTGGCATTATGAATGTGATAGTATTATCCGAATTAGTAGTGTGATGACATTAAGTGGATGTATTTTATATAATTAAGATTATATAAGACATGGACCAACTTTATTCTAGAGTATTTATTTAAGTGTCACCATATAAGACTCCAATTAAAGTCATAAGATGATCATATAAAGGTCAATCTCAATCCTGAGTAGGCACACATACTCCACTTTTGAATTAACGATCTTTTTGATGTGTTTGTTACAATCTTTAAGATACCGGCCCAATACTTTACGTTTTGGAAGTTCGATAATCTCAATCTTGAGTAGTCATATGAGGGTATTTTATGAATTAGAGACTAAAAGTAAAGTAAAATTTTCGTATAAGGGTATTTTATGAAGGGTCGGGAAAATACTCAGAATTTTACACTATAATAAAAATAACTTCCCAAAATTTTAAAGTAATTGAATAAATAACCAGTTCATCAATTAGTTGCACAAATTTTTGACAACTCAGTCAATTACCACAAGTTACTGCCGAATAAGTAATTGAGTCACTTAAATATTTTTTTATAGTTGTTTAAATTTTAAGTGTTAGAAATTGAGCATTTATTCTACTTTCTCTTATAGGAAAAGGTAAAATTCATTTTTATTAAATAATATAGAAGGTGTTTGATTCTTTTCTACATTAATTAGCAACATAAAATATAAAAGAGGGTGCAACCGATATTATTTTGGTAAAGAAAGTGTTTTGGTATTTTGACGAAACTAAGGGTTTCAATGCAATTATCTCCTAAAATAGTAAACTGAAGATTCTACTTCTTAAAATATAGTATTTTAACAACCGGTTTCAAGTCCAATACTTTTTCCTTACCCCTACGTGCCCCTTCCGTGGTGTAAGTTAATATTAGCCCTTCATTTCATTTACCCATACAGCAACATTCGATCCAATGGTGGATCTTATTTGGACTGACTGATCCGTCACTTTGAAAGTGACGGACTATAGCCATGCCCAGATGATTATATATCCATAGATTCTAAAATTTTGTTGTGGCAATAATCAATAAAACATGCTCGTTCCCTTAAATTATTCAAGAAATATAATATTTTTTCTATTAATATAAAATTAAATCGTGTAAAAATTAAAAATAAACTTGATTTTTGGTACTTCGTAAATATACATGTAGCAGCCTCCACATAATAATATGAGAGGCATTATTATATATTTATATTAATATTACATTTTTATATATTAATATTACGTTTTTATAACCTTCTAATCCTAGATCCTCAATATAACTTATTAATCTAAACTATTCAAAATATATAATTCACTAGGAAATATTAAATTAACCAGACAACATAAAAATCTCCCCAAAATACTTTAATGTATAATAGCCCGTTAATCGCAATTCGCACAACAAGACACGAGAAAACTGATAAAAACCATTGACAAATCAAATGTGCTATATTCTAACCTGAATTGCCAACAAACCTATATTAATCCAAATCCTTAATATGATAAGTTCTTTGATCTAAACCAAACATAAATATAATATTCTCTGAGAAATATGAAATTATTGAATATTATTAAAATCCCCAAAATACTTTCACATTACCTGGAAAATCGACGAAAATATCATAGCAAAAAAAAAAAAGAAAAGGAAATTCAGTATGTAAATCAATCCTAATTTTCTCGGCAATAATATCATCTAAAAAATATCTCAACCTCAATACCAATATGTTATTATTTGAGCAGTAATTCAACTCTTGGAAATCCATGCCCATTTTAGCAACTTTCACTATTAAAATATATTTATTTAAAAATCTTAGAGTCAAAGTTAAATTTGTAAATATCTCCTTATTTGGGTATAACTTTAATATCATCCCTTTTAAATTTGTGTTGACTTGGTTTATGAAAAGACATTATTATCCTAGATTTTTCAATTCATTATATAAATATGAGTAAACTTATACGAGTAAAATTCTATCAAATGAAAATGAAGAAGTAAATACCCAGAATTTATATGACAATAAGAATAAATACCGAATGTTTCGAAGTAATTGAGTTTCTAGTCAATTTGCGAATTATTTACACATGCTTTTGGTGACTAAGTGAATTACCACCACTTACTATTGTGTAAGTAATTAAATTATTTGGGTAGTTAGTTATATTTTTTAAAAAATTGGGTAATAACTTCCATTAAGTTTTAAAAATTGGGTATTCACTATAATTTCTCAAATTTCAATGGCACTCTAATTAATAAAAGAATAATTGGCACCACTAGCCCATGAATTTGTCGTGCTTTGGCAAGTTAGTTCCTGAACTTCTAGGGCGAAGGAAATGTAGGTTGGTCGCGAAAGTTCACGAATCGAAGTGGGTTGCGAATCTGGGTGGTTTAACAATATTGGTTCAACCCCATAAATATTTGACAGCTTTTACATAAAGTTGCTCAATCAGAGAAGTAACTGAGCAAATGTTAGATTAAGTCAAACTGAGTCTTCCCTTAAACTAACAAGAACCAAATGGTGATCTAAAAATCAAGAACAAACAAAGTTGAAAATAATCAAAAGTAAAAAAAATATTATGAGAACAGTGTGTAGACGACGAAAATGTGGAAGCGAGAGTCGTGTGCTTCATTTCCCTCAATTTCAAAGCACAAATGGCTTTGGTTCTGATCGAATCGGCGAAATGACTCTGACTCTGAAAAAGACAACTCTGTGCTGGATTTAAGGCAGCTCCGGGCCTCGCTGAGGCCGTCATGTGGGACTTGGATTCGAAGCCACGCGCCGTAGAGATCATCAACGAAGGCGACGAAATAAAACCTAAAAAGGAAAAAAATTCCCAAAGCAAACTTGTTGTACGACATAAATGTCTATATTCAAATTGGCGAGTGTATTGGAGGCCTCGTCGATTGGAGCGTGAAAGGGTAGAAATTCTAACGGTAGAATCGTGAGAAAGCAAAGGCCTCGACAGCGACACTTAGACTGATAGTGACCAAAATCCGACGAGCTTGGTTGCAGAGACGAGGAGTTGGAAAACTACCATTGAAGAGACTCAAGGAAGTGACTGGAAAAATTTAAGAGAGAGAGAGAGAGAGAAGTCTCCAACAGTGTAGACGAGGTGTTTGCATTTTGAGCGTTCGCCGCCATAAGGGGTTGGATTGAAGTTGTCATCGTCATTCAGGGTGGTGGGTACTGGGGTTGAAGTCTAGTTGGTTTGGTAATGGGTTTGTTCTTTGAACTTTTTTTTTTTTTTTTAAACTTTTGATTCAAACCATAGATGGAAAGATGAAAAGAAGAGGGAAAAAAAGTATCAGATGCAATAGAAATAAGATAACTATTATGTTCCTTCAGTAATATCCAATCATAATGTCTAAATTGTTGCCCACCGGTCTGTATTTTCACTGTTTACCACCACAGAAATGGCGGTTTCAAAAATTGCTACATTAAGAAAAAATATTGCATTTTATGTCATCTTTTAATAGTAAATTTGAGCAAATTATAAATGAAGAAGACAAAAGGAATGACAAAATAATAATTTGTCAACATAAAAAGTGACATGATTTATATTGGCTTGGATTGTAAACTTGAGAAAATTTGTAATAAGCCACTCCCGAATTGCAAACAATACCATTTTTGTCCATTTGTAAATTACTATATCACCATTGCTTGTCTTCCTCATTTCTAGAAGAGGATATATTAGTTAATTTTGCTGCTAAAATGTGGCACGGATTGTAGTGTTCATTTTAAAATGGTCATTTTAAAATTACATTGTTTATAAGTGGTATTTTTTCAAAATTTTTATGTAAATTTTTTCAAAAGTGATATTAGATCAAATTTTTTAAAAAAAAAAAAAAAGAAAAGAAAAGAAAAGAACAACCCACCTGATCATATAGCCCAAGGCCCCAACCCAAGAACGAAAATATCGGTATCGATAGAAGTATCGATTCTTTAAATTTATAAAAATATAGGAGATAATATCCGCATAAGTGGAAATATTGGTAAAAATGCGGCACTCATGATTTTTAATATCTTTAAATAGAAATTTTATTCAAACTTCAAGATAATGTCAAAATCATCCAAGATTATACTAATTAATCATAATTATACATCAACTAACACAACAAGACAAACAAAATTGAGTATAAAAACATAGTACAATATATTACGTTACACTTAAAATATTAATACCAAAAAGAGGATTATGTGGCTCTAATGTGGTTAGAATTCCATCTTTATTCAGCCAATCTTAATGTTGAGACGTGTAAGTCGAGTTATGTTGAACACAAATGAATATTTCTCTTCTTTTTGCCATTGTAAAAACATGAACAACTTGCAACAGTTGGGCTGTTGGGGCAATGCCAATGCTACAAGTTTGGGCAATGCCAATGCTTATAGAACCTATGTTTGAGTAGTTTTTCTTTCACTCTTTTCCAAAAATTACATCGATCCCTCCAACTTAAGTTTCATCAGAACTGTAAAGAACACTCTCTTATCTGAAAAATTAAACAATGAGACTCTTGAAACTGAATACCCTGATAACATTCACCTGAGTCATTGCTGAAAATCAGATTCAAGCATAGTTTACGCTGTTTGAAGCTACAATTAATGCGCAACATGTCATTTACTTGAAACAAATTTCACATATTATCTGAGACATGCATATTACATAAACAACATTTTAAGAATACAGAACAAAAGTGACCAAAAGAATATATTGAAGGGGAATTCCACTACAAGTTAGACTCAGCAACAGACAATTGTTCTCTGATCCAAAAGTAGCCAAAAAAACTGATAAATACAACCAAAGGCTTGGAAGGAAAACATAGTTTTTAGGTCCAAAGATTCATAATTTCAGAACTGTTTTGTTAATAATGGTTGCAAGCAAGAATCTAATTTACCACAAGCTATCAAAGTAATAAACAACTCTGAGGTCGAAGCATCTGCAGAGAAGCCTTTGTTCACCATTTCATGAGTAAGTTGTAGCGCATGTGATATCTCTTGGTTATTAAACAATCCTCGGATCATCAAATTATAAGTGCAACCGTCAGGTGTGCATCCATTTTCTTCCATGTCTCTATGCAAATTTGTTGCTTCACCTACCAAGCCTCCAGCAAGAAGTCCTCGTATCATTATATTATATGTCCGCACATTAGGTCTTACCCCTTTAGATGATAACTCAGAAAAGAGATCCTTTGCTTCTGAAACTTTTCCAGCTTTACACATACCTCCAATGAGGCAAGTGTAGGTGACGATATCGAGCGGTAGCTTCTTATGTTCCATGTCAATAAACAATTCCAGAGCCGCTTCAAGTTGTTTGTTCTTGCATAAGCCATCAAGTAAAATGTTATGGGTCTGAATATCTGGATCTGGTCCTTGAGCTTGCATCTTGTGAAGCAGATCTTGAGCAGCCTTAGTCCTCCCCATTTTGCACAGACCACCAATAAAAGAGGTATATGTAACTACATCTGGAACTAATCCCTTAGATGGAATTTCTCGGAACAGAGTGAGAGCCTCGTTTATCCTCCTATTCTTGCAATACCCATTGATCAAAATGTTATAACTAAAGATATCACTTCCACAACCCTTTATAATCATCATATCAAAAACTTTCCTTGCCTCGTCAACTTCTCCCCGTAAACAATAACCGTCCATGAGCGCATTATATGTTAACTCGTCAGGTTTTATGCCTCTTTGAACCATGCTTTCCATCACGCCTTGCGCTTCTTCAACCCTACCGTCTTTGCAAAGCGCATCAACCACAACATTGTAAGTCTGTACATCAGGAGTGATTTTTCGAGTTTCCATTTCTTTCAGTAACTTCATTATAACTTCTTTCCATTCGTCCAACATGTATGCTCCATGAATCAAGGTGTTGTAAGTAACTACATTTGGAACGATGACTTTCCTATCCATCTCTGAGAAGAGGCTCAGAGCATCGACGACAAGCCCAGCCTTGCAAAGGCCATCAATAACTGTGTTGTAGGAAACTGTGTTAGGCTTGCAGGTTTTATCTTTTCCCATCTTTCTCAGATACCAAACAGCAGCACTAGTGTTACCTCTCTTACACAAACCATTCAATAGAGTGTTATAAGTAATTACATCAGGCTCACAACCACTCTGAGTCATTTTGTGATAGAATTCTTCAGCCTCCGCAATCTTCCCCTCACGAAAAAATCCCTTCAACAGTGTAGTCATTGTCACAGTGTCCGGCTTATAACCAAATTTTACGAACTTTCCGAAAACAGACAAACCAAAACTCACATGGTTCAAATGACAGAAGCAATTAATCAAAATGTTTAGAGTGTAATCATTGGGCATGATTCTCAAAAGGCACATTTGTTTATACAAAGAAATGACTTCCGAATAATGCTTCATTTTGGTGATTTGGCCCAACAATTGATTAAATTCCACAACACAAGGCAAAGAACGCATTCGAACCATCCTATCAAAAGAACTCAGAGCTTCTAGAAGTCTCTTAGGACCATTATTGGGAGAGGAATTATTAGAGTGATATCGAGCTCTGGCAATTAGAGTGTTATTCAATGGAGCACTGATATTGTAAGAAAGAGAAGACAAAGACATACCTCCAAAGCCATAGCGAAACCCTAAAGCAGAACTTCTCTGAATCTTCAGCATTTTCAGAGCCTCAAAGCAGAAATAAGAAATGGGTTTTGTTCTTTGGTGACTATAGTGATATGGGTATTTGTGACTTTGATCTCTCAAGTCTCAAGATGGGGGAATGTGGTTCTCTCTCGCCACTTTTTCTCTGCCTGATAATGGAAGGGAGATGCTCCAGACATCGCCGTTTTGTCTTTTGAGACTATTAGTTTGATAGGGAAAATCCCTATTTAATCCCTAAGTTTTACCAAAATTCTCGTTTAGTCCTTGTGTTTTTTGAAATTCCAAAATAATCCCTGTGTTTATTAAATTATGCCTATTACATACTTTGTACTCGAAATTTAGGCAAAATCAAGAGCCAATTTTACTAATATTCCTATAATACCCTTCTTAAAACGTGGATAAGAAAATTGATGGCTATTATGCCTATACCCTTCTTATGGCATTTGTTTTTTAGGATAAATGCTTGATTTTTTTTTGGGTAATATGAGCATAAGGAAGAGAAATATGTGATTAACATTTTTAGTAGTTTGATTTGTAGTTTGTTTAGGGTTTGACATTTTGATTTTTTTTTTTTGGAAGAGAAATATGTGATTAACATTTACCCGTCGTTTTAATAAAGGGTAAATTTGGTACATCAAGTCATAATTCAAGCACAAGGTATGTAATAGGCATAATTTAACAAACACAGGGATTATTTTAGAATTTCCAAAAACACAAGGACTAAACGAGAATTTCGGTAAAACTCGGGGATTAAATAGGGATTTTTCCTAGTTTGATATTTACAAAAGTACCCTTTATAATGGGAAATTCTCTAATGGGTGTTTTTTGCATATATTTTTTTATTACTCATTTATCCTCTAATTTTATATATTAAAATTTGATTTTTAATTTTTCATATCAATGTCCATACGAGAAGTCCATTCCAGCGAAATTCTAATCAAAGGTTAGTTTTTTTATTTGGCTAATTACGATGGACACACTTAATAATTTGATCATCAAGTTCATGATCACAAAATATGTTTTCTTCATCTCCACCGAGGAACACTTTTCATGCCCTTAAATATGATCAATTATAACACGTTATTACTTAGGAAATTTTAAGAAAAAGAGTCATTATTTACATATTGATTTTAAAAAATAAAGTTTTAAAAAAATTAAAAACTAGCACTGTCAGAAAGTTCTGACAGTAATTTTATGTCGCAGTTTTGTTCAACGTGACAAAGAGCAAAAGCTACAACGTCATGATGTTTTATAACGCGTTTATAACCGACGTACCAATTTCCAACGTTGTATACTATTTTTATAGTAGTGTAGTTAGTTTTAAAATTTTTTAAAACTGTTACTATATTTTAAAAACACACAATTTAAAATGATTATTTATATAATTGACTCTATTACTTATTAGTGTGAATCAACTAGCATACGTACTGTACAGGAACAAATATAAGTTTTAATTTTTTGTTTTTTTTAAGTCTAAATTCTAGTAGTAATATATGTATATCTTAATCCTAGAAAGACATATTCATGAAACATGAACTATAGCATTTCTTTTTCTTTTGTTGTAAATGATTGTGAATCTTGTGAAAATTGTTATACATCTCAAGATGATTATATATCCATAGATTCTAAAATTTTGTTGTGGCAATAATCAATAAAACTTACGTGTTCCCTTAAATTATTCAAGAAATATAAAATCGTGCAAAAATTAAAAATAAACTTGATTTTTGGTACTTCGAAAATATATATTTAGCAGCCTCCACATAATAATATGAGAGGCATTATTATATATTTATATTAATATTACATTTTTATATATTAATATTAGAGAAATTATAGTGAATACTCAATTTTTAAAACGTAATGTAATTTATTATCCAATCTTTTGAAAAATGTAACCAACTGCCAAAATGATTCAATTACTTACACAGTGGTAAGTGGGGGTTATTCACTTAGTTAATCAAAAGCATGTGCAAGTAATTCACAAATTGACTAGAAACTCAATTACTTCAAAAGTTTGGGTATTTATTTTTATTGTTATATAAATTCTGGGTATTTGCCTACTTCACCCTTAATATTACGTTTTTATAACCTTCTAATCCTAGATCCTCAATATAACTTATTAATCTAAACTATTGAAAAACATATACTTCACTAGGAAACATTAAATTAGCCAGACAACATAAATATCTCCCCAAAATACTCTAATGTATATCAGCCCATCAATCGCACAACAAGACACAAGAAAACTGATAAAAACCCTTGACAGATCAAATGTGCTATATTCTAACCTGAATTGCCAACAAACCTATATTAATCCAAATCCTTAATATGATAAGTTCTTTGATCTAAACCAAACATAAATATAATATTCTCTGAGAAATATGAAATTATTGAATATTATTAAAATCCCCAAAATACTTTCACATTAGCCTTAATAATCGACGAAAATATCATAGCAAAAAAAAAAAACATTGGAGATTCAGTATGCAAATCAATCCTAATTTTCTCGTCAATAATATCATCGCAAAAATATCTCAACCTCAATACCAATATGTTATTATTTGAGCAGTAATTCAACTCTTGGAAATCCATGCCCATTATAGTAACTTTCACTATTAAAATATATTTATTTAAAAATTATAGAGTCAAAGTTAGATTTGTAAATATCACCTTATTTGGGTATTAATTTAATATCCTCCTTTTTAAATTTGTGTTGACTTGGTTTATAAAAAGACATTATTATCCTAGATTTTTCAATTCATTACATAAATATGAGTAAACTTATACGAGTAAAATTCTATCAAATTAAAATGAAGAAGCAAATACTCAGAATTTATATAACAATAAAAATAAATACCGAATGTTTCGAAGTAATTGATTTCTAGTTAATTTGTAAATTACTTGCACATGCTTTTGGTAACTAAATGAATTATTATCACTTACCACTGTATAAGTAATTAAATTATTTAGATAATTGATTATATTTTTCAAAAGATTGGTAATAACTTTCATTAAGTTTTTCTCAAATTTCAATGGCACTCTGATTAATAAAAGAATAATTGGCACCACAAGCCCATGAATTTGTCGTGCTTTGGCAAGTTGGTTCCTGAACTTCTAGGGCGAAGGAATTGTAGGTTGGTCGCGAAAGTTCACGAATCGAAGTGGGTTGCGAATCTGGGTGGTTCAACAATATTGGTTCAACCCCATAAATATTTGACAGCTTTTACATAAAATTGCTCAATCAGAGAAGTAACTGAGCAAATGTTAGATTAATTCAAACTGATTCTTCCCTTAAACTAAGAAGAACCAAATGGTAATCTAAAAATCAAGAACAAACAAAATTGAAAATAATCAAAAGTAAAAAAATATTCAGAGAACAGTGCGCAGACGACGAAAATGTGGAAGCGAGAGTCGTGTGCTTCATTTCCCTCAATTTCAAAGCACAAATGGCTTTGGTTCTGATTGAATCGGCGAAATGACTCTGATTCGAAAAAAGACAACTCTGTGCTGGATTTAAGGCAGCTCCGGGCCTCGCTGAGGCCGTCATGTGGGACTTGGATTCGAAGCCACGCGCCGTAGAGATCATCAACGAAGGCGACGAAATAAAACCTAAAAAGAAAAAAAAATTCCCATAGCAAAATTGTTGTACGACATAAATGTCTATATTCAAATTGGCGAGTGTATTGGAGGCCTCGTCGATTGGAGCGTGAAAGGGTAAAAATTCTAACGGTAGAATCGTGAGAAAGCAAAGGCCTCGACAGCGACACTTAGACTGATAGTGACCAAAATCCGACGAGCTTGGTTGTAGAGACGAGGAGTTGGAAAACTACCATTGAAGAGACTCAAGGAAGTGACTGGAACAATTTAAGAGAGAGAGAGAAGTCTCCAACAGTGTAGACGAGGTGTTTGCATTTTGAGCGTTCGCCGCCATAAGGGGTTGGATTGAAGTCGTCATCGTCATTCAGGGTGGTGGGTACTGGGGTTGAAGTCTAGTTGGTTTGGTTTCTCATTAATGGGTTTGTTCTTTGAACTTTTTTTTTTTTTTTTAAACTTTTGATTCAAACCATAGATGGAAAGATGAAAAGAAGAGGGAAAAAAAGTATCAGATGCAATAGAAATAAGATAACTATTATGTTCCTTCAGTAATATCCAATCATAATGTCTAAATTGTTGCCCACCGGTCTGTATTTTCACTGTTTACCACCACAGAAATGGCGGTTTCAAAAATTGCTACATTAAGAAAAAATATTGCATTTTATGTCATCTTTTAATAGTAAATTTGAGCAAATTATAAATGAAGAAGACAAAAGGAATGACAAAATAATAATTTGTCAACATAAAAAGTGACATGATTTATATTGGCTTGGATTGTAAACTTGAGAAAATTTGTAATAAGCCACTCCCGAATTGCAAACAATACCATTTTTGTCCATTTGTAAATTACTATATCACCATTGCTTGTCTTCCTCATTTCTAGAAGAGGATATATTAGTTAATTTTGCTGCTAAAATGTGGCACGGATTGTAGTGTTCATTTTAAAATGGTCATTTTAAAATTACATTGTTTATAAGTGGTATTTTTTCAAAATTTTTATGTAAATTTTTTCAAAAGTGATATTAGATCAAATTTTTTAAAAAAAAAAAAAAAAGAAAAGAAAAGAAAAGAACAACCCACCTGATCATATAGCCCAAGGCCCCAACCCAAGAACGAAAATATCGGTATCGATAGAAGTATCGATTCTTTAAATTTATAAAAATATAGGAGATAATATCCGCATAAGTGGAAATATTGGTAAAAATGCGGCACTCATGATTTTTAATATCTTTAAATAGAAATTTTATTCAAACTTCAAGATAATGTCAAAATCATCCAAGATTATACTAATTAATCATAATTATACATCAACTAACACAACAAGACAAACAAAATTGAGTATAAAAACATAGTACAATATATTACGTTACACTTAAAATATTAATACCAAAAAGAGGATTATGTGGCTCTAATGTGGTTAGAATTCCATCTTTATTCAGCCAATCTTAATGTTGAGACGTGTAAGTCGAGTTATGTTGAACACAAATGAATATTTCTCTTCTTTTTGCCATTGTAAAAACATGAACAACTTGCAACAGTTGGGGCAATGCCAATGCTACAAGTTGGGGCAATGCCAATGCTTATAGAACCTATGTTTGAGTAGTTTTTCTTTCACTCTTTTCCAAAAATTACATCGATCCCTCCAACTTAAGTTTCATCAGAACTGTAAAGAACACTCTCTTATCTGAAAAATTAAACAATGAGACTCTTGAAACTGAATACCCTGATAACATTCACCTGAGTCATTGCTGAAAATCAGATTCAAGCATAGTTTACGCTGTTTGAAGCTACAATTAATGCGCAACATGTCATTTACTTGAAACAAATTTCACATATTATCTGAGACATGCATATTACATAAACAACATTTTAAGAATACAGAACAAAAGTGACCAAAAGAATATATTGAAGGGGAATTCCACTACAAGTTAGACTCAGCAACAGACAATTGTTCTCTGATCCAAAAGTAGCCAAAAAAACTGATAAATACAACCAAAGGCTTGGAAGGAAAACATAGTTTTTAGGTCCAAAGATTCATAATTTCAGAACTGTTTTGTTAATAATGGTTGCAAGCAAGAATCTAATTTACCACAAGCTATCAAAGTAATAAACAACTCTGACGTCGAAGCATCTGCAGAGAAGCCTTTGTTCACCATTTCATGAGTAAGTTGTAGCGCACGTGATATCTCCTGGTTATTAAAAAATCCTCGGATCATCAAATTATAAGTGCAACCGTCCGGTGTGCATCCATTTTCTATCATGTCTCGATGCAAATTGGTTGCTCCGCCTACCAAGCCTCCAGCAAGAAGTCCTTGCATCATTATATTATATGTCCACACATTAGGTCTTACCCCTTTAGATGATAACTTAGAAAAGAGATTCATTGCTTCTGAAACTTTTCCAGCTTTACATAAACCTCCAATGAGGCAAGTGTGGGTGAAGATATCGAGCGGCAGCTTCTTCTGTTCCATGTCAATAAACAATTCCAGAGCCGCTTCAAGTTGTTTGTTCTTGCATAAGCCATCAAGTAAAATGTTATAGGTCTGAATATCTGGATCTGGTCCTTGAGCTTGCATCTTGTGAAGCAGATCTTGAGCAGCCTTAGTCCTCCCTATTTTGCACAGACCACCAATAAAAGAGTTATATGTAACTACATCTGGAACTAATCCCTTAGATGGAATTTCTCGGAACAGAGTGAGAGCCTCGTTTATCCTCCTACTCTTGCAATACCCATTGATCAAAATGTTATAACTAAAGATATTACTTCCACAACCCTTTATAATCATCACATCAAAAACTTTCCTCGCCTCGTCAACCTCTCCCTGTAAACAGTAACCGTCCATGAGCGCATTATATGTTATCACGTTAGGTTTGATGCCTCTTTGAACCATGCTTTCTATCACGCCTTGTGCTTCTGCAACCCTACCGTCTTTGCAAAGCGCATCAGCCACGACATTGTAAGTCTGTACATCAGGAGTGATTTTTCGAGCTTCCATTTCTTTCAGTAACCTCATTATAACTTCTTTCCATTCGTCCAACATGTATGCTCCATGAATCAAGGTGTTGTAAGTAACTACGTTTGGAACAATGCCTTTCCTATCCATCTCTGAGAAGAGGCTCAGCGCATCGACGACAAGCCCAGCCTTGCAAAGGCCATCAATAACTATGGTGTAGGAAACTGTGTCAGGCTTGCAGGTTTTATCTTTTCCCATCTTTCTCAGATACCAAACAGCAGCACTAGTGTTACCTCTCTTACACAAACCATTCAATAGAGTGTTATAAGTAATTACATCAAGCTCACAACCAATCTGAGTCATTTTGTGATAGAATTCTTCAGCCTCTGCAATCTTCCCGTCAAGAAAAAATCCCTTCAATAGTGTGTTCATTGTCACAGTGTTCGGCTTATAACCAAATTTTACGAACTTTCCCAAAACAGACAAACCAAAACTCACATGGTTCAAATGACAGAAGCAATTAATCAAAATGTTTAGAGTGTAATCATTGGGAATGATTCTCAAAAGGCGCATTTGTTTATACAAACAAATGACATCCGAATAACGCTTCGTTTTGGTAATTTGACCCAACAATTGATTAAATTCCACAACACAAGGCAAAGGACGCATTCGAACCATCGTATCAAAAGAACTCAGAGCTTCTAGAAGTCTCTTAGGACCATTATTGGGAGAGGAATTATTAGAGTGATATCGAGCTCTGGCAATTAGAGTGTTATGCAATGGAGCACTGATATTGTAAGAAAGAGAAGACAAAGACATACCTCCAAAGCCATAGCGAAACCCCAAAGCAGAACTTCTCTGAATCTTCAGCATTTTCAGAGCCTTAAAGCAGAAATAAGAAATGGGTTTTGTTCTTTGGTTACTATAGTGATATGGGTATTTGTGACTTTGATCTCTCAAGTCTCAAGATGGGGAATGTGGTACTCTCTCGCCACTTTTTCTGTGCCTGATAATGGAAAGGAGATGCCCCAGACATCGCCGTTTTGTCTTTTGAGACTACTAGTTTAAAACACGCGCGATGCGCGTGTGGAGTGGAGCATTACACTTTGTCTCTTTTTTCTTTTCTTTTTTGTTTTATAAAAATCTGTGTGAAATATATTGATGTAAAATATAAGTAAATAAAGAGAAATTTTGGTAGGTAATCTATTTTTTAGATATAGGTACATGACATAATTTTAGAACCTATTTAAAAAAATGTCTACAACTTTTTAAAATTAGATAAATGACCCCTTCTTGGTAAGTAGACAAAATACTATAGTAAGCGGATGAAATACCAGCCATTTTAACTTGAATTTTGTCTACTTACCATGGTAATTTATCTGTTTACCCAAAGTTTTTTTAGGGGTATATCGATTATTTACCATGGTAAGTAAACAAAATTCAAACTAACAATTGCTGGTATTTCATCCGCTTTCTATAGTATTTTGTCTACTTACCAAAAACAGGCTATTCACCTAATTTTAAAAAATTGTGGACATTTTTTGTATATGATCTAAAAAATGGACTACTTACCAAAATTTTCCTTTTTTAAAATTAGGTGAATAGTCTATTTTTGGTAAGCAGACAAAAGACTATGATAAGAGTAATTTTTAACTTGAATTTTGTCTACTTATCATGATAAATAATTGATATAGCTAAAAAAAAAAACTTTAGATAAACAGATAAATTATTATGTTAAGTAGACAAAATTCAAAAAAAAATTACTGGCATGTCATCGACTAAATTTACAAAGATTGATGAATATGAAAACCACCAACTCCTTTTTTTGCTTGAAGTAAACCATCAACTCTTGATAACCTAGAAAATTTTTCTTGCTTTCTAATATAGGTGGTTGTGCACATGGTCATACAAAGGAGCTCGAACAAAATAAAGCATTGCGTTCGCCAGTTACCAAGTTCGTTCCATAAATAAGGCATCGAAAAATTATATATATATATATATATATATAAATATATATGTATTTTTTACGAAACACATGATTGTGCAATGAAAGTAATAATTGTAACAGGATAAAGAGTCCAATAAGTTCAATAAACTCTCACAGGTTTCTTCTAAAAATAATAAAAATTAAAAAAAAAAAAATTTTGATGCTCCACAAAGAAAAGTTAACATCATTTGTTGCGCAAAAAAAATAAAAAATAAAAAAAATAAAAGAAGAAAAGCAGCAGCTAGTTAAATAAGATGATACTATTTTGTATGCATTCGCCATAAATTTTTGGATAATATAAGCTTATTACAAGACATGAAATCACAAACACAGTGGCACAATCACACAAACAAGAAAACTGACTTTTTTTTTGTTTTGTTTTTATTTTTGCATTAGTAGCCACACAAAAACTGATTCCATTCACCAATAGACACGAAATTGGAAACAAGGAAAACAAATAAGTCTGCGAATGCATCATTGAACGCTTAGAGGAATTTTCAACTAAAAATATAGATTAAAAGAAATAAGAGCTCACCAATGAGTCTTTTTGTATTATCAACATGCCAATATTTGCCAAATGTAAGATCTTATTATAAACAACATTCTTTGTAGATCCAATAATAGGATCATCATCTGTCTCTTGATAGGCACTTTGATGCATTCGGTGTTTTTCACTCTTCACAATGCAATGTACAATGTACAAATTGACCGTGTAAAAAAATAGGCCTTGGAAGATTTAATTCCTCAAAAGCCAAGTTCGGCCTTGAGCTTTATTTATTATCATAGAAATACATGGTCTGATGGGAACTATGTGCGTTTAAAAGGGAAAGTTTTTTTTAACCTTTTCTTACCCTCAAGAGGCACAAAGGGAATCCTTGGAAGACAAACTCGCTTCCCAGAATTTTCTCCAACCGAAATCTCTGCATTGATAACGTTCTACAAAGTGGCGGCAGATTAACCTGTCTTGTTACATAATCCTTCAGCTGCGTTAACACTGCAACTCCTTGCAGATCAAAGATCGATGCTTTTATTTTATAACTCGTTTAAAATCAAGTGATGAACCTCTACTTCACTTGCCTGGTCTACCTAGCCATAACAAATAGCACACCTCCATGTTGTGAATTATCAACAATTCTAGTAGATGCAGCGCCATTAGCATGCTAAATAGAAATAGCTGCATGTTAAAAATAATCATTACATATCATAAATAGAATTACAAGAAGAAAAAGACGCCTAAAAAATACAAAAAAAAAAAAAAAGTTAATAACAAATAGCATACCTTCAAGTAGAGTAGCATCAACTATGCCAGTAGAAGTACCACCAGCAACACACTGAATGTTAATAGCTGCATCTTAAGAAGAATAGAATAAATAAAAAAAAAAGATGGAAGAATTGATTAAAAAAAAAACTTTTTAGATTTCGAAAAGGGGCAAAAATCTGTATTCAAAAGAGATGTATATTACCTAGCAACGACTTTTTTTTTTTTTTGTAATCATGCTCGTTCAGAACTATTTTTTTATTATATTTAACAAAATACACACACACGCGCTAAAACTTAATATGTTTTTTAAAAAAAAGCAGGGCAAAAAGAAGAAATGATAGCAAATAGTTATTTTTGAAGTTTGTTCTGTAAAAATAGACACTATTAATAAGAAATTTCACAAGAAGGGAAAAAAATACAAGCATCCATGTTCAGTAAGAATGAATATGGATTTATAAAGCCTATATATATGGACACAGAGAATAGCAAAAGACACAAGCAAAGAAATGACAAAAGAAACTACCTGAATCATCCGCGTTACAAGGGCCAAAAACACCAAGAGGCTTGCTCCATTAGGTTTCTTGAAACCAACCACTGGGAAAAAAAAACAAAAGGCAATCCGTTTGCTGGAAATGGATTAGTAGGAGAATCAAATTCAATAAAATCCGGATTAATGTGTTAAAGGCAGTAGGAATAGCCACCGATAACATCTAGCAGTCCTGCCCAATTGTCTCTCAAATCTGAATAGCTATATCGGTAATATGACACTCTCAAAATAAAGCTGTTCTTCTGTTTGCATACGTTTCACTCCATTCTCAAACACGTAACAAACGAACAAAAATAGAAAAAGAAACTAACTGAATTATCAACGCCACAAAGGCTAAAGACGTTAGAAGGGCTTGTTCCATCAGCATTCCAGGAATTTATTGCTGGGAAAAAAAAAAGCTCATTTCTGGTACCAAAAAAAAAAAGAAAAAGAAAAGCAACAACACCAAATACCGTAAAACATCGACAAAGCTGTTAAGAAACACCAGGAACAACCACGAACATCAAATAGCATACCTACACGAGCCTCTTGTAAATCTAAATAGTTAGACCTATCACTAACATGACACTCCACCAACAAAGGTTTTCTTCTATTTGTGTATGGTTTTGTCCGCCGGCTGTCATATTTTTGCTGTCCTAGCTTGTTGAAATCCAAATCTGCAACAACCATTCTATTCCTGGCATCCACCCCAACATGGTTCTGATGTCTTATCCTTTTTTGGCTCAATGATGCCAGGCAATCTGCCCCTGCAACCGCTGCTAACTGTTTGTCACCAATTTCATAACTTCCTAGGAGCTCGCTCCTATCCTCAACACCTACCAATAAACCACAGCTATCAACTTCTGATATCAAGGTACCACAACAACGAACAGGCGCTCCATCATAATCGACCTCCGGACAACGGCTTCTTTTAGCACACACTCCTCTCGTGCACTCACTTTTTTCATCCGCTACCACACTTTTTGAAATAGGATCATCCACCACCGATTTTCCCCTCATATCAGCAACAACATCCAATCTAGGTCCAACCCATTCGACTATTCATTGAAAAACCAATCCACAACTATTCCTCACCAATAAATCCCAACTAAGTTTCACACGAGATTAATAAGAACAAGCAAATATGCAAAATAAAGCTATCTACTATCTAGCATGCTCTGATATAATATATGCAGTAGGTGTTTGTAGGAATAAATTAGAGAATAACTTGAGAATTAGAGCTTGGAGTTTAAACGTTTTAGTAGCACTTTGTATACGCATAGAAGTAACAAACTTAGTATTTCTACAACTTTATTTAGTAGAAATAAGGAAGAAATAAGCGAAAGACCATTACCCAAACAAAACAAAGAACAATTCCACCAAAGACAAGAATATCTGGACCCCTGGAATAAATAACCACAAACAAGAAGCATCAGCATGTTATAAACACATGGATTTTAAAAGCATGTTTAACCTTTTGCCAAAGGCCAACAATGCCCAAGATTTGCAAGGAAAAACTAAGGCATGACTTTTTTTATCATCATTTATGACCAGAAAACAAAATATTAGGCAAATAAATCCGAAACCAGTGTTAAGTGCATAGACGACCATTCAATCCGAAACGCAATTATGATTTGTAACTATAAGGAAACAAAATAATAATAATAATAATAACAGATCACTATGTAAGTAGCATTTAATGGATTTCGTCGCAAAGGCCCTAATATGCACAAGAAATCCAACTTCCTTGGAATCTTTGAATTTCACATTTCTTGCACTCTATTAGTCAAGAAGATGAAAAGTTGGGTTTTGTATAATTTTTTTGACAGAATCATTTAACCACTCCAATGGGTTTACTTCTAAATGCTAAATCGTACATTGACTGTAGGTTTTAAGAAACGTCTACAACAAAACACTAACACTCGAATCCAATCTCCATAAACCCAAGACGCCTCAAACGGCTAAATGAAAGCCCGCATGAATTTCATACGAGAGCAAACGCAAGTTTCTGGGATTTTTATAGAAGGGGATTCAAGAGTGAATAAGAGATATTACCTGGAGATTTCCGCGAACAACCCAACAACGACGTCGTATTGATGCGCCGTTTTTTCGCCCTCTCTCTAGAAACTCCAATTAAAAATCTCCTGAAATTCATAATGAGCAATAGAAAATATTACCTAATAAAAAGCCAAATGAATAGCAGAAATGCCTAATTAGAAACCATATATCCAAACAAAAACTATCATTCGTCCAGTCTCATCCACGCGACCTGATGAGTGTGGTTTTACACACTCATTTACCCTTGAATTTCACCAATATCCGATGTAAATCCTTAAGTTTGAAGTTGTTTAATGTGATTTTTGAGCTTTTGTAGGACTAAACCCTCAATTTGACAAAAAGAGGCACAAAGCATGGAAATATCACTATAAAATAATCGAATGATTTATTTTATAACGGTGAAATGTGCTTCGTGGCATGGCAACAACGCAAAGTGACCAAGACGGACACGAGACACTCTTAGGCCCATCTCTCGCGCCCAAAGCCACCAAAAACACGCCATCGGGCCCAAAAGTTCGACCTTATTTTGCTTGGTCGCATTGCGACCTATTTTGGTCGCGGTGCAATCAACATTTCAGTAATTGCAGACTAGTTTTGCGTATTGCGACACCACCGCGACCAACCCAATTCTGAGTG
This sequence comes from Boehmeria nivea var. tenacissima, assembly GCA_018132145.1. Lineage (NCBI taxonomy): Eukaryota > Viridiplantae > Streptophyta > Magnoliopsida > Rosales > Urticaceae > Boehmeria > Boehmeria nivea. The sequence goes on from CM030874.1 coordinate 11,160,557, forward strand.
TCGCAATGGTGTCGCAATGCGACCAAGGTTATTGTTTCGGGTGTCGCAATGGTGTCGCAATGGTGTCGCAATGCGACCAAGGTTATTGTTTCTGGTGTCGCAATGGTGTCGCATTGCGACCAATGTTCCAGATTGTGCCTACCACGTGCCCAACACATGCCAACTTCGAATTTTTGGCTCAAATTTAGCCATTGGATGTAAAATCAAGGGCCAAGATGACTCCATAGGTTAGGGCAACTTGCTTAAGTGAGGGGGAGCTCGAAATTGGAAGGGGAGACCATTCTAAGAGACCATTTTGGAGACTCAAAGAGGAACTTGGAGGAAGAAGAGTTTCCATGGGAGCTTGAAGTCTTCAACCACCATTTTTATGAGCTTTTAAGCTCATTAGTGTTTGATTTTCTTGTTCCCTTCTCTTATATTTATTTCTATTGAATTATGAAGTGTTTGTATTTTGTGATTTTTATTGAGACAACTTTGTGAGTGATATTTGGATTCAAGGGTGATGTAGTTCACCCTTGAAGTGCCATGAACTATTTAGTTGATTAATTGATGCTTTGTTCATTCCATTGTGGTGCTTGATATTTATTGTCTTTTAATCATTTTGCAATTTTCCTTTGCCATAGCTATAGAATGGTTAGGTTGTTATGGAAGATTAATTGTCTTGGGAGATTAGCATAGCTTGGGAAAGCATGCTAAAATCCTCGTATGAGCACTCACGTCTAATTTAACCTTGAGACCGGGAGGAGATAGGTGGTTAGATTATCTTAAGAGGGCACTTAAAGTGTGATTAATTAACCGGTTAGTTAGGGATAACAACTCGGTGAGTTTAGTCGTGTAATTTCTCATTCTCGCTCGGGAGAGGTGAGTGAGACATACATTAGGACCTCTAGATTAATGGAATGACTTAATTAGATTAATTGGACTTATAGGTAATGGCATGGATAGGTGAATGAAATCAACCCTTGGATCCACTTTTCTTTATTGTTCTTTGTCAATTTAATTTACCGCCTAGATAATGTTAGATTTAATTTAATTTAATTTCTCCGCATTCGTTTTGTTAGTCTAGATAGCAAGTAGGACGAGCGAGGTAATACTCGACTCTTATCTCCGACCCAATCAATCCCTGTGGAGACGATATCCGGACTCAAAGTCCACTTTATTACTTGTGCGACCCGTATACTTGCGGAAAAAATAATCGCTAACAAGTTTTTGGCGCCGTTGCCGGGGATTGAACGGCGACGAGATAGGATTGATATTACTATTGTTAGTTCGAGTGCTAGTCTAGACATTTTAATTTTAGTTTTCGCATTTTATTTTTCTTATTTTGTTTATGTTTATTTTGTTATAGATGTCGAGAATGAGAGACCAAGAAGCGGTCCTCAATTTTGTGCAAGGGACCGATGAGCCATTTTACGTGGCTTGGGAGAGATATAAAGAGCTTCTTTGGTTTTTTCCCAATCACGGTTTTGCTCGGGATGGTCAAATCCTCAACTTTCTTGACGGGCTAACGGCCGCAATAAGAACTTGGGGGGAAAGAGGAAATGGTACCGCCTCTTTCTACGATCAATCCGCGGATGAAGCCTATCGGTTGTTGGAAGATTTAGCCGAGTATGATTATCATTGTTGGAATGCTCCGAGGGACTATTACAGTTCGGGGGACATACTTTACAACTCGGCACAATGGCAAGACCACCCGAGCTCACAATTGGAGTGCTTCCCGGAGTTTCAAGCCGAAGCCGCACCAATTTCGGAAGCAACATGGCATTATGAAGGCGATCAAAGGAAGGCGACACTTGAGCTCTTACAAGTCAATTTGGATGATCTCCAATTGGTTTTGTCGAGGATGCCGGTGCCGCAAGATAATTCTATTGCGGATATATCAAGGAGGGACGAACTTCAACGAGCACAACTCCAAATTGATAGCATCCAAAGGGAGTTGTCAAGATTAAATACACCTCCAATTTTCTCCAATGAAATCGTGATGAGGGAGGTGGAGTGTGAAAGCCTTCAAGAGCCAATCACAAATTCAGGCTTGAGTGAGATGTTGGACGATGACGATTCAAGTGAGAAGGAGGCACAAGCATGGACAAAAATTAAAGATCCACACGGAGAGATGCCTCCTCATGAGATCCACATCATCAAGCCGCCACCGTTCATCAAGGAGAATACTTATGAAGATCCGATGTGGCCGGCACCCCCTCCACCCTCTTTTGGACTGTACTTCAAAGCCTCCCAAGCTTATCCTTCGAAGAGAAGTTCCCTTGCACAGATGTTTTTCATAAAGACAAATCTCGCCAAGCTTGAGGGCGTCTACAACCGGGACCCGTGGGGCATGTTGTATGACACGTACCATGGGAGGAAGCCACTCTTTGATGAGCTTCTATGAGTTGCAACGTCAAGCTATAGACGATAAATTTAGCGCTTCTTGGGAGGCAACCCAAGTTCTTTTCGGCTTGTTTTTGTTTACCGCGAGCCCCGTCACCATTACCAACCGCCATCACCATCGCCGGAGCCCAAGGAAGACGTTGAGTTCACCTAGGCTTTTGAGGGGGTGTAACTTCACCCCTAGAGGTAAGTTCCTTTTCCCTTGTGATTATTGCGAACATTGAGGACAATATTCAATTTAAGTTTGGGGGAGTGAACAATTTTGCTTGGTAGTTGAAATTTTGTCACATGGTTTAGGTGTGCTTTGCATTTATATTTAGTTATTTTCATTGTTTGTGTGTGAATTGAGCTTAATGATGGTGTGTGCATTGCGTTTTAGTGTCTCTGGATGTCGATGATGATATTGTGGAATGATTTTTTTGAGCTCTTTTTAAATATTTGTGATTGAGATTTGACCGAGTGCTTGGTTCATGCTTTTGATTTTGCTTGATAATTTTCCACCCCTCGCGCACACATGTCTCAATCTCTAGGTCTTTTAAGCTTTGGAATTGATTTTGTACTTTAATAGCTAGTTTCATGAGCATTAGAACCCTTTTTAGCACTCTTCAAAGCGAAATCCGAATGTTTAGAGTTGTAGGAGGAGATGATGTAGGCCGTTGATTGAACCGTTTGAGCCAAAAAGCCAACCTTTTTGATATTAATCCATTGTGTCCCATTTGAGCCAAATAAAGCCTTTTCTTTGATAAATAACCCATTGTCAAATCCTTAGCCAAGAAAAGAACCATACCCGTCATCCTAGCTAGGATCTATAGCCTTCAAAACGTGAAGCTTCATTGTCACATTTTACATCAAACGCCCCCGTTTCAAAAAAAAAAAAAGAGAGAGAAAAAAATCCTCTTCCCTTCCATATTTGTTCTATGTTTTTTTTTTCCTTTATTTGTTGTATTTTGGCTATCCTCCCAATAAAACAAGTTTGGAGGAGGGACCTAATATAAAAAAAATGAAAAAAAATGTTGATATAAAAAAAAAAAAGAGAAAAAGAAAAAAAAAGAAGAAAAAAAAAAGAATTCGTAATAAGTGATGGGAAGTTAAAAAAAAAAAATTTAAGAAAATGGGGTGTTTAAGGTGAATTCAGTGACACATGCTTTGATTAGAGTCGGGGAGTTATGGGATTACATGGAAACGTCACGAAGAAATCTTTGACGGTTCTTATGTGAGAGAGCTAGGATGAAATGAGCCTAAATTCTCCATCTCATCTACCCTTCACCTTAGCCTAACATTACAAGCCCACAAAGACCTATTGATCTCCTACGACTCACAAGTGTTCCATTAGTGGAGAAGAGTGCAACAATTGGGCATATGATTGCTCCAAATCCAAATCTAGAAATCTAGCTCTTATTTGTACGTTTAAGATTTCGGGTTTAAAGACCAAAGAGACACGAGACCTCCACACACACACGGAAAATCCGAGCATTTGAGAGAGGTGTACCGAATTCAAGGTCGTTCACAATCCGAATATTTTCAAATAGCTTTTAAAAAATAATTTCCTCTTGAGATATTAAATCCAAGATGCTAATAACAAGATGCACACACTTATTTTTCTGTATACTTTATATTTGTGTGGTAGATGCTTCTAGTTCAAATTTTATTTTGTTAAACTCTCCGAGTCTCATGAGTTTGGTACTTAATGAATTATCATGTGGTTCATTGCTTGAGGACAAGCAACGGATTAAGTTTGGGGGAATTTGATGAGTGTGGTTTTACACACTCATTTACCCTTGAATTTCACCAATATCCGATGTAAATCCTTAAGTTTGAAGTTGTTTAATGTGATTTTTGAGCTTTTGTAGGACTAAACCCTCAATTTGACAAAAAGAGGCACAAAGCATGGAAATATCACTATAAAATAATCGAATGATTTATTTTATAACGGTGAAATGTGCTTCGTGGCATGGCAACAACGCAAAGTGACCAAGACGGACACGAGACACTCTTAGGCCCATCTCTCGCGCCCAAAGCCACCAAAAACACGCCATCGGGCCCAAAAGTTCGACCTTATTTTGCTTGGTCGCATTGTGACCTATTTTGGTCGCGGTGCAATCAACATTTCAGTAATTGCAGACTAGTTTTGCGTATTGCGACACCACCGCGACCAACCCAATTCTGAGTGTCGCAATGGTGTCGCAATGCGACCAAGGTTATTGTTTCGGGTGTCGCAATGGTGTCGCAATGGTGTCGCAATGCGACCAAGGTTATTGTTTCTGGTGTCGCAATGGTGTCGCATTGCGACCAATGTTCCAGATTGTGCCTACCACGTGCCCAACACATGCCAACTTCGAATTTTTGGCTCAAATTTAGCCATTGGATGTAAAATCAAGGGCCAAGATGACTCCATAGGTTAGGGCAACTTGCTTAAGTGAGGGGGAGCTCGAAATTGGAAGGGGAGACCATTCTAAGAGACCATTTTGGAGACTCAAAGAGGAACTTGGAGGAAGAAGAGTTTCCATGGGAGCTTGAAGTCTTCAACCACCATTTTTATGAGCTTTTAAGCTCATTAGTGTTTGATTTTCTTGTTCCCTTCTCTTATATTTATTTCTATTGAATTATGAAGTGTTTGTATTTTGTGATTTTTATTGAGACAACTTTGTGAGTGATATTTGGATTCAAGGGTGATGTAGTTCACCCTTGAAGTGCCATGAACTATTTAGTTGATTAATTGATGCTTTGTTCATTCCATTGTGGTGCTTGATATTTATTGTCTTTTAATCATTTTGCAATTTTCCTTTGCCATAGCTATAGAATGGTTAGGTTGTTATGGAAGATTAATTGTCTTGGGAGATTAGCATAGCTTGGGAAAGCATGCTAAAATCCTCGTATGAGCACTCACGTCTAATTTAACCTTGAGACCGGGAGGAGATAGGTGGTTAGATTATCTTAAGAGGGCACTTAAAGTGTGATTAATTAACCGGTTAGTTAGGGATAACAACTCGGTGAGTTTAGTCGTGTAATTTCTCATTCTCGCTCGGGAGAGGTGAGTGAGACATACATTAGGACCTCTAGATTAATGGAATGACTTAATTAGATTAATTGGACTTATAGGTAATGGCATGGATAGGTGAATGAAATCAACCCTTGGATCCACTTTTCTTTATTGTTCTTTGTCAATTTAATTTACCGCCTAGATAATGTTAGATTTAATTTAATTTAATTTCTCCGCATTCGTTTTGTTAGTCTAGATAGCAAGTAGGACGAGCGAGGTAATACTCGACTCTTATCTCCGACCCAATCAATCCCTGTGGAGACGATATCCGGACTCAAAGTCCACTTTATTACTTGTGCGACCCGTATACTTGCGGAAAAAATAATCGCTAACAAGTTTTTGGCGCCGTTGCCGGGGATTGAACGGCGACGAGATAGAATTGATATTACTATTGTTAGTTCGAGTGCTAGTCTAGACATTTTAATTTTAGTTTTCGCATTTTATTTTTCTTATTTTGTTTATGTTTATTTTGTTATAGATGCCGAGAATGAGAGACCAAGAAGCGGTCCTCAATTTTGTGCAAGGGACCGATGAGCCATTTTACGTGGCTTGGGAGAGATATAAAGAGCTTCTTTGGTTTTTTCCCAATCACGGTTTTGCTCGGGATGGTCAAATCCTCAACTTTCTTGACGGGCTAACGGCCGCAATAAGAACTTGGGTGGAAAGAGGAAATGGTACCGCCTCTTTCTACGATCAATCCGCGGATGAAGCCTATCGGTTGTTGGAAGATTTAGCCGAGTATGATTATCATTGTTGGAATGCTCCGAGGGACTATTACAGTTCGGGGGACATACTTTACAACTCGGCACAATGGCAAGACCACCCGAGCTCACAATTGGAGTGCTTCCCGGAGTTTCAAGCCGAAGCCGCACCAATTTCGGAAGCAACATGGCATTATGAAGGCGATCAAAGGAAGGCGACACTTGAGCTCTTACAAGTCAATTTGGATGATCTCCAATTGGTTTTGTCGAGGATGCCGGTGCCGCAAGATAATTCTATTGCGGCTATATCAAGGAGGGACGAACTTCAACGAGCACAACTCCAAATTGATAGCATCCAAAGGGAGTTGTCAAGATTAAATACACCTCCAATTTTCTCCAATGAAATCGTGATGAGGGAGGTGGAGTGTGAAAGCCTTCAAGAGCCAATCACAAATTCAGGCTTGAGTGAGATGTTGGACGATGACGATTCAAGTGAGAAGGAGGCACAAGCATGGACAAAAATTAAAGATCCACACGGAGAGATGCCTCCTCAAGAGATCCACATCATCAAGCCGCCACCGTTCATCAAGGAGAATACTTATGAAGATCCGATGTGGCCGGCACCCCCTCCACCCTCTTTTGGACTGTACTTCAAAGCCTCCCAAGCTTATCCTTCGAAGAGAAGTTCCCTTGCACGGATGTTTTTCATAAAGACAAATCTCGCCAAGCTTGAGGGGGTCTACAACCGGGACCCGTGGGGCGTGTTGTATGACACGTACCATGGGAGGAAGCCACTCTTTGATGAGCTTCTATGAGTTGCAACGTCAAGCTATAGACGATAAATTTAGCGCTTCTTGGGAGGCAACCCAAGTTCTTTTCGGCTTGTTTTTGTTTACCGCGAGCCCCGTCACCATTACCAACCGCCATCACCATCGCCGGAGCCCAAGGAAGACGTTGAGTTCACCTAGGCTTTTGAGGGGGTGTAACTTCACCCCTAGAGGTAAGTTCCTTTTCCCTTGTGATTATTGCGAATATTGAGGACAATATTCAATTTAAGTTTGGGGGAGTGAACAATTTTGCTTGGTAGTTGGAATTTTGTCACATGGTTTAGGTGTGCTTTGCATTTATATTTAGTTATTTTCATTGTTTGTGTGTGAATTGAGCTTAATGATGGTGTGTGCATTGCGTTTTAGTGTCTCTGGATGTCGATGATGATATTGTGGAATGATTTTTTTGAGCTCTTTTTAAATATTTGTGATTGAGATTTGACCGAGTGCTTGGTTCATGCTTTTGATTTTGCTTGATAATTTTCCACCCCTCGCGCACACATGTCTCAATCTCTAGGTCTTTTAAGCTTTGGAATTGATTTTGTACTTTAATAGCTAGTTTCATGAGCATTAGAACCCTTTTTAGCACTCTTCAAAGCGAAATCCGAATGTTTAGAGTTGTAGGAGGAGATGATGTAGGCCGTTGATTGAACCGTTTGAGCCAAAAAGCCAACCTTTTTGATATTAATCCATTGTGTCCCATTTGAGCCAAATAAAGCCTTTTCTTTGATAAATAACCCATTGTCAAATCCTTAGCCAAGAAAAGAACCATACCCGTCATCCTAGCTAGGATCTATAGCCTTCAAAACGTGAAACTTCATTGTCACATTTTACATCAAACGCCCCCGTTTCAAAAAAAAAAAAAGAGAGAGAAAAAAATCCTCTTCCCTTCCATATTTGTTCTATGTTTTTTTTTTCCTTTATTTGTTGTATTTTGGCTATCCTCCCAATAAAACAAGTTTGGAGGAGGGACCTAATATAAAAAAAATGAAAAAAAAAATGTTGATATAAAAAAAAAAAAAGAGAAAAAGAAAAAAAAGAAGAAAAAAAAAAGAATTCGTAATAAGTGATGGGAAGTTAAAAAAAAAAATTTAAGAAAATGGGGTGTTTAAGGTGAATTCAGTGACACATGCTTTGATTAGAGTCGGGGAGTTATGGGATTACATGGAAACGTCACGAAGAAATCTTTGACGGTTCTTATGTGAGAGAGCTAGGATGAAATGAGCCTAAATTCTCCATCTCATCTACCCTTCACCTTAGCCTAACATTACAAGCCCACAAAGACCTATTGATCTCCTACGACTCACAAGTGTTCCATTAGTGGAGAAGAGTGCAACAATTGGGCATATGATTGCTCCAAATCCAAATCTAGAAATCTAGCTCTTATTTGTACGTTTAAGATTTCGGGTTTAAAGACCAAAGAGACACGAGACCTCCACACACACACGGAAAATCCGAGCATTTGAGAGAGGTGTACCGAATTCAAGGTCGTTCACAATCCGAATATTTTCAAATAGCTTTTAAAAAATAATTTCCTCTTGAGATATTAAATCCAAGATGCTAATAACAAGATGCACACACTTATTTTTCTGTATACTTTATATTTGTGTGGTAGATGCTTCTAGTTCAAATTTTATTTTGTTAAACTCTCCGAGTCTCATGAGTTTGGTACTTAATGAATTATCATGTGGTTCATTGCTTGAGGACAAGCAACGGATTAAGTTTGGGGGAATTTGATGAGTGTGGTTTTACACACTCATTTACCCTTGAATTTCACCAATATCCGATGTAAATCCTTAAGTTTGAAGTTGTTTAATGTGATTTTTGAGCTTTTGTAGGACTAAACCCTCAATTTGACAAAAAGAGGCACAAAGCATGGAAATATCACTATAAAATAATCGAATGATTTATTTTATAACGGTGAAATGTGCTTCGTGGCATGGCAACAACGCAAAGTGACCAAGACGGACACGAGACACTCTTAGGCCCATCTCTCGCGCCCAAAGCCACCAAAAACACGCCATCGGGCCCAAAAGTTCGACCTTATTTTGCTTGGTCGCATTGCGACCTATTTTGGTCGCGGTGCAATCAACATTTCAGTAATTGCAGACTAGTTTTGCGTATTGCGACACCACCGCGACCAACCCAATTCTGAGTGTCGCAATGGTGTCGCAATGCGACCAAGGTTATTGTTTCGGGTGTCGCAATGGTGTCGCAATGGTGTCGCAATGCGACCAAGGTTATTGTTTCTGGTGTCGCAATGGTGTCGCATTGCGACCAATGTTCCAGATTGTGCCTACCACGTGCCCAACACATGCCAACTTCGAATTTTTGGCTCAAATTTAGCCATTGGATGTAAAATCAAGGGCCAAGATGACTCCATAGGTTAGGGCAACTTGCTTAAGTGAGGGGGAGCTCGAAATTGGAAGGGGAGACCATTCTAAGAGACCATTTTGGAGACTCAAAGAGGAACTTGGAGGAAGAAGAGTTTCCATGGGAGCTTGAAGTCTTCAACCACCATTTTTATGAGCTTTTAAGCTCATTAGTGTTTGATTTTCTTGTTCCCTTCTCTTATATTTATTTCTATTGAATTATGAAGTGTTTGTATTTTGTGATTTTTATTGAGACAACTTTGTGAGTGATATTTGGATTCAAGGGTGATGTAGTTCACCCTTGAAGTGCCATGAACTATTTAGTTGATTAATTGATGCTTTGTTCATTCCATTGTGGTGCTTGATATTTATTGTCTTTTAATCATTTTGCAATTTTCCTTTGCCATAGCTATAGAATGGTTAGGTTGTTATGGAAGATTAATTGTCTTGGGAGATTAGCATAGCTTGGGAAAGCATGCTAAAATCCTCGTATGAGCACTCACGTCTAATTTAACCTTGAGACCGGGAGGAGATAGGTGGTTAGATTATCTTAAGAGGGCACTTAAAGTGTGATTAATTAACCGGTTAGTTAGGGATAACAACTCGGTGAGTTTAGTCGTGTAATTTCTCATTCTCGCTCGGGAGAGGTGAGTGAGACATACATTAGGACCTCTAGATTAATGGAATGACTTAACTAGATTAATTGGACTTATAGGTAATGGCATGGATAGGTGAATAAAATCAACCCTTGGATCCACTTTTCTTTATTGTTCTTTGTCAATTTAATTTACCGCCTAGATAATGTTAGATTTAATTTAATTTAATTTCTCCGCATTCGTTTTGTTAGTCTAGATAGCAAGTAGGACGAGCGAGGTAATACTCGACTCTTATCTCCGACCCAATCAATCCCTGTGGAGACGATATCCGGACTCAAAGTCCACTTTATTACTTGTGCGACCCGTATACTTGCGGAAAAAATAATCGCTAACACGACCGATCCTTAACGGGAAATTATTTCTATAACCGCAATTATGCCTTCGTCAGAGGTAGAGCTCACACCCATAAAACATTTCGCAATTTTCCACCAGTACCCACCAACTAAACTACTTGAATTGGGATATTATATACAGCAAATCGATATAGTTTGTCTTAACCTTAACACAATAACATGTCTAAACAAAGATATTTCGACAAACCTCGGGTTAGCTAGCTCGAACCGTCCCACAACGGCTCAGGGAAGAGAAGGTAGTGGGACGAGGGGGCGGATCAAAGATAGAGGGGGCGATGGCGGCTGGGGGAAGAGAGGGTGGTGGGGTTTGATCCATATCGAGGTTGAGTAGCAACGGCGACGCGTGGAGAAGCGAATTGGCGTGGGTTGGTTTGTGGGATCAGAGCTCCGGCGGCATCGGCTTCTCCGGCTGAACATTCTCCGGCGGCGGCTGGACTTGAATCGCCGGCATTAAATCTGGGGACTGGGCGTGTGTTTTTTATTTTGAGCAAGCAAATTTGGGCATCTGAGTAAGGAGACAGAGAGAGATCTTGAGAAGGGTGGAACCCCAAAAAAAAAAAAAAGTGCCGAAGAAAATAAGTGGGAGATGAACGAAAAGAAGAAAAGAAAACAAGTGAAACATTAAGTGAGGACACGTGTCACCCTCTGAAGAAAAGTTTTAAAAGCTCAAGAATCTTAGTATAGATTTATATTTATACTAGTTGTAGCCACGTGCGATGCACGTGGGTAATATGTATTTTTTTTCAATCGTATATTTGTATTATAAATGCATTAAGCTAAAACTCAAATTATTTTTAATTAATCATAAAATGTATTTTTTTAGACAAAAATAATTTAAATTTTTAAATAAAATTAGTTTTTGAACATAAAATATAAAAATAAGACATTATCTCAAAAATTTGAAAAATTATTTTGTATGAAAAGATTTTTTTAAAATAGAAATAAAAAAATAGAGAGCAAAATAAAAAAGTGTCAAAGAAAAAAATTGTAAATAAAGAAAGGAAAGGAGAGAAGAAGAAAAAAAAAAAAAAAGCCTAGCGCTTGCAAACGCGCCAAAGTGAAGGGTGGAGATAGCCCCTGATGCGTGGACCCCGCGCCTGCGGGCTGTCCCATTGTCTTTGATGTTCACAATTTGGCCTCTTTTTTTGCATTTTGGCCCCTTTATTTTAGTTAAATTGTACTATGGCCCAATTTTTTAAAAAATAATTTCATTCTTACCCATTAAAAAAGCGTTTTTGTTAGCAGAGAGAATCAAATTCTACTCAGAAAATATTTTATTGGCATAATCATTCTGGACGTACAACCTTAGAATATATAGCCTAGGTTGTTTACAAAATAACCCTTAATATCTGAAACTAATCCCATGAAGATAGGGACAAACTAACCGACTGAATTAATGATAAAGCAGATCATTAATTAGTGGTTTATTAGCTGTACAGCTGTACAGCACTAACAAAAAAACAATAACAAATAAATAAATATTTCAACACCCCCCTCAAGTTGGTGCATATATATTCAACATGCCCAACTTGCTTACACACGACTCAAAAATCTGCTTAAATAAACTTTTTGTCATTAAATCAGCAGCTTGATCAGCAGTAGGAACATATGGAGTGCAAATGATTCCATCTTCGAGCTTTTCTTTGATGAAGTGCCGATCTATTTCCACGTGTTTAGTCCGATCATGTTGAACAGGATTGTGAGCTATGCTGATTGCCGCCTTATTATCACAAAATAGTTTCATTGGAGGGTCGACTTCCTGTTTCAGTTCTTCCATTACTTGCTGCAGCCACATTACTTCACAAACACCTTGTGCCATTGCTCGATACTCAGCTTCGGCACTACTTCTTGCGACGACATTCTGTTTTTTGCTTCTCCATGTAACCAAGTTGCCCCATACAAACGTGCAGTAACCGGAGGTTGATCTTCGATCGGTTTTTGCACCCGCCCAATCTGCGTCCGTATAAACTTCTATCTCTCTTTGATATGTTTTTTTGAACCAAAGACCGAGTCCAGGTGTTCCCTTCAAATAACGCAAAATACGGTATACAGCTTTGAGATGAACATCGAGAGGAGAGTGCATATACTGACTAACGACGCTGACTGCAAAGGCGATATCTGGCCGAGTGTGGGAGAGATAAATTAATCTTCCTACCAAGCGTTGATATCTACCTTTATCCGTAGGTTCTCCTTTTCCTTCACCAAGCTTCTGATTCGGATCCATGGGAGTGTCACATGGTTTGCAACCACTCATTCTTGTTTCGGCCAACAAATCAGTAACATACTTCTTTTGAGAGATACAAATGCCACGCTTTGATCTTGCTACTTCCATCTTTAGAAAATACCGCAGTTGGCCTAAGTCTTTGATCTCGAATTCCGCAGCTAGTCTTTGTTTCAGCCTCGCAATCTCTTCCTCATAATCTCCGGTAATAATAATGTCATCGACGTAGACAATAAGAATAGCCACCCTGCCATCTTTAGAGTGCTTAAAAAACATTGTATGATCCGAATTACCTTGGTTAAACTCTTGTCTTTTCACGGCCTTTGTAAACTTCTCGAACCATGCACGGGGAGACTGTTTTAGACCATATAATGCCTTTCTTAACCTGCAACATTGATTACCAAACTCATCTTCAAATCCCGGTGGAGGATCCATAAAAACTTCCTCTTCTAGATCACCATTTAAGAAAGCATTTTTAACATCGAGTTGATACAAAGGCCAATCTTTGTTTACTGTAATAGAAATCAAGGTACGAACGGTATTTAACTTTGCCACGGGAGCAAAAGTCTCTTGGTAATCGATACCGTAAGTTTGAGTAAATCCCTTCGCCACGAGCCTTGCTTTATAGCGATCAAGAGTACCATCTTCATTGAATTTGACGGTGAAAACCCATTTGCATCCTACTGTTGTCTGTCCATTCGGCAAGGAGACCTTTCCCCAAGTACCATTTTTTTTAAGAGCAAGTTCTTCAAGAACAGCCTTTTTCCATTCAGGAACAATTAGTGCTTCCTGTACATTCTTTGGTATATCCACACTAGACAGTTTAGTAGTAAAGGCAGAAAATGAAGAAGATAGGTGACTATGAGACACATATTTAGCTAGAGGGTGTTTTGTGCATAACCGGATACCTTTCCTAAGCGCAATGGGAAGATCAGTTTCATTACTTTGACATGGGATAGACATATGTGTAGAGGTAGAATGACTTACAGGATCTGAGACTTGTGGAAATGAGTTCGGATCCGGCGTTGGACTGTGTAGGGGAGCGGTTAGTGTAGTAATCGGAAGATGCTTTCGCCGTGAATAGACACGAAGCTCAGGAGCTTGAATTCTAGGCAAAGATTCTTCATTTGTTTTAGTAATAATGGTTTCATTAGGCACACGGTCAGTAATATCATGAAATGTAGCAAAAGTGTCATAATCAAGAGAGAATAAATTAGTAGTATCAAAAGTAAAAGTGTCGGCCAAATCTTGACCACTTAAATTCCCCCCCTGAAGATGAGGCCGATCAAAGAAGGAGTGTCTTTCATGAAACGTAGCATCCATAGTGACATAGAACTTTTTGGTTGAAGGGTCAAAACACTTAAAGCCTTTTTGAGTAGCCGAATAACCAACGAAGACACACTTGATTGCACGGGGATCAAACTTACCACGAGAATGATTGGGGACATGAACAAAAACCGTACAACCAAACACTTTATGGTCAAGGTGAGATAGTAGTTTGGACAAAGGGTAGGACTTAGTGAGGATACTCACAGGAGATTGAAAATGTAGGACTCGACTAGGCATCCTATTTATGAGGTGTATAGCGGTAAGGACGGCCTCCCCCCATAGGTAAATCGGAACATTGGTAGTGAACATTAAGGCCCGAGCAACTTCAAGAATATGACGATTTTTTCGTTCGGCAATACCATTTTGTTGAGGGGTATCAATACACGAGCTTTTATGAACAATACCCTGATCAGAAAAAAATTGTCCTAGATGGAGATTAAAGTACTCTGTTCCATTATCAGTATGAAATATTTTTATTTTAGTGTTGAACTGATTTTCGACCATAGAAATAAAGGATTTAACAATCTGGCGAACATCAGATTTAAGACGAAACAGATAAACCCAACATACCCGAGTATGGTCATCGGTAAGAGTGATAAACCATCTATGGCCAGAAACAGTAGTAACCGTGTACGGACCCCAAACATCACTGTGTATAACAGAAAAAGGATGAGAAGGAACATAGCTAGTAGACCGAAAAGTGCTACGCCAATGTTTGGCTAATTCACACACTTCACAAACAAAAGAGGAAGAATCTTTATTATTGAATAATCTGGGAAACAATTTTTTCATGTACGAAAAACTGGGATGACCCAACCGAAAATGCCACAGCATTACATCATTATTATTGAAAACAGAAAAAGAATCAAAGCTAGAAAAGTGAGCTTGTCTATGCACGGCGCAGCTATCATCAAAGTAATACAGTCCACCGTATTCCTTAGCACTGCCAATCGTCTTCCCCGAGCTCAAATCCTGAAATACACACGAAGAGGACTCAAACTTAGCACAACAATGAGATGCCTGGGTTAATTTACTAACGGACAGCAGGTTGCAAGACAATTTTGGAACATGGAGAACATCCTTTAAAATAAAGGAATCGGTAAGGCGAATGGAACCTTTCCCAGCAACGGCTGAGAGGGAACCATCGGCAATTTTGATCTTGAGGTGACCTGCAGAAGGACTATAGGATTGAAAATTTTTGAAACAGCCCGTCATATGGTCAGTAGCACCCGAATCGATGATCCAGGCAGTAGGGGAAGTAGAAGAAGTATGCAAAGCAAAGGAGTTAGATGGACTACCTTTTTGGGCGAGACTACAAAACGGAGTGTTACTAGACAGCTGTGTGGACATAAAATATGCATACAGTTGTTCTAATTGTTCCTTACTGAAAGAAGACGCCTCTGAGGAACTTGCAGTGCCAGATGAAGAAAAGGATTCCACCGGACCAGCCTGCATAGCTTTAGTGTCATGACTAAAAGAACGAGGCTTCCAATTTGCAGGTTTACCGTGAAGTGCCCAACATGTCTCGCGAGTATGTCGCGGTCGATTACAGTGATCACACCAGACCTTTTTCAAGTGTCGGGGCTGAAGGGGAGCAGAGGCCGAGTTCTGGTGACGGGAAACAAGTGCGGAAGCATCAGCAGAAACATGGACCGGATCGGAAAGCATCACCCGTCGGCGGCCATCCTCTCGCCGAATCTCAGAGAACACCTCACGAAGAGATGGAAGAGGACGGCGACCAAGAATACGGCTACGCACTTCATCGAGCGATTTACTGAGACCAGCCAAGAACTCGAATACACGATCATTCTCCAACCTCTTTTTGTACCGAGCACTATCAGTAGCACACGCCCAGTCCTCCACATAACAAAGGTCAAGTTCCTGCCAAAGAGACATCATATCGTTGTAGTAGGCAGTTAAATCACGATCACCTTGTTTACACTGCCACAGGCGGGTCTTCAAGTCGAAGATTTGAGACGAGTTTTCGAGATCGGAATACGTGTCACGAACCGCATCCCACACATCCTTGGCAGTAGGTAGAAACAAATAGGTCTTACCAATGGTAGGCTCCATAGAGTTAACCAGCCAAGCAATCACCATAGAATTGATAGATTTCCAAGCCGGGAGCCCCGGATCACCATCTGCGGGACGCACCAACTCACCAGTGAGATGACCTAATTTACCCTTGCCATCAATCACGAGCTTCACAGACTGAGCCCAAGCTACATAGTTCTTACCATTCAACTTGTGAATGGTGAGATGAAAGGAATGGTCATGCCCGTGAGAAGAAGCATATACCGAAGGGACACCGTCATCGATATTAGTGGAAGAGGCAGAACTAATAGGAGCAGGTACGACAGTAGGTGCCATTAAAGCCGAAAGGTAGTTCGGCTCTGATACCATGTTAGCAGAGAGAATCAAATTCTACTCAGAAAATATTTTATTGGCATAATCATTCTGGACGTACAACCTTAGAATATATAGCCTAGGTTGTTTACAAAATAACCCTTAATATCTGAAACTAATCCCATGAAGATAGGGACAAACTAACCGACTGAATTAATGATAAAGCAGATCATTAATTAGTGGTTTATTAGCTGTACAGCTGTACAGCACTAACAAAAAAACAATAACAAATAAATAAATATTTCAACAGTTTTTTTAATTTCGAACACAAAAAAACACAAAAGAAACGGGGGCCGAAACGTTTCGGCCTTGCACGGACGAAACTTTCGGCCCCGAGAATCTTTTAATAGTTGTATGATTACTAGTTATCCCACGCGCTTCGCGCGCGTAGAAGAGAGAAGAAAAAAAAATAAAAGAAAAAAAAAAGAAAAACGAAATTAAAAAAGAAAAAAAAATGGGAAAAAAATTGAAAAAGAAAAAAGAAGGTGCCACGTGTCAGAACGTGGTGAGTTGAGTTTTAAAAAATTTTAGAATCTTAGAAGATTTAGTATAGATTTATAAAAGCTCAAGAATCTTAGTATTTTTGGTATAGAAGTTTCATATTTACAAAAGTACCCTTTATAATAGGAAATTCTCTAATGGGTGTTTTTTGTACCCATAAAAAACTTTTCTTAATTAGTTTGCATATATTTTTTTATTACTCATTTATCCTCTAATTTTATATATTAAAAATTGATTTTTAATTTTTCATATCAATGTCCATACGAGAAGTCCATTCCAGCGAAATTCTAATCAAAGGTTAGTTTTTTTATTTGGCTAATTACGATGGACACACTTAATAATTTGATCATCAAGTTCATGATCACAAAATATGTTTTCTTCATATCCACCGAGTAACACTTTTCATGCCCTTAAATATGATCAATTATAACATGTTATTACTTAGGAAATTTTAAGAAAATAATCATTATTTACATATTGATTTTAAAAAACAAAGTTTTAAAAAAATTAAAAACTAACACTATTAGAAATTTCTGATAAAAAGTCAGAAAGTTCTTACAGTAATTTTATGTCACAGTTTTGTTCGACGTGATAAATAGCAAAAGCTACAACGTCATGATGTTTTATGACGCGTTTATAACCGACGTACCAATTTCCAACGTCGCATAAAATGAGACGTTGTATACTATTTTTATAGTAGTGTGGTTAGTTTTTAAATTTTTTAAAACTGTTACTATTTTTTAAAAACACACAATTCAAAATGATTATTTATATAATTTACACCCTATTACTTATTACTTATTAGTGTGAATCAACTAGCATACGTACTGTACAAGAACAAATATAAGTTTTAATTTTTTTTTTTTTAAGTATAAATTCTAGTAGTAATATATGTATATCTTAATCCTAGAAAGACATATTCATGAAACATGAACTATAGCATTTCTTTTTCTTTTGTTGTAAATGATTGCGAATCTTGTGAAAATTGTTATACATCTCAAGATGATTATATATCCATAGATTCTAAAATTTTGTTGTGGCAATAATCAATAAAACATACGTGTTCCCTTAAATTATTCAAGAAATATAAAATCGTGTAAAAATTAAAAATAAACTTGATTTTTGGTACTTCGAAAATATACATGTAGCAGCCTCCACATAATAATATGAGAGGCATTATTATATATATCTATTAATATTACATTTTTATATATTAATATTAGAGAAATTATAGTGAATACTCGATTTTTAAAACGTAATGTAAGTTATTATCCAATTTTTTGAAAAATGTAACCAATTACCAAAATGATTCAATTACTTACACAGTGGTATATGGTGGTAATTCACTTAGTTGATCAAAAGCATGTGCAAATAATTCACAAATTGACTAGAAACTCAATTACTTTAAAAGTTTGGGTATTTATTTTTATTGTTATATAAATTTTGGGTATTTGCCTACTTCACCCTTAATATTACGTTTTTATAACCTTCTAATCCTAGATCCTCAATATAGCTTATTAATCTAAACTATTGAAAAACATATAATTCACTAGGAAACATTAAATTAGCCAGACAACATAAATATCTCCCCAAAATACTTTAATGTATATCAGCCCGTCAATCGCACAACAAGACACAAGAAAACTGATAAAAACCCTTGACAAATCAAATGTGCTATATTCTAACCTGAATTGCCAACAAACCTATATTAATCCAAATCCTTAATATGATAAGTTCTTTGATCTAAACCAAACATAAATATAATATTCTCTGAGAAATATGAAGCGTTTGGGGAAACCATTCTAACTATATTTGACCATTCTAAATGGTTTGAAAATAGTTTGAAAAATAGTTTGAAAAATGGTTTGACTTTACAAATTTCGAGGTGGTATAAATGGTTGAGATTTAAAGATATTGTATAAGGATTTGGAAAGTTGAAAAAAAATGGTTGAAAAAATTAGAATGGAATGGAATAGTTTGGAGGATTGAAAAAAGTTAAAAAATGGAATGGGTATAATGGTTTTCCCAAACGGGGGGGAAATTATTGAATATTATTAAAATCCCCAAAATACTTTCACATTACCTGGAAAATCGACGAAAATATCATAGCAAAAAAAACAAAAAAACAAAAACATAGGAAATTCAGTATGTAAATCAACCCTAATTTTCTCGTCAATAATATTGGTTCAACCCCATAAATATTTGACAGCTTTTACATAAAATTGCTCAATCAGAGAAGTAACTGAGCAAATGTTAGATTAAGTCAAACTGATTCTTCTCTTAAACTAACAAGAACCAAATGGTAACCTAAAAATCAAGAACAAACAAAGTTGAAAATAATCAAAAGAAAAAAAAATATTCAGAGAACAGTGCGCAGACGACGAAAATGTGGAAGCGAGAGTCGTGTGCTTCATTTCCCTCAATTTCAAAGCACAAATGGCTTTGGTTCTGATCGAATCGACGAAATGACTCTGATTATGAAAAAGACAACTCTGCGCTGGATTTAAGGCAGCTCCGGGCCTCGCTGAGGCCGTCATGTGGGACTTGGATTCGAAGCCACGCGCCGTAGAGATCATCAACGAAGGCGACGATGACGACGAAATAAAACCTAAAAAGAAAAAAAAATTCCCAAAGCAAACTTGTTGTACGACATAAATGTCTAGATTAAAATTGGCGAGTGTATTGGAGGCCTCGTCAATTGGAGCGTGAAAGGGTAGAAATTCTAACGGTAGAATCGTGAGAAAGCAAAGGCCTCGACAGCGACACTTACACTGATAGTGACCAAAATCCGAAGAGCTTGGTTGCAGAGACGAGGAGTTGGAAAACTGCCATTGAAGAGACTCAAGAAAGTGACTGGAAAAATTTATGTGAGAGAGAGAGAGAGAGAGAGAGAGAGAGAGAGAGAGAGAGAGAGAGAGAGAGAGAGAAGTCTCCAACAGTGTAGACGAGGTGTTTGCATTTTGAGCGTTCGCCGCCATAAGGGGTTGGATTGAAGTCGTCATCGTCATTCAGGGTGGTGGGTACTGGGGTTGAAGTCCAGTTGGTTTGGTTTCTCATTAATGGGTTTGTTCTTTGAACTTTTTTTTTTTAACTTTTGATTCAAACCATAGATGGAAAGATGAAAAGAAGAGGGGAAAAAAGTATCAGATGCAATAGAAATAAGATAACTATTATGTTCCTTCAGTAATATCCAATCATAATGTCTAAATTATTGCCCACCGGTCTGTATTTTCACTGTTTACCACCACAGAAATGGCGGTTTCAAAAATTGCTACATTAAGAAAAAACATTGCATTTTATGTCACTTTTTAATAGTAAATTTGAGCAAATTATAAATGAAGAAGACAAAAGGAATGACAAAATAATAATTTGTCAACATAAAAAGTGACATGATTTATATTGGCATGGATTGTAAACTTGAGAAAATTTGTAATAAGCCACTCCCGAATTGCAAACAATACCATTTTTGTCCATTTGTAAATTACTATATCACCATTGCTTGTCTTTCTCATTTCTAGAAGAGGATATATTAGTTAATTTTGCTGCTAAAATGTGGCACGGATTGTAGTGTTCATTTTTAAATGGTCATTTTAAAATTACAATGTTTAAAAGTGGTATTTTTTCAAAAATTTTATGTAAATTTTTTCAAAAGTGACATTAGATCAAATTTTCTATAAAAAAAAAAAAGAAAAGAAAAGAAAAGAACAACCCACCTGATCATATAGCCCAAGGCCCCAAACCAAGAACGAAAATATCGGTATCGATTCTTTAAATTTATAAAAATATAGGAGATAATATCCGCATAAGTGAAAATATTGGTAAAAATGCGGCACTCGTGATTTTTAATATCTTTACATAAAAATTTTATTCAAACTTCAAGATAATGTCAAAATCATCCAAGATTATACTAATTAATCATAATTATACATCAACTAACACAACAAGACAAACAAAATTGAGTATAAAAACATAGTACAATATATTACGTTACACTTAAAATATTGTGGAAAAACGTAGTTTAGATTTTTAAATTATGTTTTTATTTAAGTGTAGAGCTTATCCAATTAAATATGAGATAAGTTATGCATTTATTTAAATTGTAGAGTTATCTTTAATTTGTTTTATTTAAATTTTAGTCATTCATTATCCTAATAGGATTCTTTATATTAGGTTTAATTGTTTTAGTATTTCACGTAAGTGTAATTCAATTAGGATTTCAACAAGTTAGAATTCAATTAGGATTTTATTGTTTAGGTTGCTATTATAAATAGTGGGTTATGCCACACTAATGTAATTCAACTAATTCTACAAAGATGTAGTCAATAAAGTTTATTGTTCTTCTTCCTCCTCTTTTCTCAACTTTTCTCTCAATATTTCTACTTATTCTTCTTCTTCCTAATTTTCTCTTTTATTAAGAAATCATTACTTCCGCAATTTTATTCTTCTCAATTTTCGTTCCTAAAAACTCACATGGTATCAGAGCCAAAACCTTTGAGAAACATTCATCACTATTTTTTCTTCTTATTCTTATTCTTATTCCACTCATTGCTGGCTTTCATTGCCTTCAATATTGCTGTTTTTGAACAGCTTTCATAGTTGATTTGACCACTTTTATTCAGCCTTCATTGCCTGATTTTATCAATTTTATTCTAGCCTTTGTTGCTAATTTTCATTGATGGTTGAGTGGCCTTCGTTGCTGCCTTCCTTGTTTTTGAGTGCCAAGCCTTCATTGCTGGCCATTTTTTCAACTTTTTTTGCTCAGTCGGCCTTAATTGCTGACTATTTTCAGCTTGAATCAGCCTTAATTGCTGGTCGTTTTTTATTTCAGCCTTAATTGCTGATTTTTGAGTGCCATGCCTTAATCGCTGGCCGTTGTTTTGATTTCAGCCTTAATTGGTGATTTTTGAGTGCCATGCCTTAATTGCTGGCCGTTGCTTTGATTTCAGCCTTAATTGCTGATTTTTCTATTGTTTCAGCCTTAATTGCTGATCTTTTTATTAATAATTTTGGCCTTCATAGCCATATTTTTCTTTCTTTACTATTTCGGCCTTCATTGCCGATTCTTATTGCTACTCTCCGTTGCGTTGTTTCTCGCAGTTTTTGCCATTTATTTTTCCCAATCCACCTTCACCTCTTATTGCAAAAATAGCTCTCGACAACACAGAAGAACACCACAATCTTAGTGCAACTTGAAAAAATTGTGGGTGAAAAAAAACCACACCACAAGACTAGCACCTAAAGTGTTTGGGTGTCAATGCTTTGTTTACGGTTGGGCTCAAGATCAACAAAATTTTAAGAAGCCTTCTCTTCAGGAGGAGATTAATCAAGAGGAAGGGAAGTTTTGAGATTTAGTCTTGCCATTACCCATTGACACCTACACCTGATCACATCACTCATGATACATCTACACAAGAATGTCTTAATACTACACAACCAATCATAGAAGTACCATCACAAGGGGGAGAATACACACCAAACAATACAACTAGAACTCCAACTCTATACTAGATGAAATCATTCTCAAGCTAAACAAAGCATCATTACTAGAAGTTTGATTGGTTTGGTCTGTGATATTTAGAAGACTCGAGTTATTTCAATAACAAAGAGGTGAAAGAAAATTTTAGCTCTACTTAACGAAGTCAAGTGAAATAGTAAAGCGATTGTTCTTCTACATATTCAAGACGAGAATTTGGCGTGCCAAGGAGCCATATCGTGACATATCCAAGCTGGAATCCAGCTTGAGGGGGAGTGTGGGAAAACGTAGTTTAGATTTTTAAATTATGTTATCAATTTATTTAAGTGTAGAGCTTATCCAATTAAATATGAGATAAGTTATGCATTTATTTAAATTGTAGAGTTATCTTTAATTTGTTTTATTTAAATTTTAGTCATTCATTATCCTAATAGGATTCTTTATATTAGGTTTAATTGTTTTAGTATTTCACGTAAGTGTAATTCAATTAGGATTTCAATAAGTTAGAATTCAATTAGGATTTTATTATTTAGGTTGCTATTATAAATAGTGGGTTATGCCACACTAATGTAATTCAACCAATTCTACAAAGATGTAGTCAATAAAGTTTATTGTTCTTCCTCCTCTTTTTTCAATTTTTCTCTCAATATTTCTACTTATTCTTCTTCTTCCTAATTTTCTCTTTTATTAAGAAATCACTACTTCCGCAATTTTATTCTTCTCAATTTTCGTTCCTAAAAACTCACAAATATTAATACCAAAAAGAGGATTATGTGGCTCTAATGTGGTTAGAATTCCATCTTTATTCAGCCAATCTTAATGTTGAGACGTGTAAGTCGAGTTATGTTGAACACAAATGAATATTTCTCTTCTTTTTGCCATTGTAAAAACATGAACAACTTGCAACAGTTGGGCTGTTGGGGCAATGCCAATGCTACAAGTTTGGGCAATGCCAATGCTTATAGAACCTATGTTTGAGTAGTTTTTCTTTCACTCTTTTCCAAAAATTACATCGATCCCTCCAACTTAAGTTTCATCAGAACTGTAAAGAACACTCTCTTATCTGAAAAATTAAACAATGAGACTCTTGAAACTGAATACCCTGATAACATTCACCTGAGTCATTGCTGAAAATCAGATTCAAGCATAGTTTACGCTGTTTGAAGCTACAATTAATGCGCAACATGTCATTTACTTGAAACAAATTTCACATATTATCTGAGACATGCATATTACATAAACAACATTTTAAGAATACAGAACAAAAGTGACCAAAAGAATATATTGAAGGGGAATTCCACTACAAGTTAGACTCAGCAACAGACAATTGTTCTCTGATCCAAAAGTAGCCAAAAAACTGATAAATACAACCAAAGGCTTGGAAGGAAAACATAGTTTTTAGGTCCAAAGATTCATAATTTCAGAACTGTTTTGTTAATAATGGTTGCAAGCAAGAATCTAATTTACCACAAGCTATCAAAGTAATAAACAACTCTGAGGTCGAAGCATCTGCAGAGAAGCCTTTGTTCACCATTTCATGAGTAAGTTGTAGCGCACGTGATATCTCTTGGTTATTAAACAATCCTCGGATCATCAAATTATAAGTGCAACCGTCAGGTGTGCATCCATTTTCTATCATGTCTCGATGCAAATTGGTTGCTCCGCCTACCAAGCCTCCAGCAAGAAGTCCTTGCATCATTATATTATATGTCCGCACATTAGGTCTTACCCCTTTAGATGATAACTCAGAAAAGAGATCCTTTGCTTCTGAAACTTTTCCAGCTTTACACATACCTCCAATGAGGCAATTGTAGGTGACGATATCGAGCGGCAGCTTCTTCTGTTCCATGTCAATAAACAATTCCAGAGCCGCTTCAAGTTGTTTGTTCTTGCATAAGCCATCAAGTAAAATATTATGGGTCTGAATATCTGGATCTGGTCCTTGAGCTTGCATCTTGTGAAGCAGATCTTGAGCAGCCTTAGTCCTCCCTATTTTGCACAGACCACCAATAAAAGAGTTATATGTAACTACATCTGGAACTAATCCCTTAGATGGAATTTCTCGGAACAGAGTGAGAGCCTCGTTTATCCTCCTATTCTTGCAATACCCATTGATCAAAATGTTATAACTAAAGATATCACTTCCACAACCCTTTATAATCATCACATCAAAAACTTTCCTCGCCTCGTCAACCTCTCCCTGTAAACAGTAACCGTCCATGAGCGCAGTATATGTTATCACATCAGGTTTGATGCCTCTTTGAACCATGCTTTCTATCACGCCTTGTGCTTCTGCAACCCTACCGTCTTTGCAAAGCGCATCAGCCACGACATTGTAAGTCTGTACAACAGGAGTGATTTTTCGAGCTTCCATTTCTTTCAGTAACCTCATTATAACTTCTTTCCATTCGTCCAACATGTATGCTCCATGAATCAAGGTGTTGTAAGTAACTACATCTGGAACGATGCCTTTCCTATCCATCTCTGAGAAGAGGCTCAGAGCATCGACGACAAGCCCAGCCTTGCAAAGGCCATCAATAACTGTGTTGTAGGAAACTGTGTTAGGCTTGCAGGTTTTATCTTTTCCCATCTTTCTCAGATACCAAACAGCAGCACTAGTGTTACCTCTCTTACACAAACCATTCAATAGAGTGTTATAAGTAATTACATCAAGCTCACAACCAATCTGAGTCATTTTGTGATAGAATTCTTTTGCCTCTGCAATCTTCCCCTCAAGAAAAAATCCCTTCAACAGTGTATTCATTGTCACAGTGTCCGGCTTATAACCAAATTTTACGAACTTTCCGAAAACAGACAAACCAAAACTCACATGGTTCAAATGACAGAAGCAATTAATCAAAATTTTAAGAGTGTAATCATCGGGAATGATTCTCAAAAGGCACATTTGTTTATACAAAGAAATGACATCCGAATAACGCTTCGTTTTGGTGATCTGACCCAACAATTGATTAAATTCCACAACACAAGGCAAAGGACGCATTCGAACCATCGTATCAAAAGAACTCAGAGCTTCTAGAAGTCTCTTAGGACCATTATTGGGAGAGGAATTATTAGAGTGATATCGAGCTCTGGCAATTAGAGTGTTATGCAATGGAGCACTGATATTGTAAGAAAGAGAAGACAAAGACATACCTCCAAAGCCATAGCGAAACCCCAAAGCAGAACTTCTCTGAATCTTCAGCATTTTCAGAGCCTTAAAGCAGAAATAAGAAATGGGTTTTGTTCTTTGGTTACTATAGTGATATGGGTATTTGTGACTTTGATCTCTCAAGTCTCAAGATGGGGAATGTGGTACTCTCTCGCCACTTTTTCTCTGCCTGATAATGGAAAAGAGTTGCTCCAGACTTCAAAACGTAGCCGTTTTGTCTTTTGAGAGAGTTTTTTTTTTTTTAGAGGAACTATTAGATTTTTTTTTTTTTTTGCTTGAAGAGGGGACTATTAGATTTAATATTTACAAAAGCATATAGAAACATTATATATTATTATAAATATTCAAACTTTTCTTATTTAGTTTGCATATATTTTTTTATTACTTATTTACCTTCTAATTTTATATATTAAAGAATGATTTTGAATTTTATTTAGCGTCTGTTAGTTACATAGTCATTTTAGACGATGTATTTTTAAAAAATAGTCACAATTTTAAAAAATTTAAAAACTAATCATAACACATATAAGAATTCTCTGACAATACTAAAATTACACATAAAAATTTATGTCAGAAAATTTCTGATACGTGCAAGATATTTCTGAAATAATTAGTTTTTAAATTTTTTAACTATTAATATATTTTTAAATTATTTTATAAAAATTGGCTATTTCGTTAAAATCCCCTTTTATTATATCAGTGTCAATATGAAAAGTTCATTCCAGCCAAATTCTAATCAAAGGTTTTTTTTTTTTTTTTTTTTTGTCTTTGGCTAATTACGATGGACACACTTAATAATTTGATCATGAAGTTCATGATCACAAAATATGTTTTCTTCATGTCCACCGAGAAACACATATTCATGTCCTTAAATATGATCTATTATAACATGTTATTACATTATTAGTGAATCAACTAGCCGACGTATCGTACAAGAACAAAAATAAATTTTAAATTTTTGTTTCTCTTAAAATCTAAATTCTAGTAGTAATATATGTATATCTTAATCTTTAGAAAGACATATTCATTAAACATGAACTGTTTCATTTCTTTTTCTTTTGTTGTAAATGATTGCTAATCCTTCGTTTGCGTCAACCATTCTACCCATTATATTCCATTCTAATTTTTTCACTTTTTTCAATCCTTTACACCATTCCATTTCATTATAATTTTTTCAACCATTTTTTTCAACTTTCCAGATCCCTATACAATATCTTTAAATCTCAACCATTTATACCACCTCGAAATTTGTAAAGTCAAACTATTTTCCAAATTATTTTTCAAACCATTTAGAATGGTCAAAAATAGTTGAAATGGTTTCCGCAAACGGGGGTTAAGAAAATTGTTATACATCTCAAAATGACTATATACCCATAGATTTTAAAATTTTGTTGTGACAATATGATATTGCTTAATCAATAAGTCAGAACTGATAATACATTACGTGTCCCTTGAACTATTCAAGAAATATAGTACTATTTCTCTATTAATCAAAAACTAAATCGTGTAAAAATTAAAAATTGAACTTGATTTTTGGTACATGTAGCAGCCTCCACATAATAATATGAGAGGCATTATTATATATTTTTGTTAATACTACGTCTTTATAACCTATTCGAAATATATTATTCACTAGGAAATATTAAATTAACTAGACAATAAAAAAATCCCCGCAAAATACTTTCATGGATATCAACTTGTCAATCGCACAACAAGACACGAGAAAATTGATAAAAATCCTTGACAAACCAAATGTATTATGCTCTAAGTTCTTTGATCTAAACCAAACAAAAATATAATATTCTCTGAGAAATATGAAATTATTAAATATTATTAAAAATCTCCAAAATACTTTCACATTAGCTATAAAATCGACTAAAAGATCATAGCAAAAAACATAGGAAATTCAGTATGTAAATCAATCCTAATTTTCTCGTCAATAATATCATCTAAAAAATATCTAAACCTCAATATCAATATGTTATTATTTGAGCAGTAATTTAACTCTTGGACATCCATGCCCATTTTAGTAACTTTCCCTATTAAAATATATTTATATAAAAATTTTAGAGTCAAAGATTTGTAAATATCTCCCAATTTGAATATAGATTTAATATTATCCCTTTCATATTTGCATTGACTTGGTTTATAAAAAGACATTATTATCATAGATTTTCAATTCATTACATAAATATGAGTAAACTTTTAAAAATTTGATTGACATTCTAATAATGCTAGACATATAAACTCTATTACCAACTTTTTAATACCAATTTATATGACAGTTGATGTGTCATGTTTTGATTGACTAAATATCAAATCATTCTATCAATGTGATAAACACTCATTAATGATAATATAACACATGAGTTAGTAGTGAAAAAGTTGTTAAAAAAAATAGTTAATTTCATCATTTCCCCCTCTACTTTAACCCTAATATCAAATTGCCCATTATACTTTAGTTTGTTACATCTGTTCCCCCTATACTCTTAAAACGTTTCAAATTTGTCATTCCGTTAACTTTTCCATCCAAAGCTGCCATGTATCACATAATTAGAGAGGTTTTTGTGTATTTCTAGGTGAAATTATATTTTTGCCCCTGTTTGATACTTTTCTTTTCTTAAGTTTTTTATTTATTTTTGGGCTAGAAACACTTGATTAAAAAAAATTAGTTTTTTTCTTCAGCTAAAAATTTGATAATTTTTAGTTTTATTTTTTGTGCTAGAAATACTTGATTGAAGAAAAAAAAAATTTCAATCAAGTGTTTTTAGCAAAAAAAAAAAAAAAAAAAAAAAAAAAAAAAAAAAAAAACTTAAGAGAAGAAACATATCAAATAAGGGTAAAAACATAATTTCACCTACAAATGCGCAAAAACCTATCTAATTTTGTGACACATGGCAACTTTGGATGGAAAATGGTAACTTTGGATGGAAAAGTTAACGGAAGGACAAATTTGAGACGTTTTAAAAGTATAAGGGGAACGGATGTAACAGATTAAAGTACAGGTGGCAATATAAGGGGGTTCGAGTTAGAGTAGAGGGGGAAATGATGAAATTAATTCTTAAAAAAATTAGTATGT
The DNA here is from genome assembly GCA_018132145.1 of Boehmeria nivea var. tenacissima. Lineage (NCBI taxonomy): Eukaryota > Viridiplantae > Streptophyta > Magnoliopsida > Rosales > Urticaceae > Boehmeria > Boehmeria nivea. The sequence goes on from CM030874.1 coordinate 11,189,069, forward strand.
GTAGCATTGCTTTTCTAATTAATGAAAGAGAAATTGGCACCAGTATCCCGATGAAATTGGTGCGCTTTGGCAAGTTGGCTCTTGAACTTCTAGGGGGAAGGAATTGAGGGTTGGTCGCGAAAGTGTACGAATCGGAGTGGGTCACGAAGATTCACGAATTAGGGATTGGGCTACGGATCCAGAATGGATTGGGCTTCAAGGGGTCTGCATTCACCTTGGTTTGGGTTTCACCGGTTTTTATTCCTTCAAATTTATTTTTCTCTCATTTTTTCTTTCTCATCTGACAATCTAATATTTTATTTTTCATTTAATAATCTACTTAATTATTTGGTCTATTTGGTATTGGCCATTTACTGATTCGTGTTTTAAAATAATTAACAACGTTTAATTGAGAATTAATCATTAATCCATATTAGGGCGGGAGAAAGTGAAAACATAGCGCCACGTAGTAAAGAAAATGAAATTTTAAGGAAATAACCATTTTTTAGAAGGCGATTTTAAAAAATAGCCAATGTTTCAAAATTTTAAAAAAATAGTCATTTATAAATTTTATTACCTTGGTAAGAAAATTATTACAGTTAATTTTTTATAACTATTCTTTAAATTTTTTTAAAACTGTGACTATTTTTTTAGAGAAAATTTTAAAATAGTCCATGTGTTATATCGAAAATTCAGTTTCATCCTTCTGTTTTTGATAGTTACAAAATGGTCCTTTAATTTATTAAATTAGTCTATAATTATCCCTGTGCGTTGACTAAATTTGAAAATTTTTTAAAATGGCGAAACTACCTTTTGTAAAATTTGTCAATTGAACCTATTTTTTTTTAAATACACTTCCACCCCATATCTCATTGTTTTTTTTTTAAATTTTATTTCATCACACAAGATATTTTATTTTATTGAATCTAACTCTCTTTTTCTTTCATTCACACGGTCTCGCCGGAGAAGAACGATTCACCGAGCGACGTGGGTCGCCGGAGGAGCGCGGTTCGCCAACGAGCATGGAGTCGGTCTCCCCTTACCCAACGACCGTGCCGCCCTCGTCCACAACCCATAAGACCTCGATCAAGCTTGATCGAAACGCAACAAATTCACCAAATCCAACAAATTTATAAACACAGCACACATAATAAACACAACCAATTCACAAACACAGCAAACCCAACAAATTCAATTTATCGTTCTCAATTTGTCATCCCCAAGCCTGCTACCACTTATGGACGCCAGACCCCTAAGCCCACTAACCCCCTACGACGTCAAAGCCCTCAACCCGGCGACTCCCGCGAAACCCCCCGACGACCCATACAAACTCCCCGCGAAACACCCTTTGCCGAACCCCGTCCTCCCCCCGCCGACGTCCAAACTCCGAACCCCTCGCCGTGAAAGCCGCCTCAACATCTGAACCCCCTCGACGTCGAAACCCTCCATTTTCAAATCCTTCGGTGATCCCCCTATCCGAACCCCCCGAGACCCCTTCCCCGACCTCGGTAACCCCTACCTCGAAACCTCGACAACCCAACCCCTTCGACCTCGGCCACCCCTACCCCCTTCCCCCCACCCCCTCCCCCCCCTACCCCATCGACCTCGGCGACCCAACCCCCCAATCCCTCCTTGAATCCCTCCCCCGCAAAAACCCGATGAGAGAGGGAGAGAGAGAGAGAGAGATGACTAAAATCTCTGCGCCGCCTCGCGCCACCGCAAACCCACCCTTGCGCGAAACCTCCGCCGATACCCCCCTAACCCACGATGGCTCAAACCCACGGCCCCACGTTGAGTTTTTTTTTTCTTTTATTAATAGTAAAGTAAAAATAAAAGGGAAAAAATTCTCCCTTAAAAATAAAAGGAAAACATAATTTTGTTAGATGAAAAAAAAAATGATATAGGGTATAAGTGAATTTTTAAAAGTTTTGAAGGTTAAATTAATAATTTTTATAAAGGGTAGTTTCGCCATTTTAAAAAACTTTTAAATTTAGTCAACGCAAAAGGATATTTTGAGACCGATTTAACAAATTGAAGGACCATTTCGTAATTATTAAAAACAGAAGGATAAAACTGAATTTTCGGTATAACACATGGACTATTTTAAAATTTTCTCTTTTTTTTAAAACACACCCTATAAAATGATTATTTGTCTAATTGACTCTTTAAGAATTGATGATTTCATTAATTAATAAAAATATTTACTATTTTCTCATAACACCATTAAAAAAGTGGCTATTTACTTAATAATTTCTAAATTATTTTCTTCTTTCTTATTCTTCACTCAAACAAACTAAATTCTTATTAACTTGGCTTTGTCTCAAATTTCTAGAAACTTTATATTACACCCTCGTAAATATATAGACATGATTAATATCACCATAAATTTATATGGAGAAGTTTTTGGGCCAATTAAAAAATTAGTCATTTCAAAGGTAAAGTTTGAAAGATTTAGTCTAGAATATCAAAATTAAGGAAATAGCCATTAAATACCTTAATGGACATAAGTATCAATGACAATCACTTAAAAAAACTACCCAAATCAAATTAAAAAAACTTCAAAAATTCGACTAATTCAACTTAAAAAATCAAACCAAACCTACCATTACCAAAATTTTCATCAACTGTGATAAAATAAAAATAAAAATAGCTAATTTCTTAAATTTCTAAAACTATGGCTAATTCATAAAAAATTAATCTAAAATTTGATTAAATCCTTAAAAATCTCGAAGTATTTTTTAAATGAAAAAAAGCGCATTATTATTATTATTATTTTTTAAAAAGGTATGTTACGTACTCGCTAACTTTTCAAAATATATCAACAATTATCGGAATAACTTATAGTTTATAGAAAAAAACAAACAAGCGCCTTATTTTTCTTAAAAAAAAAAAAAAAAAAAAGCTATGTTACGCACACCCTAACTTGCCCTAAAAATATATCAACAATTCTCGGAATAACTCATAGTTTATAGCAAGTTTCTAGTTTGTTAAAAAGCTTCAAAGATACAAATGCTAAAATACCGATTAACGTAGAATTATTAGGACACAAATATTTCGATCTAGTCATTTTGAATCATATATTTTTTAAAAATAGTCACAATTTTAAAAAATTTAAAAATTAGTCATTACACATGTCAGAAATTTCTAATAATAACAAAATTACACATAAAAATTATTGTCAGAAAATTTCTGATACTTGTCAAAATTTTTTGAAATGATTACTTTTTAAATTTTTTAAAACTGTAGCTATTTCTTAAAATTATTTTTTAAAAAGTGACTATTTTCTTAAAATTCTCGAAGAAGGAATTGTAATGCACCATTTGAATAATTGTTTTTGATGATCAATTTCACCCAAAAATCTCCAAGCGGTCCAACCGTTATGTCTAAATCCGTTTTATCATATGAGCGCATGTGGAGTCCATATGATTTTCTATACTTTTATAAATTCATGTTCAACCAAAGTGGTCCAAATAATTTTCCATCTTTATGATGCAAATAAGCTCATGCCGAGTAAATTTTGGTATTCAATAAGGATAAATTTTATAGTTGCAGGAAAAGGAAGTGCGTCCACCACTCTTCCAAAGTTGCAAGATTTAATGTTTTAATTTTTTATTTTAATATTTATTATTATTTTTTCAATTCAAATTTCCAAAATCATTATCACTTTTACCCTTTTTGAAGGGCTATCTTACCATGTTGAAGGAAATGCAAATTTGCAAGTTGTTGTCTCTCGCCAATATGTTGTACAGCTAGCACAATTACACCTCAGCGTTTAGTGTTAAAAAAAAGAAAAAAGAAAAAAAAGAACATTGCTTATTTGACAGAATTTTAGATGATAAAAATATAATATATAAACCTTGCTAATAAATATTTAGCATTACATTTCAACAAGAGTTTAATAGTCCTAAAATAATACAGATTTTTAAAGATTTAACCAAACTTTTGACTAATATTTTAGGATTTAGCTACTGTTTTGTGAAATTAAAGATTTAGTCATAACATACGTGTAACATAATATGTTACATATAACATTTTATGTTACATGTGTGTTACGGCTAAATCCTTAATTTCATGAAACTATGGCTAAATTCTTCAAACTTTATCTTTAAAATGACTAATTTCTTAACTAGTTCTAAAATAATAACAATGTTTTAAATAAAGTAAAAAAAAAATAGTATATCATGTTTAGAATATATATAAAAACTTAATGACTTAGCAAAACTATTGATATTATTTGGTATTATGTCATTTAAAAATATATTAATAATTTTATAATAAATTATATTTTTATTTAATATAATGGTATTATTTTTATAAGTTAATGATTTACTAAAATTATGTATCTTTTTTAAGGGGAGTAAGATTATGTGTTAAAAATAAACTCTGTTATTACATATTAGATTATTTAATGATTTTCAGTAAAATATTTTTTTATAGCTTACCTAAGAATTTGTATATTATTTCTCAGCAGCACTAAATTGCTTGCTGTTTCTCAATAAATGCCATCTGTGCCTTTCAAGGCATAACTTCCAACTCCCAAGAAGAAAGAAAAGAACAATACCCCCACTTACCCACCGCAAGTCCGCAATGGCACTAGGAAATATCGTGTGGACTTTTTTTTTTTTTTTTTTTTTTTCGGTTTATCAATTGGACTTTAAAAAAATATAAAAATAAAAACTAGGGTGAAGTAGGCAAATACCCAGAATTTAGATAACAATAAAAATAAATACCCAAACTTTTGAAGTAATTGAGTTTTTAGTCAATTTGTGAATTACTTGCACATGCTTTTGGTAACAAAGTGAATTACCACCACTTACCACAGTGTAATTAATTCCATCTTTTGGGTAGTTGATTACATTTTTTAAAAGATTGAGTAATAACTTACATTAAGTTTTAAAAATTGGGTATTCACTATAATTTCTCTAAAAACTATTGTATGACCTCTTTGGCTCTTCCAATATATTTTATATGACGGTACTATGCTCAACTAAAAAGACAACACGGATATTATGACTAATAAGCACTAGCTTTAAAGTGCTACATATATATGCTAGTAAATTTGATTCCATTTCGTCAAATTTGTCCTACTAATACATACGTGAACAAAATGAATCACTTTTGAATTGCCAAAAACGATTTCCAACTAATTAGGAAAAGGAATTCAATTTTACAGTTTTAGACGATCCTTCTCTTTTAAAGTCTTTTATTGTGACATAAAATTCATTTGTTGATCATAAAAGTTGACAGGAGAGAAAAAAAAATTAAATACCAATATCAGTGATATGTATCATTGATCCTCTGATTAGATAGTCTTTAATAAGATATTCAAGTTTTTCAGATGCTGCATATTCAAGTTGTTTTAACCCTTCAACTCCATTTTTAATTGTTCGTTAATTAAAAAATGGTGAGTTAGTTAAATAGTCATTTATAGGGAGTAGTTTTAAAAATAGTCAGAATTTTAAAAAATTAAAAAAATAGTTACAAATAATTTAGTGCCAAGGTAAAATTTTTACCATAATAAAATTACACATAAAATTTCTCGTAATAAATTTCTTACAAAGGTAATAAATTTTATGAATAGCTATATTTTTAAAATTTTAAAACATTGGCTTTTTCAAAAATTACCCTCTAAAAAAAGACTATTTCCTTAAAATTTCAATTAAAAAATTGATACATACCCCCTATTGCGTCTCTCCTTTCTCTCACCAACATTAGTGTTTTTTTTTTTTTTTGTGCCATCATGCTATATTTACTTGTGTAGCTAGAATCTCCTGCCGATTTAGGCTACCGGACACCAAACTCCCGGCCAAATAAAATATTCTTTGGTGACTCAATCATTGTTTTGAAGGCAAATGCTCAATCGTTAGTTTAATCACTTCAAGTTTATGATATACATAAGTCGTCTGTAACGGAATTATAGTAAAATGTAATCATTACTTTCTCATGTTATTGTTTTGGTAGTACTGATGTATTATATTTACTAATTAATAATAGCATTAATGCATGTTTATGGTTTTAATTTTTTTTTAAATGCTGAAAAAAAATGAAGACGACAATATTTTTCGTAAATGACAATAAAATATGAAAACGACGCTAAATGAAAAAACGATATTGATACTGGAAACAACATTGTTCTGCGAAAAAGAACACAATTTTCACAAAAATAACATATTTAAAAAAACACATTAACAAGATATCAACTAATGGATACTAAAATTATGACCATTTAAATATAATTTCATTAATAATAAAAAAAAGTAAAGTTGACAATCTAATATTAAAATAAAAATTAATATTTTAATTATAAATAAATATAATTAAATAAAATTAAATAGTATTATCAGTAACACAAGTTCAAAATTTGTGGTTGCTGATAATCAGGGACGGATTTATTTAGGGGCCAGGGGAGCACGTGCCCCCCCTGAAAATTGAGAAAAAAAAATATTTTTGGTATTATGGGTTTAATAATATATAGGAAAAATTTTAAAATAAGTCAATTTTTATGTCATTTAATAATTTATACCCTAAGTGGTGTGCTTTCTTTATTTATACACTATGTTTGTAGGGTAAATTTTGTAGTATAAATTAAAAGTGCAAAACATATGAGGCATAGATTATCATTGTGTCAAAAATGGAGCATTCCTCAAAATCCCCTTTTATATATCTCATGGGTGATTAGTGAAGAACTCAAATTTATTGTCTACACTGTGTTATTCTCTCTACTGTGCCTCCAATTATAAATTGTCATGTCAATAAATATTTACAACTCTCATGTTAAAAGTCAAAAAGTTAACATCTGTTACTAGTTCTTTATGATATCTGAATCCGTTATCTAGTTTAAAGATGAACTCCAATACTCAAATAATTAGCCCTTGAAAATCTCGGTTACCAATAACCGCTTTCTTTCTTTTTTCTTTTTGTTTTTTTTACTAAAATTTAACTTATTTACTTGTTAGTACTCTTTTTTTTTTTTTTTGATTCTTTGCTACAAAATCTCAATAATATAGAGCTTATAAGTATATACATATATATATATATATATATATATCTTAAAATTCACAACCAATAAGTAAAATAAATAAAAAGAACTAATGACCAGTATGAGTTTGTAAATCTGTAAAATATGCCGACAAGCGGTAATTTGGTTTTCCTTTCTTTTTTTTTTTTTTTGAGAGTTTAAAAATTGACCAAGCTTCTTTTTCTCTTGAAAATATTGAGTCTTTAATTCGTGTCCCCCTGAATTTAATTCCTAAACCCGTCACTGCTGATAATAAGCAACCAACCAAATGTTGGTCTTTCGCGACCAAATATCTGCGATGGTAATGAAACATTGTGGCCACATGTGCGGTTGCTAGTACCGACAACCACTATCGTCGACCACTTGATAACAATTAAAAAAAAGTGGTCGACGATAGTTTTTTTCCCTATAGCGGATACGAAGGGCGTATCTCACAAATGGTTTTTATGGTGTTGGTTGGGAAGACTGTTCTTATTTTATTTTGTTTTACAAATATAGCCGCTTGATTTTTCCTGGTAGAGTTAGGATTTCTATATGGTGTGTTGTATAATCCTTATATTGTAGGTCTTTTTGGTCGTGATAAATCAAAAATTCCCATGGAGTACAGATATATTGCAGAGATTTTATTAGAAAAGAAATATGTGTGTTCGAATATCATTGCACGTTGTTGTCTTCTTGTTCTAAAGATATCCATTTTTAGTGCTTGATACATGTTTCAACCCTAGGCCTTTCATCAGAATTTATCGATCGAACTGTTGGAATTGACATATGATTGAAGAAGTTAATCATCCTTATATATTTATTAGGGTGTATCAAATTTAAATTGTATATATTCTTAATTTGGAATTAATACAATTGTTTCCATTTAAACATTTAAGAAATGATATAGTAACAAAATTTAATCTCACTTTATTTACTTTAATAGGCGAGATAGTTTTGGACAACAAATCTCGATATAACAATATACAGTTTCGCTTTGAACAACGACTAATATTTTGTGAAACGAAATTATCTATCTTTTTTCTTGCCCATCCCAATATGGCGACTTTAAGATCACATCAATTTTGAGCCACAAAATAAAATAACGGTGTATGGTTTAGAGATTTAAACTTACTAACAGAAATAGACTTTATCTTAAGAATAAAATAGTAAAAAAAAAATAGTCTCTGGAATTCATGTGTTAAAATATAAGTGCACGTAATTCGTAAAGACCAAGTTGCCTAAACATAACTAATTAACGTTACGTGATTAATATCCCCAATCAAATTACAAACTCGTAATCTAGACTTTAGGGATATCATAATCATACCATAAATTCATTATAATCTCTTTTTGATTTTTCCAATGAACGCCATAAATGATCATACACATTTTCGGTGGTCCCAAAGAAATTTGAATAAGCTAAAAATAGAACGCAAAAATACAAAAAGGAAAAAAAAAACAAAAAAGAAAAATAAAACAGAGAACATGTGAAAGTGTGACCAAACAGAGAACATGGGTGTTGTGTAAAAATAAAATCCTCACGTATCTAAAACCTAATATATATTATCACCAATACACATAAATATTCAACAAAAAAACAAAAATAAATAAATAAATAAACAGTTCGGTGGTAGTTACGTTCATTAAATCCTCACCAAAAGTTAGGAAAAACCCTTTCCTTGTTTTCCGACTATATCGTCCCCAATTTCGTTTATATCATTCCTTACATGTAACAAAGCCTTTCTCAAACTCTCATCAAAACTAGTAACCAAAAACTCCAAAAGAGAGAGAAAAAAAAAAATGGCCACTATTGCTACAACAAGAGCAATGTCGTTTGCGCTATTCCTAAGTCTCATACTAATAATATTTGAGGGCGGGCAGTCCGTCCAGGCCCAGGGCCCGGGCCCCAGCACCAGCGACTTCAGCTGCCTCGGGTCCCGCGGCATCGGGCCCCGCGGCAGCGGCACCAGACTGCTTTACGCTGGTGCTGGGGATGGCGGACTGCCTGACGTACGTGGAGACGGGGAGCAACCTGACGAAGCCCGAGAAGCCGTGCTGCGGGGAGCTGAAGACGCTGGTGGACACCAACCCTGTGTGCCTCTGCGAGCTGCTGGCCAACAGCTCGTCCAGCGGCTTCGACATCGACATCCACCGCGCCACGCAGCTGCCCTCCGTCTGCAAGGTCGACACCCCGCCGGTCAACACTTGTGCCCGTACGTATATATATATATATATATATATATATATATCCATTTCAATTTTAGTACTTCTTTTGTTGATATGATCTCACTTCTTCACTGATTAATTTACTATGAATATTGGTATATATATAAATGAAAAGTGTGACACTAAAATGTTTTAATGATTTTTTTTAAATAAATATTTCTATCAACGAAAAGTCATAAAAAAAAAAAGAGAATTAATCAGTGAGTCTGATTTTTTTTTTTTTAGAAATTGTTTTGGATCGTCGGACATATATTTTCAGTGAGTCTTACATTAAAATATATATATATAAATCTAATTATCTAGGTTGTTTTAGAAAAAAAAAAAAAAAAAAAACCCCTCACTAAAGAAGTTATCTAAATAAAGTATCTTTTGGTCAATTAAAATATGGATGAATTTTGTATTATTAAAATTGATTGTAATATTTATGGTATTTTACATTAAAATAATTGCACAAACATGATTTTTTTTTCCCTCGTTTTTAGCTGAGGTAATATGTGCTAGCTTGTTAGGAGTTGTGGGGGTGTTTTCTCCATATTTTGTCGGTCACTTTTTTTTTTCTCTCTTAATTAATAGAAAATTACTAGACAGTTTTATTATGGGTTTAGTTGATGCATGAGTTTTGTTTTCCTTGTATTGAATATTGTTTTAGTTTGAAATGTCTTGTTGTGCAGTTGGAATAATTATAGTAATGCTACTGCTATAAACCAAGATTGTAGTTGATTATATTTCATGGTTTAAATGTCTTTAAACTAGTTATTTCTTGAGTTAGAGTTTGATTTATTGTGGGCTTGTATGATAGAATAGCTATCCATCCTAGGTCGGTGCATTGTGTTTCCCAATTAATTTAGGAGACAAATACTGATAATGATATCTAATAACTGTTTAAAAGCTAATTAATTGATAAGCAGAGAGAGAGGGGCATATATATTATTGATTCTTCCATCTTTAACCTCCAAATATTGTTGTCCCTATCCATCCAAGAAAAAAAAATATATATATATATATTTGCTAAATTTAGATATAATAAATTTGATGTCCTATATCAGCTTCTGATACGGATTGTAATTTATAGTCTCAAGACGTTATGACTATTGTTTTTTTTTTTTTTTTTGGCATTTATCTTTCACTGATTTTAACTTACCAAATTATCTGCAGGACAAAAAAATATCAAAATTATTCGTATGTATGTCTAAAAAAATACAATACAATAAAATAAAAATACATTGAGGTAGAAATTTTTTACTGGTGTGTATTGTGAAAAAAAAAAATCATACACTGAATTATTTTATAAATTAAAAAAATATATGATAACTTTAACTAAATACAAAAAATAGTTATTATTTATAGATTTAAATAAGCTATCAATTATCATAAAATATAGTTTTTAAAGGATATAAATAAAAATATTTCTAAAATCTGGTAAAATTTTAAATTAAAAAAAAAATCAAACGGGCATAAAAAGGACATAAATTAAAACTTTTATAAAATCTAAAGTAAAAATTTTAGAAAAAAAAAATTATGATAGTGTATACACTATCTTAATATACAGCTTTAAATTGTTAAACTTATTTTTTCCTCCTAAATTAAAACAATAATAATAATCTGAACATACGGTGTCTCTGCGCTGTATATATTTGTCTTTTAGTATATATACGTACACAAGAAAGATCTCATGATACATACGGCAGTACCCACATGGATGGTGGGTGGCAGATTGAGTATGGGAACGGCGGTGCCCATATCTCAATGTGGAAATTTGAATTTATATTTATAAACGCAGTTATTGTGGAAAGAGAAGAGAGATATATATATATATATATATACATATGTATATATATATATATATATATATGATATTATTTATATCTATAGCCACTATTCTTAACATGGCATGTGAAAAGCAACTCTCCCACCAAACTTGCCATAAATAGTTTCTCTCATTTAAAGCTAGTTAAGACCATTTTCACCTAATCATTAACTAGTAAAAACCTTCCCCACCAAATTCACCTCTCCCATTTAATTCATTTAAGCTTCATGATTTGGTTGTCTCACATTTATGTGCATACCAATGGCATTGATTTATTACATACTGTTCTAATAAATAATGTTAAAAGTATTTAGCTTGCTTGATGTGGTTTTTAACTGCCATTGTTTCAAACAAGTACATTGGAGTCATCTAGAATTATTAAATTGTCTTTAGGACCACAAATTTATTTATTTTGTACATCTAGAATTCTGTCAAAAACAAAAATTTTGCAACTGAGCCACTAAGTTTTCATGAACAATAATTAAAAGCTTTTTCCAAAAATATCTAGCAGCTTGTCAAGGACCTTTCACTGTTAATTCGTTAATTAATAGGTTTTTTTTTTGGGTTTTTTTTTGGGGGATTTTGAGGAATACCCCATTCTTGACACAATGATAATCTATACCCCATGTGTGTTGTACTTTTAATTTATACCCCAAAATTTACACTACAAACATAAAGTGTAAATGAAGGGAGCACACCACATGGGGTATAGATTATTAAGTGGCATTAAGAATGGCTTTATTTTGAAATTCTCCCTTTTTTTTTTTTTAAGTTTTGGGATATCCAGTTGGAGGCCCAACAGAAGGTCCAACATCGGCTGACGGTCCATCAGGAGGTAACTCTATCTTTAAACTTTTTGCTGGCCTAAAAGCATTTTTGCTAGCCAATTTTTTATTTTTCAGAAAAGAAAAATTATCTGGCTAATTACTTGGATATCTCCTATTTCACAAAATATTATTGTTGTGTGAGCTTTTGTAGTTTCAATTGATATTTTAGCATTAACTCGACTAAGGACCAAAGTACTGTACATATATTCAATTGCGACTTAAATTGCCACTGAAAGTGACTTTTGGACAATTTTTATTTTTTTTTTAAATTTTGTGTCTTGTTTCTAATTAATTAAAATGTCTTACGTCCCTTTCCAAAAGAAAATAGGAAAAAAAGGAAAAGAACAAATAAAAAGGAACATACTTCAATATAGGACTCTAGTATCGATAAATACATATACTGTAACCTTAAGAAAATAATTTCAACGAAAAGAGGGGGGAAAAAAAAAAAGACCTTGTTTATTAACCACAAGTTAACTATACCTACATTTATATATACATGAAATATTCTCTTGCAAATAAAAGCAAAAAAAAAAAAAACGTAAATCGAAATTGGTCTAATTTTTGCAGGTGCTTTGCCCTCAGCTGGATCTTCTACGCCCCCATCGCCCTCGACGAACAATGGTGTTAGAGTTTCGGGTATTTCAGTGACCTATTTCGGGGTTCTTATTGTCGGATTTGCAACCGTAATCTTCTGATCCATCGATGTTTTATACCATTTCTTTCAAAATTTTCAATTTGATCGATTGTTGGGATGGGATAGATGATTACATCCCTAGTGAGAATAATTCATATGTTTGTGTGTAGCAGGTTTATTTAATTTATTTTCCTTTCTATGAGATGTAACTTTTCCCCTATAAATTATGCTTCTCATTGTATTACAAGTTGTGTCACAACTCACACCCTTAATTTAGAAAGTTTTATTTCTATATGGTTTTTTTTTTTTTTACCAAGGGCTAGGTATGATGAATATATATATATATATATATATATATACGTGTGTGTGTTTTTTTTAAAACTATAATCCATTAATAACGTACTAGGCGACTAGTAGACCTAATGCTAATACATTTAATGCCTACTTACAAATTGTACTAAAAACAAATTTTGACACCGACAAAAACAAAAAACGCAAGCATCTAATTAGCCAAAAAAACAATACAAAAATATCCGAAAATAATTCATTAACTTACCCAAATTCTCAATAAATTGCCATCTAATATTACGTAAAAGTAATTCAGTAAGTTCGTGGGGTAATTTCAATTGCTTGTGTACTAAAAGACATTTTGGAATCTTTACAATCATAACTAGTAACTTAATGCATTACTGAACAGTAACTCTATTGTTAACTTAGAAGGTAACCAGATACATAATAACTTTGTAAACTATCAAAAGTCCATTAAAGTATTATTAACTTGTGTGTATAAGAGAGGATTTTACTATTACACAGTGTACATCAGCCAAATCCCCACCATTTTTTTTTTCCTATCGGGGGGGAACGATCTTAAACTTATTATGAGTGATAAAGATTTTAAATTTCAATTTGTCAATTTTTTCAAAGCAGTTTCTTGGATTTATTTTAGTGTTTTGGTGGAAAAAATGCATTTATTTTAGGGACAAAAGTGCAATTTAAAAAAAAAAACTGGGCCTAAATTAGTAATACAATAAAAATAAGGGTTAAAAAATAAATAAATAAAATTCTTTGAACAATTTTCAGCCACATATTTGTTCCTTATCGTGGGAAAAAATAACCCGTTCCCCACCACAACCACATCCAACTAATTCTAGGAAGCGAGTGCAAGGGTAAATTGCAGTTCAACTAAAATAAAAGGCAATAAATTATCAATTCCATAAACCAAAATACATCAAAACAACCGGCTAAAAATACCCATGATTCTGAGACTGTGCAGGTATGAGATTTACAGTTAAGGTACTCTAAGCATGTGCATGTATGATATTATAAGGTTAAAGAGCGTTTAAAAGATTTGATGATACTACCTATACTAACAAGATGCGTCTTATTTTAGGGAGCCCATCGATTAAGAACTCCATAGTCTGAGAAGCGTGCGAGGAAGGACAAAGTACGCTGAAAACACTCATGTTAGTTTGTGGAGCTAATCGTCAATCTGGAAAACAGCCCTTATAATTACAAATTGGTGCCTCATAAAAATCATTATCCAAAGGAAAAATATATAAAAAGATGAGAAAAGAGTAAATGATTGAGATTCTCGAGTATCTTAAGAAGGTGTTTGGTTCGCGGGTATCTTAAGAATATATATAAGAAGGTGTTTGGTTCGCGGGTATCTTAAACAAAGAAATGGTAATATTTAAGATTACCGTATTTGGTAAGTGGTAATCTAAAATTTGGATTCCGGATATTTTATTCGTGGGAATTAGATTCCTTTAAACATAATAATCTAAAACTTATAATATCTAGTTTTTCATATTATCGTGATATGTTAAACACGATAATCCTATAAAATTTACTCTACCTATCTTTTACAAAAACATACAAATTAAGAAGATAATAATAATTGAATAGTTCTCCCACCATTCTCTCACGCATCTACTTTCTCCTCATTTCACATATTGATGCAAAATTTCGCACCAACTAACACGTGTAAAATAACGTGAAAAATGTGAAGGCAAAGAATGATGAAAGAATAAAAAGAATAAAAGAACAATCGACAGAGATTTGAGAGTAATTGAAATGTTTTCTCATAGTATTATTGAACGTGCCTTTCTTTTGTAATCGTCGGCTATTTAAAGCCTTACATTGTTTGTACCAAAAAAGGAAATACTTAATAAAGCATTTTGAATTTATTTGTAGCAATTTAGCAAGGCATGAGTGACGTGTGCATATGAGGGGCGAGCGGTAGCATGGGTGGCTGGCTGCCACCCACACGGCGCCGGGCAGCATACTGGGCGCGCATGGGCGGCAGGCTGGGCGCTGGGTACTGGGTAGCCGCCTGCATGGTCGCCAGGCGGCAGGCTGCCGCCCACTTGGGCGCCGGGCAGCCGCCCACGGCGGCACCGGATGGTTATTGGGTGCTCGGGATGGTGTTGCCTGCTGCTCGCGTCATGAGCCGTCTTCTCGATCCTCCACTGTCACTCTTCTTACTTGGGCTTTCCAGCAAGCCGGTCCATCGTCAATTCATAACCTCAAAGACGTTTGCGCCTTGAGCCTAGGGTTGAATTATGGCCCAACACCACACATTATTATTGTCTTTGTGTGTTAAATGACATTCCATTACCGTATTCAACTAAACACATAACTTTAAGATTCCTATGAATATTGTTAAATATTACCATTAATAATCAAACACTGTAATTTAAGATTCTCAGAATTAGATTACTATAATCAAATTCCCCGACATCTGATACACTTATATTACCACGTACCAAACGCCCTCAAAAAGTAATAAAAAGGAAGGGGAACTAAATCCCTCTAAATCAAAGTACGTAGGCAAGGTCAACATGAGTATTAGTCCACTAATGACTCTCTGGTTATTACCCCTTGAAAAATATGAATAACTCCCGCATGAAGATCCTCTTGTCAAGATGAATAGCATAGAATCATACATTCCCCAAGCACCAAGGATTTTCTAGTTCGATATTTGGATTGACCTAACCGTGCATAGGGAATCAGTTTCAATCCGAAGTTATTGAGAAAAGAGAAAAAGGGAACCATAAAAATGTCATTTTATTCTAGAATTAATATTTTTAATTAGTATTTTTAATTAATATTTTTTTTATTTGCACGATACACACTTTTTTAAGTTTCTACTTTTTTTTGTCTTACTTTTTATTTTCTACTCCAATTATTACATTAAAAAAAGACATCATTTAAAATTAAAATTATTAATTGTACACTGATTCGATTTAAAAGCATTTGTCCAAATTGTTTTTAATCAAGCTAAAATGAAAAACAATGTACACGGTTAACGTTAACCGGATGTACCGGTTACCCAACAAGAGCCATTAGCACTCTAATGAACCGTGCGACAATTTTTTTTTTTTTTTTGTTAAGAAACCCCAAAAAAAAAAAAAAATCCGTGTTAGCAATTTTCGTTGTTGTTCGTGATCTTTCTTCTTAGGATTTTGTCTTCTATTCTCTTACCGTAACACTTTCAGCTTCTGATCTTTTAAGGTACATTCGGAACTCAACCCCCTTTCACCGCAATCTCTATTTTCGAGGGTTTTTTTTTTCTTTTTTTTTTTTTGTGATTTTCTCTTTCCGACGAAAAAAAAAAAGAGCAATTTTTCGAGCTTCATATTGTCGTATTACCAATCTAAACTTCTCTTAATTCGTTCAGCTATTTTATTTTTTCTTCTCTATGACTCTCGATTGCTCTTGATTTCGCTTCCAATTTCTGATTTTCACCGACCCAATTGTGATTTGGCATCTAGGGTTTCGACCATTTTTTAGGATTTTTTTCTTGGGTAAAAATTAATTTCTGATTTTGGGTCTTTTGCAAGTTTTGGTGTCAGGGGTTTGAGTTTCCAGGCTTTTAATCCGAGTTTAGGTTCAGTTAATTTTTATGGCATTTGAATGCCAAAAGGGTAGTCAGGTTTCTGAGAATTTTGAATTAGGTTTAGAAAATTCTTGCGGAGACAGTAATACTGAGCCAATTCTGGTTAGTTCCGAATCCGAAATCGAAAGTTTTCGAGCTTCGGAACCGGCCCGGGATGCTCAAACCATAAGTGGGAATGCTGTGATTTCTAACCTTAAGGGAATTCCTAAGAACTCTGGTTTGGAAAGTTGTAACAATGGCGTGCTTGCGAATTTCCGTCGGTCCATTACGGACCTTCCTACAACCATGATATGTGAAATTTTGGATTGCCTTGGTCCGAAAGAGCTTGGTATAGTCTCTTGCGTTTCGACAAATTTCCATAGGCTTGCGTCGGAACACCATGTTTGGAAGGAGTTTTACTGCGAGAGGTGGGGTCTCCCATTGGTTCCGGGACCTATTGATCCCGGGCTTTCTGATGAGAAGTCGTGGAAGGAGATGTTTGTCGAAAGAGAGTTTAGGAGTAGGACTTTCATGGGACGTTATAGCATTGACGTTTTGTATGGTCACACTGAAGCTGTACGTACGGTTTCTATTTTGGCTTCTGCTAAGCTTGTTTTTACTTCTGGCTATGATGCGATTGTTCGAATGTGGGACATGGAAGACGGATTGGCAATTGCATCGTCTCGACCACTTGGTTGTACTATCCGAGCTGTTGCTGCAGATACAAAGCTATTGGTGGTCGGTGGTACTGATGGGTTTATCCACGGTTGGAAGGCGGTGGATGGGCTTCCGCATTTGTTTGACATAAGGACTCCTCAAAGTGGTGGTAGCCAGTTCCGTCTTTGGGAACACAAGGGACCGATAACTTCTCTTGCTTTGGATCTAACCAGGATTTATAGTGGATCATGGGACATGACTGTTCGCATATGGGATCGTGTTTCACTCAAGGTCACGAAGGTCTTGAGGCATAGTGACTGGGTTTGGGGACTTGTTCCTCGTGATACGACTGTGGCTAGCTCGTCAGGCTCGGATGTATATGTATGGGATACAAGTAGCGGTGATTTGAAGACAGTTGTTCGGAACGCTCACTGTGGGTAACACTTACTCTATTGCCCGGAGCCACACGGGCGATTTCCTCTTTACCGGAGGGGAAGATGGTGCGATCCACATGTTTGAGATTGTAAGTAACTGCGTTCAGACTAATGCTCTGAAGGTAGCATCATGGATTCCTCACACTGGTTCCGTGTATTCCCTGGCATTTGAGTTCCCATGGCTTGTCTCGGCTTCCAGCGATGGAAAGATGTCTCTAATTGATGTGCGAAAGCTGCTCAAGTCTCGCAAACATGCTTCGAGGAGGACGACTGCAAAGGCCAAGCAAACCGACAAGTGCAGCATAGAGCCTCCACAGAGGATGCTACACGGGTTTGGGAGCAATTTGTTCTCGGTGGTCATCGGTGCAGATCGCATCGTATGCGGAGGTGAGGAAGGCGTGGTTAGGATATGGAACTTCACACAGGCTTTGGAGATTGAGCGGCGTGTCCGGGCTCTGAGAGGAATACGGTTAGAGAACAGGATGAGGCGACGCAAACTTCAATTGGAGATTAACGATAAAGGCGGACGCAACGACCCATGTGCTGTCGCAGCTAAGAAGAATTCCGTAAACGGCGAGAGAAGCCGTGTTTGGTACGACAAAAAGGGAATGAGCAGCAAGCTAAAGGCGTAGGCTTTAAGTAATTCATTCATGCTTTACAAAACGTCATATAACTACTCTTTAAAGTACTTAGTGTTACCAGGTTACACCTTTTTTTTTAACTACATTCTCATGTTTTCTGATTCTGTTATAAGCTTGTCAGTATATTTATGGCTCTAATAAAAGTTATTTTTGGTTGCTCTCCAATGAGCCTCGCAAGTCTCATCTTTCTGCTCTCTTTGTTCTTTCTTCTTGAAATAAACTTGGGCTTTTAATGCTTCTTTATATACATATTGCATAGTATACACATATTTGTTTCTGTATTTCCTGTATAGGACTGTCTAAAATGTTTGTCAAATCATGCATTTGCATTGATGATTTGTAACATGTGTTTTTGCATTATTTATGGTTATCTATTATTTGGTTGAGAGTCAGAGAATGTTGCTCTGTTTTCGGGCCTGTGACTGATGAGCTGAGTGCTCAATTCTTGACTCGGTTTGTATTTGATTTTCCGGATAGTTTATTCTGGTGCCAAGCGAATGCATGAAAACAAATGTTAGCGAGTTGTTGGTTGATAACATTAAAATGTTGAAAATATGGTAACTCGTTTACGTTGATTCTTTATGTTCACCGAAAACTGTAACATTTGAGTATTGTTTTGAGTCTTGACAAATCAACCATGTATTTCTATCATTTATGAAAAAAGAGAGTTACACTTTTTTTTTACTAAAAGGAGTAACATACATTTGTTAAAATTATCATTTTCATTTACAATTTAACGTGCAATACATGAGGGGTAATCATAAAGTCAACGAGTACTGGTTTGAAATGTAATGTAGTAGACTCAGGACCGAGTGTATACGTTATCATTTTTTTTTTTTCACGAAAAATATAACACGTGCCGTCACTTAAATTTGACAACATCTTGAAGTCTAAAATATAACTGAATATATCATGAGTGGATGTGAAAAAATTGAAAGATCACTCTGTCTTTTTTATATAAGATATATTTGAGATATGAATAGATTTGGTTTTCTCATTTTTTCCTCCTATAGATGTTAAAAGGAAACAACTTAACAATCAAAACATCAACTAGACTGCAGTGGTCCTAATTAATATTATTGGTCTCTAAACCTGTTGTGTACTTGTTTTAAGGAAATTTAATCTTAATTTTTTCTAAAAAAAAATTTCTAATTGTTACTACTACTTTGTATATTCTAGCAAATTTCTCCAATTTTATAATAAATATCCAAAGTTAGATAAAAATTTTTTTTTTCTATACTTATGCCCCTTTTAACTTCTCGTATATTAGTATTTTGGGACGGAAAATTTATTATTGATAGTTTAACTCCTGAACTAGTTCTGAGAATTAATTAATTTTAATTCAAATTATTAAAAATAAAAACTTACGGAATAAATTGTCCAAATTTTCTTTAAAAAAAAAGTATTTTGCATGGAGAGAGAGAGAGAGAGAGAGAGAGAGAGAGAGAGAGACAGAGTTTGTTATCTTATACGTACTAAGCCTTGGCTTCAAATGAGCTTCTTGTTTTAGCGGGCAATAGAAGAAACTAAAGTCCCACAAAGAAAGAAAGAAAGAAAGAAGAAAAAATCAACACACAGAGAGAGAAATCTGAAAGACGAAAGAGAAAAGAGCTAAGAAAGACGACGACGATGATCAGTTGGCAAGCGAATGATCACGTTCGCGTCCTTGTTCTTCTGGGAGGCTTGGTGCTTTTGATGGGGTTTCTCTGCCAGTCTTGTCGCGGCCAAATAACGCCGACCGATCGAAGCGTCTCGGCGATGTTCGTGCTGGGCGATTCCTCGGTGGACTGCGGTGACAACACTCTCTTTTACTCTCAACTTCATCGCAATCTCTCTCTCCTTCCCTGCAACGCCTCTCACCACACTCTTCTTCCCTATCTTCTCGGTACTCTCTCTCTCTCTCTCTGTTCTTTTTTATTTTTATTTTTATTTTTGGGTTTGTGTGATTATGGTTTGTTGTTCTTTTCTTGTGGGAATTTTACGCTCAGAATGAACTTTCTTTGTTCTTTAATCGGTTAATGTCTTGTTCTCTTGACATTTTCTTGTGGAAGCTCTTGATTACGGAAAATGAGTAGAGAAGTTTGTTTTGATTAGCAAAACCCCATTAATGGTTGTGATTAATCTTGTTGCCGATAGAGCATAAAAGAAGTTCTGTGCTATTGTAATTTGAGCTTGCCAAAATCAGTCAAAATTTGTAAAGAAATGCGATAGGATTATGATTTTCCTATTTATGTAACTCCTGACAAATGTGGATTTTAGATTATCAAATATATTAATGCCAGATATCCATATATCCTTAATTTATTTGATTTGCCTAGCATTATGAAGCATATACAGTCTTGTTGGTTCTCAAATTCCCATATATCATACGAAAATTTTAAGGCACAAATTAACCATAACCAAAAACAAAAAAAAAAACAAAAAAGGTTCTTGGTAGTTCTTTAATTTCCCATCATAAGCCAAATTATTAGCATTTCTCTTCGATATCAATCTGATAACATAAATAGTGATTCTAAACGAAAACAGTTCTCTATAGTGTTTTTGCATCCCTTTTTGCATCATCAACTTTGCGATGCTAATTTTTACCACATTGTGCTCAAGCCAGCTGAGAAAATGGCCTTACCTTATGCCTTACCATTCTACAACCAAAACGGCTCCATCGAAGACCTAACGCGAGGCCTAAACTTCGGCTCGGCGCAGGCCACGATCATGAACCCGGGGAGCCAGGGCTACCAGTCCCTCAACCAGCAGCTCCGCCAGGCCGCCGAGACCGTCCAGCTCCTGCACCTGCAGCTCAGCGAGAAGCCGCTCCTCCACTTCGTCCGCTCCTCCGTCTTCTTCCTCTCCTTCGGCAAGGACGACTACATCACCCGCCTCCTCTCCCCGCCTGGCAACTCCTCCTCCGACGACAGGGCGCCCCCACTGTCCCCGCGGGGTGAGTTCGCGCGCATCTTGGTGGCCGAGATGGAGCGCGCGGTGAGGAGCCTCCACGACATGAGGATCCGGAGGATCGTCTGCGTGGGGATCCTGCCCCTCGGGTGCACCCCGCAGGTGATGATGGCCGCGGCTGCTGCTTCGCAGGCCGTCCGATCGTCGAGCAGAGAGGGGGGAGGAGTTTGTTTGGAGAGGATCAATGAGATGGTTTTGGAGTTCAATGTGATGATGGAGGAGAAGATTGTGGAGCTCAACGCCGAGTTTCGCGACGCTCGGATCGTCTTCTTCGACGTCTTTCAAGGGATCGCGAAGATTGTCGCCGAGCCACAGCGATACGGTATGAAACCTCTGTATCTCCGAAACCCCTCGTTTCAACATTTTTTTTTTTTTTCGCTGTGATCAGCTATCTTGTCTTTGAAACTCAAGTAACTAAAGATGTTCTTAAGAACATTTTTTTTTTTAATTTTCTCAATTCTACGCTCTTTTCGTACTTTATTTCTTATATTTTCATTCGTTCTTTATAGTTACAAACAACCAAACATGTTTTGTGTTTTTTTAAAATTACAAAAACAAAAAAGAAAAACACCTCTGAAATTTTTGTTAATAAAAACAAAAAACTAAAATGTTATCAAAACATAGCTTAATTAACTAGACCAGGTTCATAAACCTGTTTTTATAGGAGTTTCACATAATAACTAACCAGCAGATTTGGATTGATTACTCAATTTCCTTGATTCTATTTCTTGCTCTTTGACAAATTTTTTTTAATATCTTTTTTTTTTGGGGTAGGATTTGAGGAGGCTCAAAGTGCATGCTGTGGGGTGGGATCATATGGAGCAGAAATTGGGTGTCTATCAGTGGAGATGGCATGTGGCAACGGCGAGAGCCACGTGTGGTGGGACCAGTACAACCCCACCAAAGCAGTCAACGCCTTGTTGGCTGACTCAGCTTGGTCTGGTCAACCCTTCTCCGGTCTCAGCCGCCCAATGACCATCCAAGAGTTGGTCTCTTCTTCTCCTCCTTATCTTCCCACGCTTTGAGCCATATATTTGCCTCTCTCTTGAATTCCTCTTTTTGTTAGCTCGATTTTTTTTTTTTAAATGTTTTGTTGAGATAGCTTGGAACTTCATTGATCTGTAAGTATTACAAACTGTGAACATAGTTTTGAGGTCATGTAGTATTTTGGTAATGGGCTAATAAAGAGCGTTCTACATTTTGTCACTCGGTCGATCTCATGCTTTGTGGTGCAAATACTGTTAAATGATTTCTTTGGTCGGGTGTTTGGGGTTCACTTGCAACTTAAAGGAATAAACGCTTAAGAAATAAGCGTAATATGAATTTATAACTACCCGCTAAGGCCATTGCTTGATTTTCTCAACTTGATGTATGTCAATACTCAATACCCTTATCTTCATTCCTCTCATCTTGCATTTTCATTCCATTTCATACATGAAAATGAAAAACCATCATCACATTCTATCCTAATATCTCGTTCGTAGCAAAGAAATAAATAAATAAAAAATAAACATTCTATCCTAATAATATATCCAACCTCAAACCATGCACGTGACCTTTCCCTCTTCTCTTCAGCGACAAAATTTTTTCCTCGGAGAAACCAAAACAGTTTAAAATACTAAAGAAAGAAAAAAGATACCTATCTGATTTTTTTTTTTTTTTTTTGCTGAAAGATACCTGTCTGATTGCTTTGTCCAATAATGCATTAAAATTTAAAATATTCAAAAACCTAACCACTCACTGAGTCACTCACTTTCCTTAACCCTTTTTTTTTTTCCTCTCTCTCTATAAACCACCATTTTCTCTCTCAAACCCTAGCTCTCACCAATGGCGTCAATGTCCGCACAGCTCCACCACCTCTCCCTCTCCCTCCCCGCCTCCCGCAGCCGCCGCCCCCGCATCTCGGCCTCCCTCTCGGGCCGCAAGCTCCGCGCCGCCGTGATCGGAGGCGGCCCGGCGGGCTCCTCGGCCGCGGAGGCGCTGGCCGCCGGCGGCGTCGAGACTTTCCTGTTCGAGCGCGCGCCCTCCGCCGCCAAGCCCTGCGGCGGCGCCATCCCGCTCTGCATGCTCGACGAGTTCCAGATCCCCGCCGACCTCGTCGACCGCCGCGTCACCAAGATGCGGATCTTCTCGCCCTCCAACCTCGCCGTCGACTTCGGCAAGACCCTCCTCCCCCACGAGTTCATCGCCATGCTCCGCCGCGAGGCCCTCGACTCCTTCCTCCGCGCGCGCGCCGAGTCCGCCGGCGCCACGCTCGTCGCCGCGCTCGTCACCGGCCTCGACGTCCCCGACACCCCCCGCGCGCCGTACGTGGTCCGCTACGTCGCCGGCGGGTCCCGCCGGCTAGAGAGCCTCGCCGTGGACGTCGTCGTCGGCGCCGACGGCGCCAACAGCCGCGTGGCCAAGGCCATCGGCGCCGGCGAGTACGAGGTCGCCATCGCTTTCCAGGAGAGGATTAGGCTTCCCGACGAGAAGATGGAATATTATAAAGACCTCGCGGAGATGTACGTGGGAAGTGACGTGTCGCCCGATTTTTACGGGTGGGTTTTTCCGAAATGTGACCACGTGGCAGTGGGGACGGGTACGGTTCGGGCGAAGCGGGACATCAAGCTGCTCCAACGGGCCATGCGGGACCGGGCCCGGCCCAAGATTAGCGGGGGTCGGGTCATCAAAGTGGAGGCCCACCCGATACCCGAGCACCCGAGGCCCGTTAGGGTTAGGGGCCGGGCGGCCTTGGTGGGGGACGCGGCGGGGTACGTGACGAAGTGCTCGGGGGAGGGGATCTACTTCGCGGCCAAGTCGGGCCGGATGTGCGGGGAGGCGATCGTGCGGGCGTCGGAGGGCGGGGAAAAGGCGGTCGGGGAGGCCGACCTTAGGAGGGAGTACTTGAGGGAGTGGGATCGGAAGTATTCGTCCACTTTTAGGGTCTTGGATTTGTTGCAATGTGCTTTCTATGGGAGCAATGCGGCTAGGGAGGCGTTGGTGGAGCTATGTGGGGATGAGTATGTGCAACGCATGACCTTTGAGAGCTATTTGTACAAGAGATTGGCCAAAGGCAATGCGTGGGAAGATGCGAAGATGTTGTTTAATACATTTGGGAGTTTGATTAGGTGTAGGATTGTTGGGAGGGAGAGTAGAGAGCCTTTACTCTTGTAAGAGAATTATCTTTTTTTTTCTTATATATTTTTACTGTTTTTTTTGTTTCTTAGAGTGATGTTCTCTTTGTTTTTCTTTTTATGAGAAACTTGTATGGTTTTGGAGTTTGTATTTATGACAATCACAAGCTTGTATGGTCTCTTGAGAGAGTTTTGATTTATATGTCATCAATGCTAGGTCTATTAATCTAATTCTTACTAAGAGTAATGGTTTATATTTATGCAGAAAATAATTATGTACCATCAAATTTATATATATTTTTATCTATTAATGCGAAACCGTTCTCTTCTATAAAGTTTATTATTGTTTAATGGGTGAAGTAGGTAAATACTCAGAATTTATATAACAATAAAAATAAATACCCAAACTTTTAAAGTAATTGAGTTTCTAGTCAATTTGTCAATTACTTGCACATGTTTTTAGTAACAAAGTGAATTACTACAATTTATCACTATGCAAGTAATTACATCCTTTGGATAATTGGTTATATTTTTCAAAAAATTAAGTAATAACTTACATTAAGTTTTAAAAATTAGATATTCACTATGTTTAATTTCACTCCAATCATTTAGTCATAAGAAATGGGCCCACTTGTACTAAACTTTTCAATTTATTTGCTTTTGCTTTATTAGTCAAGTGAGTGACTCACAAGTCTGCTCAAAGTCTTGCCACCTCCAGAGAGCAGAGTGGCCAGTTTCAAGATTTTGTTATCCAAATCCTTGTCACTGCATTAAATGGTTGCCATTCAAAAAAAACTGCCCTTTATCCTTTCAAGTCCAAGATAAACTCCCCTCTTTTCTCCACAATTATTACCTCATTTCATAGCAAAACTTAACATCAGTCACAAACTAAGGGGAAAAATAATCACAAAATACATACACAAACATTGAAACCACTTATTATTTCTGAACCATAAAAAAAAATGGAAATACCAGCACAGTCACTTTCCCAAGCCAAGCTTCCAAAGCCTCCTTCATTCCCAATAAGCTTCCATTCCAGATCATCTCTTTTTGCTTCTAAATCTGTCCCCAACATTCACAACAAAAGCACTATTCTAACTCAGCTTCATGGTGTTACAATCAAGCCAAGAAAATACAACAAAACAGGGGTTGTTTTTGCTAATTCTGAGGCTCAAAATCCTCCCCCAGAGACATCTACAGACAGATGGCTTCTTGAACCTGTTGGTCAGCTAGTTCTTCTATTCTTTATTAATTAATTTATTTTGCCTTTTACATACATCGCATAGTGTTGTAAGAATATCTTATTTTTGGAGCTTTATGACAATTATAACCCAAATGCTATTTGTAACAGGTGATGGAAATTCAAGACACATAGGCTTTAAGGTTGCAATGCCAGGTGCATTTGAAATTACATCAGTAAGATTTTTTGTTTCTTCAATTAGCAATCTGACACATCTTTTAATTTCACTAATATTATGTAATTCAAGTCTTATACTATATACACTAAATTTATCAAACCACTCTTTTTTTGTTTTTTTTTCATAGGATGAGGTTACTGTTGGTCGTGTTCCTGATAAAGCTGATATGGTGATTCCAGTTGCTACAGGTACTAGAAAACTACTAAAACTTTTACCTTATTAAACTTTGATTAAATATTATTTTAGTTGCTTTTTAGTATATGTTATTTCATCTTTACACAAATTTGACCTAAAGAAATGTTGTTACGAGCGAATTTTATAGTACATGAAAAATTAAAAGAGAGACCATTTTGATTCCGCTAATTAACATGCGTATCAATGTAAAAAAATGATTTGGTCGGGTTCAGAGATTTAAATGTTCGGTTTTCATTTAACAGTATCGGCGCGACATGCTCGAATTCAGAAAAAGGGGGGGAATTTATTGGTCACAGATTTGGACAGCACCAATGGGACATTCATTGATGAAAAACGGCTAAGACCTGGAGTAGCTTCAATTGCATTGCCTGGAAGCTGTGTTACCTTCGGTAATTTTTTTTTAATTTTTTATTTTGCTTATTGACTAATTATTAACTAACTAGCACGTATTACATTAAATGATGCTAATCTAATCTTCTATAACACATGTACAATAATTTTTTGAAAATTAAGCGAAAAAAAAGTTTAATAGTAGCCCTTTGATTGGGTTGAGCGTAGGATGAATAAGGGTAAAGATATTTGGTAAATTCAGAGCAATAAATGAAAGGAAACATACATTAGGGATTACTTGAACTCTTCCTTTCCAATTTATATTACGAATATATGAAAAGGGAAATTCTCTGATAGTAAATGAGCATTAGTTTACCAACATGTAGTTAAATATATACAGAGAGAGCGTGATATAACAATTATTATATTTTTTTTTATGAAGATAGTTGCAAAATAATGCGCCAAATATTGAAATTTAAATATTTATGATTAGTATATAAAATCACATGATACCAATCGTACATCTTATGTACTATAATATTGATGTAGTTGTTAATGCAATTTTTCGACCACTAACTTCGTATAGGGTCACGTGGTCGCATGCCTTGAGCAGGCGTGTTTGAACCACGTGCCACATAGATGATGTTGACATGATGATGACTTCTGAGTTTATTGATAATTTGTGTTTCTAACTGTACGTAGTTTTTTAAATTAGGTCATCTTGAACAAGAACTATGGTGGTTTAATTCTTTTTAGGATACGTAGGCAGCCTAGTCTCAAAGACTAGATATAGTCACAAATATAAATTATCAACAAATCCAAAGTTCATCATCATATCAACATCCAAGCTTATCTATTTAACACGTGGTTCGATGCACGCATGTTCGAGGTACGCGATGCATGATCCATGTGAAGTTAGTGACGAAAAATTGCATCAGCAGTGGTAACTTATCGTGAGCTAAAATTAGCTCCTTTTCTCTTCAACTCCATCTACTTAAGCCTTTTTTTTTCACCTTGTACTTTTTACCAATTTCGTTCTTCCAGTTTCAGTTTTTCCAACTAAACTTGGCATAACATTTGCTGGTTGGTTTTTATACGAGATTATTAAGTAAATAATCATTTTTGAATGATGTTTTCAAGAAAATAGTCAATATTGTTACGACTAATTAAGGAAATAGTCATTTTTTAAATTACATTATGCCCTGATTTTACATTTATACCCTTAATTATATATATATACACACACATATATTAATAGCTATTTTTCTTAATTTTTTGAATCATAAACCATTTCCTTAAACCATGAATTAAGAAAACAGTCGAATACCAAAAAGATCATTTCTATTCTAAAATAATGAATTCATAAAAATTAAAAAAAAAATCTAAAATTCATCTTGTAATTTGTATATGAAAATGGAATGGTCCACTACAGTCAGAAAAATAAAGGGAAATAAATTGGGCTCTACTATCTGTTCGACAACATTAACTTTTCTCACCAAATTATAGCTTTGTGTTGAAAATAAAAATGTGATGCCACCTACTGTGATCTTCCCATATCAATGGCAAGAGTTAGATGGCAAGTCATCAAGGAAGAATCATCAATGCTTAATGGACTTCCTTTTACTTTGCACACAAAATCTAATATAGCCAACAATACCTTAACAAAGTATTGTATGTATGTAAGTTAGAAGATCATAGCTTGTATAGTTGTATGTACATCTCAATCCAAGTCAATTGACTTGTGTAGGAAGAAAGATTTGCAAAGCATGCTTGGCTGTGCTCACCTTTTAGACGTATGGTTAAGTTGTATGTAATTTTATTATGATAAGAAAAAATTTATTTTGGTAATAAATTTCTTATGGTTAAAATTTTTTGAAAATGTGGCTATTTTATAAAAGCATACTCTATAAAATAGCTATTTACCTAACTGATCTTAAATTTTAAAGAAATGACAAATGTTCTAAAAAATAAAAAAAAATAGCCATTAGCCAATTAAAAATTAAGGATATTTAAAGGTAAAATCACATAATTATGTAATTAAGAAAATGAAGAAAACTTTGGTTATTTTCTAAATATATTCTTAAAAAATGACTATTTACTTAATAATTCTTTAAAAATTTTAAAGGTTAAAACTGATAAAAATAAAAATTTAAAGGTCACATTCCTACAATGTAACAAACTCAGAGATAGATAATGCGAATATTTTTTTTTTTGTAATTTCTTGGCCAATTAGTAAACGATTACTCAATGCATGGAATGCTCTGTTTTGTTAACAGGAGATATTCACTTGGCTATATTTCGTGTCTCAAAACTAAAGCCTACTGTGGAAGCTCCAGAAGAATCTGAAGTAGAGACTGAGACCTCAACCAATCAGACTACTTAGCAGCTTTGAAATTCAGTTTATACATTCGCAACAATAATGATGCTAAGTGAACATATTAAAAAAAAAATTCTCCAAATATTTTTCTTTAATTTGTCGCATCCTTCCCAAATTGTGAATGAAACGTTCACTTGGCCGAAATTAATGAAAAAGAGGTTTGCTATGTCTATATGCTATTGTCTCTACCTTGTACAATAGTAGTTTGCTTTACTTTTTGTACAGAATTTTATTATAAATAGAAAAATGTAGATGTCTATAGCTCATCATCTTTTTGAGGTTAGCATTGCCTTACCATTAGATGTCTGACTTGTGCTTAAAATTTCTTGATTTTGATGTCTAGTATATGCGCAAAGCACCCTTTCTCGAATAGATGTGCTCTATGCTCAGTTGATAACTTCGACTTAATTGTGTAATAAGTTGGATTTTTTAGTGCAACTGAATTTTCTGTTGGCTTCTCCCATGAGCCTTTTGTACCATAAGTTGATGAATATGTATGTAAAACAGGATGTAGTTAACTATGATATTTTAATTAATTGAAACAACTGTAATGGAAATAATAATTGAAACTAGTAAATAATCTGTTAACTTTGGTAATTCATTAAAAAAAACAAGACTTTGAACTGAAACAAAACTAGTGGTAATTAGTTTATTCATCATAGTAATTCATCTAATTATGAGCCTTTAAATGAAACTAAACACATTGATGGAAGAAGTGAATACTGGTAAGCAGTCAATTCACTATAGTAGGTCTTCACTAATTACTCCAGTATCAATAGTAATCAGTTAATATACTATGGTAACCTACTGATATAAACAGCAAGCAATACAATAACACATAAATAAGAAGAAAAACAACAACACAATAGTTTGTGATAAAATTACAACAACTTGATTGATTACTCAGGTAACTAAATAATTTACTCTCCAAGATTAGAAACTTACATCTTATTCTCACTCAAAGTATCACATTATATCATCTCTATCCTCAATGTTTTGTATGATTACTAATCTATAACAAAACTAATATAGCTCTATCTCATAAATAATAACTCGTTATAGTTTTGAAGGGCATACAAAAAATCACATTGAGACAAGGTTAACTGATTACTCGGGTAATTAAATGATGGATTAATTTCATCATTTCCCCCTCTACTTTAACCCGAATCTCAAATTTCCCTCTGTACTTCAATTTGTTACATCCGTTCCCCCTATACTTTTAAAATGTTTCAAATTTGCCCTTCCGTTAACTTTTCCATCCAAAGTTGTCATTTTCCATCCAAAGTTGCCATGTGTCACATAATTGGAGAGGTTTTTGTGCATTTGTAGGTGAAATTATATTTTTGCCCCTGTTTGATACTTTTCTTTTCTCAAGTCTTTTTTTTTTTGGTGCTAGAAACACTTGATTAAAAAAAATTAGTTTTTTTCTTCAGCTAAAAATTATAAAATTTTTAGTTTTTTTTTTTTTGTACTAGAAACACTTGATTGAAGAAAAAAGTTTTTTTTTTCAATTAAGTGTTTCTAGCACAAAAAAAAAATCTTAAAAGAAAAAATATATCAAATAAGGGCAAAAACATAATTTCACCTACAAATGTACAAAATCTATCTAATTATGTGACACATGGCAACTTTGGATGGAAAATGACAACTTTGGATGTAAAAGTTAACAGAAAGGACAAATTTGAGACGTTTTAAAAGTATAAGGAGAACGAATATAACAAATTGAAGTACATGGAGCAATTTGAGATTCGGATTAAAGTAGAAGGGGAAATGATGAAATTAACCCTTAAATGATTTACTCTCCAAGAGTATAAACTTACATCTTGTTGAGCCATTGGTCCAGATTTTTAAATCTACTGTGAAACCCTAGAGCAAGCCCTTATTTCTCCATCTTGTTGAGCCATTGGTGTCGTCCTACACGGCGTCGATCGGCAATCCCACGAGCAAATTCTCCAACGCGTTGAAGGTTACGGTGACAAAAATCTCCCCGATGACCAAAATCTCCACTGCGTTTGAAGGTGTTTCAAATTTGCTATTATAATGGTGATTCTGTGACTCTGTCGAGAAAGAGAGGAAGAAGAATTATGGGGTATTTTTGTCTGGACCAGT
This sequence comes from Boehmeria nivea var. tenacissima, assembly GCA_018132145.1. Classification (NCBI taxonomy): domain Eukaryota; kingdom Viridiplantae; phylum Streptophyta; class Magnoliopsida; order Rosales; family Urticaceae; genus Boehmeria; species Boehmeria nivea. The sequence goes on from CM030874.1 coordinate 11,219,648, forward strand.
TTTTGAGAAGCTTTTTTTTTTTTTAATTCCAATAGATGTGGACACTCTATTAATATTGGGCCTACTCTATTAATATTGGGCCCAAAATGGGCCAACTGCCTGCTTATCCCAATATTTAATTAAAACATCATAAAAATAGTCTTCTGTACGATCTTTAATGAGTTTTACTTATAAAAAGTAATAATCCCATTCCAAATATAATACTTTTATATTTTTAGTGTTAAATTTAACATTTTTATTAATATTAGGCCGTACGAGGAATTAAACTCATCCCCCCATAAGTTTCGGAATAGGCATAAGATATGTGATCCCCACCCGACCCCTCCCCAATACATAAATGGGAAATTGCAAAAAAAAAAATATATATATATATATATATATTTTGAGTGTCACTTAATAATTTATATCTAAAGTACATACTCTTTTGATTTTACTCTATATTTATAATATAAAAGAGGTAGAAATTAAAAGTGCAACACAAAAAGACATATGAGTTGTTTGGATAAACATCCTAACCATTTTATTTTAGAATGATTTGACTTTACGAATTTCGTTACGGTATAAATGATTGAGATTTAAGGATATTGCATTGGGATTAGAAAAGTTAAAAATAATATAACGGAATGTGAGGATGTTTACCCCCAAATAATGAGATAAATTATTGATGTTTCAGAAAAGATCATTCCTCACAATCCCCTTATATAAATATATATGTATAATTCAATACAATCTAATTCTTTAAATTCATTTTTGCATTTTTGTTTCTCACTCTTGGAATCACAATGGCAAATGTATTTTATGATATCATTTGAATTTTGACCGAATTTTTGTTCGATATTTGTTTTGGTTTAGCTATTAGGATATAAATAGAATCGTAAAATATTGGAGATGGGGAATGTACAATATAGTTTCGGATAGACTTTCCCAACCCCGTTTCTGTCTTTATTTTGCCCTGACATTGGTACAAGAGATCATGGTCTAAAACATAAACGAATAATTTTCAAACAATTAGCATGCTTGAATTATAAAGTTGACAAATTAGCATTGTGAAAGCTTTGCCTCTCTATTTCTACCAACTGTGGTTTATAGAAATTTCCAAATTAAGACCTTAAGTCATGCCCTAAACAAATACCTAGATGTCAAAGCATGTGCCGTATGTACAAGCTTTTATTAGTTGGCAATTTCTTTGGAAGAAGGTATAGCTCATTATAATAGCTTATTCTTTTTTCCCTTTTTTTTTTTTCCTTTTTTTTTTCTTTTTTTGCAGCTAAGAGATTAAGACCAAAAACACACCAAAAGAAAAACTAGCTCTTTCGTGTTTGTTCATATGCGAAACTTCCTACTTCCTAGCTATAATTAATCTCTCTCTCTCCTTTTTTTTTTCGTCAAACAATGCATTGATGATGACATTATTCATTATGGGAAAAGAGGGGAAGAATTAATAGATAATATTGTTCTTTCATAGAGAGATATAATATTAATAAATAGTAAAATATAGGTACGTATTATTTGACGGAGTACTTACGTACATATTCATACCGCAGTTTCATTGTGTGATGAATTTTATTGCGTATACGAAACTATGCATGTTCTATACTATTGTTGGTATGAGAAGATAAATAAATATAGCTGCTAAATTGAAATCGAAGCTAGGAAATAATAATGCAACTCATTACCAAATGATATATAATATAAACACAATCATTACGAACACTGAGCTAATTTAAACATATGACATGCCTATATAACTGAATATAGATTACAATCATTATTTTGAACTCAATTTATCATGTTATATATGTCCTTTAAATTAAAAAGAGAACTTGTCATTATCCAATTGAAGATAACGTTTCAATTACTTAATAAATTAATTATTTTTTTAACTACATGAAATATACGTTTATATTTATGCTCTTAATTTTTTATATACTAGTGACTAATAACTTAACTTTTTAAAATATCGGCTATTTTTTTTTAAATAATTGATGATAAAAAAATAGTGCAATAAATCCTGTTATTTCCTTACATTTTAATCAAATTCCGCTAAAAGATTTGGAGTTATTATTTTCTTTGTTGTCAATAAAGCCATTTGGCTACACCGAGAGAGGATGAAAATTTAAATTAAAGGGTACGTAGTCGTAGAGGACAAATACTCGTCTAGCTAGAAGCTTCCCTTGTTTCTTTTAATTAGATTTTAGGGGTTTATAGCTAAATGGCCTAATTTTAGAACTTATTTAAAAAAATGTTAACAACTTTTTAAAATTAGGTACATGGCCCATTCTTGGTAAGTAGACAAAATACTATGGTAAGCGGATCAAATACCAGTTATTTTTAGCTTGAATTTTGTCTGCTTACCATGGTAATTTATCTGTTTACTCAAAGTTTTTTTTAGGGGTATACCGATTATTTACCATGGTAAGTAGACAAAACTCAAGCTAAAAATAGCTGGTATTTCATCTGCTTATTATAGTATTTTGTCAACTTACCACGCACGGGCCTTTCACCTAATTTTAAAAAATTGTGGACATTTTTTTAATATGATGTAAAAAATGGACTATTTACCAAATTTTCCTAGATTTTATTCATCTTTCATTGTCAACTCAAAAACTTATCGTTTTCAATTATTATTATTATTATTAGAACTCTGAATTTAAAACATTTTACAATTAAGTCAAGTTGTTAGTGGGACATCCAAATTTAGATCAGTAATTTCGATTTTTTTGGCACATCTACCTTTTAAAAACTCAATTGTTTTGCAGTTACCTACATTAATGATTGAACCTAATTATCAAATTTTGAAGTTCAAGATTCAAATTATCAAAAATAAAAATTTAGGGAACAAAAGGGAAAAAGTACGTTTACGTTTAAAGGCTCATAGTGAAAAAATCCTTTCTATTATTCGCATGTTTGACAAGTTAATTTGAAGATTATACATTTATATATAAGAGAAATTATAGTGAATACCCAATTTTTAAAACTTAATGTAAGTTATTACCCAATCTTTTGAAAAATGTAACTAACTACCCAAAAGATGCAATTACTTACACAGTGGTAAGTGGTGGTAATTTACTTTGTTACCAAAAGCATGTGCAAGTAATTCACAAATTGACTAGAAACTCAATTACTTCAAAAGTTTGGGTATTTATTTTTATTGTTATATAAATTCTGGGTATTTGCCAACTTCACCCTATATATAATTGTTTACTTCCTGCAAAAACCTAGAATCTTGGAAACTGATTATAGTACTCACACTAAATAATTACTAGTAAAAAATACTCCTAACTGTAAATACTTACATTAATTAGTGAGACGCATGAAAATTGTTAAGCTAAGAAGATAATGGAGTCAAAATGTTTATTGTCGTCAGAAATATTTAGTCAAAGTTCTTTTAAGATGTAGGACATATTATTTGGTACGTTACACATTTATGTGTGTGTGATTCGTTGCATGCAAGTCATGTTAACTAAGATTGAACACTATGGATACACACATATATATATATATATATATATATATATATATATATATGTAAGTGACCCCTTAATTACGGATCGGTGGTGCTTAATTAATTCAATACGACCAAACGAGTCTAGGGCATGCTAGACACTTTATGAGATGTTCAATGCTCTTCTTAAAATTAGTTTACATGTATAGACTTCTCGAGAACCTTTCTTTGCATGTGGTTAATTCGAAGGTTGTGTGACCTATTACTTAAGTATGAGCATGAAATATAACCCACAATGTGAAGTTAAGAGAATAGAATTCGTTTAAGTTCTATTCGGTTGAAGCCCTCGGAGTCCCGATTCAATATGATCTATTATAATTAACTATGGTATAAAGGTTGACTATTTTGTATATTATTTTTATTTTATTTTAATAAAATTGGATATGGAGATAGTTGGAAGGGATCCGGATAAGATCAAATTAGTTAGGAAGTCGGCTCCTCTGTAAGCGCGTGTCAACTTTTTTGAGAAGCGTTCTTATTTCCAGACTCAACCTTTATCTGAAAAAAAAAAAATTAGTAACTACACTTCTCGAGAACATCTCTTTGCATGTGGTTTCGAAGGTTGTACGATTCATTAAAGTTGAATGGCATGATGCGAGAGATATATGCATGCCTTTTACCCACAATATGAAAAGAGCATATGCATTTGTCTAATCGGAGCGTTCGGAGTTGAATGAATATGCGTTCTTATTTTTAGACTCAACCTTCATCCAAAAAATAAATAAAATTTAGTAACTACACTTCTCGAGAACGCCTCTTCATGGTTTCAAAGGTTGCACGATTCATTAAAGTTGAATGGCATGATGCAAGATATATGCATATCTTTTACCCTTCATATGAAAAGAGCATATGCCTTTGTCCAATTGGAGCGTACGATTCGGAGTTGAATTGATTCAAAATCTCGTATAGTTTATCAATCATGAAAATATTTTTGAGATATTTTTGGCAGCTATACGATCACCAAAATAGTAAGATCAGAGAAACAACTAAAGTGGTTTCTAAATAGAGTAATTTGCATTGGTGTCTCCTGAACTATACGGGGTGTGGTAAGTTGCCCCCTGATCTTTAATTTTTGGCAAATTCCACCCTAAACTCAAAAATTTTGACAATTCGTTACAAATTGATAACGGATGTCTAATATTTGGCGGAATAAAATTGCACGTGACCGGCATGTCAATTTTAAAGGGCATTAATGATATTTTGTGTCTTTCTTCAACCTCCTATTCTTACTTATCATTAAAAAAAACAAAACAAAAACAAAAACATGAACTCTCAAACCATTTTAGAAATCTCCTTCAAACCCCCAAAATTATTTTTTCTTGCCTCGTGTTTGGTTTTTCTCACATCAATCACTAGTTTTTATTGCCACAAATTCTAGAATATAAAAAAAAAATCCCACTTTGAAGGACTGTTCGAAGATGCTAAAATGGAAAAAATCAAAATCAAAGAAGTAATGTTATCAAATGCCTTTCAAAAGGCATCAGACGATAGAAATCAAATACTTTCAAAAGGCATCCAATACCAGTTTCAAAAATCCACAAAACCATAACATTTCATATTTTTAAAACCAAAAAAAAAAAAAAACACAGAGTTCGTGTTGAAGTCGGCATCGGAGTTGTTGAGATCGGGGAAGCGGCAGTACTTGATGGCACCGCAGGCAGTGATGCAGTGGTGGAGGTGGTTGGAGAGACGGCGATGATGCATCCATATTTGGGAATCGACGAGCTTCAATTGTGAGGTCGATGTCGGAGGCACACCAACTGCTGCAGAGTCGCCACGCCGGCCATGGGATTTGACTTGAAGATCCCTTCGCTCCGTCACGGACCGCGCCGTCGTATGATCACTTAGCAGATATCGACGCAGAGATTGTCGAGAGAGGCGACATCGATGTCCTTGGGCACGATGCCGCTAGGCTGCGGTGGCCGTGGAAGTCCTTGCCTTCGTCGGAGTTGGCCTGGTACGCTGTCGGGGAGGATCGGTTTCATATGCTCGCCTGCGGGGACTTCGCCATCGAGCGGCTCCGACAGGGCGAGAGCGTCGTGCTGTGCTGGCCGCGTCGGGGAAGAGATCCAGTGGCCGCTGGCGAGGGATGAGGCGACAGTGAAGCTCGACGACTCGCATTACTTCTTCGCGCTGAGAGCCCACGATGCCGCTTCGATTCAGAGGGCTTGTACGTTGGTGTTTGTCGACTCCTTCTCCAGCACAAGACCAAGTCCGGCGTTCTTCGCCGCAAGACATTTTGGTTGAGAAATTTTTGGCCCTCATAATCGTTGGTTGAACATTTTCTTTTACTGAAAAATTAATTATGATTGAATTATTTTGGCTGTCAATATTTTTTTTTCTTTCTTGAAGTCAATATTATTGTGTTACTTGAATAGATGAAATATATATATATATATATATATATATATGTATTAAGATGGAAGAGAAGAAAGAAGGAGAAATTGTAAAATGACCAAAATAACCTTAAAAATAAAACATGTGCGAGTCACATGTCAAATTCCGTCCAAATTTTTGACAGAAGTTTTCAATTTGTAATAATTTGCCAAGACTTTCGAAATCAGGGTGTAAAATACCAAAAATTAAAGATCAAGGAGTAAATTGTCAAACACGTAAAGTTCAGGGGGCACCAGTGCAAATTACTCTTCTAAATATTATGGAGCTTCTACTCTCTAATAGAAATATGAGGAATTTTAAAAAATGTCTTATTTTGGCACATTAATAATCTATACCCTTTTGGGATTGTATTTTTTATTTTTTTCCTAAATTTACCACTACAAACAAAGAGTATTAATAAAGGAGCACACTATTGGGGCGTAAATTATTATGTAATACTTAAAATGATCTCATTTTGTAATTTTTTTTTTAGAAATATTGGGCTTCTACGTGGATGAGACTCATAAATAGGATCCACTTTTTATTAGAAAGTTGAGTTGAGAGAGATCCTAATCATATAAGCTGCGGAAAAAAAATTTTAATTAGTTCCTTTTCCTACATAATATCTCTACGCCTCTCTCTTTCTCTCTATAGCGAGCCTATTTATAATTTCCATAGATTTTTTGGATAATGAAGGATTGCAGGTGTTCTCATATATAACACTGGGATAAAGGAAGTGAAAATATAAATCGTAGTTAAATCGTGCAAATTCTATTTATTTGGTAAATGATATTCGAGGAAAATTATTGTCAAAATTAACACTAATTATATGTCGCGCATATTTATTGAATTATTCTTCCTTATATTCCATCGTAATTAATTATCTCTATCCAAAATGACTCGTTCATGGGTGGGGATACAATACACACGCACACATATAAAAGGTAGCCATTTTCAAACAAAGGAAAATTCTTAGTAGTCGTGATCATGACATGAGGGCATATGACTTCTGGACTAAAGACAAAATGGGAAGACTATTGTTTTAAGTTCGTGTATATTATAAAGGGAATTATGATAGTAAGTTCGGGAAAATCCATTAAAAAATATTTAAAAAATTGTTATTGGTTGAATTTTAGGGATATTATGATTTTAATATATCTTGTTAGACTAGTATTTTTTTTTTCTAAAATTTGCAGCAATTACAAAAAATTTATACGTGATTCGACTTTGAACTCTTAGAAAAAATATGGAAATCTTTTATTTTAAACAATTGCAAGAGAAAAAGGGGAAAAAAAAAGGGACCTGAATTTGAAATTCCTTTCAAAATCCTCCACTGAACTGATTAAATTAGAGAGCATTGTTGAAACCATTCAGGCACATTTGATTATATTTTATACAATATATATGAGTCGTCTTCTATATAGTACAAAATTGAAACCAATCAGATGACACATTTAATTAAATTCAAATGTCGTTTTAAACTTCTATCCGCCAAGTATCAATTTAAATGATCCCAATTTAAATGGTCGCAACCAATTCAAATATATATCACTTTGATTAACAATATAAATGAACTATTTTGAATTTTTTTCATTCAAATGAAATCATATAAATTTTTATATGCTGAAATGACGAACCAAACAGGGGATAATATAGACGTGCACCATAATTAGTAAGTGTTGTTCTTTATATATGCTAATATAGTAGGGCGTATTTTCTATGAAAAAACTGCATTATCAGTAAACCCTAGTGATTTTTGTCGTTCTATTGTAACATTTTTCAAAATGCAAACGATAATTAGAAAATTTGTTTCATACATAGTTAATCTTGCACCTAGTTTCTTTTAACAGTCGACATAAAGCGATACATATATATCTTGATTTGCGTGACAATATATATATATATATATATATATATAGATTTGAACGAGAGAGCAAACTCTCAATGAGTCATAGAGGTGTTTTTGGAGGTGCTTTAGTTTGTAGTGTCTTGTATAGTTGTGTGTAAATAATCTTGTGCAAATATTACTCCATTAATTCCGAGTAGAAAACAAAAAAAAAAAAAAAAAAAGAAAAAGAAAGGGAAAGTATCATAATATTCCTCTCTCTATATATTTATTTGAAATACCACGTTCCTCTCTTCTATTTTTCAAAATGCAAAAAAAGTACCGTTTAGGTTTTCAAAACCTACCAAAAATATAACTATTGTTGAGCATAGTGTATAAACTTTTTAATGTATTTATTCTTATATTCTCATCTAAAACTGTCTAAGTAGCAATCATCAATAAGAATAATCCATAGGACAATCAAGACATTAAGCATTTGGGAAAACTTTACACCATTCGGTCAGCAGAAGAAATATAATTTTTGGTAAATATATGTTTCAAACAAATCAAGAGATGCTTTCTGTATTTTGAAAAAATAAAAGAGATGATCGTTTTATTTTATTAAATAGAGGCTATATGATTATGCTATTTTCTCTAAATAAAATATAATATGTAGTTAGATCATTAATTAGTTATACATTAATACATTTGTTCTGTTTGATCTTGTTGTTTGTATAGTTAGAAGTGATATATATATATATATATATATATATATATATATACACACACTTTACATACTTGGTAGAATGAGATGACTAGTTCTTCTTCAATTTTCCCATTTTTTTTTTCAATAATAAATAGCAATATATATCTGTAGGGTCGTACGTTTTGGTCTTTGAAAAAGAAAAAAAAAAAAAAAGGCATTGTTCCGTGTGAGAAAATTAATCCCATATGCGCCAACTGCCGGAATACAATTAGAGACATTTTATAGATTTTCGTTAATTGCCAATTCAATGTACTCTTAAAAATTGCCATTATTTGCCAATTGCCACAGCTGAAAATGTTAGGTTAGGAAAGAAGAAGAAAAAAAAAAGGACAAGACAGAAGAGAACAACCAACGAGAGAGAGAAGCTTCCTTTTGACACCAAATAATAAATATTATTAACTGTAACCAACTCTTTTTACTCGTTCCTCACACCCTTGCCCTCTTTGATTAACATAATATATATATAATATTTATATACACACACATACTATATACAATTATACATATATATCCTTTCCTCTTTCTCTCTAATTCCCATTTGAGTCTCACTATTTTCTTTCGTTACACACACAAAATATACACACGGCGATATATCATCATCTTCGTCAGTCTCTTGGGTTTAAGGTAATGTTACATATATATATATATATATTATGTGTTTGTGTGTGTGATTGATATGTGCTTCTTAATTTTTTTATGCTAGCTAGGCTACTTTACTTTTACTAAGCAATATTTTAATTCATGAGAAGCTCATTAAACCGGGTAATTCCAACTTATTCCATTAGTATGTTTCGGATACCGGCCTCGCCAATAGTTCTTTTACTATCACGATAATCATTCTGCATTTTATATCATATATATATATATATACACACACGCACACACATCTATGATATACCGTGTGCGTGCATGAGGCTCGAAAAGTGCCTCTTGGCTCATTTGTGTAGTTTACAATTATAATATTAATTGTTTATTAGTAGGAAAGAAAAAAGCATAAATTACTTCTCTTTTGTGTGTTTATTAGTTAATCTGTTTTTAGCCACATGATGACTGGTAGGATCCCCAAAAGCTATTCAGATTATCATTATTGTTTGGCATTTTTAATGATATTATTATTACGTGATATACCTTAATACCTCAATATCCCTCAGTTTTATGGTTTGGTTAAAAAAAAAAAATTTATTTACTATTCTGAGTGAAGGAAGTGATAAATATGATCATAATCTTTTTTACTAAAAAAAAGAGAGACAATAATATGCCAATTATTTATTTAATTTGATAAAAATGATAAGTGTATTGAGATCCATAGTTTTGGTTGTGTACTAGAATTATCCGAGCAACAACACAGAGAGACATACGAGAAAATAAAATAAGTGAACCGGCTCAATTTTTGGAGTTCACAATAAGACACACACGTATTAGAATTTATATAAAAGAAAAGAAATAAGAGTATTAATTATTAAATAGTTGGTCTCGATGCATAGTAGTCATTGGGAAAACTTTAGTACATATTGCACCTTATTAAATATGAGAACATCTGTAATGATAAACTTGTATATCAATACTAAAATTTAACTTTTTGGTATAAAAGGTGTTTTTCTATGCACTTTTAAATTAGAAAAATATTATACATAAATTTGACACTAAATATAAAAAAATGTCAAAAATTTGTCATTTAAAGTTGAGCATTGATTGATTAATTTTTTAGCATTTAATTAAAAATTAATTTTATATTCAAAAAATTTTCATTTATCAAAAAGTCATTATAACTATTTGTAGCCTTCTCTATTATTAGGTAGCATTAACTATATTTATTAAGTTTACTACTAAAAAATAAAAACAAAAAACAAAAAAAAAGCATTTAAAATAATATTTATGCATTTTAAAGTACCAAATATCAAATATAAGTTTTTTTTTTATCTTTTTAAGTGTCAACTTTAACATTAACGTTGATATTTGCATTGAAAATTGTCTTGGTATTCGTTAATATTTTACTACCTAAAACTCTAAATTCAATTAAAGATGTATATTTCTCTGATGACATCAAATTGTTATTGTAGTCTTCTCAATTTAAGGTTATCGAGTTTAGGATGGACAAAGGTTTGAAGTAAATTAGATGGGTATCAACCTACTTGGGATGTGCCTCTTTGCCTCTATAAAAAATAATATAAAAAAATAGTATCGGTCAAGAATATAGCACAAATTTTTTACGTTTTTAGAATGTAGCATATGTTTCAAAATATTAAAAAATATATATGTTAGGATTTTTATAATAAAAAAATTTAACATATTTGTTATACATTGTTTAACATTTCAAATTTTACTCTTAAAATTTAAAATGTTAAACAATTTGTTACAAATATGTTAGGATTTTTTTATCATAAAAATCCTAACAAGTGCTATTTTTTAATATTTTAAAACGTATGTTATTTTTATAAAAAGCTCGTTCAATTTTGATCTATTTTTATAACTCACCAAATTTAATTCTTTTTATATAATAGAGATCGTCAAGCAATTAATACTTTTTTAGGAAAAATAAAATTTGAATGATATTTTAAAAAAATAGCCAACGTTTTTATTAGTAAAGAAATATTCGTTCCTTTAACTTTATAACATTATGATTTTACTTTAATGCCCTTAACTTTCTATGAGTTAATGACTAATTAAGTTCTTAATTTTTGAAAATATTGATTTTTTTCTTAACATTGACAAAAAATGACCTAAAGAAAATCAATGAATTATTTATGAGAACGTTGCCTTTATTACCTGTTGTACTTAATAATTAAAGTGAGAAGTTAATTGGGGAAGTTACTCGGAAGCGAAAATTAATTCTGGCACCTGCACTATTTCTCCTCATCCTTCAACTACTTTATTTAAATTATGGAGAAACATATATACCTTCTGCATATAAAAATAGGAAAATATATATTTTTGTTGCTCGTTCATTTAAATATATCAACCGTTTTCTCCCAAAGAATCAACTTGCAGGAGTTGACACTTGACAGTTGACACCATATAAACATTGGAATATATTTTTCTTCAAACATGTTTGATTTACCTATATACATATATATATATATATATGTATCAATACAAGACATTTCATATTACTAGCTAGCAGCTTGTTTTGACGTGCTCTCCACTTATTGTTTATATAATATGTAGTTTTATCTAGTGTTTGTTGTCCCCCTCTCTCTCTCTCTCTCTAAAATTTGTTAAGAAATCCAAATTAAATTAGAATAGTTAAAACAATTAATGCGGATCAAATATAGATTATTGTATTGAATTCGTAAAATTTGTTGGGTTCCATATCCATAGATATAAACACAAAAAACGCAGGAGGGCATAACCGTAAATTCATTCCACTGCTCGCTTAGCACTTAGCTGTCACTAAACCTTTGAACCTTTCCTAAACTCCACTTAATCCCTCGCCACCACAACAAATTTACTCTTTTACCCTCAAACACGAAACAATTATGACCAAATCTCGCCAAGGCCATTTTAGTAATTCACCCGCCCACCAGTTCTTCCTTACGCGGTCTTTTTTCCCTAAGCATAACGATTTTACTCTTTTACCCTTAAACATAAACGAATTCACTCCAAAGACCCAAATAACCATAGGGGCTATTTTGGTAAATTCGGCTATCAGCCAGTTTTCTCTTACGCGGTCTTTTCTTCTCTCTGCGTGTCTATTGTATCTATACATACAAAACTCTCTCTCTCTCTCTCTCTCTAAAATCTTCATTCTCACACACTCTCTCTCTCTAAAAGCCGATTTGGATTTGCAGTGACATTCACCGAGTTAACTCAGTCACCTCCGATTCAATGGCGGACCGAGTCCACCCGTCGCTGAGCGATCACGAGACCTCCTCGATATCGCCGCTGAGCTCGTCGGAGCATCCGCTGAGGCCGAGCCCTCCGTCGCCGGAGAAGCCAGTCCCTCCGCCGGGGACGTACGTCATCCAGATCCCCAAGGACCAGGTCTACCGCGTCCCGCCGCCCGAGAACGCCCGGCGGCTCCAGAGCTACGCTCGCCGGAGCTCCCGCCGGAGCCCCTGCCGGCTCTGCCTCTGCTCGCTCCTCGCGCTCGTCGGCGCCGCCGCGGTCCTCGCAGGGATCTCCGCCGCCGTGCTCTACCTCGTGTTCCGCCCCGAGTCGCCGCGCTACTCCGTCGAGAGCCTCGCGATCAGAGGCATCAACGCGTCGTCGCCGGCGCCGGAGATCTCGCCGGCGATCGACGTCACCGTCAGAGCCGAAAACCCTAACGGTAAGCTCGGCGTCTACTACGGGAGAGAGAGCTCCGTCAGAGTCTACTACGGCGACGTCGAGCTCTGTGACGGCGTAACGCCGCCGTTTTACCACCCGACGAACAACGTGACGGTGTTCAAGACGGCGTTGACGGGGCCGGGGATCGAGCTGACGGCGTCGATGAAGAAGGCGTTAAGAGACGGAGAGAAGAAAGGGAAGGTGCCGCTGAGGCTGAGGATGAGGATCCCCGTTAAGATGAAGGTCGGTTCCGTCAAGACGTGGACGCTCGCCGTTAAGTTACGGTGTGATATAACGGTGGATAAGTTGACGGCGCAGGCGAAGATCGTGACCAAGGACTGTGATCGCAGTTGGAGGCTGTGGTGGTGATAAAAAAAAAAAAAAGCAAAAAGGGTTTATGAGAATGTGAGGATATGTACTTTTTCTCTCTCTTCTTGTATTTTTTTTCCTTTTTTTTTTTTCTTTTTTGGTGCAGAATTAGAAAAAAAAAATTATGTATAACTATATGGTCCATACATTCATTTGTTTTTTTTTTTTTTTTTTTCCTTTTTGTTTTGTTTTGTTTTTTGTTTTTTTAGTTTTTGTGGATGAATGTGTTATAAATAGAGATTATACAGACGGAAAAGTGAATTTTATGCCCTATGCTATATACACAGAAGGGAAAGATTAATTTCTAGTATCTATTGTCTATTGAGATTGTTAGGAAATATATATATATATATATATGAGAATTATAGTAAATGGGATGATTTAGAAATAGTGTAATAGGTATAGGTTACACATAGATGGTATTGATAGGGTATTATATCAATTCTCTAAATTTTTAACTTATAATTTTATTTAATTTTGCTATTTCATATCCATAGTACTAAGAAATGTTATATGATCACCGGAAAAATAACAATCTTTTTTCATTGTTGCACAACAGAGTTATTGTTACAAGTTTTGAAGATACTTTTTGGATAAAATTTTCGTATACTAAATAAATTTGAAGATGATTATTTGGAAAAAAATTAACATTTTTGTTTCAAATTGATGTAGGAAAAAAGAAAAAGTCGTTATAAACATGGAGTGAAGTTGTATTAGTTTATATGAGATGACAAACTACTCTCTCCCTAGTCCCTACTACTTTGTCAACCAGAGAAAATGGTGCATGACATGATAACAAGTCATTTTATTTTTAAGATGTTAATAATTAATGTCTTATTTTGAAGAGGTAAGAGAATTCTTATTAAATTAATACTAAAGAAACAAATTGCATTTTTTTTTTTTCACATGACATCAGGCCCTCCATTTTGTTCAACTCGGTTGGTTTTATTTTTCATTCTCAGGTGTTAAAAAAAAAAACGAGGAGTATTTTGGGAATCAACATTTATCATTTCAAAGTGCTGTGTTTGGTACATTTCTCATTCTTAGATGATTCTATTGGCTGTCTAACCAATAAAAAATTGATACGTTAATATAATCTTAATATACGTTAATATATTTGGTATATCACCATGGTGTTGTACAGGAGATTTTATTAAAATCCTGCACGTGGATGAGAAGTGGAGGGGGTTTGGACTACACATATCAATTTTTTTATCAATTTTTTTTTAATACAAACTCATATGTTATATTATCATTAGTAAGTGTTTATCACTTTGATAAAAAAAATTTGATATTTAGCCAATTAAAACATGACACATCAATTATCACATAAATTAATATTAAAAAATTAATTAAAAAAATTGATATGTCTAACATTTTTCTTAGAAATAAGGAATTTTCGAGACTGTCTTGATGAATATGGTTGGAGGGATGGAAGGCTGGGTATGCAAATACTGAATCGAGTAGTGGCAGACTTGGATTGCTTGTGAGTTGTGACTATATGAAGTAGAGTAATTGGAACTAATAATCCAGAACTTATCATGCTTTGACAAGTTGGTCCTTGAACTTTTTTTCTTGACAACTTGCATCCTAAACTTTCAAAATTTGGCAAATTAGCCTCTGTCGTTAACAAAAGGGACAATTTGCAGCCTGAACTTACAAAATTTGACAAATTAATCCATATTAGTAATAGAAGTTGAAGAACCAACTTCACAAAGCATGACAAGTTTAGGGGCATTGATACCAATTACTCTATAAAGTTTTGCTACTTTAAATTTATTTGTGTATTATATGTATTTTTTAAAATAACATGACCATAAATATGTATCATAAATTAAAACAAAAATTCAAAAGTCAATTGATCATATGTTCCTCCATAAGTTCCTCTATATTTTAGAGAATGCGTTAAAAAATAATAATTAAAATGTCAAAAAAACCAAAAACTTATTACAATAAAAATTGATGGATAAATATTTTCTTAAAATTTCTTAAAAGGAGGGATCCTTGTAGCATGCTTTTTTTTTTTTTTTAATTTAAAATCAAACTTTTTGAAAAGGACTTTTTTTCTTTTTTTAATCTCAATTTGTCAAGGCCAGCACCCAATTAGAAGATTGTAGGTATAGTTTCGCATTTATTTTCAGGTGATTTTGAGAAATTAGGCAAATTGCACAATAATTTTAATACATGACCAACAACTTAGTTAATTCCATACGTAGTCATAGCAGTGTGTGAAGTAATTACATTTAAGCCTCTTAGAATCCGCTTTAGCATTGATGAATTCCGACTATTTTTACCAATTTTTGGAATTGAACCAATGACTTGCCAAATCAGAGCGAAACCCCAAAGAAAAAAAAAAAACTAAAAGTAAAAATCAGTTCATTACAATTGATAGCTCATTGAAATTTATAAGAGCCAAACCATGACGATGTGGTAACCATACACATAAATATAACTGGTAAGAGAGAGGACAGAAACAAAAAAAAAAAAAAAAGATAAAACAAAAAAAAAACAAAACAAAAAAAAAACAAAAAACAAAAAAAGAAACAGAAGAGAAACATTATTGGAGCACCAATAATGGTCATCAAATAATTACAAATATTACGAGGGATGGGCAGCCTTTTATATGAGTTCTTATGTTTACACGAAAAAAGAAACACTATACAAGTTCTCTTCACTATAGTTCACAAATCTCTCAATCTCACTAGGCAACTGTAATTACAGCCTTCGAAACTACAATTACCACCTCATTAATAATATATAAAAAGACCCCAGTTAGACACTTTAACCAGCTTCTTTATTTCTTAATGTAAACCTTTGAACCAATTTCCTTTTATTCTTCTCTGAATGTACAAAATGCTATGCTCAAACTGAACTCTTGATATGTCAGTGCAGACATTCATTCCTCTTCGGCAGGTCGGATCGTCTTCTCTCGTCGTCAAACAGCTTGAGGCTGAGTTTGAGTTTGAGCTTGAGCTTGAGCTTGATTTTGAGATTGAGATTGAGATTGAGATTGAAACTGAGACTGAGATAGAGATTGAGATCTTTCGTATGTGTTCTTCGCTTTTCGGATAGCCTCGTCGAGATCTGCATACATCTTGACAGAAGATTGTGCAAAGTTATTCAATTGTCCGAAAAATGCAACCAAGCTTGACCTGAAATGATCAAAACCCGAAAGGATGTCTTCCAAAGCTTCGTCTCTCAATCCGTTTACTGCCGAATCACTATTCTTCTCTTGACGTGGTAAAAAAGGGGCAGTTTCGGCTGCTAAACTCTTTGCAGACTCTGCCACTTCTGGTACTTCTTTTTCAAGTAATTTATTGATCTTTTCCAACCAAACGCCACAGATGACATATATTGGAGGACCGAAGTCTCTCAAGGGCGGACCTTGTACCCTCCGTTTTCTCTTGGAGGATCTGTCTTTATCCGGGGGAGCGCATTTGCTAAGCCAGTCATTTATTGCCTGGAAATACGATTTCTGAGCACCGATCCACTTGGTGAAACTTGACGACATAGCACCGAGATCATTTTCAAGACGGACAGTAATCTGCCTACGTGATTCTGACTGCATGGAGATCTTGGCATTGCCGTGGATGAATGCAATCGAAATTATGTGAAACTGAAGCTTGTGGCATTCAAACATGACCTCCCACATCCGACTTAACCTGCCATCAGCACAAAGAGCAAAGCAGATGAAGTGCAAAAGCAAATACGAGGGAGAATTAACATTTAGATTCATACTCGTTCTTTTTTCATTTGTAACACACTATTCATAATTTACCACATCCCTAACTTTTATGGATCTTTTATCGTCGCCCAATATATTTTTGTTTCGTTGTCAGGGAAGTACTGAATGTGGAGTTGACAGGTCTTTAACAGTATGGTCAAGTAACATTACAGTATCTATAAAATTGTTAGCCAGAGAACAAGTTGCAAGATTCTTTAGCACCTAAAACCTATATATTTATCGTGTCGAACTTGACGTGAATGATGGTTACCACATCATTCTTCTCCAATCCATAACCTTTACAAAGCATAGGAATGTAAAAGAAAGCTAAATCTGCAGCTCGAACCAGATTGTTCTCCAATTTAGGTTCAGTCTCCAAAGAGAGCACATAAGTTGCTAGGCGTAAATGGTCAGAAAAAGATGCAAGAATTTAATGTTTATAGCTGCATTTATACATGGTAGATGTAATTCTCAAGCTACCGAAATAGAACATGGCATGTAAAGCTAAAATCAGATAAGAAATGACAAACACGTACCCCTCAACCAACTCCTCGAGTTGTGGCTGTAGCTCTCTGTCCCGTATTTCCTCGATTCTCTTTGATATAGAATCAATTCTGTGTAGAGCAACTCTAATTCTTGAATGCAAATCCTTGACGCCGGCACGAGTTTTATCAATCTTATGCGAACTTTCTCCATTTGATTCTAGCTGCCTTAAAACCTTACGTTTGACATCATATTCCCTTCTTATAGTCTCACTGGCCTGATTTAAGGATTCTTATAAATTTATTTAGATCGCAAATAAACATAGGATAAGAAAGATATAGCCTGACTATTGAACTCAGCAATTTATAGAGATTTTTGTTTTGTAAGGCTAAAAGGATTTATTTTACAACCAAAGCAATCTATTTTCAGGAAATAAAAAATCACAAGGCACACACTAGGAACTCAACTTGTCAATGTTGACCTATCTATAAAGTCTCTAGTGAAAGAACTTAGTGCACAAGTACACCAAGATTAGGGCTACGGATGTCCAGGATATATAAATGATGAAAGTTACGAAGCTGTTGTTTATTTATTTATTTCTTTACACCACGGATATAACTTATTAGTAGGTATATATTTGCTTTATTTTCTTTCCACACTTATAGAAGAGAAAAACAAGTGCCATCCTCTGAAACGACACCTAGGCTTCGTTGGGAAAAATATAGGTGAGTTGCAAAAATAAGCCAAAATTGAATTTATCTTTTAAAATATAGCTCATGTTTCAAAAAATTAATAAAATAGCCACCGTAAAAAATTTCATAACAAAAAATGTTTAACACTTCAACTTTTACTCGTTAAAATGGAAGTGTTAAAACATTTTTTACAAATGTGTAAATATTTATTTGACATTTTTTTGTTATGAAATTTTTTTACAGTGGCGATTTTTTTAATTTTTTTGAAACATAGGCTATATTTTAAAAAGGAATTTTTTTTTTTTTTTTTGCTATTTCTTACAATGTCCCAAAAATATACTTGTACCAAGGTCAAACTCAATATTTCCAAAGAAACTATTATTTAATGTTTCAAACAATTGACTAACAAATCAAATATGATCAGACGTGACTAATATTAAAAGCAGAGGACTCCCATGGGAATATCTGATAGCTAATAGTTCTAACTTCTATTTACTAGTTTCTAAAATAAATAAAAAATCTAAGTGAACAACTTCCTAAACGAAATCATTCCCAGATTATCTTAGAAAATTATGAAAATTATTTGTGCTATATGATGTGTGGCAGGGTGAAGATTAAAGATAAAACAGCAACTAGTATTTGTGTACTGAAAGTACCTTGACTTCATCACATAGTTTTCTCTCCCACGCATATAATCTATCCAATGTTGAGGCATGACTTCCCGATATCATGCAGACGTTTTCAAATACATTATCAGTGAAGTCCTCAATATCGTCTTTTGAGTTTGCTCCTAAAGGATTCCTAGATGAAGATGATCGTGAGGAAGTCGTCCTATGCCAAGTTAAATACTTTAACTCCGTTTGAGCAGGTTCTGGAATGGACCAAAAATCATTAGCAGTGAAACGACTGAATCACAGAGAAGATTTACTTCGTCTATGCATTCTAGTTTCAAGCAGTTAAAAAAAAAAAAAAAAAAAGGCAGAATCAACATTTAAATGAAAGTGAAAAGGTGTGGAAAATTTTGCAGAACTGGGTTAGCAACTGTTTGTCTGATAATAAAACAGATCAGGGGATACAATTTGACCCGAGAAACCAATAATAGAACAAACAATAACAGACTGCTAAATCATCCAAATCTACAAATAAGTCAAACCAATAGCCATAATTTTTTTTTCCCTCTGAAGGACCTCATTAAGACAACACATGTTCATAAAATCATCTAATCATTATAAGCCTTTCTTTTCAGCAAAGACCCCGGCAAAATAAATTTCTGTTTCACTTTGGAAATCCAGAAAACAATAAATAATCTCAGATAGTTCAAGTAAAAACTCCACGACGCATCAGAGCTAAAATCAAGTTCTCCAAAAAATATGTTTCTGTATAGGTGTATGCAAATCTCAAATTTTTTAAGTTGCAAACCGAGACCCTAATTTCAAAGAATTCTACAACATTGCCCAAATGAGGATTTGAACAAGTTGCATATAATAAAACTAAAACTAATATACTTATGTTCTGGCAGTTTTCAGCTCAAAAATATCAAAGCCCCTAACATCCCTCATAAACATAAATGAGTAACAACTTTTCCTGACTAGAATAGTACGATTATAAGATTATTTAAACAGGGGACATGTTACGAACTGAAATTTTCTATTTAATTTGATAAAAAGATAAACCGATACAAAGATAAATCCGTAGACATTCGAGAGGTCTACTAACTCTCCCTAAAGGAATTTCTTCCTTTCCACTAAATTCTCATACAATTTTCATGCCTCACCTTCACCTTAACACTCATATTTATAGAATATTAACTCTTAATATTTCTAAACTAGACTCATAACTAACTACTAATTATTATTTAACCTCTATTTCCTAGTTCCTAACATTACCGGCCGCCCCAGAACCACCTTGTCCTCAAGGTGGTGGACATTCTTCGGTCACCTTTTTTTTTTTTTTTTTTTTTTTTTGACCCTAAAACAGCCCAATAGAATTAATTCTGTTGTAGTGTTAGTTGGGCTGTTTCCTCACTTGCAGCCCAAAATCAATTATGTTGTAGTTGGGCTGTTTCTTCACTTTGGGCCCAAAATACATCAGCCACCTCTTCCTTCTAATTGGGCCCAATAGGGCAGGTCCAGGAGCTTGCAGGATTGGATTCACGTGTTTTTACAGCAGCAGCCATGGCGAAGCACGAAACGCAGAAGACAACAATACCAGTGCCGGAGAAACTTCGCCGTCGCCACGTGGAACGATTGCCTGAACTCCGCCTCTGACAGAGACGTCCACTCGGGCCATCTTGCTGCTTCATTACGACTCGCCGCGCCTTGCCTCCGCCTCTCTTCATCACAATCCCCACCTTGCCGCAATCCTCTTCTTGACCTCGTCGCCACCTCACCTCTGGCCAACTCCACTGTCGCCGCCTCAGTGCGACTCGCCGCGACCACGCCTCCTCGCAGCCACAGCCTTGCTTCTTGCGGCTTCCATGGTACGTCGCCGCCGTCACGCTGCCCCGCCGTCCACCAACTCGAACAGCCTCGCACGGCTTTCCACGGTCCTTCACGACGGCTGCCTCCTCTGTCTTCTTCTTCTCCGATGCCGACGCCGACGATCTCCCGTTGCTCAGGTTCTGATCTCGTCGCGGCTCGCCGCCCATACGCCGCTGCCTCCGCCTCTTCAATGTCGCTGATTTCCCACGTTTTTTTCCAACCGTGGTTTCCTTCTCTTTCTCCTTCTCCTTCTTCTTCTTCTTCTTCTTGGTTGAGATCGGCGAGGGTGATGTCGCAGCCCTTCCCTCCGTCAGAATCGTGCCGATCCGATCGACGAGCTGACCGTGGCTCATGATGGCACCGAGCTGGTTGTTCTTCCCAGCTTCGAAGCCACGAGTCTCGGACACCACTTCCTCGGCGAGGATCGACGGGGTGAGCTCGACCTTAAAGCCATCGGTGCTGGTCAGATCTGGCGTGATCTCCTCGTCACCGAGCAGCTCTGGCCCAACTTCATCACTGTCGGATAGCGACGTCTTGATCTCTTCGTCGTCGACTAGATTCGGCTCGTCCTCCGCCATGCCGTTCAGATCTGACTCGTTTCCACCACCGGCTAATCCCGCCTTCGTCACCGAGACTGATTTATGCACCATCTTCTTCATCAGTGCCTCTTCTTGCATCTGAAACAGCAGGTCAAGCTTCTTGTTGAAACTAATGAAGATCTCCTTCATTTCTCGAGACAACGCAGCCATTCCATCGAGACGTTGCCCCGAGTTCCTCGCTGCCATCGCTCCAAGATCGAAGGCTCTGATACCAATTTGTTACGAACTGAAATTTTCTATTTAATTTGATAAAAAGATAAACCGATACAAAGATAAATCCGTAGACATTCGAGAGGTCTACTAACTCTCCCTAAAGGAATTTCTTCCTTTCCACTAAATTCTCATACAATTTTCATGCCTCACCTTCACCTTAACACTCATATTTATAGAATATTAACTCTTAATATTTCTAAACTAGACTCATAACTAACTACTAATTATTATTTAACCTCTATTTCCTAGTTCCTAACAGGACACAAAAATTTTCCCAAGAAACAGGGCACACAAATATTTTCCCAAGAATCTTTTGCTGATTAGATATATTCAATCTTATTAGACAACTTGAAACACATAAAATCTAAATTAAGCAATCATATTCATACCTTCTTGAACCTGACTAGGATCTTCTCCGCAAGAGAAACAGGCTTTCAGAAATGTAGATGCTGTTGAACCACCTGTCACAATAAAAGGGTCATCTTGCTTTTATCATTAAAAAATCTACACAAGGAGAAGAGAACTTCGCTTCAAGCCATGTTTAGACAAAATAAATGTGTGAAAGAAGAAACTTCTCTTGAATCCATAATAACTAGGTCAAGATTTTTCAAAGTAGCTGCAGCCTGCATTATTTCGAATTGACATATAATGAATTGTGAATAAAACTAATGTTGAATCTTGAATCTAAAATGCGGTACTCATGCAAGTTTTAGAAGAAATTGATGAAGATTGCTGAAAATTTTCTTAGGAAGACTCATCATCAAACCCCATATTTCAGGGTGAAAAATAACAAAGCAAGAATTAGCTGTGATAACCTTCAACGAATAACTAAACCAATCCAGAAAATAAGTTCCCTAAATTTGGTCAAAGTGTGGCATAGGAGAGAGGGAGAGAGAAAAAAAAATAGCGAGAATCTCACCCTCTTTCCCTGGAAATATTGGACGAAAATGCAACTTATTTGCTTCAAGCATTCTCGGAACTTCTTTACCAGACTCGGAAGCTTTTATAAATAGAACCTCGATATCTTTTATGCTTGAAAAGAAGTCCTTAGAAGCAACCTTATTTTCAATGCAACTTTCTTTTTCTTGCGTCTTGCTTGTTTCAGCTGGAACTGCCCTTACTGATTCTGTGCTCTTTAATGGCGATAAATAAGGAGAGTTTCCTTTTTCCCTACTCAATAACTCAGTTTCCGAAGTTTCACTTCTTGCAGGAGGAATGACAGGAGTGCTTTTTTGCCTGTTCAACAACGGTGTTTCAGAAGCCGTACTTCCTGCAGAAGGAACGGCCATTGAAGTAGTAACTTCACCATGATCATGTACTCTATTAAGATTCTCGAAACTTCTAACCAGAGAAACCGTTGCTGGCTCATCAAATTCGTCTTCAGTGTCGTGAGATTCTTCCTTTCCATGTAAAGAGACCTTCTCTCCATCATCTTCCTTTCCATGTAAAGAGACCTTCTCTCCATCATCTTCTAGCTCGGGAATTCCCTCCTCTTCCCTCAGCCGTCTCAAATCATCAGCATTGTCATACCCTTGGCTTACACCCTTACCATCTTGGAAGGAAAACTGGTGGTCAATTGGATGGAAAAGACCGAAGAAATCCCATGGAGGAGTTCCAGAAGGGACAGATGACCCATCAAATGGTGAACCCTCCGGTATTCCATTGGAACGTGGTGTAGTGTTCTGTGGAGTACTAGATGAAGTCACCGTCCCAATTACGGGTATCGAGGGTTTTTCTTCAACCTTTTTGGAAGAGCTAAAACCGAATCTCATATAACTTGTGTGAACTCGACTAGAGCCAGGGGGAGATGGAGTTGGAGAAAAAGCTTCCTTTGCATCTACCCGTTGTGATGCGTATGGGGAAGAAGATGAGAACTGAGAAAGCGTCTTCTCAGTCAGAGCAAGAGGCTCGGGCGTTGCAGTGGTGGACGTATACAAGGAAGATTCAACTTGAACTTCGGGCTCAACAAATTTCCGCAGAGCCACTCCTGTGCTTCTTAGTGACTGAATGTATGCGACATGAGCTGCTGCTAATGAGCACCTGCCATCAAGTGCTTTCCTAACAAACTTCCTCCTTTCACGACATAGCTGCAGGACTTTATCTTCTTCTATTTTAGAGCTTGACGCGCCCATTTTGTGATACCCAAATTTTATATATCCCTTCTATTATCAAGTGACATGAATATTTATCATTCCTGAAAATCAGATTGTACACACATCAAGAGATGGATAGGGAGAAGTAATCAAAAGTCATATGTAGCAAAGGAAAAAAAAATGGCTTTCCTTCACTAATCAGTTGAATAAAAATAGATATTTCTTTGTATTGAGCCCAAGAGATATGCCACTCGTATAGAACTTTATACTACATGAACACAGGGTAACTCTGAATTTGTAAAGGGTGATAAAAGGACACATGATTAAGCTTAAATCAAGCCCAAGATAAAGAGAGTGGCTGTAAAACTTCCATACCCATTGTCGTGCAGTGAGCTTCAGATATTTTAGTGCAGATTTACATTTCTAGGGAATAAAGTGTTTTGTCAACGCAGATTTAACACAACAGAGTATATGCTTCTTGGAAAGGGACAAACATGAGATGATAAGGGAACAGGAAATGAATGAGTTATGGATGAAGCAGCCATGGATTGAAATAAAAGAGATAAATAAACATTGAATACAGCGAATGACAGTGTCTTAACAATCTAATCTAGCAACAAGAATATAAAAAAACAACTGAAAGCACATAAAAAAAAAACCTAAAAAATAAAAAAATCACCACAACCAATAACAATAAACAAAAAAGAGAAGCAAAAGTAGGTACAAACCAAAAGCTCCTTTCTATTTTCTCAAATTTGAGAGGAAAAAGAAAAGAAATTGTGAAACCAGCACATAATATAAGCTACCTAAATTCAAACCTAAAAAATGAACTTTCTCATTGAATATTTAATACCCGCAAAACCCACACTCTCAGCAAAGAATAATCAATTTAACTCTCACCGACAAAATCTACGAAACTTCCACAAAAAGTCCAAAAAAAAAAAAAAAAAAAAAAAGACTTGGCTCACGCAATCCATACGCAAAAAAGCATCTTTCTTCTTAATCTCAGTTCCAATCTGATTGAGCAATTCCAGTCTCCAGAGAATCATTTTTCGCGGAAAACAAACAGTATTCAGAAATTGAACAATCAAAACAAGACATACATACACATATACAACTCTGAATCAGCAAAAGCGAGTCGATCAACGATTCAATTCGTCACCGAACAAACGAACAGCGAAATTCTTAGAAACCGCGAAAAAACCATTGAAGTAACCGCCAATAGAAGAGGAAAAAAACAAAAACAACACTTCCGGTGAAGGAACGAGAATCGGAACAATCTCGATTCTCGAGAAACGAATCAAGAAAATTCGACATGGACATGGAATTACATACTATTATATATATGTGTATATATATATATATAGAGAGAGAGAGAGAGAGAGAGATGGATTACCACGAGAAACGATGATGATAGCTTGGATTTCAGAGAAGTGCCATGAGAGAGAATCATTGAGAGCAGAGTAGGAGTTTCAGAGACTACTAGCCTAGAGAGAGAAACAAGAGAGAGAGAGAGAGAGAGAATTTCTTTTTTTTTTTTTTTGTTTCGTTTATTTTACGGCGAGAGAGAGAGAGAGAGAGAGAGAGAGAGAGAGAGAGAGAAGGGTTGTTTTGTTTGCATGCAAAAAAATAAAAATAAATAAAAAGGTGAAGGACGCAGGCAGAGGCAGAGACATGAGTGCGTGGAGTGTGGGCCCCACTCCAACACGTAGGAGCATCCACGCGCTTTACCAAAGCAATTATCGATTCGGCGGAGTAAATTCTTGTGCCAAATTGTAAAATTACTGTGTATGTATTTTTTTTTTTTTGAGTAATGTATTTTGAGTTTTGAGATTTGACCACTGCAAAATGTTTTTCAAGTGAGACTAGTAACTTTTGTTTGGGGTTGTTATTTTGGCCATTTCATCATATTTTTTGTAATGAAAAAAATAGTTTAAAAATGATTTGGAATGGTTTGAAAATAATTTGTAAAAATTATATAAAAATGGTTTGACTTGGCTAATTTCAAGTAGTATGAATGGTTGAGATTTAAAGATATTGTATAAGAAATTGGAAAGTTAAAGAAAAATAATTGAAAAAAATTGAATGGAATAGAATGGTTTGGAGGATTAGAAAAGTTGAAAAAAATGAAAAAATAAAATAAAATGGAATGGAATGGGTAAAATGGATACCCTAAACAAAGGGTAAAAATGATTTTTTTTTTTTTTGTTTACAAACTATGGTGCTTGATTTTGACGAGAAGATTATTTTTGTAAGATATTATATATATTCGCCGCATTATGTTAAAAGATATAATGCATTTTTTTTTAAGTAAGGTAGGAAATATTTAAATTTATAAAATAATAAAAATAAATATTTAAACTTTTGCAGTAATTGAGAAATCAGTCAATTCGTTAATTACTTGCACATGTTTTTTGTAACTAAGCAAATTATCATCAGCTATCACTATGTAAGTAATTGAATTACTTGGGTAGTTGGTTATATTTTTGAAAAGATTTGGTATTAATTTAAATTAAATGTTAAGAAATGGGTACTCACTATAATTTTTCTTTTTTTTTTTAACGTTTCAATACAATAAGTATGAAGGTCAGTCGTCGAGAAAAAGAAAATGAAGAAGATTTAATTGAAGACTGCGTTTAACACCCCCTCAGTCAGCTCTTTATATAATTTTCATTTAATTTAATCTATAATTATCAAAATGAATATTATCAAAAGTACGTTTAATACAAATTTTATTTAGGAAAAAAAATATTTACAAATCACTCTTTACCCCAATTTAAAAGAGCATTTCCATTTCAAATCTCTTAAAATCAGATACTTATATGCGACTTCTCCATCAGTTGTAAATAGTTTCAAAGTATGGGGAGTAAAATTATCAGTCGCGAATGCCTATCTACGACAAGGTATCTGCGACTGGTTTTTCAGTCGTCTGTGAGTGCCTTCTGTGAGTGAATTTGTGGCTTCTACAACTGATCAATCAGTCTCAAAATCTCTTTCTTCTATAGTGGTTTAGAATTTCTAAAAGAAAAAACTTCACGATATATTTACTTTTAGATTGATACTACACAAGCAGAGATTTTAACCAAAATTATGTATAATTAGCTCATTTGATAATAATAATAATAATAATAAAATCTTAACAATGTATTTTATCCAATAATTAATTGACACACTATTTTGATCAATTTTTTCATACAATAATTCAGATTATTTAGCATTTCTCCTACTATTATAATAGTTTATAATTCCAAGAGGCTTTCGTTTCAGCTTTGAACCTTAAGTTAAGTGGAGTAGTTAGACGGAAGTTTTCTCCAAGAAAATTTAATTATCAACTGGACGTAGCAGCTAAATGTTTTTTTTTTGGTGGGAAAAAATAAAAAGATGAAAAGAGAAAGTCTCATTTCACAATTTCTTTTTTTCAACAAATGAAATGATACGAGTTGTTTGGTTCTCCCCAAAGATAAACAAGATAACATACAGCATTTACAATGCATGCACTAAAAGTCATGTCATTGTTAAAATATAACATAAAAAAAAAAAAAAAAAAACCTCTCTAATGTGACGTTAAATTTAACATTACAATTTACAATCACATGAGCTCTTAATTACAACATTGCCACTAAAAACTTAATAAAACAATATCTCATGTCCTTTACTTACTTTTCATATTGTATATGTACGTATTTCTTTGAATAAAAAAAAATCAAGATAACATTTATTTTAGTGAATACATTACAACACAATATGTTTTATTTTTCTAAATTAAATATTTCGATGCTATTGCGTGCCAAAAATAACAGTAGCACGTACACTTGCATCGGAGATATGGTTGCACAGTTGCACTTGCACTGCCCTATTTTCACTTCTCTCTAATTTATATTTTTTTTCCCAAAATAAAAATAAATAAATAAACCTACTTGGATTACAATCTTACATATCTTCATGGGAGTGAGACTCATAGCATGAGTGTATTTTTATATTTGAGTTAAGCGGCTCTACTCTTAAGACCTCAAAAGATCAATGCAAATGCTACAAATTAATATTTATAAGGTTTGATATAAATTTTATCAAAAGTGAAAGTAGAGTTTTGGTGTCGGTTTGGTTGGAAGGTAAAGATTGTTTAATGGAAATAACACAAACAAAAGCTACTAAAAGAGAAATTAAAAAGGAAGTTTTATGTGGTTCTACGTCTAGCTGCTTTAAACAACGGGCTTTATTTGGCCGTCTCTTTATAATTAATTATTATCTATGCTTTTTAATTAACTAATCATATTAAAATCATTTTTTAAATAGCTCATTAATTTATACACCGTAAAAGATGTATATAGGTCAATAAAATATTTAATGTGCAGATTCCTTGTTTTTATTCCCTTGTTCCCCTAGCTGGTTAGAGTAAAAAATAAATAAATAAATAAATAAAAGACATTCTAATATTCACCAAAAAAATTTCTTTTCACCCTTTTTAAAGGTAGCTTTCATGGTGACTTTGAATACGGGAAGATTCATGATGTTGATGAGTTAGTATTCAATCTATAATATTGATTTAAAGTAATTTTATATATTATCTAAACAAACAAAAAAAAATGAAAAGGCAACTTTATAGTTGTCCCCTTGGCTCTAATCCTAAGAGATAAATTAAAAGATTTTTTTTTTTTTTTGGGTTGTGGGCTGAAGTTTCTAGTTTATGATTATATTCCAATGTTCTCATCTCAAAAGTTTCTTTTTCTTTTTCCTTTTCTTTGTTTTTTTTTTTTTAATTATGAAAGGATGTTTTAATTATTTTTTGAAAGTAATAAAGGTTTTCAAATCATGTTGAGGCTTCGGCTGTTTTAGGTTATAATACCATTTGCACTTAAAAGAGAAAGAAGTACTTTACTCTTTTAATTATTATTATTATTCAATATTATGCAATAGCATTATTGAGTGAAGCTTAATTTTAAATTAAAATTTGGCCCTATTTCCCTTATCAATCTCACTTTGACCTATGAATTATAAAACCTCTCAAACTTCGTCCAAAAATTTGAGATTCCTTTCAACTAATTAAGGTATTGTCCCATTTGGGACTTCTAAAAATATGTCAAACACTCAAACTTATTGCTAGAAAATTGAAAATAATGAAAACTTAAACCTAAGTTCATGACTCAAGCATTAAAATTAAAAGATAAAAACATGCTTATCATATATTGATGTTGGCCCAGTGTATCTTGTATTACGAGAGCCATGCAAAACATTTGCATATATATATATATATATATATATATATATATATATATATAGGTCTGAAGTCAACTTTTACTAGGTCTTTTAAGCCATCTACGTTAGTTTAGAAATATTATAATAGTGGATTTAATTAATAAATTAATGAATTTATTGAACAACAATTAGTAGGTATTATCGGAGGAAGATAATGAAAAAACGGACCATGATAATCTCGTGGTCTACTTAATAATGAACTAATTAATAAGCTCAAGTTATATGTAGTTTATTTTTCTTTGACAGGTTCACATTTTTTAATGTTGAAACATATATATTAACCAAAAATGAATATGTATTTTTAAGTAGCATATGAGTCTTCTACTATAACATGCATGTTAGTCAAGGCATTTCCTTAAGCGCTCAAGTCAATGACCTAATTATTTTTTATTATTACATTATCTTTGATGCATGGTTTAGGTTTATAAAAGTTTATTTTTCTCAACGTCGATCTGATAACATTATGTATTAAGAATTAGATACCACTACCTTTATTAATAAATATATATCTACTTCCCTAATTATTTCAAATAACATTGAATTTGCTTGACAATTTTTTTTCAAACATTATTAAAAATAAATATTATCCCTTATGTTTCAATTCTTCATTAATTATGTAACATTATTCAATATCCATTTTCTTCTGCTCCTACTAATTTATCAAGTGCGCCAAAAGATTAAATTTGATTATTTGGTATTATTATTACTGTAATTTCACGGCAAAAGAACCAAAAATTAGGTAATAGTCAAATCTTGGCCTAACATTGTCTAGCCGACCCTAATCTATCTCAGGCATCAAAAGTTACATCAAGCCTAAATTATTTCAATAGTCTATTAGTAAACAATTTTTTGTTATTATTCTCTTTTATCTCATTACATCAGTTAGCGTATTAATACAACTAGCGTGCTACAACCAAATTCTAATTCTTTTTTTTTTAATTTCCTAAAGAAATTAATTTGGGTTAAAAACATTTGCATCATTGAATTCTAAGTTAAATATATTTATTTTTTAAAGTATTATTCGTAAATTGATCTTTGAGATCTATAAAATTGTCCAAATTTAATTACTCATAAGAGTGGTTGGTGAATTTATAGTTTGAGTGCTTGTACGCCGTACAATGAATATTGTAATTTTATATTGATTATAGGAGATTGTTTTTTTACAAATTTTGAGTCAAACAAAAAATCTGGCTTGCCATTATTCTACCATAAACTCTTTTTGGCTTTCGATTAATTGGTATGAATTTTCAGTGTTTCAGTTTTCATTAATTATGTCATATATCCGAACACCATATCACTTTTTTTAATTTTTTTTTAAAGTTTTATGTTCAAGTTTTAACGGATTGTTTATAGGATCAAAATAGACAACCTCATATATAATGAACAGATTAATCAATGTTGAGAAATTATAGTGAATACCCAATTTTTAAAATTTAATATTAGTTATTACTCAATCTTTTAAAAAATATAACCAATTATCTAAATGATGTAATTACTTACACAGTGATAAGTTGTGGTAATTCACTTTGTTACCAAAAACATGTGCAAGTAATTCACAAGCTGACTAGAAACCCAATTACTTTAAAAGTTTGGGTATTTATTTTTATTGTTATATAAATTCTGGGTATTTGCCTACTTCACCCAAATATAATTTGGTATATAATTCAAAGACCGAAAATGAAAAATGTAATTAACCTAAAAAAAATTAAAGATGTGGAAGTTACAACACTCTTTTGGATTCTCAAAACATAGCTAGTGGCAAGGAAAGTAACCTTAATGAACAAGGAAAACTAAAAGAAACGCCATCATATAAAAATAAACCTGATACGTATGTAGAAACGACATTGTTCCAAAAACCTCTTGAGAATGAAACGACACAGCAATGAGCCCAAGACAAAACGACACTGAGTTCGAAGGTCGATTGGTCGAACGACAACACTTCGACCAATACGATAGGTCATCCGAAAAGCGCACAACCCTAGTCATGGAACGATACCGCATTTAGGAACAAGCCTAAACAATTCGTCGATTTGTCCTATCTTGTCTAGAGACTTACGTTGTCGTTTAATTACTTTGTATTGTCGTTTATTTTAGCAAATGTCATTGGTGACCCGTATTCAAGATGCAAAATGCTTGTAAGTCAGACAATTATTAACAAAGTTCGCTCCTCTATATATAGCCGTCTTTGGGCTATTGTTGTTGAAACTTGAAAGTCTTCTCATCTCTTTCTTGTAACCCTTTTTCAGTTGACCTCAAAGTGCTTAGGATGACTCTTTTGAAATAGAACATTTTTATTTGCAGAATCATAAAAATAGAAGCTGTAGATCAGCATCGTTTGAGCCAAAAAAAAAAAAAAAAAGAGGGTAAATGTGGAATAGAAAGGACAAGATTTGACGATACTGCATTTAACACAGAAAATAATAATGATAATAATAATATTATTATAATAATAATAAAATGAGAAGAAGAGAGTACGAATAGGACGATAAAGTTAAAAGAAAGTAATGTAATGCATGTGAGTGAGATCTAAGGATATCTGAAAGTGAATCCCTCATTGCTTTTCAATATTTGGCTTTGTACTATTATTTGGATTCTGTTATTGTCAACTATTGAAAATTGCCAAAAACATCAAACGACATCATTATTCTCACCATGTGTCTCTACGTATGTTAAAACTTAAAACCTAGTCAGTGCTGACACTTTCTTTCTTTATTATTATTATTACTAATATTTTATTTCTTTCGCTCTCTTTCTTTCTTCAAGTTTTTGCAGAGTGGAAATAACTCTTTAATATCTCTCTACTCCCTCAGGCCTCAACACTTGCTACAAATCCTCTTACCTACTCAACTTAGAATATGATACTAAAAGAAAGAGCGACATTAATAATTTCTAATTATTTTCTTTGATTTTAAAGTAAAATGACATAAGTGGATAATTTTAATTTCAGTGTAGTACAATTCTCAATGAATCGATCCTAAATAATAATGCCATACAATGCTGACCACCAAACACAACTTGACATTGGATTTATTCATAAAATGCAATATTTAAAAGTGCTCTTCTCTCTAAATTGTACCTGGTTGTACTTGTACTTATTAATGCCCAGTAAAGCTTTCCATATATTCTTTTGCATTCAAACTCAACAATTTAGGGAATTTTAAGAAAATAGCCACTGTTTACAAAATGATTTTAAAAAATAGCCATAGTTTAAAAAAATTTAAAAATTAGCCCTTTCAGAAATTTTTGACACGTGTCAGAAATTTCTTACAGCACATTTTATGTGTAATTTTGTTATTGTCAGAAATTTCTTACAGTGTGTTATGGCTAGTTTTTAAATTTTTTGAAACTGTTGCTATTTTTTGAAAACACACAGTTCAAAATGGCTATTTACCTAATTGATCCAACAATTTATTTCTTATGAGAAAATTAATTTCATAGATGGTTTTCCTATTTAGAGAAAAATTATGTGAAACATCTCTCTTAAGATTGGTATTGAAAATTGATTTTTGAAGCTTCAGTTATGAGCATTTTCCCTTCTTACTTAATAGTGAAGAATATTTTATGCTTGATCTCACCACCCTCAACTCTCAAGCGTGATCAATAGTCGAATAACCGCTAGCCAAATTTCGGACATCCAATCACTAGACTTCTGTGCAGTTCTATTGATGCTTATCAAGGCGAGCTCCGGCGAGTTACCATTTCTTTTAAGACGGTCGGCCAAAGCAGGCATACTTACACAAATTACTCCGGCCATACGTCTCGACAGCCACATAGCACTCACCAATACGAGTGCGAGTGTGACATATTTAGCAAACTAACCCTTTTTTTAATAGCCGGCGAGTGACTTTCATAGGTGACCTAGATAAACCCAATCAACTTGCAGGGAATTTCTGACAAACCCCAGGTGACCGTTGGAGAGTGACCCCTAAAAACCATAGGCATTCTGGTAATTATTATGTATCGTTCATATATTATGAGCATCACAAATTGTGTAACCTAAAAGTTGGGTAAAAGACAGCCAAAACACATAGGACAATTTCTGTTATAAAATCTAATGCAACGATTCAACACTTTTAGACTAGAAAACAAATTGTTGTAATGCTACATTGATCCAAACAAATAGTCAAATTTGGTTTCTCAATCTCATGATGTATTTAAACTGCTTATAGATGGATAACAAACTGAGTTTGGTAGGGTATTTTAGCTAAAATTAATTGTAGTTTCACTTTTTCTTTTTTAACTTTTGGCTTCAAAGAGCCCCAGACAGGGAAAACCAACATTGCCAAACTCTCCTAAACATCATCAAAAGATTGTCTCAAACGCTGATAAGAATATTCATTGAATGTCCTAATGGTGGTCCAATTCCCCCTCAAACTAGAGAGTCACCCAACCTCAGCGAATCTTGTCACAATAGAACACACATTAGACATAACTTCAAGCTCTGTACGTAGCAAGTACAAGTCTTCACAGCTAAAACTCATGAAAGAGCCACCCAAAAATCAATCATTTGATCTCAAAGACATGGCAGTCCTTTACCGCTACAATTCCACTTCATCGCACGTGGGACAAAATTAGAGTTAAACACACTCTCATGTCTTTTCATCAAGACTATTTAATGCAAACGGACTAATTTTTCTGCAGTGAATATCAGTTATATCCTAAGTTTGAATTCTATGATTTAGTGACCATAATACATCCAAAAAGCAGTGTGTTCAACATTTGGTTTTAACAAATTCTCAATACCAACTTATGCAACACTTCTCTATTCTAGACAATATCAGACCACAAATAAGCCCACAAAAGTAACTGTCAAACAGAAAATGTCACATTAGTAGATAGCCCTAGAAATGCATTCACATATGTACCAAAATATACACTTTCTTCTCATAACCCAAAAGTGACATGGAGAAAGAGATTTATCTGGCGTGGGCAGAGCTTCGAGTGACTCTTCTCAGGTGAGAACTGGGTAAGGAACCTGAAGAGCTACATTCAGTTTCCTCGCTGGCTCTCGACCTCTTTCTTTTCGATTCTGGAGGTGCTTGGCTCTGAGCAGTAGTCACAGTTCGCTCGTCCTCGTCTTCCTCCACGGCTTCTGCTTTGGGTCCTCTGAACTGCCATGGTGTGCCACAACGAGGACAAACTCGTCCACCCTGAAACACGAGGGATTCATGAACTAGAGTTTTTAGGATATTTACTGACAGAGAAGTTTATCTAGCTAGTACCTTGCGCTGGGAAAAAAATTTCCTTGAGCAGTATTGATGGATTCGGGCAGTACAATTTTCATTCTGGCACAGTTCCGCCTATCAGAAACAACCCATAAAAGCATGAGATTGGAAGTCACTTGCAGACAATTGTGATTAGTAAAAGAATTTCACTCAACACTCGTATTTATGATTTCACGGTCAGTCAGTCAAATTGTCTTTTATAATTTACCATCCCTCTTGCAAAGTAAGTGATCGTAAATGTACATAGCGAATAAATGGTTTGATTTAGTGAAACGTACAACACTAACTAATCAGCAGAACACCTGTGGTAACATAATAAACAGAATAGATTATCTATAATCCACTTTAGCAAGGAAAAACAAAGGCATATGTAGAACCTTGACTCCGGCTTCATTGCAAGCTTCACAAGGAGGAACATCGTTATTGCGGAACCAACTTCGCAGATCAAGGAATGATTGGATTCCAAGTCCAATATTTCCATCTGGGGTATGATAAAGCCACTGATCATGAACAAGCTTTTTAAGAGTATTTTCCTTCTGAGAAAATGAGAAATTCCTCAATGAAGGGATATTACTTTGTGACTGGGAACCTGGACCCGCAAGAACCTGAAGACAGAGCACAAGAATATCATCAAGCAAAGACTTCATGGATCACAGTTTTAACTTTTACAATCAGAATGTCATACAGGAAAATGAAGCTCAAAATGGATTTTCTATAGATTTACCAATATTTTTTCCAATGAGACTGGCATAGGCAAACGAGATTTGTAGAGATTCATGTTAATGTTATTAATGTAGTGGCCATAAAATAATCTATCACAGCACAAAAAAGGCACCAGATGTTATTAAAGTCTGCTGTGAAGGTTGCTATTATGACCATTATATGGAGTATTTGGTTGCATAGGAATTTTAGAATCTTCGAAGACAAAGAAGAAGGATTGGAAGCGTTATGGGAAGTTATTAATAGTAGAATAACTTTGTGGTTGCATTCTAGAGTCAAAGAGTTTCAATTGTTTCTTTATAGTGATTTAGTCAGAGATTGGTTTTCAGTTTTGTGAAATCTCTTGACTTGGTTATATTTCACTGCATTCTTTTCTTTTATTAATAAATCTTTCGTCTCTTTTTACAAAAAAAAAAAAAAAAAAGGCCACAGATCATGTAGAGACGATACATATTTACAAGATGGATAAACAATATCAGCAAAACATACCAAGCGGCAAGCACTTGATAATTCATAATTTCTGTTCTTTCATTTCATTTGATTGATCACGTGAGAGCTTCACACACAGGTACGATTGTTCATCAAGTATTCTCATATAGTAATACTCATTTGCCCATTTAGTTTCTGTATGCTCTTTAGTAGCTTAACAGCTATGTCTTGTGTCATTTATATTTTATTCTGATCATTGAGTACATTAATAATCATAAAAACTATTAATTTCTATATGTTCTTCAGTAGCTAAACTGTGGAACGTCTCATCTCATGTCACTGAATTTTGAACATACAAATAACGAAAACTCCAAAAAAAGGAAAATCACATATATTCTGTATTAATCTTTGAATGAATTCTGCTTATTTTGAAGTCGCAAACAATAAAATTCATTCTCGTTTCAGAGAACGAGGAGGAATGGCAAACACTTACAAAGTTAAAATACGTAAAACCTAATTTTTGTAGACTGCTTGTGAAGAAAACATTAACACGGGACGGAACGCTTTCTAAATTGCTTAAGAAGAAATGAACAACAGGTAGCAA
The DNA here is from genome assembly GCA_018132145.1 of Boehmeria nivea var. tenacissima. NCBI lineage: Eukaryota > Viridiplantae > Streptophyta > Magnoliopsida > Rosales > Urticaceae > Boehmeria > Boehmeria nivea. The sequence goes on from CM030874.1 coordinate 11,255,270, forward strand.
ACCTGACTCTCCAACCGCAGATTAAGAGCATCAACATTGGATATGCTACCCCGAGCTGCAGCATCTTGCGCAATTGCTTCTATCTGATACATGAACCAGTATAACAAGCAGATGTATGTGAGAGACCAAGCATCACTCCGGGGAGAATTTCCGCAAAAATTGCATTTAAACACATTTTCCATTTCTTCTTTTCAATATATCTACAGACGCACATATTGGAAACAACGAAAGTTCCTTCTAAGAATAATGTCAACGCGCGTGAATGGGGGAAAGGAATAACAACTTAATCTCCCATTTCCATGATTTCAATTTATAATGAGATGCTTCAACGTGGCTTGGTGAAGCTCCAAGAGCTTCTAAGTTAATCAGCTTATCTCATAGTACTAGAACTTAGTAGAGACATTTTCGTAACAAGAAGTCCCAGAAAAATAACTTAGTATATTTTACTTGATATCATCACATGTAGTCTCACATTCCAATTTCTAACACTAAAGAGAACCGGTAAATCAAATATGCCATGGTGACTAGGGATACTCACAATAGCCTTATAGAAAGCAATCTGTGGAACACTATACGTTGTCCCGAGCTTGGACTGTTCATCAGAGACGTTATTGATAACTCCGTAATAAATTTCGCCATCATACTGATGTCTGCAGCACCGCAACTCGAATTGAACATAAGAAAGTGCCTTGTTTATCTTCAGAAGATAATCATCAAATAGCCGCTGATGCGTAGCTGTGTGTAAAATTACAAATGTGTCAAATTACAAGCAAGGTCCCACAAAACGAAAAAAGAAAAATTGGAATTCTGCTAAAGGATTTGTCTTTTTTTCTTCCAAATTTGAGCATCCAAGAGTAATGATTGTGACAAAACATGTATCGTTGAATGTCATATATCAAAATATTGTAATAAAATTCCAAAATCACCTTAATTCTTTTTTTGTAATTGGTAATGCAACATTTGAGAGTATAAATTTTATCAACATATATTAAAACCCTAAACCCTAAGAAACATAGAAATGAGAAAGATAAAAAAAAAAAAAAAACTTGGGTTTTGGTTCTTGTTCTGCGACGTTTGGTTTAAGAAAAGACAAAAGGCTTCAAAATGTCCAAAACCCACAACTATAGCCCTGAAATTCACTGTGAAAACGAATTAAAAAAAAAAAACAGAGAGAGAGAGAGAGAGAGAGAGAGAGAGAGAGATTAAAGAAGAGAATGTTAAAGACCTGGAGTTTTTCCGGTGAGGCCTTTGAAGATCTGGTGGAAATCGTTCTCGGCGAGAGGGCCTCGCGAGAGCAGAGCTTGAATCAGCGTTTGGTGCTTCCAATCCAATTCCGTCATCTTTAGCAGAAAAAAAAAAAAAAAAAAAAAAAAGCCCTAATTTTTCCAGTAAAGATCACAGCTGGAATGTAAAGCCCTCGCCTACGTGCATTAGTTTCTCACTCACTCTCTCGCTAGATACTTGGAGAGGAAGAGGAGTGTTTGGATGACAAGAAAAGTCGGAGAACTTTTCTTTTCTTTTTTCTTTTTCTTTTCTCGCAGACGGATTTTCAGGGGATTTACCGTAAATTGATTTGGCGGGAACTTTTTTTTTTTTTTTTTTTTTTCCGAAGTAGGGGATACTTACGTGTATTCGTAACACTTTTATTTTTTATTTTTTAATCTGTCCTCGTTTTCTTTTTTAAAAGGAAATTTTAAGAAAATAACCACCGTTTACAAAATAATTTTAAAAAATAGCCACAGTTTCAAAAAATTTAAAAATTAGTTATTTCAGAAATTTTGACATATGTCAAAAATTTCTTACAAAATATTTTATGTGTAATTTTGTTATTGTCAGAAATTTATTACAGTGTGTAATGGCTAGTTTTTACCCCCGTTTGGGCAACTCATCCCACTCATTCCATTTCATTCCATTCTATTCCATTTTTTCAACTTTTCAATCCTCCAAACAAATTCCATTCAATTTTATTTTTTTTTTCAATATTTTTTTTAACTTTCCAAATCCCTATACAATATCTTTAAATTTCAACCACTTATATTACTTAAAAATTCACAAAGTCAAACCATTCTACTCATTTTTCTAACCATTTTCAAACCATTTGGAATGGTCAAAAATGATCAAAATGGTTTTACCAAACACAAGAAATTTTTTTAAACCGTGGCTATTTTTTGAAAACACCCGGTCCAAAATGACTATTTGCCTAACTGGCCCTTTTTAAAATTGGAAACAAATTTCTAAATAGAACAAATAAAAAGTTCTTATTGTCAAAATATTTTTAAACAAAAACATCAAATATTAAGAAAAAATTTGTGTTTTTTTTCATTTTTACACTCTCCTCATAGTTAGGGGTTTTTTTTTTTCCAATCTTTTTTTATCACTTACAAACTATTTAACAGTTAAAAATTATCATTTTGTGTTTTTTTATTTGAAAACAAGACCCAAAATGAATCCACACCGAGTGAACAGCCCCGCCGCAGCAACGACGAGTCCAGCCCCGCCAATGAAAGCTCCACTCTTCAGCGACGCGAGCTCCTTGCGCGAAGACAAAAGAGAAGACTACAATGAGAGAAACGAAAAGCCACCACCACCACGAAAAACCTCCCCATGACTTACCCGCAGCCATATCGAAAACCACCAAAAAGAGAACACCCCCTAGAGCGTGTTTTTGGCTGGAAAACATGGTGGCCCACGAGTTCGAAAGACACCCCAAAGACGCCTCGCAATTCCTGGAGCTTTAACGGCACTCAACAAACCCTAGAGGAGAAGTTATATAGAGAGAGAGGAAAAATTTGAATGTAGAGGGAAAAGTTCCGTCTGCAATGGTTTACATAAACACTAATGTAAATGTGAAGTGTTACACATAACAATGTAACGCTAATGTATCTGTAACGTAGAACAATCTAAAACAGAAAAATTACAACTTTATCTTATTATTATCATTTTTTTTTCAAGTACAACACTCATTAGTATACCTCTGCACCCTTTGTTCAGCACCGTAGATTTTATAGGATTGATTGGACAAAAGCATTCACAATTGATCATTAGAGAACAGCAGAGAGCGGGTTACAAAAAGTTCTAATTAATACAAATATAGATAATAAAAAAATAAAAATATAAAAATAAGACACTTAGTATTTAGTAACCCACCCTTTGCCCTGTGCGAAAAATACACAATCGCAGGACTGATGAGAATTTCTAAACGATGAGTTTCCTATGCAAATGCTCTCCGTTGGAACCACCGTGTCCATTGTGATCATGATCGTGAAAGATGAGAGTCAAGATTCCAACTAAACACAGCACCGAACCTACGAGCAGTTTGTCGTATCGCTCCACCCAGTGAAACTTGAGCTGGCTAGCCCCGTAGAACGACAGCGCAACCAGGGAAGTCATCACAGCTATGGTGCTGCAATACAAACATCAAATTCTGAGAATTATGAGACGGATTCATCGGGACATAAACAAGCACGAAGTATGACAGATGATTGATCGCTCAACATAGCAAATTTTGGTATGAAAATTTAAAAAATTTGGTTAGCAGATGCTGGATAACTATTGAAGTACTACTTCAAGTGCCTAAGGAAAAACAACAAGAATCGTATAAATGAAACAGTAAGCACTCGAGCCAAATGTTTTGTGCAAACCCATATCTGCTAGAAGCAATTGTCGTGCTAAAAATGAGAAACGGAACCGGACGGAAAGGTTTTGAGGCATACTAAAATCTCAAAACTCATGGAAGTGAATACTCTTGCAGCTTATGCCTTATAGTTCTCACTTTCCCAGTCTCTTAACTACCATTAGACAGTCGAGTCCATCTTTTGAATTGTAAGAGGAAACCAGAAATGTCATAAACTTGGACATTTTTACTCTAGAAAATGCAAGCCTAGAGCTTCATGTTGATTGATTCACCTTCACTTTTGCATGATTGTGAGAGTTTCAATAACCAAGTCAATGCCGATAAAGGAAAAGACCAAAGATAAACTTCACTCCTGAGCCACAATACCTGAATAGCAACACTATGATAGCAAGCACCATCATGGAGGACGAATTCCCGACAGCAAGGAACACTGGAAGCGTGGTTGCACAGGGCGACAATGCAGGGACGAGAACAAGCCCAGCAACGGCCATCTTTTCCATGGGTTGGTTGTGAGAATGACTGTGACCACCCCTTCCAGATAAGAACAAAAGAACGTAACTACCACCGAGGACTACAAGCAAAAGGGAGGCGAGTTTGTGTACTGTTTCTTCGCCTGCAATGGTGTTCGCCATGGTTACTGCTGTTATACCGAGAACCGAAGTGGATATTACGTGTAGTACTGCTCCAAATGCAGCTGCAAAACAATAATATTTTGAGTCCTAAAAGTATTATAAGTACGAAACGTTTTTTAAATTTAATTGTACAAGCCAAGATTTTGACATATATTTTGATGTCTAACTCCAGTTTGGACTTCTTAGGAGTACTTTTACATTCATTCAAGTTTGGTTAAAACAAACGATACAATCATCCTGATAGCCGGTATGATAAAACAACTCATTAGCATCACTATATCTTTGAGACGAAGATTTAAGAAAGTTTTGCGCCGAAGTGAGTTCAAAGAATCGACTATTGAGACCAATAATATTCACACAATTGAACCAACCAAAACCAGCTCAAGAAACTATATTTTGTTGAAGAGAGCTCAAGAAACTATATATGGTCTAACTATGCAATCAGCGCAATTCTCTCTCTCTCTCTAATTTCTAGTTTGAAAAGTTAATACTTCATTAATTATATGGTGATTGTGATCACAAAATAAAAAATCTTGGATTCAGAGATGATATGACTTTTCCATGGAGGACCACTTTTGTAGTAAAGATCACACTAAAATCTGATGATCTTGTAGTAAAATCACAGAGCAATGACTATTTTTCCACACCATTAAATGCTAAATAAATAACATTTTTTGTGTTTTAGAAAGAAAGTGAACTACGACCAATGAAATTAGCAACAAAAAAAAAAAAAAACATATCCCATATGAAAGAACTACTACAACAATGAATATTTACCAAGAAAATCAAGTTATTGCCATTTTCGCTAACTATAAAAAACTCAGGATCTCTCTAAAACTGCCCATCTCCATATAGAACCCAAAACCCTCATAATGCATTTGAATAGTACGTGAAAAAAAAAATGAAACAAAAAAAAGAAAAGAAATTTCCAAGTTTGAACAGAAATTTTCATGTAAAGCATCAATTAAAAACCACACAAGTCGGAGAAAGAAGTGAAGATTCACAGAGACGCCATAGATCTGAGAGAGAGAGAGAGAACGTACTGACGAGAAGGGTTCGAGAGAGAGTCCATTTCTGGGCGCGACCGACGATGGAGAAAGGAAGCCAATGCGTGGGAATGAAGGAGTGGAGGAGCGAAACGGTGGCGATTCCGCCGATCGTCGACAGATCTTCGGCGCTGAAACCCTCCATTGCCCGCCCAAATTTACTAATTTAGAGCTCACAACAGAAACTGTGAAATTTGGTAATAATCCAATTACTAAAAAGAGAGGTTTTTTGTGAGTTTGTGAGTTTTGATATGTATTTTTGCTTTGGTTTTGGGATTTGGACTACATTAGGATTTAGGATTGTGTATTTTAATTTTTTTCACTTCAAAATATGAAGAAAAAAAAAAAAGAGGGCTAATTTGGTGGTGAGGATATTTTGGGTTTTGGAGATCTATGCTATTTTAGAAGCCAAAATTTCATTTTTTAAGTGTTATTAGCCGAATTTTATTTTGATTTATAAATGTTAGATGGTTTTAAATTCTTTATTTATTTATAGGTATTTAATTTCAGTCCATCTTTTATTCTTCTATTAAGCTTATAAATTTTAACAAAAATATATATACATAAGAAATCAATTTAATATTTATATGTGGCATAATTAATATAAGGGAAACTGTAGTAAATAGTCAAAAAAAAAATTTATGTTTTAAATGATAGCTTATGTTTTAAAAATAAAAATAAAAATAAAAATAACGGTGTTACGAATTATATAACGAAAAAAAGTATCACACAAAATATTAAAAATATGTAAAATATTTTGTAACACTTCAACTTTTACTCATAATTTTTTGAAATGTTAAATAATATTTTACAAATATTTATATATGTGTAAATATTTGATTAACATTTTTTGTTACAAAATTCTTTACAGTGGCTATTTTTTTTTTTTTTAATTTCTCTAAACATGGACTATCATTTAAAAGACACATTTCATTTTGACCTATTTTTGCAACTCTTCCTTAATATAAAATATATAAACTTACACTAAGAGCATCTCCAACAAATGTATTAAAAACAATACTATGCTATATTTAGTATAATTTAACATATCTCAAATGCAATGCTAAATTGATATGTTAATTCAAAATTTAGTATTTGAATGAAAAAATTGTACTTCAATTATATTTCCAATACTAAATTTTGTTGTAAAATTTAGGATCAAGTAAAACAAAATTAAACCCCTACTTATAACATTTGCTTTAATGCCATAACTAAAGCAAAAATTAAGGGAGGAATTTCTTCCATAAAACAAAAGATCAATGATATCGCTTACAACAGACACCACTACCAAATTTTGTTCTATTCATGTGAAGATGTCGCCGATTGTCGATCCATGGCACTACGAAAAAGGTTTTGGAAACTGTTGGAGATTGTAGGATTCGCTCGATTCTTCTTTTCAACATCAACGAATTGACCGATTTCTCCGCAGTTAGTTTTCTTAAAAAGTTCAAACTTTTGAAGGTGTTGGATTTCGAAAACTCTCCTCTTGACGAGCTCCCGAAAGAAATAGGGAATTTGTACCACTTAGAGTACTTGAATTTGAGAGGTACGGATGTCAAGATGCTTCCAAAGTCCGTCGGTAAACTGTACAATCTACAAACATTGGATGTAAGTGATACTTTAGTTAGGGAGCTACCAATCGAGATTAACAAACTAAAAAATTTGCGGTACCTCCTAGCTGCTCACAATGATCAAGTAATTGACTTGAGTTTGGATTCGTACCGTGGTGTGAGAATACACGAAGGGATCGGAAATTTGGAGGAGTTACAAACTCTAGCGCGCGTGGAAGCACATCCTAGCCATGTTGGTTTTGTGAAAGAGCTAGAGAGGTTGAAGAAATTGAATGTCTTGAGCATTTCCAAGTTGACCGCAGCAATCGGGCTAGCCCTTGGAGCCTCGATCGAGAAAATGAACTGGCTTGAAGAGTTATTTCTAACCTCCATAAATGGAGAAGAAGTTTTAGACCTAAATTGCATTTCATCTCCTCCTCCTCTCCTACGCTTCCTCAGCTTGCGATGTCAATTACGAGAGTTTCCGGACTGGATTGCAAAGCTTCAAAATCTTCGAGGACTGGATTTGAGCTTCTCAAAGCTGAACAATGATCCTCTAAGTTGCCTCAAGGATTTGGCCAATTTGACATACATTTACCTCTACCAAGCATATGATGGCGAGGAGTTGCATTTCGAGGAAGGCGGTTTTCGGAGACTAAAGGAACTCAGATTAAGAAACATGGACGGACTTAAGGCGGTGAAGATAGACGGAGGAGCCATGCCTCTTCTTGAGGAGTTTGAATTCGGGACTTTCCCGCTAATGAAGGAGATGCCAACTGATGTTCAGCGCCTAACCAACCTCAAATCTCTTGTGATTTTCGACATGCCGAGGGAGTTTGTTGGCGGATTGCAACCGGATGGAGGGCCGGATTTTTTCAAAATTAAGAATGTACCATTTGTTAGCTTTTGGTACAAGCGTAGAGGAAGATTATATGACAATTACAAGCTTGGTAGCTCAAAATTATTGCAACTTCTGCAAGATCAAGCCAAAGCCTCTATTCCCTAGTAATTCATTTGATCACAGGAAAATACAGGTGATTGTTTTGATCAAAATTTATTCACTTTATTTCCCCTAATAATAAACATTTCACACATTCTCTCAATTCTTTTTTTTTTTTTTTCCCTTTGCTTTATTTGTGTGCTTTTGTTTCTTCTTGTAATTTAGTCTATTTGAATTGTAAACTCTGAATTTTAACTTGTTGCCGACACAAAGGCGTAATCTGAAATTCTTGTTTTAGTTCAAAGAAATATTTGCTTTTGGTCTTATGAATTGCTTCACATACACAGCTACTTGTGATAACTTTATTTACTAGTCATGATGATTTAGTCAAACTATTATTTCGTGAAATGAATTTTCAACAAGGAGTGCTAAATTTCTGTACTTCTATGAAAAGGAAATTAGCATCATCGAGTACAAAAACATTTTTCTTTTCAAATAGTTCAACAAATTTGTGGAAAGTATAACAAGGACAATAAGTGAAAGTGATTACAATCAACTAACTATTGTTTTCTCAAGGAAATAAAAAATTGGTCTGGATTTTCTTATGCCAAGCTCATGCACACCCTTCACTTTTCTATATACATATATATATATATATATATATATATATATATTTCAGAATGCAAACCAAAAAGTGCTTGAGGGCATTCGCTTGTAAGCTTTTGCTCAGAATATAAGGCAGAAGATTTATCTATTTTCTGAAGTGATTGATTATATTGTTGATTCTACAAATTGTAATGATTTTCAGCCTGACATGTCTAAGGAAGAATAGTCCTAAACATTTTTTGTTTTGGTTTTGTATTTTTATCCAATAAGGGTAATGCTCGGAAGCAATGTGTGTGTTCATATAGCATTAGCTACACAAAGAAACACATACATGCGACAACATGTTAATGTGTTTCCTTATTAAAAACACGACTGTCTTCCATTTCATTGCAGTTCGTTTCCTATTTAAGTATATAGCTCGTCGATCGTCTTACTTTGTTCAAAATAATATAAAGACGTTAATCTCATACACTATATTAATGACCAAGTTAATAGATACAAAGATTCACATTTACAACCTCAAAACCACCACACCACAGTAGTCCTTTGCTACTATAGCTTACTCAGCAGTGTTTTCTTTGTGAAGTTTAGAACGATGCCAACTTGGAGATGCATACTTACCTTTATTTCATTTTTGCATCTTATGCTACCTTTAATTGAAGGAAAAAAAAAATGACATAAATCTAAAGTGTCATAAATCAAAACATAACACATTCAAAAAGCGACACTCCATCGAACTTCCTTGTTTGATTCTGCTTAGGTCTTGGTTTTGAAGCACATTAGAAAGATTGGAATTTGTCATTGGTGGGGAAAAGTACAAATATTCATTATTATTATTGGAAACAACTTTTATTTGTTCCTCTCAACTAAACAAGTTCAATGGTCAAATCTTTTAAGGGCTCATCAAGATTACGAGCCGTTCTAGTACAAATTCTCAACAAACATGGTTCTTGAAACACAAGGGCTACCGGCAAAAGGGAAGAGAAGAGAGGCTTGGCATGCCAAGATTTGTTTTGTTTTTATTGGAGTATAAAAGATTTGAGACCTTTGCAAGTTGAAGGAATTTCCATTCCAGTCCAAAAATCAATAATGTTCTGCTAATATAAAAGAACAGGGCACAATAGTTGTATCATCAAAGTAAGGTGGATGGATAATAAGTATTGCAGCGAAACAATCAAATTAAGAATCCAAGTCGTTCATGAAAATGTGTACGGTACAATCCTAGACACCGCCGAGCAATCTAGACATATACCATAAAAGCAGCTTCGTCTTAAAAAGTTTCTTTCTTCGTTTAAGCATCGAAAGCTTGCTGACTAATGCTATTCCTCACTCTCAACACAAATAAAAAACAAAATAGGATCAAAACAGACTCGATCAAAATCTAAGACCCGATACAGATCAGAAGGCTACTCAATTTTCACCCGGCATGCTCTTAATGATATCAGAGTCACCTGAAAGAAGCCATCGCAAAATGAATCACAGGCATGAACAAACGACAAATGACGCTCATGAGATAAGTAAAAGTTCGAAATAGGTACCTGGGTCGATAATGCTAAGGCAGCATACTCTGTAGTATTTCCCACATGCAGTTCCCAAGTCTACGTTGTCTGACATAACAAAACAACATTTGAATCATCAATTACAAGCAAACTTAGCGGAAATGACACAAAAACATCTTTGCCAGATCAAATAATGAGAGCATGGCATGTCCCTAAAACTTGAGAAGTGGTGAAGCAATAAGATATAACTAATAAACTTACGACCCCAATCTACAAATTCACATCATATATAAATTTCAAATAGATGAGCCTATTCAAATTATCAAGCAAAAGCAGGATGAAATGACAAAGCACGCAAAAGCCAACACAGACAACAACTGTCCTACAGCTTTCTTAAGAAAATCGGCTACGTTATAGGTAGATTATGATATCAATTACGACTCCAAATGAATCGATGATGAAACTAGCAATGTGAAATGACCAATGAAAACTCGAAGCATTTAAAAAACATTGTACCATAACAAGTGACAAATTGAACACAAAACAAACATGTAAATGAGCCATAATTTTATTTATTTTTTTTATCTCGTTAGCATTACAGACCATAATCTCAACAGCTTACAATATCAATGAAGATTGATGCTATAAGCGAAAACAAAAGCAAAGAGACAAGATAAATTGTTAAAGCCAAAATGAGAAGTTTAGAAACTTACTCCCATTGTAGTGATGAACTCCGCACTTGGCCAACATCGCATAATACTCAATCTCCGACTTTCTTAGCGGAGGGCAGTTGTTGGCAATGATAATCAGCTTTCCTGCAAGTAATAACTCAATAAATCACTACACAATCACACACCAACAAGCCCAGAAACAAAACAAAACCCATTCTACTAAAAAAAAAAAAAAAGCCAAAATGAACTAATATGCAACATAATTTACCTTTTTTTACACTACCAATACTAGGTACCTTGATTCATATCATCACAAATAAAATTCTATAGTGTAAATATACAAAAAAAAAAAAAAAAGGTCGAGTCTTACTTCACCAATTAGAATATTCATAATAGAATACATTCTTGGCAAAGAAAAAAAAAGCCTCCAAAAACAACGAAATTTCCATTAAAAGCAACAGTTTCAAGAATTTTTTTTTAAATTAAAAAAAAAAGTACCTTTGGAGTTCCTTAGGGTTTTGAGGACAGTCTTGTAACCCAAGGTGTACTTGCCACTCTTCATAACGAGGGCAAGCCTGTTGTTGATACTCTCATGAGTCTTCTTCTGAAGAAATTCACAAAATCGCGAAATCACAATCCGTTTGGCAGATGAGAAAAGCTCAACGTAAATAAAAAAATAAAAAATAAAAAAAAATCCATCACGGAACAAAATGAAAAACCCTAATTCTATCGTTAAATTCAGATCTCCACAAATGAAACGCGAAATCGCAGATCAGAGCTTACGGTCTTCTTCGCGGCCACCATTGTTGAAGCTTCGACTAGAATCGGAGTTTCGGTCTGGGAATGTGTCTGCAGAGGCAAAAGCGTTGGGCCAAACGGAAAGTGCTCTTATAAAGGAGAGGACGAGAAGGGATTAGGGTTTCGGGTACCGTTTGGTTACTCGGATAATGTTGTCTAAATCCAGGATAAGGCTATTCTGATTTCTGAGTCGGGATGGTTGCCAATACCTGTTTTGCATGAATGGGTAAATAGTTGTACTAAAAATAAAGGAAGATTCTTTAATAGTGCACAATTTTTTGCACTATCTATAATGCATGACTTATAATAGCTTAAAAAATACATAAAAATAAAAAATTTCGTATACATAAGCACATTACATCCTCTATTTACATATTATCGATTCATTTCTTCAAGTTTAACACAAAAAATATGTTTAATCGGTTATGAAAAAGATGAAAAAAAAAAGTTTGTCTTTTTTATTTTTTTTCTTGTTTTTCTATTTTCACCTCCGATTGAGTATAATTTTAGTTTTAAATGTGGGAAATGGATTGATAACATGAAAATAGACGATGTAATGTACTTATATGCTCAAAAAAAATTATTTTTATATTCTTTTAAGCTATTATAAGCCATACACTATCGATAGTGCAAAAAATCGTGCACTATTGAAGAATCTTCCAAAAAATGCAAGTTTAACTCTCATTTGCATATATGTAAATTTATTCCAATAAGAGCATAGTTAAAAAATTTCATATATGGTATAAGATTAGAAATAATAAAATTTTGGACTTAAAACAATTATAAAACTTGCTCTTAATATTATGACATAGCTAGAAATTTCAACCATCAATAGGGTCGAAATTAAATTTTCTATAGTAAAAGTGCAAAGCATAATTTTTAAATCTTGATTGAACAACTGCTATACTATTCATCCATACAGATTTGTTGTTTGGGTTGAAATCTAAATAAAAATATATATAAACCATATTACTAATAAAATAATTTATTATAAAATAATCAAATAGACTAAAAAATTTATTATTATATGTCGCTACATTTAAAAAAATAAAAAAAATTATAAAATAAAATCAATTTTAGTAACACTCAATAAAAAAAAATTGTGTACACAAATTTTTGTTTTTATTTTTTGGTTTTTAATTATGTGACAATTTTTTTTGTAAAAAAAATCGCGAGGGACACCCCCTGAATCAAATGTTATGCCAATCACACTCTATCTATTAACTTCTATTAGTTAAATTTGTGAAATGTCTATAATAACCATGAAATCTCAATCATCCAATAATGTTCACTACATCATGACCGTCCCTTCTCTAGGGCAAAATCACTCCCATTTTTATCAGACACAAACCAGCCTAGCCAAGCCAAGCCAAAAAAAAAAAAAAAAAAAACCAACAACCTCTTTTGCCATTTCTCCACGTCGTGGGTGTCTTCAGCCGCGACGACTCCTCCACTGCCGCTGCTCTCCTCCATGGGCGTCAACAGCCGCGACTCCACCGCCGCGGCTCTCCTCCACGGGCGTCGCTGTGACTCTCCTCCACGGGCAATAGGCAGCCGCAATTCCTTCTCTTCCACGGGCATTGGTTAGTTTTTTTTTTTTTCCCTTTTTTTGCCATCTTCAATCTTAGATTAATAAATTTGTCTCTTTTTTTTTTGTGCTTTTGTTAATCTGTAAACAACAAATCTGATTAATATAAATAATGTCCACCATGCAGACATTTTTTTTTTCAATATTTTTTACTGATTTTGTGTGAATATTGAATGGTACAAATTTGTGTGACCCAACTTAGCTTGGGAAACATTATGCCAACAGGCAATAAGATATAAGATAAAACCCTTTATAAACATTGAAACTAGGGGTGGCAATTTGGGTCCGGACACGAGACACGACACGAGCACGACACGAAATAAACGGGTCTGGGTCCACCCTTAATGGGTCTGAGTCTTAAACAGGCCGACTCGATTAACACGATAATTAAATGGGTGAACACGACACGAACACGAAGACACGATTTAGAACGTTAAGACACGATTAATAAATAATTTTTAATATTTATATATATCTTCTTTAATTTTATATTCATTCTTATAAACTAGAACAGCATATTTTGTTGATTTAGTCATATTATATATTTTGTTGATTGATTTTGTTATTTTTTTCTTTATTGGACATACAGCCTTGTTAGTTTTATTGTTTTTTCTATGTGTTGAATTATCTTTTTATTTTAATTTAGGTCATAAATGAGTTTAAAATTTAAATGAGTCGTATATGGATTGTAATACCATTAATATCTGTTTATCATTAAGATACGATTATTAACTGGGTCTTAATGGGTCGTTAATTGGTAACACGACAAGACACGACACGACACGATAAGTATATTACTAAATGGGTTGGCTCGGGTCTGGATCCAAAAAAAGGTCAACACGATAAGACACGACACGAACACGACACGAGACACGAATTGCCACCCCTAATTGAAACCCATCGGCCAATTTTTTAAACTTTGACTTGCACAATTTTAATATGTTATACGTTATACTTAGCTTGAGTTACAAATTGTTTAAGTTCCTTTGGAATGAGAATCTATAAATACAAAGTAGAGAAAACAAAATTCTAAAAATACTCGAGAGAGTGAGTATGTTAAAATGTGGGCATATCAAAAATAAATGAGAGGGGGAGAATATTTATATACATGATATATTTATTTTTTTTAGAAAAAAATAAATTTTATCACTAGTGGCCGCTTTCTGCCCATTTTTTTACCATTTATGGGCATTTTAAGCATTTAAGAATTATGAAACGGCTACTTTTTAACGGACACTTACGAAATCGACTTTGAGGGGGTATCAGTGGCATTTTAAAAAAAGAAAAATACTAGACATACAAACTCTTTTACAAATTTTTTAATACTAACTTAGAGCATCTCCAATGCAATGCTAAATTTGTTTGCCAATGCCAAAATTTGACATTTTGGCATAAAAAAACATTCTCCAATGCAATGCTAAATTTGACATTAAATTTGGCAAATGCTATACATGGTGCTAAATTTGACACCAAGTATAGCAAAATGCCAAATTTTAGCATTTGAAGTAGAGCGTTGATTGGTCAACTTTTAGGCATTAATTTAAAAATAAATATTTTATTCAAAAAAGTTTCTTCTTACCGAGAAGTCATTATGACTATTTGTCGTCTTATTTACTATTAGTCAGCATCAACTACTTTTATTAGTTTTCACAACTAAAAATAATAAAATAACATTTGTGCATTGGAGCATCAAATGTCAAATATAGTATTTTTACATTTTTAAGTGCCAAATTTAGCATTGGCATTGACATTTGCATTGGAGATGATCTTATGTGGCAGTTAATACGTCATATTTTGATTGGTTAAATTTTAAATCCTTCTGTCAAAATGATAAACACTCACTAATAATAATATGACATATGAATTTGTATTAAAAATATGATAAAAAAAATTGATATATATAGCATTACTCTTAAAAAAAAAAAAAAAAAAAGGGTCAGCGGCATAACAGTCCCTCGCATTTCGCCAAAAGGGTGTGACAATGATTTTTTTTTTTTTTTTTTATTTTCTTTTCTGTACTTGCTTTGCTTTTAACTACTACTCCACTTTTGTTGAAGACCGCACATTATCAAGCAACGTACTTACTCCACCAGAGCTCCAGAGACCATTAATGGCGTCGCGTCTCCCTTGTTTCTTCCACATTCCAGCCCCTGTATTTACCTCTTCTTCGTCGTCTTCTTCGACAGACCAACACTTCCGATTCTCCAACCTCTCTCCGCTCCGTTGCTCTGCTCTCTGTCGCAGAACCGATGGCCTTCCTCGGAAGCGGACCAGAGACGATCGCTTCAAGCGCCTCTCGCTGCGGAACCAGTCTCGGACCGAGTCCGAGTCCAAGTCGGAGCTCGAGTTCGAGAGGCTCTTCTCCAACCTCAACCAAGCCACTCTCAAGAGAGAGCCTGGTTCGTCTCTCTCTCTCTCTCGCTCGATAGCTCTGACATTGTCTTTCTAGGGTTTCGTCGCTAATGATTGTGCATTTTTCCTATTGTTTATTTTGCAGGAAGTTTATCAAGCGCGATTTTACTAGTCGCTGGAACTACGGTACGTGCGTCGATGATCTGTGATTCTTCGAAGCTTAATTCAGTGATGCTGATACGAAATTTCGTTCAATTTCGCTGCCGATTTCACTTTCTTGTTCTTAAACTGGTTTGCTTTTGGAAATTCTGAAACACGCACACTCATTTAGCTGTTTTACTGTAGTACTGATGGTTATACACATTGCAATCAAATTATGCAAACATTTCTGTCCCCTTCAGAAGTTGGTTGTTAAGGTCTTTCAACGAGTTCCTTTCGCCGTCGTTTTGGAGATGTTTGGCGAGTGAATTTCGGCAGCTTTTCGTTTTTGTTCGGGCCGAGTTGAATGTGCGTGTGTGTACTAATTGCTAATAAAAATTCATGTAGGTAGGGGCTGGGATACTTGCAATTCCTGCTGTGACTCAAGAATCTGGATTTCTGGCCTCTGCGGTTACGTGCATCTTCAGTTGGGTTTACATGGTATTAATTCAAGCTCATTGATGCTATTTTCATTGTATATAATGTCAGTGTCAATGTTGGATTGGGCTAAAATGTTTTGGTTTGTATCATCTCATCTCAAGATTTAGTTTTGGCTATGTGACTATATTAAAATAATGGTTAAGAATGGTAGAACCTCAACTTTAAAAGAAGAAATGTGGACCTTTATGGCCGTTTAAGTGCTCTGCCATCCAAAATTCCTTTTCGACTTTTTTTTTTCTTCCCTTTCTTGCGGTGCAAGTTACCCGAAAGTGTAAAGTTTGAAAGAAGTATGAAAACACTGCAGGTGGCGACGGGACTGCTAATTGCTGAAGTAAATGTCAACACCATGTGTGAACTGGGTTCTGGTGGCGTGTCATTGGTAAATCCCCATTCTCGTTTGCTCAAAATATCATAATAAATGTTTACAATGTCAATTCAAGGAAAGAGATAGGAGAGAGGAAAATGGTTGGTCAAGTGACAAGAGTGATACATGGGCCTTAAGAAAGTTGTCAGAGGTAGGAAAATGGTTTTAACTTTGTTCCTTTATACTTGGGCCTTAGGTTTTAATCACAGAAGGATGTGGTTCATCAGTTATTAAAGGATGCTTGAATTGTGATACTGCTTTAGGCTGTTATACATGATCATGCCAGTAATATCATGTTTGGTATAATTATCTGTTGTTTGATTTTTATTTTTTATTTTTTGCCTTGTCCAAGAGTCACTTCAAAGTTGTTTACGCTATAATATTGTTTGTTTTCCTTCTAAATATAAAACTCAGGTATCAATGGCCATGAGAACTCTTGGTAGAGGAGGAGTCCAAGTTGCTTGGTAAGTTGATCCTTCCTATGAACTTCTAATGCTTTGTTGTTGCATATTATAGAATGATAACATACATGATTTTTTTTTTTTTTTTTTTTTAAATAAGAAACAAAGTTTTGTTAGCCGGGCCTGAAATAACAAGAGGACAAGCTGTCCACAACATGAGGACATGTTTTATTGACAAGCAATTTAGCTTTTATTTTAAGTAACCTGCAACAAATACCACACGTATAATAAGTCTTGGTTAACTAACTTTTATCATTTTATGTACACCCTATTAATCTACCTTTGATTTCCTATGGCATACTAGCATTTCTCAACTCTCATGAATTTTCACTTCTTTTTCCACAATCTGCTTTCTTTTGCAGTTGGTCATACATCTTTATACACTACGCTTTGCTCGTTGCTTACATTGCCCGTTCCTCTGATATTTTGACCAGTTATCTCCACATTCCATTGTATGTAGCATAGATGCTCCTTGACTGCACAATAACTTTCAGTTTTCACTTTTGTATCTTATTTAGAAGTAGTTTTGTTTATGTTATTTCAAGTGTATCTATCTTGTGTGTTTGTTAGGTGTTGATGGCAGCGTTAATGGTTGCAGATGGGAAAGTGCGACCTTGTTTTCTTTGTTTCTGGGAGGCATTTGCTACTCTGGAAGGTCTGTTTATTTATTTATTTTTCTCCTTTAATCATATTGCAGTTACAAACAGAGTTATCTTTCATGTTTTATTTAGTAAAGTTACAAGCGTGTTTATCAAGCTAGAATTTTTGCTCTATTTTGAAAAAGAGAAAGATGGTTTTGACTGTTGTTTATCTTGATGGCAGATAACTAATTTTCAAGGGTCAATAATAAGTATTAAGTACATTTCTGCCTTAAGAATAAGTGTGTTCCCGCATATATTTTCTCACAGAGTTTGCACGATCATGATATCAACACTCAGCTGCATATTTCTGCATTTTATCGGTGTTTGTGCTGTTGTTATTCTACAATGAATTTATTCTTTTGGTGAATTAGATTGATTTCTACAATGTGAAAAAAAAAAAAAAAAAAAAAACACACACACACACACACACACACAAAAAAACAAAGAGGGCTCTCTTTTGACACAACCTTAAGAATAAGTTCTTTTATCAGTTTCTATTCGTAGATTTTTTTTTTTCTTTTTTTTGTTGGGGGTGGGTGTGGGGGGAAGAAAAAGCGGTGATTTATTTAGTTACTACACTTGATCTGATGGGTCAGCCCATTCTTGGAGAAGCACAAATCTCAAGTTTTTTTACCCAACACCTCTTTTGAGCAGCGCATAATGTGTCTTTATTAGTAAATTTTTCTGAAACTGTATATATTCCATACGGTTGTACAACATATTGGTCGCGTACTCATGTTAATCACCATTATGGCCAATTTGTTCTTCTTGTTGATACAAAATTTCTTGTCACTGACTTATTGAAACAAAGTTACTATCATCTCTTATTGGCTGTAACTGACTTGTTTTATTTTTCAATTCCAGCCAGCGTCTCATTGGTGCAGTTAATGGGGTTCTAGTGTTGGGGATCATCGTTTCTTTTGCGGCCCTTGTGGTAACTTCACCCTTCGTGAAGATCAAAATTTTGCATATTACATTTTTTTCCTTGTAGTAAAAAATTCTAAATCAAGAAAAACACAGGACACAATCATTAAATTACCAAATTACTTGCAATGATAGACTTCTTTGAACTGGATAAAAATTTGACTTAGTAGTTAAGCTCATCAATATCAGGATTCACGCTAATTACAGTTTTCAAGGGGGAAGTAAATAAATAAACCTTGATTGTAACATTGGATTTCCGAATCTAGATTAAAGTTCTAAAGAAACTACGAGGACCAAGAGGTACTTGCTCGGTTGCTCTATCGAGTTTGGGATAGATAACTGCTTATTTTGCATTTTCATCAGCAGTTCTTTTGTGCTCATATACATGAAGTTCTTGTTAAGAATTCTTCAACAATGAGCATACTCTCATGCATCTTGTGATTAGTAAATGCTAAATCTTATTTGCTAGGCAGTTGCGAGTGGAGATCTACACTGGGATGCTCTTCTAAAGGCCAACTTTCAAGCAGTTCCCATGAGTATACCCATAATTGTGCTTTCATTTGTCTACCAGGTAGGTAGCAGCTAAAAGCTTGCAGTCTTTCAATATTTGAGCGTGGTATCAAAATACTGACTTGTATTTTTTTCCCTTCAGAATGTAGTACCAGTTCTTTGTACAAATCTTGAAGGAAATCTGTCAAAAATTAGGTAAAAAGTTTTTTTCCCTAAAGATTTTGATTGATGTTTGAATAAAAGATGTCTAGATGTGATAAGACTAACAAAGGTTAACATCTGAACCAACTTGTAAACCCTTATTCTTTATTATTTAATTCTTGTAAATCATATTATTAGATGGCATGAAAGGTTGCAAACTAAGTGATATAGCAAATAAAAGATTTCTCTTTTTCCTGCTGGGAAGTGGGAACAAGTATTCGCATTGATATTATATCTTCTTGCGGTAAAGGATATATACAAACATATGTAGGTATGAACTAATTTTTGGTTCTTTTGCATTTATGAACTTGTTATTCATCATAAAAGCCTTAATATTGGTGATGAAGACAAACTTATGCTGAATAATAGCTATATGCATTGATTCTTCCGAAAACTCTGAGTCACATAGATTCTTGGATACCTTGGTTGTTGCTGTTTTTTTTTTAATGGGAAAAATTCTTCTTGGACGCCTTTGTTGTTGTTGTTGTTGTTTTTTTTTTTTTTTTAAATGGGAAAAATTCTTGGATACCTTTGGTGACTAGTTTGGCGCATTCTTTACAAAATCTTTTAACAATAGTGAAAAGTTCTTATCAAAGCATAAAGTAAAGATTAATTTACATGCCCATTGATTCCAAAAGAATATTCATCTAATTGGCATTGCCATCGCCCTTGTCGTAATTAATCAGCTTTACATTATGGACCTTTAGAACTTGGATAATTGTCTGTGTCCCTTAGAGTATGGCTTTGAGCATTAGAATGTATAATGCATACCACAGAAATGTAGTTGGATTAACTGAAGGTACCTTCTCACGGCCTAGACTTGAATGCATATATTGCCATTTTTATGCTTCATAATGAAAATGGCTTGTCATTTGTTTTTATTTCCAGTCTTTTAAGCAACTTTTTCTTTTCTGAGATAATGTGTTAAATGTCTGTTTTAGGTATGAATTATCTGTAAAATTGATGTACTAAGGTAATGCAACGTTAACTGTTTCAAACATCAGCTTAAATAAACTTCACGGACATTATCTGAAAAAGTGTTTGAAGTACGGCTTCTTATGCACATATTCCTTTAATTAACTTGCAATCTTACAGGACGGCAATTGTTCTAGGCACAGCTATACCCCTTCTTCTATTTCTTATCTGGAATGCTGTTATTCTTGGCACCATCACAAATCTTGGAATAGGTTCTGACCAGATGATCGATCCATTACAACAGTTGCGATCTTCCAATGGAGCTGTTGGTGTATGTTTAGATAATTTCTGGAGCTTATAGACTATGATATAGACATATAAGAAAACATATTCGTCGTACTGAAGTCTTGTTCTTAATTTTGCATGACATTTTTGCAGCCAATAGTTGAAGTTTTCTCTCTTCTTGCCATTGCGACATCCTACATTGGATTTGTATTGGGTCTCTCCGACTTTCTTGCCGACTGTAAGTCCGATCTCACTTTCGACATTACGAACATCATATGAATGTGATATTTGAGTCTTAAATTCAACGTTCTTATTCTATGGATTTCTTGAAATACCTATGACCACCCACCCAGTAGATGATTAATTAATTTCTACTACCTACCCAGTTAATGACTTACAGTTGTAGAAGTTCTAGAAAAATGGTCTATAACTAAATTATTTACCTGGTAAACATACGTATTTTCTTGGCATGGGACTGTGGTAACTATTCATAAATATGCATCCCAAATGCATTCTCGACATTAATTCTCCCTAAAGACAAAAATGGAGCACAAAAGATTATAGATAAGTGGGAACGATTCAACTAGAGCACTAAACAGAAAAAAATTCAAGTGAACAGTCTTTGTAAGAAGTAAATTATTGTGCAATAGTTTGATTTAGAGAACATATTGACAATGCCATCACATATCTTTGATAGTTAGTAGTGTCCTAGAACATTTAAGTTGTGATGATTTGCATCATGTTTGATCTAGGTAATATTACTTTCTTCTACCTATAATCCTGGGTTTTTTTTTTTCTTTGAGGGCAGTCTAGTTCTGCATCAGGGCCTTATTCATAAACATGATTCAGCAAGCACTTACATCATATTTCCAAATATGCAGTGCTTAAACTCCCGTCTGGTCGAGGGAGCCCTCTACCATACTTTTTGACTCTAGTTCCACCACTGGGATTGTCATTGCTAGATCCGGAAATATTTTTTAAAGCTTTAGACTTTGCTGGAACCTATGGAGGTATGGTTGCTTTGTACTTCCTAGCCTACAAATTCTTGCATCTTTGATAAATGAAACTCTTGCAAAATATCAGTCACTATCATCTGGTATTGAATTTATTGGCTTTTGGATTTCAAACTATTGCAATAATCACTCCATTTGAACTTCTATCACCAGTACATACCGTTAAAGGCAAGTTCCTATATGGGGACTTAAATGTGACTTTTCGTTAATTTAGGAACCAAAAAGTATACTAATCCTTTTAGTGTGTTGAAGATGTTTGTATCGCCGAATCATTACACTTTGAGCTGCAAAATGTATTTATCTGTCGTAGTTTCTTCTCTCAGGGCAATTATATATATATATATATATATATATATTCTGCTTCTGTTTTTTTAGAACAACCTCAACTGAAGATATCTTTGTCTCTTTTTTATCTTTTCTGTCAGTTCTGGTGCTGTTTGGGATTCTTCCTGCTGCAATGTCTTGGTCAGACAGATACTCGGATTCATCATCGCCCTCGATGATACCCCAGTTGGTTCCTGGAGGAAAACTAACCCTTTCACTCTTGATTGGAGGGGCAGGATATGTCATCACCTCTGAGTTGATCGAGAGGCTTGGACAAGCTTAAGTTTCAATACCGTAAAATAGTTTTTTTTTTTAGCATATTATATATGTGACTAGCTATTTATTAGTGTGTAAATGATGACACTTGAGATCCAAATCCAATGCCTGAGGATTGAAACTCGCATTTAATTTGCTTAGCCATTCAGGTCGCTTCTGTTGCTACACTAAAGATTGACTTTAAAACACTCTCATAGATAGCATTTAACCATACCATAATGTTTACTTTTGTGGTCAAATTTGTATTTCGATGGTGGTGAAGTTTCTCAAACGTATTACATAAGAGACGACTCACCTTTGTAGGGAAGGTAATTGGGGGGCAAATAAATTGGTCAAACACACACCGAGATGTATGGGTCACAGACTTGCTTATGTGAGGTTCATGATTTGGCCCTCTTGACGAAGACATTAAAAAAGGAAAAAAAAAAAAAAGAAAAAAAAAAGAAGATAATTCTGTGATTGTACTAGAAAGAGGAAAGGGTGGCTAATCTCTCATTAGGTTAGTATTCGTTGAAAGGAATGGTACACCAACCACTTCAACAAATGCATGGAAAATGAATGAAAAGTACTTGTGATTGGCATGTAAGACTTCGTATTCATGTGTCATAACGTGGCTCGTTAAGAGCATCTCGAATGTAAAAAAGTGTGCTAATACTATATTATATCTATTTCATATTTTGCTGCAATGCACTTATGCTAAATCCCACGTTATTTTAATTTTAAACGTTTACTCAGTTTTGTTTTTCAAAATATATTAATCTTTAAACATGATGCACTGACGTATATTACTTCTCTACCTCTATTAGAGAACAATACAATAAATTATTTAATTCTATATACATATAATTTTTTTATATTTCAATTTTCAAATTAATTTTATTTTATAAAATAATAGTCACGTTATTAACAAGTTTTTTTTTTTTTTGATAGTAAACCTGTTGACTTATGTATTCAAAAAATATATAAAGAAATGGTAAACAAAAAAATTTAAAAAAAATAAAAAATGATAAATAAATTTAAATAATTATATAGTGGCAATATTGTAATTTTAGGAACATGCTAAAATATAGCATATGCCATCATTGACGTTATATTTAGCACTAAAGATAGCATATGTTACCATCTAGTTTAGCATAGCATTAGAGATGAAATTTTTTTACAAATGCTAAATTATAGCGTTAGCATGTGATATAAACATTCATTAGAGATGCTCTAAGATCTAGATGTTATTTTGTAACTAGCTTTTAAACGTGCGTGCAAACTCCTTGTAATTGTTTTGTGCAACCCGTGTAAATTGTCTTGTTGAATTTGTCCATTTATAATATAATTAATTTTGCACATTAGAATGTTATGTTAACAAACAAAAAATATATATTTTTGTTAAGATTTCACTTTATAAAAGTACATATTGTTGTCTAAATTTGTTTAGCATCTAATTTAGAGCTAGAAAAAATAAAACTAAGAAAAAAGGGCATATAAAAATGGAAAAAAAATGCATTATAACAAAAAAAAAAAAAAAAAAGAAGGTAATAGAGCAGTCATAAAAAAAAAAAATCATCACAATACCATGCAACAATAAAGATAAAAATATTTTAGCAAATGATGTTTTTTTAATGATTTTAATAAATACGTATTTTTAGCACTTTCATAAATTATAGGGAGACTTTTACAAATTTGTCAAACACCACAAAATAAAAATGAAAAACTCAAACAAAAAGAACAATAAACGATGTTTGCACTCATAAAGAGTATAGGATAAAGAGCATCAAAAAATTAAGGAAAAAATAAATCCAACTATGGTCTAAAAATTTTTTTGGAGGCCATCACAATAGAAAAATGACAATTTGAACAATTGAAAAAAATAAAACTAAAGAGAGAATAAGAAAGTGCAAAAAAATAAAATCCTGAGAATTTGCGGAAAAAACCCCTAAAAATTTGTTAAAAAACAAAAAGAAAAAAAATTTAAAAAAAGGCCTTGGGAGTTGGGACGCAGCGGGCGTGTGAAAACAAAAAGAGAAAACGGGGTGAGGCGCACGTTTTAGTTCAAATGAAAAAAGTTAAAAATAAAAAATAAAAATTGGACGTTTCAATCAAGACGCGCGTTTTGATCGAAAACATTGTTCCAACACCATTCCATTTTTTTATTAAGGATTAATCAAAAACATCTTGTGACTATTAATTACATTAACAAAAGAAACATCATGAAAAAAAAAAAAAAAAAAAAAAAGAGAACACCAAGGAAAGATTCTGCAAAGCAACAACTTGAAAAGCCCCTGAAAAGCCAATTCGACATTACATGAAGTTAATCAAACTTCTTCTGACCTTATAAATACATTTTAAATAGTATATTATATATATATATTCAAGACTTAAAAAACATACCATCTCCAAAGCATTTCTACAGCAGATTGACTTATCCAATTTTATTTGGTATGCTTAACGAACTTGACAAAGGAAAGAAACCGAGCATTAGTAATCAAACGGCCAACCAGAGTAATCCATCTCGTTGTTTTGCTCATGCATTGTTGACGAATTGTTGCGTCCGGATTCAGAATTACGGCGAGTGTTGTTTTGATTGGATGAGCCAAAAGGCCACAAAGACGAAAGTGGATTCCTCCTCCTAGCATTCTGATGACCGGTCTCCCTAGAGATATTAGCATCCACATCACCACTGCTGCTGCTGCTGCTACCACCACCACCGCCACCGCTGTTGCCTCCAACCTGACTTCTACCACCACGGGCAGTACCACTCCCCTGAGGTGGCAGCTCAACGCGGCAGACGGGACAAGAATTGTGCTGAACCAACCAAGGAACGATACAATCTTCGTGATAGATATGGTTACAAGGCATCTCCCTAGCTGCAGACCCCAACTCGAATTTGTCCTTGCAGACCGGACAGTGCAAGTCCGTTCGAAGATGCGCTTGCGTGATCTTAATCGTGGGCATTGCCTCGATGGAGGAACGAGATGCCGGAGGAGGCCCACGCCTATCGTTCATCGTAAGCTGTTCAATCAGTTCCTCCAGTCCCGGGCCTACAAAATAGTCACCAAAATCAGACCGTCTACGTGCGCTTCCTGGGCTGCCACTGGAGAATGCTAAACCAGGAACCTGACCATGAAATACTAAAAAAGGAGCAGAACCAGAGATATCCCAGTTATGTTCGGGACCAGATCTTCCTCGAACGTCATAGTTTGGATTCCGTCCAGCCAATCTATGCCTGAAGGTCTCTATAACTCTACGATCAGGACCATTTCGCCCCATCAGAGCTAACATTAGCTCTAAAACATCAGGTATTTGATAAGAAGCTTCCGAGTCTCGTAAAAATGGCTCCCGTTGAACCAAGCCATCCATATCATTAAGCTCTTCTACAAAGCCTCCATCGCAGTAAGGGCAGAGAACTTCCCCACCTTGAAGCCGGAAAGTGTTGGAGCACTGGTGACACCAGTGCGTGTCTCCACCGCTAGACATCAGATAATCAACTATGCGATTCTAAAGCCAAACACGTTGAGTCATGGATTTACACCCTCAAATAGTTTAACCTGCTTAGGAACAAAAGAAAACATTAAATTTAAAAAAAAAAAAAAAAAAAAAGTCTTTAATAAGTCAAAGCCAGATGAAGGTGAAATTTTTATGCATTTGCTATCCAACATCACCATTAAATGACCTTCTGTTGGTCTTATTTACACTTGAATTCTCAAATAGCCAGACATGTTTATTAATCGCCAAACATTCACAAAAGACTATAGCATATTTCTTATTCCAAAGCAAAACGGCTCATTCAGATTAACGCTCATAATGAGCAGCTTTGTGAATCCCCTATTCTATAACAATCAATATAACAACATACGATAATTTCAGATTCTAGAACAACAAAACAACAATCAGATAAAAATCGATATTCTATAACAACATACGATTATATCTCAAATTTCACATCATAAGAACCTCATCAAAACATGAAGAATGTCTTACAGGCCAACTAGGAACTAGTGTGGTATTGCTTTTGAACAACTAATTTCCGATTATGTGATAATTTGCACTAAAATCAGTAATTGGTAACACCAGCTTTTGACTGATTTTTCCACAATTTTCCGATTAGAATCAGATTTTGACAAAAGGGAATTTTCTATTGCATCTAAGTTATTTTTTTACTTATTTTTATCAGAAAATCACAACTAGAACTAGAGTCTAGAGTAATTACTTTAGACGCTACATCCACAACAAAGCATCCCTAAGCAAACAAAAATTTCACAATAATCTCCCAAAACATAAATCATTCAGTGAATATGAACAAACATAACAAAAAAAATCTTCACACTCCAAGCTAATCAAAGCAAGGCCCTATTGATGCCTAATCCACAACATCAAAAAAGATTTAAAAAAAAAAAGCACAAAAATTTTATATGGGAAAAAAAAAAATTTTGACAACCCCAGATGAAAATAATCAGATTTCACCAAGCAGAGAACCAAACAAACGTCAAAAGGCATAAAATTCAGACACAAAAATCTGTTTATAAGGAAAAATCTGAGAGGAAACAACCCAGGCTAATGAGTCAAATTAGGTAAAGGAAAAAAAAAATCCAGCAATAGGAATTAGCAAAGAAAACGGGAAATTCAGATCGGTATACATCGAAGATACAACTGAAAGGAATAGAGAGAGAGAGAGGCGTACCTGAGAAAGAGAAGAGTGAAAAGACTAAATCAAGTCATGAATTGATAGGATGATATATATATATAATATACGTATATCTATAGATGTATATACTTTTTTCTTTTTTTTTTTTAACTTTTGAAGAGAGCGATAAGGATTGAATTGAGAAACCAACTGACTGACTGACTGGGTCTGTCTGAGAGTGAAATTGAGGAGACGACTTTATATCGTATATTCGTATTAATATGGCTTTCGAGATGGTCGCTTAGTGGAATGATCACGGATAGAGGAGAAATTCTTCCCAATTTTCTATTGGGCCCACTTATCTTCGATGCACCAGGCCCACAGGACTTGATGGACCGGCCCATGAAAAAGGAATCTGCGACTGGAGTAATTTGAGAAATTTTGAAGAATGCTACTTATTGACAACTTATTTTGAAATGTGTCGCCTTAAAAGAATGCTTGCCGTTTACGTCTTTTTTTAGTAGTAAATTTGACCGAATTATCCTTTTTTTTATAAATAAATAAGACAAGAGGGTAGAAAGGGGGCAACATAGTAATTTGCTTATGGAAAAAGGGGCATGACATGTCATGTAATAGTGGCATAGGTTGTAAACTTGAATGTCAAATATGGCATGAGATCAAATTTTCTTGAGTAGTAATTTGCACGAATGACTCTAAACTTGTCGGGTTTGGCAAGTTGCTTTCCTAAATTTTTCTCTTTGTTTGTAATTTACAATCTAAATTTATATCGGGTTGTTTAGTAAATTATTTATATTATAAATTTTTAATCTAAGTATTTTTGCTAGGTTTGCACATTGAGCAGGTGGTTGGGTATCGACTCCCACTATGCATTACCCGAGCTTTGGGCAGGGTGTAGGAAAAGCTCTGCAAAATTTCGATCGATGAAGGGGCAGTCGAGGTGGGTGGATTTGGGCTTAAAACCCAATTTTCAAAAAACAAAACCCTAATTTCAAAATTCCACGCTTCAGATTTGAAAGTCCTAATTTAAAAATGACAAAAATAAAAAGGCAACCTATGAGATCGAAAGAGTTGGGCTAAGAGGAGGGGGCTTGATTGGTAGTGGCCAAGGTTGCGAGAGAGGGGCAAAGAGAGAGCAAGACACTGAGAGGTGACTTAGCAAGAGATAGGGGTGTACAAAAACCTGAGCAACCCGAAGATCCAACCCAGTCCAAAAATACGGGTTCAAAAGTGAAAAAAGTCTATTTCGGGTTCATTTAGTTTGAACCCATGCATGACGGGTTAGGTTGAAATTCTGAACTTTTGAACCTGAGCAACCAAACCCAACCCAACCCAAACTTTTTAAATCTTTATCTAAAATTATATGTTAATATAATTTGAAAAATATGAAGACATCAATCTTTTTTTTAAAGTTTAGCTTAAAAGAACTACTGGTTTGATTGATATCACTATTTGTTTGTCCACTCACTCTTCTTTTTTAAAACTTTTTTCTTTCATTCTTTTTACTTAAATAGCAAATCATCTCATTTGTATTTTCCAGTGTATATCAATATTGTCTTTTCATCAATTTTTTTCTCCATTTGATTACAAAGATTTTCTAATCAATTATTGTTGGAATATTTATTTCATCAATTTTTGAAATTTTTGTTGAGGATCTAATCTAAGCTTAACATTGATTAAACATTTGAAATATAAATTAAAATCGTTAGTACCAACTCGACAATCCAACCCAATCAATTTGAGTTTTTATTCTAAGGGGTTGTCATTATTATTATTTTACTTTGGGTCGTAAAATCTTCAACCCGAATTCTTTGGGTAGAATTATAATTATCTCAAATTCAGCCCAACCCAACTCAATCCATGTACACCCCTAGCAAGAGAGGCGGAGAGAGCGGTAGAACAAGATAAGGTGAGACTGAGAAACGAAGAGAGTAAGGGTGATAGAGGAGAGAGAGCCTATACAGAGACTGAGGTGGCTGACAGTGTTGCACACGATGGCAAGGTTTTTGCTAAAATACTCAAAATCTTAAATCTGCTCATTTTATTTTGTTTTAATACTCTTACAAAAAAAAAAAAAAAAAAAACCAAGCAAACAAACTTTTTCAGTAACGCAAATATACTATTATGATTTCAATTCAAATATTACAACTAAACAAAACAATATGATCATTTTTTTTATTTGAATTGCTTACCTAACCCCGTCTTAACTTGTGTCAAATTGTCAAAATCATTGCTGCTATAAGAATAAGGTTTAATTAATTGTAATTATTTAAAAATTATCATATGGGATGCACTATTAGACACTAGTCATTTTTTATCTTATTAAGTGTACCACCTAATACAAATCTTGACTTTTTTATATGCTCAAATGCTCCGGAAACCAGAGAAAATAACTTAAAATTGATATTAATCATGTAGAATTTGACGTTAACCTTTTACTCTCCTCTTATCAGTAACAAAACTCAGCACAAAACAAGGAAGCACAAGGGCAAAGAAAACATAAAGATGCAGACCAAATGGGAGGCAAGAAAAAAAAAAAAAGGAAGACAAAACTAGATATAAAAAGCTAAAACATGGCAACTTAAATCTTGTTGAAGGCGACAATATCGCAGCTCTGGACATACTCATTGCAGGGCTCGACAGTAAGATGCTCCTCAATGAGGGAATCCACGGATACAAGGTCATCAACAATGGTAAGCATTATTTGCAGCTTCTTTATACCGTAACCAACCGGAACAAGTTTCGCTGTGACAATCAAGCACCAGCGGGCGTTAGCGACACAAAATGTAACATGGATATAACAATACAGCTAATAAGTCAGAATAACGATATGAAAACTTCAAGGGAAAACCAATTTGCTTTTTTCTTTTGTGTGTGTGTGTGTGGGGCAAAGAAACCATATGAATCACATTTCTAATGAAAATGGAGTTCCTTAAACTTTAAGAAGTGAGGCCAAGAGAGAGAGAATAAAACATACATGCTCCCCAGAGCAGACCGGGCATCTCGATGGACCGAACAGACTCTTCCAGCTTCTTCATGTCTGTCTCATCATCCCAAGGCTTTACGTCCATGAGAACCGAAGATTTTCCGCCTAAGAAGATAATGAATGTCAATAAACTCAGACACTTTTTTCGCATGCTAATTCATAGAAACTTCCATCAGTTCCAATGGAGCATAAACATAATTGCCTATACTGGAAGCTATTTCAGTACACGTACTCTCTTTCTTCTTAGAAGATGCCTTTTTAGAGGCTTCTCTCTCCTCGGCAGCCTTCTTTTCCTCTTCTGTCTCATCACCGAAGAGATCAATGTCGTCGTCATCATCTCCAGCGGGAGCATCCTGACAAAATACAATGGACAAGTCAATTGAGAGTCATAATGATATATCTTGAATTATGATTCCATAAATCTCAAGAATACTACCCGCGATCTTTTAAACAACTCAAACACACATACATACGATCTTTAACAATACACATCAACTCAATTAGAAGTTGAACTTGGGGCCACAAAGTGTGAAGATATGACCCATTTCAAAGTTTTGAACATTATTTGATCACTCACATTCTCATAACATCCAAAAGTTTAGTACACTAATGCAGAAAAATGAACAGAGAACGCGACAATGCATCTTTTGCAGCAAGATCATAAGTTCTTCCCACATAAAACAAAAAACAAAAAATAAAGCTTCTTTTTTCCGAAAACAAACCATACAAAAGAAATCAATTGACAGTGAAACAAGCGTTCCAACTATTAGGACCAAGGAACCAGTTTCCACAGATATATTAATCATATTAAACAATTCAAAATCTAAACTTTTATAGCTCATCTAGTTTCCATCTCATTTGCAAACAGTGCCGTATTAAAAGGCGCTAACTTTCAGCTTCTAAATCTCGCATTCTGTTTCTATCCTTCTCCGATTCCCGTCTTTGCAAGCAACAAAATCTCACCTAAACCTTCCTACTATTTTTTCCATCTACTTTGATTCTCATATATACAAGTCACACTAAACCGTACTAAAGACACTACACCAAATTTTCTTATAAAGTTCACAGACATATACATCGAATTACTCAGAAACTAAACAGATCCAAAATAGTAAAAGAACAAAAAAAGTTACAAAATCAAATATCCGATCCCAAAAAGAGCTCACCTTCTTAGCTTCTTCAGCAGGAACAGCTTCCACAGAAGCACATGAGCCTCCAATTTTAACACCAACAGCTTTTCCGGGGAAACTAACAGCCAACCAAAATCAAATCATAATTCACTCTCTAAGCTCCAAAAATTCCAAATTCCAAATTTTCAATGCAACCAAAAAAAAAAAAAAAACATATACATATACATGTATATACGATCAAACCAACCTTGAAGCGAGCTGCGAAGAGACACAATCGTACCACCTGCTGGCATTAGGGTACGAATCGCCTGGCTTCTCCGACACCGCAGCGTAGACCTTAATGTCGTCCTTCGTCAACGCGTCTCTGCAAATCCATCAACAATTTTACCGAATCCGATTTCAGATTATGATACAAAATAATATATATCTTTGTGTGTGTGTATATATACATATTACTTACCCGGAAATGTAGGTCTTGCCGGAGAGGAAGTCGTCGAGGGATTTGAGGCCGGCTTCGGTGTGGAGATCGGAGAAAGTGACGGCCATTGCTGAGCGATTGACGAGAGAGTTGAGAGTTTTGAAAGCTTTAAGTTCGACTCAACACGACACTCCGAAGCTGCAAAAGGGGATGATGGTTTGCGAGAGAGAGAGTATTTATATTCCCTTTTGCTTTGCAAACCCTAGATTGGGTCGTTTCATAATTTCATTTCTCTCAAAACTTTTCCTTTCTTTTTTCTTTTTTTTTTTAAATTTTTTTAATTTAGGTATATTCTATAAATATCCTCTTATTTTGGGAGGATTCTTGGCTAGGGAACATTTAAAACAATAGATCGTTAGGGAATAGATGAAGTATTTGTATTGGCTCTTAAGAGAGATGCATGATACCCTAATATAGTTCTCACCACATATAAAACTTTTATTTTTTCTTGTCATTTTTGTATTGCAAAATCTAAAAAAAAAAATTAAAAAATCGAAGTGTTTATAATAAAACTTTAAGGGATTCTCTAGCGGGGTTTTTTTTTTTTTGAGCAATTGTAGATTGTCAGATTTATCTTTTTAAGATGTGAGACTCATTGAAAATGTAAGTAAAACGATTCAGAATTGTTCCCATCACAAAAAAAAAAAAAAAAACGCCAGAGAATTTTTCGAAACTTAAAACTCAAATGCAACAATTTCATATTTAAATTTCAAAAATACGATTCACATAAGGTTATATCGTGTTTTAAACAAAGGTCCTTTTGTGTTTTTTCTCTTATCTAAATGTTGTGAACAAAAATATCCAATTGTCGTCTTCCTCACCTTCGACGACTCCTGCAGCGGCACCAAACTCCCACCTTCACCTATGCCTTCCTCTCCACCATTGATAGCCTCACCGAATTCGTCTTCTAGTTGTCAACATCCGAGTCTATGGCGCGTGATCCCTCTCTGCCATATATCCCTACCAAAACTCTCTCTGTCCCTTACCGATGCACTAGCATTCACTAAGATGTCGCCACTGAAAGGTTGTTCTCGGAGCTTCTCGTTCTTAGGCTATCAAAATTGTCGATTCAATACAAGCAAAAAAGCTATCTCTAACAATACCCAAAAGAGAAAATAAAAACTCTTTCCTCAATTTGACATAAGCAGCACAATACATTTTCATGTTAATGAGCTTTCAATGTTTAATTTAAAAAAAAAATGAAAAAGCAGAATTTCTTTGGTAATAATTCTCGATTTCTTAGTCTGCTATTCATTTTTTTAATAATAATAAAAATTATTGAGTTTCGGAGTATTCATACTACTTTTATGGGTTTTCATTAGTATCCAATTATAAATTTAAAAATTGTTTCCCACCGGTATGTTTTCTTACTGTTCTCCAACTGACAATCCCCCTTTATTTTGACCCTAAAATTTATATTACATACATTCACAAAAATGTGCCGTTTAGCCAACTCTGTCAAGAACTTAACGAAAACAGATATATAAACCGAGATGAAATAAATTTAATCAAAATATACACCTACAAAATTTTAATAAATCATATTGAAACCCCATTAAAATTATACTACTCAACCCCAGGTCCTTTTTCTTTTTCCTTTCAAATAAGGTCTTTTACAGTAAAAGAAAAAAACCTTTTTGTGTTCTGGAGGAGCTGGCGAAACTATGGCAAATCCACTGGCTACGCTCTTGGTTACGGTAAAAGCCCCCCACTCCGCCTCTTCCTTTACATCTTCTTCGTCTCCTCTGCCTTCTCTTCTCTTCTCTTCTATTCTCTAAAACCCTATCTGCCAACGAGACGAACAAATCTTAGTGAAAGCTGAAAGAGGAAAGCTTAAGCTGATGGTAGGTAGGCTAACAATAATTTTTATGTATCAACATTCTCCTTCACGAGTAGGCTGGACAAGGCCTTACACGTGGATAATTTTAATGGGATTAAAGAGTGCGTTTGTAGGAGCTTGAAATCAAGACCTTATGCTCTGATATCATATAAATTCATTGATTCATCTCAAAAGCTTAAGTTGATAAAATGCAAGCGGACAATAGTTTTTATATCTAAACAAAAACTCCAACTTTATGGGTCTGTGCGTCTTTGCAGCATTGTTTTACAGAACTTTTGTAACTAATTTGTGCCAATTTGACTATGGTTCTGATTGTTTCTATTTTTGAGTTTGTTAGATTAGTTATGTGTGCGTAACTAAAAAAAATAAATTATAATGGTGTTTAGTTTTATAGATTTTTTGTACCACTTGTTTTTTGAATTAATATTGTTGAAATAAAAAATTGTTGGTTTATCTATATATATAGTTGTATTTTATGTATTGTATCTATAAATCCCCTGAGCAGTTCCTAAGAATTGATTTTGGAAAAAGAACAACTCATTGTAGATAGTCATTAGGTCTTTGGTGATTTAAAAAACTCAATTACAATTTACAATACCCTAGAAGGCTTTCCGTGAAGAAGAAGAAGAAAGAAGAAAGAACAATCGTCGGGCAGAAAAGGGCAGTAGAATAGATTTCATGTTTACTATTGAGTATATCATCCGGAGGGAGTTTCTGTTAAGGGGTATAATTTAGGGGGAGTTTCTGTTAGGAGGTATAACTTATGGGGAGTTTCTGTCAGGGGGAGTTATGTGTAATTTTGGGGCAAAAAATTACCAAAAGGGGAGATAATTGATGTTTTGTTGGCATGATCTTAATTGGCAAAATATTTTTAGCTTTGGCAAGTTTGTTTCTGTCATTTGTTTTTCAATTATGGCGCTTCATCAAGAGAAGTCTGGAGGTGAAAGATCCGAATCATATGAGTTTTCATAAAAGTTGCAACAGGAGTTAGAACTCAGATTTTATGGGCGCAAGATTTGTGGGATTGCAGAAATCATGGAGATTCATTGTAATCAAGAAATCGTGCAGATCTTATGATATCAAGTCATTTATGAAACAGGGTTGATTTTGTGCGTCCTGATTTTGTGAAGCTATATATAGTGTGCGATTTTATGAAGCTGGAGATTTTGTGAATAACTACATTATCTTGTGCATATTTTGTGGAAGATTTAAATTGTGCAGTTTATTAGGAAATAGATTTTGTGGAGATTTAAATACCCGATATGATCTTATTCGATTATGTTTTCAAACGAACACAAAATCAAGAGTAGAAGATTCAGAAGGAATCGTGATCTATAAATACTGCAGAAGTCTGCAATATGAGGGGGTGCGTTTTTTAAAAACATAGGAGAGAAAACATTTTCATTCTTAGAGAGTTTCTATATTTCTGAAGCAGAATTATTATTAAGTATAGTACTGGTAATTCTGTGACGGTTAGATCAAGGTTGTAATTGAGCGAATTGAGTTTATAAGCCTCGGGAGAGGTACGGGCAAGTCTCAGGAGAGACTATAGAAGATCTCGAGAGAGGTCGAACTAAGTCGAGGGGAGCTCGCAAGTAGTTAGCTAGTGAATGCAGGAGAGCCGGCGACAAGAAGTGTAGAGGGAGTCTAGTTCTATATAAATCTGGTTGTCTTGTGTACTTGAGAAACTTAGTGAATAACTTTTCATCATCTGGGCGTGCCCTGCGGATGTAGGTGTGCGCATCGAACCACGTTACTAATTTTGCATGCCAAACTTTACTTTCCGCACCGTCCAATACTTTGATTATTCCATGAATATTGTTTATTCCCGTTCAGTTGTTTAACCTAGTCGTTGATAAAGTTACAACTATGTGTGGAACTGATTAGAGAGTCCATATAAATAGGAAACAGATCTTTCAGAATTAGTGCCACCAAGTTTCAAAAATTTGGTGAACAACTTAGTAATTAAGGTCACAACAAAACCAACGTTTAAAGAGAGTATTAAAAATGCAACAATAATCTAGAGTTTTTAGAGGACCCAACAACTCAAAAATTTCTTTAGAGACATCAATTTTCCTTCAACATGAAGTATAGCACAAAGCCAACTCTAAAATGCTCTCGAGTAATCTACAAAATCCTCAATATATATGACGCTTCACCACCGCCACTTTAGAATCACCAAGAGATGCCCAATTTCGGCAACATATATATATATAACCGACTAATAGTGACTATTTAAAGACCACTTGATCTAATTGATGGGTGTGCATATTGTGTGTGACTAAAAACGTTATTAGTTGTACGGTTGGTTATTAAGTGAGCCAATTAGTAAATACTAGTGTGTGTTCAGTGCTAATAGTGTGGAAGTGCATAACATGAGTCGTCCTAGTGTCATACATTATATGCTTCAAATAACATTTATTGATAAACAAAAAAAAAAACACATGCATTGTCACGTACAAACGTGTTGCCGCAACTTAATGATGTAGATAATAAGGGTTTTTTTTTTTTTTTTTGCTACGAATTTAGATTATAATTAGTTTGGTGTAGTATTAAATTACACTCTTTTGGATCAGCCAAAGTTTACTTCGACTGCATCAAAATGTTCCGAGTCTAACTTCGTCTTCTTTTGTAACATTATAACAAATTACAACTATGGAAGAAAATAAATTTCATGGGAAAAAATAAATACGCGTTACTTGTAATCAATTAGGCCTTGGAATTGTAAAATATTTATATATATATATGTACATATGATTACGACCTCGAAACTTAATATAAACTTATAATATATAAATATATACATATACATATATATATATATATAATGCTATACTAAGCTCATAATATTATCTTGAACATTATTCCTTTGATATCCGGATATTCCTCCTTAAATTCCAAACACTTTCTCAGGTATTTACCGTCACTTATTATCAGCATTTATAATTTATTTTTCCCCATTTGGCATTTTATATCCATCGTTTTCTGTTTTTGTCTCTCTATATATACGTTTGCAGGCTAAATTATTCTACACACACATAGGTAGGAATGTAAGAGACATATCCCTTAGATTAAGTTAATCTGCACTTTGAGAGATTAATGATGACAAGTCATTAATTGAATCAATAAATTAATAATAGAGTGAAAAAAAAAAACCAGATTAATTAAGAGCGAAAAAGATCAGTGTTGTGTGTGTCCATGGAATTGGCGCAAGAAGTGGTGATGGTCCAAGATTCAGAAGCACAAGTTTGTGTGAGCTTTATGAAATGGGCACTAAAAGGCTTACCATTTAGAGCTGGAGATAAACTCACTCTCGTCTCTGTTCTTCATCAACTCCATACCCCTTGTAGGTATTCATTATTCGTCTTCTATTTAATATATAATGTCCCCTAATATATATATATATATATATATATATATATGCGTGTGTGTATGTGTTAGTCACACTTGTTTCAGTTTCCGTTTTTTTTTTTTTTTGGATTTCATTAACTGGGTTAATTATGTTTAACATGCACCAATCTTAACTGGTGGACCATAAATAAAATGGGTATTATGTTTTTTTATTTTTAATTTATTTTTTTATTTTTTGACCTAATGGTGTCTGTATTTTGTACTCTTGGACG
Organism: Boehmeria nivea var. tenacissima; assembly: GCA_018132145.1. Lineage (NCBI taxonomy): Eukaryota > Viridiplantae > Streptophyta > Magnoliopsida > Rosales > Urticaceae > Boehmeria > Boehmeria nivea. The sequence goes on from CM030874.1 coordinate 11,291,829, forward strand.
ATAATTTTGTCTTTTTCGTAATTTTCAAGCAAAATTTCTTTCTCCAACCATAAGGAAAATGGAGTAGATATTTACTACAATTTCTCAAAAATAATTTACGTTCAACGGTTCAAGCATGACAATAAGATTCAAATAAACAAAATGTGAGATTTTGAAACTGAATATAATATTTTCATTAATGCCCCATATAAAAATAAATAAATGTTATCAATGGTACTGCATCAAATAATCAAATTAATCATGTATCATGAGTCAAAATTATTGATCTGGTAATTGAGATATTTACTTTTTTTAGCTTTCTGTATTGTGTTTAGTGGGGTACGTAAGAGTTGATTCTTGCTCTTTGAACGGAGCAAATCCCAGAATTATAGAGTCAGAAGCAGCAAAAATTCAGCAAGTATATGAAAATCATCCGGGGATCATCGAGATTTGTCAACTCTACCAAAACAGAAAGGTGTATATATATACATATATATATAATAACAATATTACACGTTATAGCCTCTTATTTAATTATATTATTATGTTATAATATTGGTAATCAATTTAATTTGCAGATTGAGTTTAACATAGAGGTGGCAACTGGACCATCGAGGAAATTAGTGGGAGTAGAAGCAGCAAGAAATTTGAATGCTACTTTGGTTATTCTTGACAGGTCAGGAAGGCAATTAAAAGGAAAATTTTGAAAAGTGTCACTTCTGCACACATTGTTTTGAAAAACGTTATTTAAAAAATAAATTGCAGTTCGTATAATTTTTAGTAGTGAATTGATCAAATTGTTTTGTTTTTTATTTTTGTTTTTGTTTTTTTTTTACAAATGAGAAAGACGGATAATATAGTAATTTATTGATGAAAAAAATTATATAACATGCAATATGATGACATAACTTGTAAAGTTGAATATGCATCTCAATATTTTTTTTTCAAATATGAATACTTCAATTACTTAGTCTTTTTTTTTAGACAAATGGTTCAGTAACTTCCTTATATATCATAGCTATACTATATAAAACAATAAAACATGTATCCCGAAGGGAGAAATTAAATAGGGATAAATTACATAAATCTCTTTGACTTTTAGCACAATTCATTGTAATCTTAAAGTTTAATTATCTTTAAACGTGGCGTTCGTCCGTTTAATGTTACACATTTTTGTTCTTATCTCTAAAAAAACAAACTAACTATGCACTTTTAGATATTACCAATTTACCATGATAGAATTAACAAATTAATACCTTATTTTAAAAAATTGTTTATTTTGTTATATATTCCAAACAATTAAGTATTTATTAATGTTAACAATGGAGTATTTACTATAGTTTCTCACTATTTAATTACCTAATGAACAATATTGTAACAATTACTATATATAGCTGAATTGTAAATTAATGGTTATTTTTTTAAAAGTATCTAAATAATGTCGAATTTAATTATAAAAAAAAAAAAAGAATCAAATGTTTGTATAGTAGTTCTTTCTTCCGCTGAAAAAATTGGGTTCTAAGTGATAAGAATTATGTCAAAGCTAAAACAAATTACACGCAAGAAAATTTCTGAACGTGCAGATATTAAAAAAAAAAATATTCTAAACATGGCTATTTATTTTTAACAGGCAGATGAAGAATGACGCAAACTACTTCCTTGAAAACCTTTCGTGTGGAATTTGGAGGATTAAGAGTAATTGCAAAATTGAACAACTGAGAGCACCCAATAATGAAGCAAGATTAAGCTCTAATAATGACGACAAAATCTCCTCATCAGTGATCATCAATCAGCGTAGCACGAAACAACCAATAATGTCTGATGATCAGATTTTATCATCTACATCGATGGCTGGAGATGATCCAGATCTCTTCAGCATAGAATTTTAATCATATATATATATATATATATATATATCCTATGAGAAATGTGTATTAAATAATTGAGATACTCAATACGTAACAAATTGTTAATTAATTCCCTAATTACAGAACTTAATTTCGATCCCATTATTTGTCTATATGTATATGCGCTAGGAATTGGGACTGATTATTAATACATCAAATGGAATTTTATCTTGTAATCATTTTATGTCAGCTAGCTAATTAAGCTAGAATTTTTCAAGTATTAATTTCAATATTTTTCTTATTTTCTTAGAGTGAATTAAGATTTAAGAATATAAAGAATGAAACCTCGAAAGTACATCTCACCTGCTACGATGGCACTGAAAAAGATTCTTATTCTCTAAGTATCTCTCCACATTTTAATGGCAAACAAATTATTCGTTTATTTAGACAATAATAAATTACTTGTATTACATAGATATTCAGAATGAAAGACTCGCACGGGGAATCATGATTGATTTCTGGACAATAGAATAATTTCGTATGGAAAGATGATGAAAATACCAAAAAAAAAAAATGAATTACTTAAATAAGTCATTTTAGAAAATATTTTTTAAATTAATGAAAAATTAAGTATTCATTACAATTTTTCTTACTTCTACATTAGAAAACACAACTGACTTACTTTTGAGTCTTATACTTCTACATTAGAAAACACAACTGACTTACTTTTGAGTCTTATTACAATTTTCAAAAGGTGAAGTGAGAAAATATTAGAATTTATACGACACTAAAAATAAATACTCAAATTTTTAAAGTAATTGAATAACTAGTCAATTCGTTAATTACTTATACAAGCTTTTGCTAACTAAGTTAATTACCACCAACTACTATGATGTAAGTAATTGAATCACAAAAATTTAGTATTAGTTTAAAGTATATATATTAAAAATTGGATATTGACTATAATTTTTTTCCCCAAAAAGATCGAGCATATATATATATATATATAATACGATTTCTCTAATAACAATGACACACAATAGAAAATTGCATGACCAAAAACATTTTAATCAAATTATTAATTAACAATGACACAAAAAATTAACTATTATAAGGAGCCAAAGATGGAGCTAGAGATCGATGCTGTCTTCGTGCCTCTTGCTCATCTTCAAGAAGAGCTGTCACCGCAAACCCCATATGAATCAACCTATCCAGAAGCCTGTTCTTGGCCGAGACCGAGGGCGCCGAGAGCCCCGTCGACGCCAACCCGGCCTCGCACTCCCTGACCCAGTCGAGCGACACGTACACGTCGTAGTTGGCCGTGTCCGCGTGGCCGTCCAGCTCGCCGCGCGCGCTGTGGAACGACGCGACCACGTTCGCGTACCCCTCGGCGCAGCCCCGCAGCGCGTCCCGCATCGCCTTTTCCTTCGCCTCCTTCGAGTACTCGGCGACGCGGCTCTGCGCGTCGATCGCGTCGCTCAGCATCAGCTCGAGCGCCGCCTGCGCCAGGGCGAGCGTGGTCGTGGCCCTCGAAGCCGGCGGGTCCGATTCCAGGGTTTGCTCGCAGAACTTGCGGTCTCCGGCGTCGTAGCAGTACTTGCAGGCGCGCTCTATGATTCTCGCCGGCGGCGATAGCTTCGGGGCTGGGCTTGGATGGGTTAAAGTACTGCTTTGGTCGGTTAGGGTTTGGGATTTGGCGAGTGAAGGGCAAGTTATTAGGAGGAAGAAGATGAGAGACGAGAGGGCATTGGTGATGATGATCTCAAGACTCGCCATGTTATTGCTATTGCGGTTAGGGTTTTGGACACTATGGTTATTGGGTATTTGTGTGTATATATAATACAGGGAAGTGATCACCAAATGGTGTGGGTTTGGTTTGACTATGATTTTGGGAACTTAATTGCATTTAATTTATGAATATTCTTTAGAGGATTATGTATCATCATTTTTAAATATGCCATAAATCATGGGGTATTATTGAGCAAGTTTCCAATTTCTCTTTTTTTTTTTTTGGGAACATTTATCACTCTTGAGTTATATCCTACTTGGTTTTCTATTTTAAATTTAAGCTAGCTCTGGACAAGCAGAAATTCAGCGTTTGTGTGGAAAACGTTGACTACACTAAATCTAAAAGTTAGAAAAAAATTGATTGAAATATCTTTATCAATTGTTTTTTTGAAAAAATATTCAAATTTTTAACATAATTATTGCTTTTATAAACTTATTAATTCCCAATACAAATCTTTCTCTGTTACAATCTTAATTCAAAAAAGAGGCTCACAAAGGTGATTATGGGTTTCGACCCCTTTGTTTCTCATTTAACCTGAAATGGAAAGTTTTTTGTTCATGTGAAAGCTTCAAGGGGCTGTCCCTTATCTCCATATTTGTTCTTAATATGTGAAGAAGGACTTTCGGTGCTTATTTGTTCCCAAGAACGCGCTGGGCTTCTTAATGGAGTCAACCAACTCTTTTTTTACTGATGATAGTACTTTACTATGTCATTCCAAGGAGATAAATGGAAGGGCTCTTTTGGAAGTTTTGAAGTCCTATGAGCAAGCCTTGGGGCAAATTATTAATTTAGAAAATTCTTCCATTTTTTCTCTCCTAATTATACACCTAGGTCTAGGTCATGATCAGTGTGTATGCTTTGTTGGCCATTCAAGTTGAGCATTCTATGGAGGTATTTCTTGGGTTTCCGGGTTTTATTGGAAGAAATCGGAGACACGCATTCCAACGTATCAAGAATAAAGTTGAGAAGCAGCTTCAAAGTTTTCGCGCCAAATTTTGGTGGGTAGGATCTCTTGATCAGAAGAAAAGTCACTCGAGATGTTAGGTAGAGAGGAAATTAAGCAGAGCTTTTATAGACCAAAAATTAAAATTATTGAGAATGAATTGTGTGCAACTAGAGCACATATATATATGACTAGAGGGAGAGGGGTGGGTGACATTGAGGAGGAATCATCCTCATGTGAAATTTCTAGTTTTGAAATTAGGTAATATAAAAAAAATTAAAAAAATATAACTATCACATAATTATTTAATTGTGAAAATTAAGAAATATAAAGAGTAATCCTACCATAATTTAGACTCATTGTTGCTGCCCATATGGAGAAAAAAAAAAAGGGTGGGATTTAATCATAATTAAATCTCACATATTTATCTCTTAATTAGGTGTATCAAATAGACACTTAAATGAGATAATGACAAACTTTCTGATTCTCTCTCATTTCTCATACTATGCACCACCCTAGATCAAGTGAATTTGATTTTTCAAATTCTAATCCAATTAGGATGAATATCAAATCAAATATCTCATATTTAATCTGAATGGTTAATCATATACTAGTTAGATAATTATCAAAAACTCTTAAATAAACATTTAACTATTAAATATTTAATAAAGATCTTATATGTTAATTATTTATTGATTCATAATTTTTAGCTATTATTTTCCTCCTTTTAGATTTCAACTTTAGTCGCAACATATTCGGTGTTACCTGAATCAAAATCCATATATATATATATATATATATATTCATGTTTTTACCATTAAATATTTACTCCTCCATAATAATTAAAATTTAGAAATTGTTAATTAAATAAATAGTTATTTTTTTATTATATAATGTTGAAATTTTACATTTATATCTTTAATTCTTTATTGACTAATGACTAATTTGTTAATTTTTAGATACACTGGTCAATTTCTTTAAAACATAAACCAATAAATGACTAAATACCAAAAATACCCTAATAGTTACAAGTAATTGTTTTCTATCATTTTAATAGTTAGTGAGTAAAGTTGGGACATTGTTTGGCACTTTGGCTAGTAACAAATTACCACTGACTTGATGCAACTCAGCCATGACAATATCTTTGCAACTCAAATATACAAGCCAACCATTGAACACTCGTAGTTATCAAGGTTTCACACATCCAATACCTTATATTTAAGCACTAAATAATAAGGGCGTGTTTGATATACCGTGTTATCTTGTTTTGTACTGGTATTTTATTGTATTATATGTTAAACCTTATTAGCTTATATGATTTATCTGCTGTTTGAAGATATTATATAAAACAATAAAGAAATTAATAATATTAGATATTAGAATAGAATATTTTTATTAGGCAATTCGTATTGTACTAGATAACACAGTATTGTATCAAATATATAACACTGAATTTTTAATTGTACCAAGCACCGTATTGTGTAATCTATACATATATAAAAAGGATGAGTGGGTTTATAGAATTTTTAATTGTACCAAGCACCGTATTGTGTAATCTATACATATATAAAAAGGATGAGTGGGTTTACTGTTCACTCACTCACAAATTATTATTCATTCAAGTATTAAGTTATTTTGTATTTTTGTGAATTTTTTTTAAATTGCATTTAGGGGCTTATTTTAGGAGTTTTTAAGAAAATTTAGTGGGTTGATTCGCAAATATAAAGAGATTTTATTGCAAATTCATAAATTTTGGATGACTTTTTTACAAATTCTCTTTTTTTTTTTTTTTTGTTTGAATCGTTTCAACAGTTTTTTTTATGTAATGATCTCGAAAAAAAAAAATTTCTTGCCGCGGCTGGATTCAGAATATTTTTCTCAATCTTTTGACACCCATTGTTATATATATATATATATTTTTTTTTTTTTACCGTAACTATTTTTTATTTTTTTTATTTGTTCTAAGCTTTTATTTTTATTTTAATTTTTTTAGTTTAAAAATTTTAAAAAAAAGCCCTTGTATTTATATTAAATGATACATTTAACCTTGTAATTATTCAAAATAATAAAAATATCACATTTTTGTAAAAATTTAACAAAAATATACCTTTTTTTTCATCGTATCATATTTTTTATCGGCTATATTATTTTACACTTGCGCGTGTATAAAAACTAGTTATAGAAAAAAGAAAAAGAGAGAGTGGTGGGACATCTAGAATATAAACTGAATGAAACGAGTATTTGGTAACTCATAGACAATTTCTCTTAATTCCAAACTTCTCAAAGTGAGTTACAAGGCCAAAACCTTAGCTGGCAAAACTTTTACACAATATTACTCGCAAGAAAGCGTTACAACAGCCAAATTAACTCGAACCTAATTTTAACCTCAAGAAGATAATATGCAAAAAATAGCGAGAATCATAAACCAAACAACTTTCAAGTTTCAACTAACTGATGTAAATGTAAAACGATGCTACACTAAGCTTATGATTATATCATTTGGTGTAGTAATTAAGCACTATATGTGTTGTTTCTTCACAAGACTAATTAATTCCTGTTTTGGTTGTCCAAACTTTCTCTATTCATCACCACCGTCCTTGGCATCACAAGGCATTTCATTGAGATCAAAACCAACCACACTAGGCCTACTCGGGCCGCCTCGCGAACCAAGCCCCGGCGACGCCTTTTCCGGGCCGCCAGCTAATCCGGCCCGCGATCCGGTCCCACCGGGCTCGAAATGGCATCGATCTTCGTCACAAATCTTGAGATTTTTCTCATTGTTATCAACCAAGATAGGGAAATGAGTACTAATTTCCCTTGATGATTGAGAAATAGCAGTGCCATTTACACCACTTTTCCTCTTGTTGTTGAGATCTTTGTTGTGAGTGGATCTATGTCTCCCCAATGCTTGGAATGTTGGGAAAGATTTTTCACACTCAACACACTTGTACAACAAACCAGCATTATTATTATAAGTGCTTATAATATCATCACTCACATGAATATTTTTCTGAGTGATTTTATAATTAGCGCCACTAATTTTCGTATAAACTTCCTCATCCGTTTCTGTTTCACTACCATTACTAGTGTCACAACTAGCACTACTCTTTCTTTTCTTTTCCCCCAAACACTCGTGATTTTCACTAAAACCACCATAATTATTGTCAATATCATCACTAGTAATGACTTTTGTACCTTTAATTAGGTAATTTGTTTCGGCGGCTTTAGCAATCCTCAATAAAGTACCTGTCTCTGAAACCGCTCTTATTTTAACCTGCTTGCGGCCGCGAAGGCCCTCGAGCAGCGGCGGTGTGGTCGGATCCGCGCTTTTCTTCTTCTTCTTCTTCGTCTCCGAAACCCTAGGCCATTCCCCGCAGCTTCCGCCGCTTTGAGACAGCTCAAGGAGGCCGTTGGCAGCGTCAACAAGCAAGGAGCGTTTGCCCGCCCCACTTCTTCTCTCCTTCTTCTGCCAGCTCGGCTGCAGCTCTTGCGAGAGATCGAAAGCATTGATCACCCACGGGACAAGCTCCTCCTCCGGGGGAGGAGGATGGATCCCGCGCCACTCCCTCTCGGGGTGGCTCCTCATGTGGCCCGCCACCGCCTTTGTGGAGGAGAAACCCCTCTTGCAAACGGGGCACGGGACGGTTTTCGTGAAGCCGGAAGCGAGCATCCTCGGCAGAAGGGCTTCAGCTTCTTCAGCGGCGGGGCGGGCCACTTGGAGGTGAGACCTCCGGTGACCCACCCACGCCTTGGAGGAGCTGAACCCCTTGCCACAGGTTTTGCATGTGCGAGTAACAAGTTTGGCTTCCATTGAAGCAGTATTGAGCTACAAAAAGTAAATAAATAAAACAAATAAATAAATATGCTCATCATGTATAATAAGGGGGAAAAAAAAAAACCTTAATAGAAAAATATGAAGATCACACCAAAAATCTGCTATGGAGATTGGCTATGTGCTGTACATACCTATATTATTAGGAAGAAAGAGAGAGAGGAAAAAAAAAAAGATTATAATCAAAGTGAGAAATTTTCTTAGGGTTTAAAAGGGTTATAAAAGAGTATATGAGAGGAGTGAAGCAAATAAATGAAAGAATAGTGCTTATGGAATGAGATAGGAATTACTTTTGTGGTAATTAATGACAATTTTCTTGCAAGACAATAAGCAAATAAGGAATGAATTAGCTCCAAATTTCAAGCTTTGATTGGCTGAATTTTGCATTGGGAAATTGCAAAATCTCTTGAGAAATAAAAATAATGAAATGGAAAGAAGTGTAATAATAATAACGTTGTTCTTCATGAATTTTCCAAAAGTGAAACAGATAATCTGTTTTCGAATCACTATTTGGTTAATTGAAGTCGTCCTTTTAGCGAAAACTTTCCTTTTCATACGTGTGGTTTACTTTTTTGCAATGTAATTATCGTGTAAAGAATAGTGTAATATATGGGAGTCAACCTTTGTTGCTTTTGTTTTTTGTTTTTCTTATCTATCCGACCCCTTTTTTATTTTTTATTTTTATCTTTTTGCTTTTGCCCGGTTTTGACTTTGATGATAAGCATTGCACTTTCTCAAAAATTTTACCACTTCCTTTAACATTTTATTAGGATATAAAAGTTGTGATAGTATATAACTCTACCGCAGTGAACTAACTTGAACCATTAGTTTTTTTTTTTTAATGAATAAAAAATAAATAATAATCTGACAGTTCACAATTGTACACGTATATTAGTGATACATTAACATTTTGTCATAAAGAAATTTTAAGAAAATAACCGATATTTAAAATAATTATATATGTTAACCGTGAAATTTTGTTATGGTAATTATGTCATTAATGAATTATTTATGATTATTAAAAAGTTAATTGGGTATTTAGCGAACTAACATAAATTACCCTTACCGTTTAATTATTAAAAAAAAGTATAAAATATGGTAGTTTTATAAAGGGAGATTTTCATGAATGCTTTTTTTAACACATTAATAATCTATATCCCGTGTGTATTACATTTTTAATTTGCACCTCTGGCTTTATACTATAAACATAAAGTAAAAATTAAGTGAGCACATTACTTGGGTCATAAATTATTAAGTGACACTTATAATGATTTTTTATTTGTGATTCTCCCTTTATTCAATTACCTAAGATTTCATTATAATGAAATTATTTATGATTATCAATAAATTAATTGGGTATTTAGTGAACTAACATAAATCGCCCTTCGTTTAATTATTAAAATAAGCATAAAATATGGTAGTTTATAAATTAGGGTCAGTTAGGTAAATAGCTATTTTGGACTGTGTGTTTTTAAAAAATAGCCACAGTTTTAAAAAATTTAAAAACTAACCATAAAACTGTAAGAAATTTCTAACAATAACAAAAATACACATAAAAACTGTCAGAAATTTCTGACACTAGGCAAAAATTTTGTCAAAAATTTCTGACATGGCTAATTTTTAAATTTTTTAAAACTGTGGCTATTTTTTCAAATTACTTTGTAAACAGTGGCTATTTTCTTAAAATTCCCTATAAATTACCCAAGATTTCATTATTATAATTATAAGGTCGTTGTCTCCTTCCATTTCCTCGTCACACACATTGCAGATCTCTCGAACTCTTCATCTCGACCACTAAGTTTACTATTTTGTAATTAAATTTTTGTTTTTCTGTTTTTAGAAAATTATATATTATTATGCTCTATAGCTTTTTCCCTTCTAATTTCTTTCTTTATTTTTCTTGTCATAATGTTTCTAGTAAAAATGATAGAAATTTACGGTTTTTTAAATAAATAGCCATATTTTTATATATGTTTTTAACAATTAGCCTATGTTTGCTTTTATTAGCAAAGTAGCCATACATTCGCGTCTAGATTTTTGAGACTGCAGTCACTAATTTTTTGAATTCTGTTTTTATTTTTTGTTGCAGACAATATTGTCTAAAATTTTGTGTCTCTAGTCATGAAATTTGTGACTTCTTTGGTTACATATTTTTTTGCTATTTATAAGATATTTTTTATTTAGTAATAAAATTTATGAAATTGGTTGTATATGCAATCATTTATTTATGAGTTAGTTATTTTGTTAATGGATGTTTAAATTTTTTATTGTGTTTATTTTAAATTTTCTGAAATTTTATGACTATAGTCACAAATTTTATGACTGTGTATTTTATTTATTTAGTCACAAATTTTATTTCTTTAGTCATAGATTTTTAAATATTGACCTGATGGCTATTTTGCTAATTTTTCAAAACGTGGGCTATATCTTTAAAACATAGACTGTAAAATGGCTAAATCCCTAAATAATCCTTCAGTTTTGCCAAATTTCTAGTTTTGTCCCTGTGTTTTTTATAATTACTAAATAATCCCTTTGTTGTTCAAATTATCCCCGAAAGTATCCTCCGACTCAAATTTAGTCAACATTAGAACATAAAAAGACATTATTACCCCTTAATAAAATAACATATTACATTTAAATATATTGTTTTTCATTTTCTAACTTTTTTTTTTATATAAGATAAGAAAAATAAAATAGGGCCTCTCTCTCCCCATCTCTCATCCACACTTCCTCCAACAGCCCGCCCTCGGCCGCCTGAGCTCCGACGAGCCCATCACTCGCCAAGCAGACCAACCATTCTCCTTCGTCCGCCTGCCGAACCTCCGTGAAGCACGAGCAACGCGCAGCCCGAGCCACGGCGAGGCTCCCGAGTCCGAGATGTTCGCCTCTTCTCCGTCAAATCTAGGCCCTTTGGAAATTGAAATGTGATGTTTAGGAATTTTGTTTGTTGTTGTGTTCATGGTACATTGTTGTCTTTTATGTACATTTGAGTTTTTGGGATTACTCAACAGTTGACGACTGTTTTGGTTTTTTTTTTTTGTTATGCTTTGACTTTTCATACTTGTTGGATTTGGTTAACTTTTGGTTGGTAAATTTGAATCTGGAAATGTTGTCCTACATTGAAGCCCCCAAAATCCATACGCCAATGGTCCGACCAGTGCCGCCTCGAACCGCGAGCTCAGCTCCTCCGTGCAACATGCCCGAGCTCCGCCCGGGCGTAACCTTGCCCCGCTCACGTCGTGCCCCCTTGCGAGCTCACTTCGCTGACTGTGGTTGCGCGCCACCTCGAGACGCACGTACCTCGCCGACCCTCTGCCACCATCGACACTCCGGCGCGCCACTCAACCGAGCGGAACCGCAAGGTGCTCGTCGCCATGCCGCTCCGCCGTGACCCTCTAAGCTCCGCCGTGCGACATGTTCAAACTACCGCCGCGACTCAAGACACCTGCATTTGTTTATTAGAATAACAAGAATTTGTTTTTTTTTCTTTTTAAAATTATTTTTATTTACATATTTTGTTTTATTTGAAGGATAATTTGGTCATTTTATAAAAATATTAAGCATTAGTCAACGTAAGGGATACTTTTGTACCGATTTAAGTAACTGAGGGATTATTCAATAATTATAAAAAACATAGGGACAAAACTAGAAGTTTGGTAAAACTTAGGGATTATTTAAGGATTTTCCCTTTTTTTTTTATTCTCGAGGCGAAATTATAGTTACTGTATGTTCTTTATAATGTAAGAGCATATGTCGTTGGATTGCAACAAGAAAGGTCGCAAGCTCTTAAGTGAGAGCTCACTCGTCATTATCAAGAATCGAGCAAAAAATATTAAAACAAAACAAAGATAATAAACTGTTAAAAGTAATTCCACCTTAATCTCGAGCCTACACCCTCTATTACTCATATTGAATATAGAGTTTACAGTTACAATTTACAATTTCTATTTGAATGTTATATACATTTCTTTCTTATATCTATCTTCTTTCTCACTCTAATTTACTCGTACCTACCTTCTTTATACTCAGGAGCCTTCACCCTTGCTTTCTATTACTCGCTGGATAATGCACGATATGACCTAATTTGCCTTGGGTGCGCGCGCGCGCACGCATAATACTTGGTCAAGGGAAAGAGGTAACTTGAGCAGCTATGTTTTTTAAGTAATCTTCAAGAGTCGTTCCGCCTCGCGCGCACGCATAATACTTGGTCGTGGAGTCGCGCTCTATGTTGCGGGTGACTAGGGCTTTATGCACTTTGTTTCATCAAAAAAGCCCAAAACGGTACGTAAAATGTTCCAAGCACCCGGCTAGCATGTCCCTAGCCTGCAGAATACTCCATTTTTGACACAATGATAATCTATACCCCATGTGTGTTGTATTTTTAATTTATACCCCAAAATTTACACTACAAACATAGGGTGAAAATGAAGGGAGCACACTACATGGGGTATAGATTATTAAATGGCATCAAGAATGGCTTTATTTTGAAATTCTCCCAAAAATAACTGTGACTAATGGCAATAGTAGTGAGAATAGTAGAAGAGATGCAAAAAAGAGCTTGAAAATTATATGGTTCCCCAAGGTTGAAGAAAACTATGACTAATAGATCAAAGATGAGAGAAAAAGAAACTCGGAAGAAAGTATAATATATGGGAAGGAGAATAAACATCAAATATACCTCAAAAGTACTAGATCTATGATTTTTGTAGAATTTTTATTTCTAATTTTTATAACTCTATGGCAGATATTTTACAAGATAATTAAATAGAGTTAGAATTATGACATTTTTTTTTATCTATTTGATATTTGGCAATTTTGTTATCCATGTTTTAAGAAAATGACGAAAATCATTAACATTTTAAAAATTTAAGAGCATAAAGGTAAAGTTACAACACCATGTAGTTAAGAAATATTTGATATTTTTCTGTTATAGTTTTCTATTCATAATATATCTCTTCAAATTTAAAATATTTGTGAAACATATATTAATACTCATTGTTTTTCCTATGTGATGATTGAAATATTATATTTCTTCGAAACTATGACATTTCTTTAAATGACAATTTTGGAGAGGGTTTTAAGGGATTTTTTTTTATGCGGTTCTTTTCTAGATATTTTAATGTGATTTCGAAAAATTTGAAAATAATTATGAGATTATTAAGTAAATAGTCATTTTTAAATGATATTTTAAGAAAACTATTAAAGTTTTTATTAATTAAAGAAATAGTCATTCTCTTAACTATATGATGGTGTGATGTTACTTTATGCTCTTAGTTTTGTAAAAAGTTAATGTCTAGTTTTTAATTTTTGAAAACGTTGGTCATTTCCTTAAAACATGAACTAGAAAATGGTCAAATACCAAATAAATCCAAAACTAAAAGAGAGAGAATAAATTAATAATTTGTTGAATTTGTACATATTTAAATCAAATTATAAACTTATTTGATGTTTGGATCATATTTCCTAAGATAAATATATGTCCTTAATAGTAATTCTAAACTTCATAAATATTGTTAAAACCCTAATTTCCAAAATAGATTTGTAAAATATCTATTAATTTTAGCATTGATATAATAATCTCCAAAAAATTTAAGTTCAAATTACTAAAGATACAAATTTTAAGAATCTAAAAAGTAACTCAACCACCAAATTGTCAATCACTAACAAAAATTTATAAATTAAAAAAATAATAACTTAAACGTTATTAAAAAAAATTAAAAAAAAAAAGCCATTTCTAAAATTTAGTGCTCCTTTGTGTCACAATCCAATCGAAACCAAACATGAGACAAAGAGAGTGAACAAAAATCCAGACCGAGGATTGATTTTAGATTGATTCCTTTTCTCAAGACTGTTCCGAGTCTCAGTCCATAATCCAACACCTTTCGTAGATATTGCTTTATAAGTAAACTTAGCTCTCAGAGCTCATAAAAATGGCGTCCTCTCACATTCTCTCGTCCCACACCAACAGCTTCAATCTCCACCCTCCGAATTCCTTGAGGAAAAAAGCTCTCTCATCGTTTAGCTCAAATGGGTTTTGTTCTTTTGACTCGAAGCCCAGATTCGCCAAAGCCCGGTTGGTCAAAATCCAAGCTTGTGACAAGAGACAGCTTGAGGTTTTGGACTGTCTGTGAATTCAAGAAATTTCAGTCGTTTTTGACTTCTCTATACAAATTTCTTCGCTTTGCTTGAGTGTGTGTTTTTTTTTTTTTTTTATATAATTTTTATTGTGGAATTGTAGATAGTATATGATCCTGAAGAAAGGCTTAACAAGTTGGCTGATGAGATTGACAAGGAAGCTCCTCTTTCTAGGCTCACTCTTTTTTCACCTTGCAAGGTATATTCATTATCACTATTGCTTTCATGTGGTGAATTGTTTTTCCTTTTATTTTTATTTATTTATTTTTTGGTCAAAAACTGGGTTTTTGGATGTATTGTGAAATCTGTAAGCCTATTTATTTTGTTTGTGTGTGTGTTTTTTTTTTTAATTATTATTATTATAATGAACAGGTTAATGTTTTCTTGAGAATAACTAGCAAAAGGGAAGATGGGTATCATGATTTGGCATCTCTCTTTCATGTAAGTTTGTTGAAACGTGAAAATTTTCTGTTCTAATTATCATTATTATTATTATCATTTGTGGTTTCATAATTTTGTTCAGCTATGAAACACATAGAATGCAAGTGAATTCAAGGCTAAATTATTGTGCTTTAGGATGTCCTGGCTCACATTTTGATACTGTGTTTTGCGTTAGGTGATAAGCCTTGGAGATATACTCAAGTTCTCTGTGTCTCCGTCGAAAAAGAAAGACTCTTTGTCAACCAATGCCTCCGGGGTACCTCTTGACGATAGAAATTTGGTAAGCGATGACCGATGAAACGATTTTCCTTTTTTTTTAAAAAGTTTTTGTTTTCTGGGTTTCTTGATCATGTTGAATAATTGATTGGGAGTTTCCTTATGCAGATTATAAAAGCCCTTAATCTTTATAGGAAAAAAACTGGTACAGACAAGTACTTTTGGGTAAGTTGTGGCCCCTAGATGGATTTACATTACTTCTCTTATGATTTTAAAATTTCTATGCTAATTCACCGTATCTTGCTTCAAATAACAATATGGGCAGATTCATCTGGACAAGAAGGTTCCCACCGGAGCAGGGCTTGGTGGTGGAAGCAGCAATGCCGCGACCGCTCTGTGGGCAGCAAATCAGTTCAATGGTGGTCTTGCTACCGAAAAGGAGCTTCAAGAATGGTCGAGTGAGATTGGTTCAGATATTCCTTTCTTTTTCTCCCAAGGAGCAGCCTATTGTACTGGTCGAGGTGAGGTAGGTCTCTATGTTAAAGATACTAGACCTTCTCTTGTGACCGTGATTTCACGCCCGGCAGCTGCACAGCATAGCTCTGCAAAATTTCGTCCTATGAAATTAAATCTCTCATGTTTCCTATACCATCTACATTGTTTATATTTGAATGGATGCCAAAATATTTTTCAGAGATAGGATGGCAAAAAAGAACAGAGAGAAGGTGTGTCTGTTTGTGTAAATGGTTAACTAGAATGAAACATGTGTTCCAGAGAGTTGATGAAATTGCTGAGTTTTAGTTCATGAATGTTGAGACTTCCTGCTTAAATATTTCTCTGGCTGTCCAGGTTGTTAAGGATATTCCGTCACCAATACCTTTAGACATTCCAATGGCTCTCATAAAGCCCCAGGAGGCATGTTCAACTGCTGAAGTTTATAAGGTAATTCTGTCTCAAGAAAATGAAATTGTTACCAATTGTTTTCTTCATTAATCATCTTTTGAATAATACTTTTTGTTTGTTTGTTTTTGTATCTCAGCGCCTTCAGTTGGATAAAACTAGTAAGGTTGATCCTTTAGAATTGCTAGACAAAATCTCTAGCGGTGGAATAAGCCAAGATGTTTGTATAAACGATTTAGGTATGTATTTGAAGATCGCAATGGTTTCCCTCTTTGTTTTTCTCCGCTTCATTTATGCTTCTTGCATTCCTTCATCTCTCTACATGTCTTGAAACTGGTTATCCTGTCAGGGACTGAACCTATTAAATTAACGGAACTCATATTCAGTTGAATTGTTGAACATCCTCTTTAAAAATAAGCAAACGCCTTGGATGTCACGAACAGCACTAAGAATCAAAGCCTAAGACAAGTCTTAACTTATAAGTTCAGAATTTAGTGCGCATAATTGTTGAACTTATATCACATTGTAGACATTGCGCAATTCTATAACATTGGTAATAATTGCAATTCGGCTATAGAGGTTTCAAACTTCCATTTACCCATTTTATTTATCCGTTCCTTGTTTTCCATGTGTATTGCTATCGTAATTGTTTGCAGAGCCTCCTGCCTTTGAAGTTCTCCCGTCACTCAAAAGATTGAAACAGCGCATAATGGCAGCTGGTCGTGGACAATATGATTCTGTGTTTATGTCTGGAAGGTAAGAATCCTTTAATGCCTTTTCAAAATCTTCATCGCTGTCATTTGTTTCTCTTGGAACTTTGTAAGTAATACCATTGGCAACGGAACGTGGATATGAATTAGATTTGCTACATAGCACACTGTCTTATCACAATTCCGCTAGTAATCCGACTCTATAGTCCTTGTTTGGTCTTTTAATGCTATATTTCCTTTGCTTCCAACTTTTAGAAATCGAAAGTCTACTGATCGAAGTAAGAGTTCGAGATTCATATTTTAAAGAGATGATTAGTTACTAACTCTGATAAATAAATAATCAGAAAAATCCCATCTTCTGATGATTATAAACTGCAGATCATTACATGATACATACGATTCCGATATAACTTACTGAAATATGCTTGCATAACACGTCAATTTCCACGTAATATTAATATATTATGTGTTGTAAGCAAGCAACGTTTTCTGAATAATATACATGCTGCTGCAGTGGAAGCACTATCGTTGGGATTGGTTCCCCAGATCCACCACAGTTCATATACGACGACGAAGATTACAAGGACGTGTTTTTGTCAGGTCAGTCTCATGTTGTTGTCACTGTTGCTCTTTGCCATGGAACGATATTACAAGGTCCCATATTATTATGTGAAAATTTTTTCCTATTTTTTTGTTCCGGTTTTTCTAGCTATCAATCTGAGATGCCAAGTACTAAGGTGATTAAGCAATTGCCGAAGGCATACTTGAGTTATCTCACACGGGTCTCATTGAATGCTTGAAGAAATGAAAAAGATATGTTTTATGAAAGCCTTATTAATCTAGGAAATGAGACTCATTAGGCGTCGCAGGAGTAAAATCCGACACAAAAATGTGTTGCGCATGCTTTTAAAAGTCTCACGTTGAGGATATAAGCATTTCTGTACCGAAAATATTGGTGATCTAATAGGTAGATAGATCTACGTAGGCCGAGACTTGTTCCCCGGAAAGTTAAAATTTGAAAACTTAAGACAAAGCCGCTTGTTATGTTAGCTCGCATCCAAGATGTTTGAATGAGACTTTTAAACTTAAAAAGAGTTTTCTACCATTTGCAGAGGCCAACTTTCTCACCCGCGAAGCAAATCAATGGTACAAAGAACCCGCTTCAGCATCCGCCACCAGCCCTCCCAACAGTTTCAACTGTGATTTCCCGCCGCCTTCATTCGAGAAATATATTTACATGGGAAAAGAGGAGTAAAATAGTTTGTATCATTCAATTTGCGTTCCGTGTGAGTATATGCAATGCAATCCTTAGTTCCTGACATGAGATTTAAGAAGAGAGGAACAAAAAAAAAAAAAAAAAGCAGTAAAAATTTCTATACAATATAAATTAAATTTAAAAAAAGGGTACAGGTCTGAACATTCATCATAAGATTTTCGACCTGGTTCTCGTGTATGCGGGGAATTAATAATGCGCCATTATGGCCTGGAAGAGTAATTGGGAAGGCATTTTAGGTGAAAATAAAATAAATTTGTACCATATTTTCCAGTGACCTATCTATCATCGCTCATCTCTCTAATTTATGTAACTCATCTCAATCATGTTTTCAGGGCTTTTTTCTTTCTTTTTTTTTTTTTTTAAGTCGATCTTTAATTTACTTCAAAGTGCCTTGAAAATTTTCTTACAGGCTTTTTGGATCGAAACTCCCCTAATTAACATTCACCTATTTAAACCTATATTCCGATCGCCCAAACGAGTTAAACAAAGCTAAATAAAACTGAAAGAAAAAGGAAAAAAGAAAAAAAAATTTGTGCTGATCATCGGCATTTCTTCAACCTTGTTTAGTGTCTTAAATTAGACCTTATCCCTTCAGTAATATGGAATCGCTTCTAATCAGTGTAGCGATTAACATTTTCCGCTTAATTTACCCACTCTTTTTTGAATAATTTCAATTTGGTTTACTTTATCTTGGTGCACAAAACACACACACACAAAATATATGTATATACATATATATAGTGAAGCCATAAAAAAGACGAGAAAGGAAATGACTTTTAGATGCTTTTTCACTGAAGGTTATGCACCAACAATCAACACAGCATCATCATAAGAACCAACACCAACACCAAATTCACGCACATCTTTTGGGGTCTTTTTTTTTTTTTTTTTTTTTTTTTTAAGTTTTTATTCATTGAAATACTCATTGCTTAGAGAGAAGGAGAAGAAACAAACTGTCTGGGTAAGCTAAAAAGATCCTCCCCTTCGAATGGAGATGTCCACTCCCGCGAACCAGCCCCCAATGTATCGGAACTAGCAGCTCCGCCGTCCTGCAATCCCGCCATGGAGACACCATTCACATTAGAGGAAGCCGACCTCATCCCGGGCTGAGCACCCATCCCAGAAGTTTTCGACTCATAGATGTTGGTGTTGTTCTTCATATAGGAGGCAACCCCTAATAACAACCCATTGGGCCTCGACGGGGGTAAACCTCTATCCAAAGTCCAATCTATGCTGGTGTAATCTAAATGCAGCATCGAGCTACCAGTATTCCAGTCTACCGGAGAAGACGCACCCGACGACCCGGCTGAGCCCAACCCAGAGAAAAGCCCTAGTGAAGACGCGGCAGCCAGAGTTGGAGATGAACCTGCTCTACTCCATAAACCATTCCCTCGGCTAGTCCCGGGGGAATGGGAATCTCCCGGACTGTTGCCTGGGCCGAAGTGTGACTGCATATGTAGATGCGGCTGCGGCTGCGGATGCGGCTGTGGATGTGGCTGGGTTTGAGGGTGAGGTTGGGACGGGGGTTGATAATGAAATTGGTGGTGGTACATCTGATTTGAGCCAAGACTGTTTGGGCTGAGGCTTCTACTGCTACTAGGTATCTGAGGCACATAGCCAGCAGACCTCATAATTTCTACATTACTCGTAGGATACCAACTGGCAGCTGTGCCGGTAAGCGACGAGCTCATACTTGCCTGAACCTGCTGCTGCTGCTGCTTTGTATTAAGGGATTGAGGGCGCTGCATCATAATAATCGGCTCCCTCATCGCCCCTGCCTGTAGGTTTTTTACTTCATTTCCAACAGTTATGTAACGGGTTTCAGCCTTGGCTGGTGAAGACGACACCTGTAAGGGCGACACCAAGGAGTAGGAAACAGAAGGATTTGATCCTGCGTTTGGCCACCTTTTGTCAGCCGGTATAGCTACTTGTGGGGGTTTTGCCCATTCCATCTTCGGTTGAACTCTCTTCAAAGTTTGCAGATTTTTGGTTGCAGATTCTGAAGATCCTAACACTGTTACTGTTTGCTTTGTGTAGTTGAAGTCTCTTTCGTCTTTTCTTTGTTGTATTGTAGGAGCAAGATTAGATTTTGCTTGAGGTCTCAAAGTCTGATTAACTGCAACTGAAATCTTTCCATTAGTGACGGTCGGAGGGTCACCGGTTTCTTCTGGCTTAGGTGGCACAGAAGGTGGGTCTAGCTTCAATGTTCTTAAGCTTTCACCAGCTTTCTCAAGATCACCTTCGTTTGCAACAACAGCTCTTTCAACCTCCTGTTTTGAGAAATTGTACCTTGTTTCTAGATCTGCAATCCGAGCAAGTTCTTCTGATATGTCAATTTTCAGATTAGAACCCCCTAGGTTTTGATCCCTAAATTTATCAGCTTCTTCTCCACCTTCGAACAACCATGCAACTGATTCTTCTACTCTACCTTCATTCAGTATAAGGGCCATTGTTGCTCGTTCTTGTGAAAATCCCATTGCCACAAGCTGTTGAGCAAGTGATTCAAGCTTTCTTGACATGAGATAGCCGGTGCAGCGCTCATGCAATTCCTGAGCTCGCTTCTCCTTCTGACGCTGATGCTTTTTCTCATTCTTCTGACGTATTTTTTCGCGTTTATCATTATCTGCCCCTGGTATTGTTTCCTGACGAGCTGGAAGATTGGATGACTTCTCTTTGTGATCTTCTGATTCGCCAGACCAGCTGCCATTATTGGAGATGGAATCATACTCAACCCCAGCTGCAAGTGAGCTACCTGAGTGCTCATCTGACTCATCTATGTTTCTGAAACGACCATTAGTCTGAGCTGATGATGCGGAAGTCGCTGATGACAATTCAAGAGTGTGAAATGTTCCCAAAATTGGATTGTATGCACTGGCTGGGATACCACTACCCGCACTAGCAGGAACTGAAGGCTTTGTAGAAGCCTTCTGAGATTCCTTGCTAGCCTTTTTGTCCTTTGATTTAGATTTTGATGCTGGAGACATCTCAGTCAAAGCAACGGCGTTCCTGCATTTTAAGTAGATTAATTCACTTAGCTTTATGCTTTGTAAAAAATTCTTATCAGTTCTAAACATCAAAATATTGATTACATGCTGCCCTTTAGTAAAACATCAAAGAAAAAAACACAAAATGAAATGAAAATATGATTTTCCACAAATACAGAATTAGAGAAAGCATTAATTAGAACCAAAAGCACAGATAACAACGAATGGACCAATGTATTGCTAAAAATATATACACATTATTTATATATATATATTAAAAAAACAACAAAAGAGCCAAACATACATATAACTCATAAAAATCATATAAGTAATGGTTTTCACAAAACCAGAGAAGTGAAAAGCCCCCCTAGAAGCATGTTTTGTCTTCAGCTTTGATAAAGCATTGACAACATTTACAACAGCTTGAAGAAAATGTTTCAGCGGACAGTAGATCAAATAATTCCAGCTGAACAGAACATACACACCAAGGACATGAATTATCAAGTTCAAAAAAATGCAGAAACATATTCCAGAGTGTGCTATCAACTTTCAAGCAATATACAGCCACTGTTGATCCATGAATACCAATATGCTACGAAGACATTCTTGAGGCTATCATTTCTTTAACAGGGTCTATGAAGACATTCAGTTAGCTTTAGCTTTATAAAAGGGTATAAGATTTCAGGAAAGACAATTTAAAGCCAAATCTTATAACACCACTAAAATGTGGCAAAATAAGACATGAGGAGATAGCAGCACGAAAGAGTAAACAACGGCAGGGAGAAAAAATTTATACCAACAAAATGGAGACAAGACGGAGACAGAATTCTATGGACTAAGTCTATAGCTTCTACTAATTTTGCCATATCCCCCTTTTTCTATGTGATTAGGATTAATAAAAAAGAATATGCTATTATCTAATGGTTATTAGGGCTACTCTTATTTTATTTTATTTTATTTTTTTAAAAGGTTGGCTCAGTCCGACTTTGTGGTACCCAAGTGTGAAAAAAAATATATGGGTTCTGTTGATTCTTGTATGCCTTTATGTTATGAAGACATTCTGCAAGCTATCACTCCTTTAACAAGGTCTTAGATACTAAATACCTTAATGACATGAAGATATTCAGCAAGCTATCATATCTTAAACAAAGTCATAGGCCTACTAAATAAATCGAAAGGATGTGCTCTCATCAAAAGTTTCACTGGAACCAATATTAAATTGAAGGCTATCCCAATCTTACTTAAAGATAACCACCTTAAAAATAAGACAAGAGGTGAACGCGGAAAGGAAAGGTAAATAAAGGAAAGAGAAGAAAATCATAAATAAATAGCAAATGGAGACAGGTTGGGGAAGAACAAGCTCTAACTAACTGAAAAGAATATGCTACCAACCTAGGGTCTCTAAAGCTAATCGTAGATAAGTAAAAGGTTAGAACAGTCCTACTCCAGATACCCAAGGGTGGAAGATAAGACAAACAGGGAAGAACAGTCGAAGACTAAAGAAAACAGAGTAGTAGGAAAAGAACAAGAAATCAAAAGAGTGTTATTTTCTCAACCTGAGAAGAAACTATCAATACATAGCATATAATATCAAGGCACAAAAATTCACAACGCTACGGACCATGTAAGATAAAATAAAATAAAATTCCTCCTTGTCAAAGACCAGAAAACTTTATCCAGAAACCAAAATAATGAGAAGCACAAGCTACCTCCGAACAACACCCTAGTACCCAACTAAGACATCTCTTGCACATGCATCAATTCAACTATTTCAAAGATTCTGCATAACAAGCAACAAAAAGTCCAGATGCTATAACAACATGGCACATAAAACTAAATCAAGCATTATTACTAAGAATTCTTAATTCGAAGTAAGGATTGAAGAAACCACTTAAATTATAAAATCAACATAAGAAAAGACTCAAAGGAAAAGAGCCAACAACAATTACTTTTCAAAGTTATAATTACATCAAGAACAGGCAGGACCCTGATGAGTTGACACCAACTTATTTCTCCTTTTACTTTCCTTTTTTCATATCAGAGATCAAGCTAAGGCCATTAAAATGACCCCAAATTTTACTCTTGCTTTCATTTGAAACCTTTTTAATCATTTCCGATCTATCAGTCGTTTATGTGGACTAAATACATAGGTTTTCCCTCTCTAATAACACCAGAAAATAAATAAATAAATAAATAACAGATCAACTTTTTGCAACGCCACAATCATGCAAAGAAAGAGAGATTTTCCATTAAACCCAAAGACTTCTTCGCCAACAATTCCACATAACAAGCCAATCATTGGATCACGCACGCCACACCATTTCTGAACCTAAAAGCCTCACAACAACACCGAATCAGCACAACAACGCGACTCGTAGAACTCATCGTCGGCAATCCGAGCAACAATGACGGGCAATTGCGGATCACGGGACGTCATTCCACACGAAGATCCGAGAAAAATCGAACCACACAGCCGAGAGGCTCAATTTCCCCAAATTCGCCCCCAATTTCGCCAACATTTCGAGAAACCCGCGGAATCCGCTGGGGCCGAATCGGAACCCTCAATTGACCAGACACGGAACCACGGAGACGATTCGGCGGCCATGAAAACGCAAAATTTCCGAGAAAATTCACCGAACACAGAGACAAACCATTTCCGATCGAGAGAAACTGAAATCGCAGATTACGAGAAGAGACGAACCTGTAAATGCCGACCGACAATCGATGGTTGTGACGATATTGGAGCTGAACGAGAATCGCCGGAGAGAAATGGAAGTCCGGAGAGAGAGAGGTATTTTCGAGGCTGAAACTGAATCGGAGCGATAGAATTAGGGTTTTGAAAAGTAGGAGAGAGAGAGAGAGAGACCAAAAATTGTATTAATAATTAATGGAAGGATAGTAGATTGCCTCGTCGCCTCTTATGTTTTGCGCTTTTTTTTTTTTAATTTTTACAGTCTAATTTGCTTTTTACATTTACTTTTATTATATAATATTTATATTTGTAGTAGGTCATGGCTGTGTGTAATGTATTATGTATATATATTATATACAGAGTATATTTGATTAATTTTATTTTAATTTAAAAAATTATATATCCTTTTTTTTTAGGGAAAAATTATATATCTTTTAATTATTATTTTACGACCGTTTTTCTTGTCTCTCCGGTCGGCATCTCACTCACACGTGTCGTCGTACCTTTTATTATTTAGGGAAAATAGAAATAATAAAAAGAACGGTAAAAAGACACAAGTGTTTTTTTTTTTTTTTGGAAAAGCAAACGACACAAGTTTTAACTGTGTAGAGTTTCCTCAAAAAAACAAAAAAAAAAAAAAAAAAAAAAAACTGTCTGGAGGAATTACGTGGTAATATTTATGAGGATACAATGTAATATTTATGAGGATACAAATACCTCCGATATTATGCTATTATTGCAGATTGTACCTTAATATTTTAAAATTATCATTCTTGTCCCTTATAAGTTTTTAAAACTTATAAGTATACCCCTTTGTCACAATTCGTAAAAAAATTGATTAAATTAATAATGTAACAATAATTTGTTGATATATGTACAATTTTTAAAGATCAAACATCTTAAAATTAAGAATATTATAGTAATTATTCTATAATTATTTTCACAAACACCTGCTTATGTTGTCTTTTTTTCTCAAAATACACCCCGGTCTTTTAAAACTTTGTATTCATACCCCTAATTTCATCTATTTTTTAAAAAAATTGAAGTGGAAGGGGTAAACTTATAACGATTTCAAACATCATGGGGTACAAGTGTCAGTTTTGAAACATTAAGTGCAACTTGCAATGATAGCACAATATCGGAGGTATTTGTATAGATTATGTTTTCTATTTTTACTAAGAAACAAAAAAAAAACAAAAAACACATAAATTATTATAATTTATTAGGTAGATATCACCGTGCCTCATATCTTTCCTTAAAGGTAAAAGATATTAGAGGAAAAAATCTTTAAAAAATATTATAATGTTTGGTTAAAAATCTCAATTTTGTGTGTGAATTTTTTAGATTCCAAAATTATAACTTGCTTTGTTTAAAACTTTCAAATATTTATATATATATATACACGAAAATTATAGCAAATAACATAATTTTTTATTTTATTTTTAAAAATTAGCACATATTTCAAAATATTTTGAAATTACCAATTGTCAAACATTTTATAACAAAAAAATCTTTATAAGAAATTTTTTAATATTTCAATTTTTAAGTGTAAAAGTTGAAACATTAAATAACTTCTTACAAATATGTCAAGATTTTTTCGTCATAAAATTCTTAACAAGTGCTACTTTTTTAATATTTTAAAACATATGCTGTTTTTTGAAAGATTCATTCAATTTTGACATATTTTTACAACTCACTCTACATATAAGTGCATCTATTTCAAGCACACAAATTCTTTATCAGAGTCTATTCATTTGATTGTCCGGCGAATAAAAATTCAACATGTGAGTATTGTTTAAAAAAAGCATAAACTCCGATACATTATTGGCAAGACAATTGTTAGTGAATTATAAAAATGGAGAATTTCAAAATAAAATAATTTTTTATGCCACTTAATAATCTATACCCCAAATAGTGTGTTGCTTTTTGTTTCCCCTCTACGTTTGTAGTATAAATTTTAAAGTCTAAATTAAAAGTGCAACACATATGGGGTATAGATTATCATTGTATCAAGAATGAGGCATTCCTCAAAATTACCCTTATAAAGATAAAGCCTAATTTGTTACCTTTTTTATCCGCATCCACGAGTATATCTTAAATTTTAATAGTTAAGTAATTAGTGAATTGATGCGATATATGTAGCTTTAGTCTTAAATATTGTATCTCTAGTCCATCTATTTTCTTTAGTTATTGTAATGGCTAGAACTTATGCTTCACTTTTCTGTTTTTATTTTCAATCTCGGTACGCTTAGGATTAAAATTTAGGAGCTTGAATTTGTGTTGAAAGAAAGTACAATTCAAATCCATTGGAAAATACCCATACTTGCCCTTATATTGACATCAATGTATTTTGTGAATTTCATTCTTGATTTATTTGAAGAAGGCTTTAGAAATCGATTTTAATGTGAAACTCATACTAAAATTCCTAACTTTTCGCGTCCAACAACGAATAACTTTTTAGAATTTTTGAAAACAATTTAACAAAATAGTAAAAATAGTCATTTTCTAAAATTGTAATTTGATCCTTTATTTTTGGAAATCCATTGGAAAATACCCATACTTGCCCTTATATTGACATCAATGTATTTTGTGAATTTCATTCTTGATTTATTTGAAGAAGGCTTTAGAAATCGATTTTAATGTGAAACTCATACTAATATTCCTAACTTTTCGCGTCCAACAACGAATAACTTTTTAGAATTTTTGAAAACAATTTAACAAAATAGTAAAAATAGTCATTTTCTAAAATTATAATTTGATCCTTTATTTTTAGAAACCCAGATCTAAGTCTCTCTCTTCTACAAACTAGAAGCCTACTAATTTTCGATGGACCACCCACGCCCCATTAGGGCTATTTATAAATAACCGGAACCCGAAACGAAAATCGCCCAAAAAAAATGAATTTTTTTTCCCCAAATAAATTTGGGCAGCTTTGGTAATTACCAAAAGTTTTTTGGGCGGATTTCGGTTTTGAAAAATTAAATTTTGGTAAAATACCAAACCGCTCAAAATTTTGGGCTCTTTTGTGATTTTTGCCCTAGGCTTAAAGCCCAACCCCCTTCGACCTCCTGCCCCCCAACCCCGAGCCCCTGATTCCCAAGCCCGCTAACCCCCGAGCCGCCGACTTCGAGCCCTCCGACGCTCTTCTCGAAACTGAAACCTCCTAAAAAAATCAAAAATCGCCCAATGTTCACCCCTACGTCCCATGGCTCCTCCGTGTCGCGCCACCGACAATCTCGTCAGCAATCTCACGAGACCAGCTCCGATGAGATATGTGAATCCTTGCTGCTATTTGCTACTTGAGTTGACCCAAATCGGACCTGCGTTCGCCTAAGACGACAGGAGTCAAACTCAATGATCTTGTACATCTCACAACCTAATGCCGTCCTCACTTGCCCTGTGTAACCTTGGCCCTATATAGCCCCTATCTTCGTAGCCCTTTCGACCCGGCACCACCCTCGTGTGTCTTGCGACTCCATGTAGCTCTGAAAACCCTTGTGCCGCACTCGCACACTCTATGTGTTTCTGCGCTGCCTCTGTCTCATGCAGATTGTGAGACCTCGATATTTCATGATAAGACCATAAATGAATAAGAATTGATCAGTGCAAATCATTTTATGCTTATGGTTCAAATTACAACTTTTTGAGCTTATGTTTAAAACGACGAAAAGTTTGAATTCAAAACATAACCTTGTACAATTGATGTTTGACAACATCATTAAATAAAACAAAAAACAAAAAACTATGAGAGGAAATAAGAAAAGAAGTGGAAGATAACGGTTTTATAGTTCGAAGGAAAAACTACTACAAATTTAGTGTTGATTGAGATTAAAACAACAACCTTTATTTTGTCACGAGTATCCAAAAACTACAAGTAATTTTAAGAAGAATTGGATGGTATAAAAATGAAAAAAAAAGGCCATTAATGGCTGGCCCCATCTAGTCAATTAAGAGTGATAAATTTAGCAATAATAGGCCAATTAAAGGGTAAAATATTTTTTTTTATAATCTCTTAAACTAAAAATGACAAGTTTTGAATGTATCTCGCCGGAAAGAAAATCGTTTTCCCCTAATCAATATTGCACGATTTCCTCTCAATCAAGCACTAATTTGGAAGTTTCATTTCCTTATAACACCCTTAATAGTCGAATTTTATTAGTAAGAACTGAGGAGGCAAGAAATATCCATCCATAATGATTAAAATTAAACAAATATCTCATTTAAAGCTACAATTAAAGAGGGAATAGAAATTCAATTTCTATGCTAAAGGTATAAATGAGAGGGCCGATACGACTTCTAGAAATATGAATGCAATTTCCCATTATAACACTTGTTCTTATTCGTAAAATTCATGTTGTTATTTCACATGTGAGGAATCCAACCACTTAGGCTCGGTAATGGTAGTTAATTTAGGTTATGGATTTATTATTAACATTTTGTCAAGGTTGTCATGTTCTAGTGGTTTAAATTATGTTTAAACCTTTGTGACCGATCTGAATTCGATTTTGGGATTGTTTCTGAGAAGGCTTCGGCCTAGATGCCCTTAAAACATGAGAAACTCTGATAGATTTTCCGCTCAAGAACAACTATAAAATTGTGCATGATTTGAGCTCGTACCTTGTTCACTCATGGTTCTGATTACTGTGTATGTTGAATATATCCATTAATGACTATAGCACTACCATTATTTGTGGATATATAAAACTCGCGTGGCACATGGCAAGAAAGACCAGAGTAGAAAAGTAGAAGAGCAAAAAACTAGAAGAGTAGAAGAGTGGTGCTAGCATGCTCAAGAAGAGCAAAAGACTGCAAAAGAGTAGTGCAAGAACACTCAAGAAGAGTATAAGACAAAAAGAGTAGAAGAGTAGTACAAACGTGCTTAAGAAAAGCTAAATACTATAAGACCAGAAGAAGAGTAGTGCAAGTACTCTCAAGAAGAGTAGAAGACCAGAAGAGCAGTGCAAACATGCTTAAGAAGAGCAGAAGTCCAAAAGACTAGAAGAAGAGTAGTGCAATCAAGCACAAGAAAAGCCACGCCATGCAAGGCTGCACCAAATATATAGTGTCTTTTTGAGTAAGCATGTGTTGACTAGATTTGAGCAAGAACGTGCCGAGTAAACTTGAGCAAGCACATGTCAAGCAAGCCAGAGCAAGGATGCACCGAGCATAATGTCTGACCAAAATCCTGATCAGGTGTATTCGAGTAGGACATTCTGTGGCAACTAGGATCTCTTAATGGCATCCAGTAACCTCCAATGGACTTGTACTTGGCAATATCTAAAGGCAATAATGGTCCCTACCATGCTTGGTACGATCGTACACTATCGCGCCTGCACTCGTGGCCGATAACGACGCGTAATTGATAACCCGTGCCTCTACTTTCAAGAAGCAACTCTATCTAAGTACCGATAAGAATGACGTCGCATCAGGACACGATACAACGACTCTAAGAGCACCTTGTGTTGAATAAAGGCAAGCTGAGTACTGAGCCTAGTAGGCGGATCCGACCCATGACAACAACTACAAATATGGCATATTAAATATGCTCATTTACTTGTGTGAATGTGTATTAAGTTTTAAGCATCAACATTTGACGCTAGTAAGAGGCCCTCATGAACATGTGTTTTCTGGCCCTCCTTAACAATATGTAATATTGGTACATCATGGTGGGAGCTTTCTGGCGAACACGATTGAGGAAGACCCCATCGTGAACAAGCTGCGAGAAGAACATACCACTACCATGTGCTCTATCGCATACGACAATCCTTAAGGATCAAATTCACGAGCTATCACAACCATATGGCAACTCCTTCAAGCCATCTAGGTCGAGCCGCCTACTCCTTTGTCGGGCCTATACCTGGCGAGAAGCCACTAGCCAGACTCGCTCGCACTTCTCCTCCTCTTCCTCCTCCTATTATGAACTTACAGTTTGCACTCAAGTCAGCTGCAACTCATGTTTCGGGCACAATGTTGATTGCCTTGGCAGCACTCGGGAGGTCAAAGAACATGTTGAAGTTCATGATGTACAGGAACCGTGTGAAGGAGAGCGTTGTCTATAGGCTGCAAACACCCATGTGTCATGGATGGAGTTGTGAAACACTAACAGACCAACCCCGCCCTGCAACTGATAACATCGCACGCATCGACGATGAAAGAAAAATTAGAGATGATTACATAAGTTCTAGAAGAGAACGCTCTCAAATTTGTTGGCCGAGTAAATCGTCTACTCAAAGCTAACGTCGTCTGACTAGCAGTTCATCTCGAGCAATTAGCCAAGATTGAATAGAAGAACGAGCACCGTTGAAGTTTTCATCCACTAGATTTGCGCCAACCTATTTTGCCATCACTGAGCAACTTTTTTTAGAACACTTATAAGTTGCCGAGCAACCGACCAACACAGCCATCTGCTCACTACCATCATCATATGCAATCAAGCTTTTCGACCTTTTTCTAGAAAATTATACTCGTTGATCATCAAGAAGTGAGAGTGAGTTACACTTTTGATTCATCATAGAAAATTAATAGAATTTAGTATTACTAATAACTGTAAAAAGAAAAGATAATTTTTTTAGATGAAAAACAATTTCGCAATTCAAACCTAACACCTCTTGGTGGAGTCGTGTGTGTAGAGCGATACTATTTGGCTTAATCCTGCCATTATTTCCTTTTAGGAAAAAAAAAAAAAAAAAAAAAGAAAAAAGAAGGGCAAAATGGTCATTACAGAAGCATAATTAGGAGACGGGATGAAGAAAGGGATTACGTGCGATGAGGATGAGAGAGAATCAGATGCGTTTGCCTTGTTGGGTTGATTTTTCGTCTTTTTTTATTTTCTATTTTTTTTTCATTAATTTATGAAATAGCTTTTGTTGATCTTTTCCAATGTATAAATAGGGCCTTTGATTTTCCACATTACAGACAAACACTCACATCTCTCCATATTTCCATTAGCCCAACCAAGTCTTCGTTTTCCCTCATTTTCTCGACCAACGCCCTTGTTTGGCTTCCGCGAATTTTCTCTCTCTCTCTTCTTCTTCTTCCAAACCAGATTCATCAATGGCCGATCAGCTCACCGACGACCAGATCTCCGAGTTCAAGGAGGCTTTCAGCCTATTCGACAAGGACGGCGATGGTCTCTCTCTCTCTCAGATCCCTCTTTCTCTCCTTTTCCTGTTATTTTCCCTTTCGATTTTCTTACCGTAAAGTACAGATTTCTCGCAGATCTGCTTGTTTGCTTCGCGTTTTGGCGATCTTTCGTTTCAGGATTTGTGGTTTTTTTTTTCTCTCTAATTTCGTAGAATTTTTGTGTGTGGTTCTGATTGTTTAGGTTTGTTTGAGACTGATCGTGGATTCTTCGAAATTGTTCTTTTTTTTCCTTTTTTATTTTAATTATTTGATTTTTTTTGGTTTGGTGATATAGGCTCTGAGCGTGGTCAAGATCCTATTTTTCGCTGAAAATTATGTGCTTGGAATATTTTTTTTTGATTTAGGGTTACTATGTTGATCTATATCGATCCATGGAAATCCAGATCGTGGTTGATGTGGATTCAAAAGTTTATGAATTTATAGCTTAGCTTGGATCTTTGAATTTGAGATTATTTACTTGACTTGTGTGATGTGCCATGTTGATTGGTAATTGGAAAATTAATGTTTGGGCATTATTGGAGGAATTAATGTTTCCTTATTCTGAAATACATCTGAATAAAGGTTGAAAGGTGTTTGTGTTGATAAATACATTGTTGATGTGAGATTGGAAGATTTGAGATCTGTTCTTGTTTGTTCGATAATGGCATTTTTATACAGTTTTACCTTTGCATTTCCTTGCTTAAAGACACATGTTGATTTTTGTTTGGATGGGCTGGTTTTATTTTTTGTTTCCTTGCTTTTGCATTTTCTGTTTATTGCTTGTGCTCTCTCTCTGTGGTTCTTGGAAGAGTGATTTAGCTTTATAGCTTGTTGGAAATCTAGATTTAGCGTTTTTGTTATTCAAATTGTTAGGCTCGTAATTGTAGGTTGGTTTACTCTTTGTGGTCTCTTTGTGCAGTTTTTTTTTTTTTGTTATTTGTCTAATTGAACTTTAATTTCGTATTATGATGATGGTAAGTATGGTGATTGTAGAGTTTATATTTAGAATTGATGCCTAGTTATACGCGTTATACATGTGAATGCTTTGTTCGAAAGTTTTATATTTGATGATTCTTTAGGTATCTGATGTAATTTTTCACAACGATGTTATTATAGGCTGTATCACTACGAAGGAGCTTGGAACTGTCATGAGGTCTCTCGGGCAGAACCCCACTGAGGCGGAGCTTCAGGATATGATCAACGAGGTTGATGCTGATGGTAATGGTACCATCGACTTCCCAGAGTTCCTTAACCTGATGGCTAGGAAAATGAAGGACACCGACTCTGAGGAGGAGCTCAAGGAAGCTTTCCGTGTTTTCGACAAGGATCAGAATGGATTCATCTCTGCTGCTGAGCTTCGTCATGTCATGACTAACCTCGGAGAGAAGCTGACCGACGAGGAAGTTGATGAGATGATCCGTGAAGCTGATGTGGATGGTGATGGCCAGATTAACTACGAGGAGTTTGTCAAAGTCATGATGGCCAAGTGAGAAGCAATTTTAACTAGAAGCTTAAATTTCAAAAAAACTCAAACATCAAAAAAAAAAAAAAAAACCAGGGCAGATAAGTTTGCTGAGATTTCTATTTGCCTTTCAGACATCTTCATTCGGGATGCGACTAGCTTTGGCTGGTTGATTGTCTCTTTCCTTGTTTGCATTATTTGTGGTACTATTTATCTAGTATTTGCTTGTTCGTTGCCTATTTGGTAGTTTGTTTGGTAGTGTTTTTTTAAATTTTGTTTTCTTTCAACCTTTGGTATCATGAAACCTAGAACAATTGGTTGAATTTGATGTTTTTGCTTATGTGGTGACTTCTTCTATTGTCAATATCCGAAAATTTTTGCCCTTAAACTTGGTTTGCGTTGCTTTTTGTTACTTCATCAATTGTGCCTTGCAGATTCTTTCATGCAACGAATGTTGCATCATCGTTGGTTCATTCCCCATGGTCGATGTGTTTGAATTATTCTAACAGCGTTCCTCGTGAGTGAACTGAACTAGTAATAGTCGCTCGTAGTAGTGAATATGAAAAAAAAAGCTCCGTCGTTCCTCCCATCCCTTGACCATCTCGTTTTCCTTTGTCTCTGCGGCTGCTAATTACTGTCTATAGCAGTTCTAATTGAGCTCAGCCATGTCTTTAAGCAATTTCCGACGGGCATTTAGAGCGCGTTAAAGAATGTGGGACCAAGAAGGTCCTACAATGTCTCACAAATTCGTTGTCATAAGCATGAAAATGTAATGGTTAAGAGGATGTTATAGGACGAGGCTTCATAAAACCAAGATTTAGCTGGCTTATTTTATCAGACAGAAGTTGTCTAACTTCTTGTGTTTGGTTTGGAGTTTCATAAATCAATTTGGCTTAATTTGTTTTTATTCGAAAGTGTTATCTGTCCCATTTCCTTAATTAGGCTAGGCTTCTATAGGATTGCTTTGGCAAAAATAAAGGTCGGCCAGTTTCCAAAACGGATTGGAACTCGGGAGAAATACTGAGTGAGGAGACATAAAGAGAATTACTTTTCCTTTATTACAAAGACCAAAAACAAAATAATAATGATTTTTTTCTTAATACTTTCGTTAAAAACTAAAAGTCTCTAGTTATATATATATATATATGTATAAAATGCAAAAGTGCGTAGGGACTTCAAGATGATAATGTTCCAATATTAGTGGTTAGAGATGAAAGTAGATAAAAGAATTGTCCTCGTCAAAGATATTCTTTAAAGTGGTGTCATATAAGTTTGGAACAATATTGTAGGTTTCAAAGTACATCTGGTGAAACTGTGTTCGAATATCTTTATTCCTTAGCTTTTTCGCCAGTGAAATTTGGAATTTTTGTCTTTTCGCTTTTGGAAGATTTTATATCCAATTTCGTAAGCCTTATGACAGTCCTTTTCTTTTGTTGATGGTAGACTCATTTAGCAATTTGTACTTTTTTATGCTTTAAAACATTACCTTCAAAATTTAGTTTAACGTCAAAACATGAACGGTTTTCCTTTTCTTTGCTCGGAAATGTTTTGAATTACGAGATTAACACAAGTTATTATCAAGCTAGCAATTCTTTGATCATAGAAAGGAAGAGAAAAGAATAAATAATAGCCAAAAAAGCCAATCCATTGATTGAAATAAAATATTTTACTTGTGTATTTTTGTGTAATATATTAATATATATATATATACACTCATATTAGACATTAGCATATTATATTTTTTATTTTTAAATTTAATATCAAAATTATTTTCAATCGGAGATGGAAAAGAAAAAAGAGGAAAAAATAATTTAAAAAACTACTTTTTTTCTTTTTCTTTCTTAAACATAATTTTAGTGTTAAATTTGAAACTTTTAATATATACATTATATATATATTTTAAAATTATTATAAATCGTGGTGCACAAATGTCTGCAAAAGAAATTTATTCTTTTATATTTAAACTAATATATATATATATATATATATAACTCGAATCTTCGAAAAAGAAAAATAAGAAGGAATATATTGTTCAAAAGTTGGGGCCCAAATTTTCGGACCTTGGAAGACTTGTGATATTCCTATTCATATAAAAATTGCTATGAATACATTAAAGCATCCTTTAAATTATTTATATATATAGTGGGTAGATAAAGCAAGATTTGTCAATTAGAATTTCTTTTTTTTTTTATAATTAGTATAAAAATTACTGATAATAATCATGTCTCGCAGATAATAATACTAATATTTAGATCTTTTTTACGAGGGGATAGATGTCTAGTTTAGTATTATAAAATGATATTTTTTTGCTCTGCTTTTCATGGTTGGAATCATTATTTGAGAATTGCTTGTGAGTTTTGGCATTTCTTGAATTTTTGTGAAGAATAAAAGGGGAAAAAAAAAAAGGGGTCTTATTAGATGCCTTATCCTCTCCTTCTACGAACGCACTTCTTCTCTCTCTCTCTCTTTTTTCTTCCACCTAGACTTGCAAATTAAAGCTGCAAAAAGGGAAAACGTATTCTGATAAACAGATACGGATATATCAATTTTCAGTTTACAGATACCTGTATTCGTTTAGAGGTTTTTGTTTTGAATTTTTTTTATAAAAAATATATAATTAAAATACAACGAAAAACGGATATCCGTTTTGAAAACGGATTTTCAAAAATCCATATCCTTCTTTTTTTTTTTAGAAACACCTTTACTTCATGGGAAACGGGTCCTATTCTCGTTTCCCTTTTTAACGAGAATAGGACCCGTTTCCCATGAAAAATGGGTACAGGTCCACGTGTTTCCTTATTTCATGGGAAACGTGTTACCTTCACCTGTTTTTTTAGGGAACACGGGGTTTCCCTCACCTGTTCCCCTTTTAAAAAAACAAATTTCTAGATCCAACGACCAACAAAAAAGCAAAAAAAAAAAATATATATATATATATTTTTTTGCTGGTAATTCAAAATTTTCTTTTTATTAATATGGGAAACATTGCGGAGAAGGGTTTTACGGGTATGAGAAACCCGTCCCCTTTTAGTAAGGGAAACGGGCCTCCCACGCCCATTTACCCGTTTCGCCGCAAAAAAAAAGGGTACAGGAACGGGGCGGGGGGCCGTATTTGCAGGTCTGCTTCCACTAACACCAAAGGTCTCAAAAATGCAAATGGAATTTTCTCATCATTTGTTTTCTCTTTTGCTTGAACATTTCTAATAATTTCTTTGTACAATTCTAAGACTTGCTTTATCAACAAAAGAAAAACTTTCAAAATCTCTTGTATACACAAAAAAAAAAAAAAAAAATAATAATAAAAAAAACCCTCCAACTTCCCTATCCAACAAAACAACCATAATTTTGATTCTAACCTTTATTTACGCTTCAGCTAATTTGATGAGCTATTATTGGTTTAAATGCTTCTTTAAAAGAGTATCCAATTAGAATACCTATCTTAAATATAGGCAGTGCTTAAATTACACGGTCAACTATCTGCAAGCAGAGAGTTCCATCATTTCACACTTTTGATTTTAGTTTTACCATGAAGAGACTCTTAAGTTGGCATTTTGATTTCATTGAAGTTTTATGCTTCATCAGCAAGGGTTTACAGACTGATTCAAACTTCGTTTCACATTATTTGCAGAAAGCGGCGACAGAGGAATGAAGAGAAGAGAAGTTTAAGGGCAGACTCGAGTGACGGCAAGAGCGCTAACAAGAAACGTCGTCGTAGGGATCGCATCCGTGAATGCATTATCCTCTAAGTATGGTTTTGCTAGTAATTATAAAAAAAATATGGTCCATAAATCTAGCATTTTATGTGTGTTGTGTCAAAATCAGTCCTTTTATCTTAATATGCTGCGAAATTCTCGGGTACTAAATGCTATCTCAATTGAATATGCCCGAGTATGATTGACGTTGGACCAATCTCCCATTTGTAAATTTGTCACGAAAATACTGAATCAATTTCCCCGGCTTTTCTAAGAAATGGGTACAACTACAAGCATGGTTGGTATGTTTGCATTATAAGACTAGTCTGATTTTATTATTAGTGTTTTTATTATTTAATTTCTTTGGAAGAAAGTCCTGTCATTAAGTTGATAATTGTCAACTAGGGATATCTAGTCCTATATTTGAAAAGAGTAGAAAACAAGAAGAAAAGATAGGTCACTTGAGTGGAGGATGACTCAGGACTTAGAAGACATTTTTCTTATGCTGTTTGGTATGAGGGAAAAGAAAGAAGGAAAATACAACTATTAGTTACTATTTTAAAGGTGATAGAATAAAGGGTTATAATTATATTAGGTAAATTACAGTGGCTAGAACATATAGAAAATCAACCACCAAAGCCATATACTTACAGGGGTTAACAATAAGGCATGCTGTTCTATAACTACATCATCATCATATGATAGTCAGTGCACTTGAGCAAAATCCACTATTCCAACTTAACAAATGCCTTTGAACAAAACACACCTCTCTCTCTCTCTCTCAAGCACATCATCACAAAACCTTACCTATAAAAATTCCCCTGCAAGTACGACCAATTTGATTCTAGAAGTGCTCGGACGCAAACCTATTTCTTTAGCGGCAAGCAAAAATAGGGAACAACTCAAGATAGAGGTAATGATATTGCCAAACCAATGAAACTAAACGTACCCGAGTAATACGAGGCTTTGTGGTGCGACTAGACAATATGTAGGATCGGCATTCGTTTCTCGTCACAATGCCTTATTGAAGTGCTCTCCCCAGAACCCGAAGAATTAAAGAAATCAAGAGTGGAAAGCAGAGGAAGACCCACAAATAACTCTAATTGTTTAAGGAGAGAGAAAATTCCAATAAGCAAAATAACTGAAAGTTATCAAACATTGCACTGCCACAGAACATTTGACATGCCTTGAAACGTTTTGCTTCTATAAGCAACTATAAGCTTCAAAGATCACGTGGAAAATTCATTACTAACAGATTTACTTTACAGAGTTAAGCTTTACCAAAAGTGAGAGACCTACTTTTCGAGTGGTTTATATAGGACAACGGTAACGTATTTAGACTCAAATCTATGAGTTAGTCCCATGGCAACCACAGACTGGGAGGGCCAACCTTTCTCTATAAAGAGGTGATTAAGTACAACGTGCTGAGGCTGAGATGATGACGATGATGATGAAGAAGAAGGACCTTCGTTCAAATTTTCCATACCAAGGACAGTTAGATGAAGCTGAGATGGAACAAGTACCGGTTCCTTCGCAAAATCTTCTTCGGCTGGAAATGTGTGACCGTAGCTAGACTCCGGTGAAGATGGAACCTCAAACTCAGCAACACTCTGGAGGTTTTCTGGTACATAATCCTACACAAAGCAGCAAGTTTTGACAAAGATTTAATTCATGCGCAGCACAATATCTTCTCAAAATAAAGAAGTCCATTTCTACACACATTATTCATATATATCAGAACAGTTTCCTAGAAAGATATAAAACCGTCGGTGGATAGTTCAAAACACTAGAAATATAGTAGCAAGTAGAAGCTTTAGGAGATACAGAGAGATGGAAAGAAGAGAAAAAGGGGAACAGCAGACAGGAAAATGTATCAGAAGAAAAAAAAATGAGGGAGAGGGGAAACCTAATAATGTTCAACAATCAAGCCTATATTCCAAGTAAAATCCAATCAAATGTACTTGCATTTGAAGGGAAAAAAACAAGAGAAGACAACAAATATCACTAGGTAATAGTAATAATTAATCAAATTTGAAATCTAACCATATAACTAAGGTTTTTTTTTTTTTTTTTTTTTTTCCACAGGCTTGATTACTAATATCACGAAATCGAAAACTACCATCTTGCACAAGAATGACTTGCCAAAATAAAGAAAAAGGCAAGTTGACTGGAATACAATAAGCTATGAGTCAAAATCGGAGACTCTCCTTAAGATAGTTACTCTAATCCCCAAATTGACATAGTTATTTCAAATCCTGTAGTTATTCTAGGAATGCGCCAATTAGAATGCTTATCAGTAGCAAGTGCAAAACATCATTTCTATTAAGCGTTCAAGATTCTTTGTAAATGTACGTGTTTAGAAACTCATAAGCTGGTACATAAAGATTATGCATATATTCATTTCAGTTCAACTATAGCCTATATTACTCTCTTGTACATAAAATTAATATATGCACCATAACAAAAATGCAATCTTCCAACTGTCACTGTGCCAAACGGTGCTTCACTTGTATAATCAAGGAGAGATAATACAGGAAAAAATAAAGGAGAAACCTGGATGCAGAACCAAAGTTACCACAGATACGTACATTAACATCGAGAATATTACAGGGAAGGCCTGTCTCATCAGCTTGGAAAGGAAGTTCTGGGATGTATCTCCATTCACCATCAACGATGAACTTGTAATGGTATACACCAGCTGGCAGCACTAAAAGGATAGAAAAGTCCTTACCGGATCTCTGCAATGGTTTCCTACAAGAAGAAATATCTCATATAAGATATGCAATGGAGATATCGGTAGTTTTCAGGCACAAAAGAGTAGCTCATCTTTCTTTCTCCTAATAGAGTTTACATTTACATTCACTAAAGTAAAATGGATTACCTGTTTTTCCAGTTGTCCCAAGATCCCTCCACAACGACACTGTTACCACCATAAGTCCATGTAATCATGGTCGGAATTCCTTTCTCAGGAGGACAATCGTCAACATCATGAGTTTCATTGTTCCAGGTTTGAGGCAAATAGGAAGAAGGGGCATCGCCTCTTTGCAACGGGGCTACAGGAACCTGCAAAATCCCATGAAGAGAATCTCAAATCCATATGTAGTATCTTTCATCAATAGAGAGTGTGAACACCTAATCCTTCTTTTAATCAAACTCAAAGATACACAAACAGGGAAATAAGCTTCCATGACATGGATTTGAATTGCTGAAGTGCCATAACAGAACACAATTGTTTTTGCTGATAATTCCAGGAATCTACAATAAGAACGTATAGCACGCCCAAATGAAGAAAGAAAGAAACTTTGATTGTTTCTTCGGATATAAGTAATTCATCACTGATGGTAATAACACAAACAAGTATTTTATGTACAGCACAAGTGAAAAATAGGAAACGAAACAGGCGAATATGATTTCCCCACTTCCCATTAAGTTAGGCCAGTCATACTTATGAAGAGATCGCATCTTTTAACGTCGATCAATAACAATTTAAGAATAAACTTAACCAACATATTGATGATTCCTAATTTGTCTTTTGAGCATATATCAAGTATTAGCAATCGAATATTTTGCTTTGCTTATCGAGCTAGAGTAATCATGGATATCATGGAAGTTCTAATTATTGCTGTTTCATATATTGAAACACACCGTGAGAGAACCAGCTCCACCACCACAAGCCAAACGTGGTG
Source organism: Boehmeria nivea var. tenacissima (assembly GCA_018132145.1). Lineage (NCBI taxonomy): Eukaryota > Viridiplantae > Streptophyta > Magnoliopsida > Rosales > Urticaceae > Boehmeria > Boehmeria nivea. The sequence goes on from CM030874.1 coordinate 11,331,535, forward strand.
GGTAGATAACAAACTACCGTGCCTAACTTTGATCTAGAAGCTTAATACGCTAGGCAGGACAAGAAAAGGGAAAAAAAAAAAAAAAACCGCTCATGCAACGAATACCAGTACATTAACCTAGAATGAAATTGTATTAACAGCCTAAGACATCCAAGATATAACGAGAATTTCATTAGAAGTCGTGAAAACTTCAAACAGCAAAACCATCTAGAAAACTTAACGAAATCCAGATGTCACCCTGACCAAGGAAAAAACACAGACATCAACATTCAGCGCAGAAAGAGACGAGAGAGAGAAATTGAACTCTGTTAGTGGAACCTATAACTACACCCTCCAATTAAACAAGAAAACACCTAAGTTGACCTCAGTCATGTACCAATATCCATAATACTACTGCAACGAGTTACAACAATTTGATTCAACAACTCAAACATCGGCTACATACCGATAAACACTCATAGTCATTCTCAAACTTATTAGAGCAAATGTGATCGATATCTTCGGTGAAGTTCAAACGCGTAAGACCGCGAAGTTGTGAATCTCCGACCAAAATACAATTAGAATGCGAAATCAACAACCCGAATCCATCGCTACTCATACATAAAACACCCAAACTTATTGGAATCAAAGATCCAATCATCTCAAACATCAGCTCTTCATCATCACCAAAGTACCCTTCTAATGAACAAGTTTTAGCTGCTAATCCTAAATAGCAAAATTTCTCAAAACACGCTTTCCAAATTCAACAATATGTACATAAAAAATACGCATTTATACGCAAAATATATGCATACACACGCAGGTCTTGGGAAAAAAAAAAAAAAAAAAACTCATACGCAATGTACAATACAAAAGCAACATTTGACCAAAGCTTCGCAGAGCGATCATTGTAGTTGAATCAAGTTAGCATCAAAAGTCTTCATTCCATAACACATAACAAACATATATAAAACACACAAACACATATGTAGAGAGAGAGAGAGAGAGAGAGAGAGAGAGAGAGTGAATGAATTGAGACCTGAGAGGAGAACAAGATGGGCGACACGGATCGGCGGGGGCTGCCGGGAGGAGTGGCGTTGGCCATGGACTCCGACGAAGCCACGCGCGTCGGGTGGTGAGCGTGGGCTCCACGCGCAACCAAGTCGCCGTTGGATCTCCCCGCTCCTCCGGGCGGCGCGTGGAGTTTATCGTCGCCTCCTTCCTCTCTGCCGTTTGCATTTCCCATCGCAACCCCCCAAACCCTCCCTCCCTCTCTCTCTCTCTCTTCGCTTCACTTTTTTCTTCAAAACAAAATGGAGCCAAGAAATTAATGGCGATCGGAAAGAGAGCGCGCTCTCAAGGAAGTTATATATATATATATATATATTTGTTTTGTGTTTAGGATAAAATCGTGGGAGTGAAACCCAGGAGAGGAGAGAGAGAGGCCCGACTTTCTTTCTTTCTTTCTTTCTTTCGCGGGGGAAGTGGGTCCCACGTTGCTGTCGGGGTCAGCGTCTGGATAGATAGAGATGAGATTAGGATGAATATCAAAGTGTTTACGTGGGTCCCGCTCAGACACCCTTTTTTTTTTTGGGTTAAAAAAAAAAGAAAAATTATTTTTTTGCACCCAATATTTGTGCGTCATTTACCGAATGCGTTTTATTCTTTAATTTCGACATGTTTGCACCTTGAAATATTAAACGTTGACAATTTTGCACCCTCCGTCCAAATCCGTCAATTCAATGATAATGTGGCACCAAAAAAAATTATAATTTGACCCTAGATTTATTTTAAAATTACACTAATACCCTAAATCTTTAATAATAATAAGGGTTATCTACATAAACACCCCCCAATGTTGTGCTATTGTTGCAGTTTGCACCCTAATGTTTAAAAACTATCATTCTTGCCCCCTAAAGTATTAAAAACTTATAGATATGCCCCCTCTGTTACAATTTGTAAAAAAAATAGATTAAATTAATGGCATAATATTATTATGTTGGCACCTGTATAATTTTTAAAGATCAACTGCTTTCAAATTAAGAAAATTATAATAATTAATTATATATTTATTTTCACAAACACCCCCTTATGTCGTCTTTTCTTCTCAAAATGCACCTCGATCTTTTAAAATTTTGTATTCATACCCTTAAAAAATTGTACAGGCACCAACAGATTAATATTACGTAATTAATTTAACCCATTTTTGTTACAGATTATGACAGAGGGGGCAAATCTGTAAGTTTTTAATATTTTAGGGGGCAAAAATGACAGTTTTTAAACATTAGGGTGCAAACTGCAACAATAGCACAACATTAAGGGGCATTTGTATAGATAATCCTAATAATAATAATAATAATTTTAAAAAATTAATTTTTATTCTTTTCTCTCTCTTTCATTTTCTCTTTCTCTATATGTTATCTGTCTTTGAAAAATCAGCCCACTTTGGAGAGCGGAGGGCAGCGGCGTTGGCGGCAAGCGGCGAGCGCGAGGCGAAGGACGATGACGGAGGCGGAGGTGAGCGCGAGGGAGAGAGGCGAAGGCAAGCACAAGGAAGGGAGTCGGAGGCGGAGCTGGCGAGCGTAAGGGGAGGGAGCCGGAGGCGAAGGCGAAGGCGGCGAGCGCGAGGGAGCCGGAGGCGAAGCTGGCGAGCACGAAGGAAGGGAAGTGGAGGCAAAGGCGGCGAGCGCGAGGGGGCAGAGGCGGAGCCGAGCGTGAGGGAGGGAGGGAGGCGAAGCCAGAGGCGACGAGCGTGAGTTTTGCACTTTTAATGTTCCCAAATTTGCACTGTTGGTTACTGTGGGTTTTGAGAAAATTGCTGGAACTTGAATTTTGGGATTTGAACTTTGAAGGGGTTTGAATGTTGGAGTTTGGGTTAGGGTTTGAATGTTGTTGGGATTGCTGTGTTTAATTTATTTTTTGGTTTTTTTTGTGTGTTAAATTAGTGAATATTTGGGTTTAATGGTTTACTTCTGGGTTTTTAATGATTTAATTTATTTTTGTTAAATTATTAAAGATTTAGGGTATTAGTGAAATTTTTAAATAAATTAAGGGTCAAATTATAATTTTTGGTGCCACGTCATCGTTTAACTGACGGATTTGGACGTAGGGTATAAAATTGTCCACGCTTAATAATTCAGGGTGCAAACATGTCGAAATTAAAGAATATGGTGCATTCGGTAAATGACGCACAAATATGGGGTGGGGGTGCAAAAAGGTAATTTTTCCTAAAAAAACGCTTTTAGTTTTGTTTTTGGATTAATAACAGAGAAAATTCTTTAAAAAATTCTTGAGTTTTATGCAAATTCTAGTTTCGTTTTTATATTTTTGGAAATTCTAAAATAATCCTTTAGTTGTTAACCCCGTGTTTGGCAACCCCTCCCAAATCATCTCATTCTATTCCACTCTATTCCAAACCATTCAACTCTCTAATCCTACAAACCATTCTATTTTTTTTTCAACCCTTTTTTTTCAACTTTCCAAATCCAAATACAATATCTTTAAATCTCAACCATTTACATCACCTTAAAATTCGTAAAGTCAAACCATTCTATTCATTTTTCTAACCATTTTCCAAACTATTTTGACCATCCCAAGAAATAGGATGGGATGGGTAAAATGATTTGCCCAAACATAAGGTAAATCTAGTATAAAATTATCTTTTATCACAAATTAGGTCAAACTTAACACGTAAAATGACATTTATATCCATTAAAAAGACAAAAAAATGGCAAGGTCAGCCAAGTTATTAGGAAGCCACACAACCCAGATAAACACAAGTTACACAACCCAATAACTGAACCCAAGCCTCTGCGACCCTCGACACCTCAACAGCCTCCGCGACCCTCCGCAGCCTCCGCCACCTCTACAGCTTTCCGCCCTCAACCGCTCTGCCACCTCCACGAACCTCCACAAACCTACGCCTCAATCCTCCGCCTCAACCTGCCGCCAAGCTCCACGCGGTACCTGCCTCAACCCTCCGTCAACCTCCGCCTCAATCCTCCGCCAACCTTCGCCTCAACCTGCCGCCAAGCTCCACGCGGCACCTGTCTCAACTCTTCGCCAATCTCCGCCTCAACCCTCCGCTAACCTCTGCCTCAACCCGCTGCCAAGCTCTACGAGTCCTAAGTCCCAGACCCGGCCACCTCAGATCTTCGCGTCGCTTACTCCGGCCTTCGTGCCATCACCGAAAACTGACGAGCCGACGCCTCTGCCCCCGCCAATGTGGATCAAGGCGGAGGTCTTGGTGAATCGGAGTGGGTCAAGGTGGATTATGAGCAGGTCAACCCTCCACAGTGCCACTCCTCACTCGCCACAGAACCTCACCGCTACTCGTCGCAGACCTACCTCCGTTAGCCGTTTGCTAGGTTATTTTATTTTATTATTATTTTTTTTAACATTGTACCTAGGGCGTGTAAATGTGGAATTCCATAGAATGAGCATTCATGGAATAACTGTTCATTTCATGGAGTGAACAGCCGGATAAAATCGGGTAATTACCCGAAAATTCTCTAGTTTTATTTTATTTTTTCGTTTTTTTAATAAAGTTTTTTAGTGACCGTGACTAAAAATGTTGTAATTTGGAAGATTTTTTTGGGTAAATGCCGAGTAAAACATTCTAATTTTTTTTTATTCCGAGTAATTTCGGGTATATACCCAAATTTATTATCCGGGTATTACCGGGAAATTACCTGAAAATTCCACCGGGTAATTATTTGCTCGGATATGTTTATTCTAAATTTGCACACCTAATTGTACCTATCGTATTCCTTAACACTTAAAAACTAAAATAAATAAATAAAGAGATAATGAAAATAAAAAAAATTTGTGTAAATGTAATATGTTGGTTTGTTAAAGGGTAGTAATGTCTTTTAAGGTGTAAATGTTGACTAAATTTTTTTGTTAAGGATAGTTTTATACTGATTTGAATAACTGTAGGATTGTTTAGGAATTTTAAAAACACAAGGACGAAACTAAAAATTTATCAAAACTCAAAGATTATTTAGAGATTTTTTTTTTACCCAAACAACAATTCAAATGATAATTTCAGTTTAGAGCAAAAGAATAGTTTAAATTCTTCATTCAAATTACACAATTTAAATTTTGGGATTTATAGCTAAATGACCTAATTTTATAACCTATTTAAAATAATATCCATAACTTTTTAAAATTAGGTGAATAATTCGTTCTTAAATAGACAAAATACTATGGTAAACAGATGAAATACCAGTTAATTTTAGCTTGAATTTTGTCTATTACCGTAGTAATTTATCTATTTAACCAAAATTTTTTTAGGAGTATATCGATTATTACCAAGGTAAATGGACAAAATCCAAGCTAAAAATTACTAACATTTCATTCGTTTATCATAATATTTTGTCTGCTTACAAAAACAGAACATTCACCTAAATTTAAAAAATTACAAATATTCTTTGAATATGATCTAAAAAATTGACTACCTCCCAAAATATCCCTTTAATTTTTGAATTAAAATAAAAAAAATTCAAATTAACCAATTTAAATCCGTTTATCAATCAACACCTAAATGAGTTGATTCCAATTCTCCCTTGTCCTTCCCATCCTCCCTAAGTCCCACCCTTCCATCTACCCGAACCAAACCCACCCTACACATAACATAAAACGTTTCCATTTCTCTCTCTCTCTCTCAGTCTCACAACAAACAAATATATTTCTTACAACTTCCTTGAGAGCCCATTCTCTCTCCGATCGCCATTCATTTCTTCGCTCCATCTTTGTTTCGAAGGAAAAAAAGTGAAGCGAAGAGAGAGAGAGAGAGAGAGAGAGAGAGAGAGGGAGGGAGGGTTTGGGGGGTTGCGATGGGAAATGCCAACGGCAGAGAGGAAGGAGGCGACGATCAACTCCACGCGCCGCCCGGAGGAGCGGGGAGATCCAACGGCGACTTGGTTGCGCGTGGAGCCCACGCTCACCACTCGACGCGCGTGGCTTCGTCGGAGTCCATGGCCAACGCCACTCCTCCCGGCAGCCCCCGCCGATCCGTCTCGCCCATCTTGTTCTCTTCTCAGGTCTCAATTCATTCTCTCTCTCTCTCTCTCTCTCTATATATATATATATATATACACACACATACATATATATATGTATATGTTTGTGTGTATTATATATGTTTGTTATGTGTTATCGAATGAAAACTTTTGATGCTAATTTGATTCAACTACAATGATCGCTCTGCGAAGCTTTGGTCAAATGTTGCTTTTGTATTGTACATTGCGGGTTTTTTTTTTTTTTTTTTTTCTTTCAGGACCTTCATGTTTATGTATATATTTTGTGTATAAATGTGTATTTTTGATGCATATATTGTTGAATTTGGAAAGTGTGTTTTGAGAAAATTTGCTATTTAGGATTAGCAGCTAAAACTTGGTTATTAGAAGGGTACTAGGTGATGATGAAGAGCTGATGTTTGAGATGATTGGATCTGTGATTCCAATAAGTTTGGGTGATTTATGTATGAGTGACGATGGATTCGGGTTGTTGATTTCGCATTCTAATTGTATTTTGGTCGGAGATTCACAACTTCACATTTTTACGCATTTGAACTACATTGAGGATATGTATTGCAGTCGCACTATAAAGTTAGAGAATGACTATGAGTGTTTATTCGTTGGTAGCCAATGTTTGAGTTGTTGAAACAAATTGTTATAACTCATTACGGTAGTATTATGGCTATTAGTGTTTTCCTTTTGGAGTAGAGTTGGAATTACATATGCGTATTTGTTCTGTTTTAGTGGTGTTTCTTTGGTAGGCTTATACTTTTCATACTGGAGGTAAACACGAAATATAGTAGGTGGGTGTTACTATCCTTTCAATTTTATGAAGCAAGTTTGGTTTGGGCATTGTCTTGCCAGTGCTTGCTCGTAGAGCATGTTATTTATTGACATACTATCTAGCCAAATTATTTGTTAAAGGTAATTCCTTTAGGGTGCTTGCCTTCGTGTTCGTGCTGTTCTTTTTTCAAAAAAGTATGTTTACAAAGTAACCCATAATAAAAGAGGGCTTAAGAGGCTCATTTTTCTCATTGCTTTCAACAAACCATATACTAGTTTGGGAAACTTTGTGGGATCATCAGTCAACATATCTTTTTTGGGTTAAAAAAGGTATTTTTCATGGTGTACGAACATTTGTGTGGTTTACCTGCACTCGATATAAATTTATATTTGGAACGATGTCTTTAGTACCTATGACTCTCTATTCCAACCTTTATATTGAAAAGTTTGACCCGTGTTGTAGGTTCCACTAATAGAGTTCAATTTCTCTCTCTCTTTTCTTTCTGCGCTGAATGTCGATATCTGTGTTTTTTCCCTGGTCTGGGTGATGTTTGGATTTCGTTGAGTATTCAAGATGGTTTTGCTGTTTGAAGTTTTCACGACTTCTAATGAAAAATTCTTGCCATATCTTGGATGTCTTAGGACATTAATACAATTTCATTCTAGGTTAAAGTACTGGTATTCGTTGCATAGGCAGGTATTTTTTTTTTTTTCCTTTTCTTTTCCTGCCTAGCATATTAAGTTTCTAGATCAAAGGTAGGCACCGTAGTTTGTTATCTAACCACCACGTTCGGCTTGTGGTGGTAGAGCTGGTTTTTTCAGGGATAGGTTCCAATTCAGCAGTTATTAGAACTTCCATCATATCCATGATTATTTTAGAATGATAAGCTAATCTAAATATTGGATTGCTACAGTAAATGACAGAATACTTGATAGATGCTTAAAAGACACATTAGGAAATATCAATATGTTGGTCAAGTTTTATTTGTAAGTTGTTATTGATCGACTTTAAAAAACATGATCTCTTCATAAGTTTGACTGGCCTAACTCAAAGGGAAGTGGAGAAATCATATTCGCATGTTTCTTTTCCTATTTTTCACTTGTCCTGTACGTAAAATACTTGTTTGTGTTATTACGATCAGTGATCGATTACTTATATCCAAAGAAATTATAAATGTTTCTTTTTTTCTCTATTTGGGTGTGCTATACGTTCTTATTGTAGATTCCTGGAATTATCAGCAAAAACAATTGTGTTCTGTTATGGCACTTCAGCAATTCAAATCCATGTCATGGAAGCTTATTTTCCTTTTTCTGTATCTTATGAGTGTGATTAGAAGAGGGATTAGGTGTTCACAATCTATTGATGAAAGATACTACATATGGATTTGACATTCTCTTCCTGGGATTTTGCAGGTTCCTGTAGCTCCGTTGCGAAGAGGCGATGGCCCTTCTTCCTTTTTGCCTCAAAACTGGAACAATGAAACTCATGATTTTGATGATTGTCCTCCTGAGAAAGGAATTCCGACCATGATTACATGGGCATATGGTGGTAACAGTGTGCTTGTGGAGGGATCTTGGGACAACTGGAAATCTAGGTAACCCCATTGTACTTTAGTAAATGTAAATATAAACTCGATTAGGAGAAAAAAAGATGAGCTACCCTTTTGTGGCTGAAAACTACAGATATATCTCTATTGCATATCTTATATGATATATTTCTTCTTGCAGGAAAATAATGCAGAGATCTGGTAAAGACTTTTCTATTTTTCTGGTGCTGCCAGCTGGTATATACCATTACAAGTTCATTGTTGATGGTGAATTGAGATACATCCCAGAACTTCCTTTCCTGGCTGATGAGACAGGCCTTGCCTGCAATATTCTCGATGTGAATGTACGTATCTGTGATAACCTTGGTTCTGCATCCACTTTTCTCCTATATTTTTTCCAATATTATCTTTCCTTGATCATACAAGTGAAACACCGTTTGGCACAGTACAGTTGGAAGATTGCATTTTTTTTTATGATGCATTTATTAATTATATGTACAAGAGAGTAATATAGGCTATAGTTGAACTGAAATGAATATATGCCTAATCTTGCATATGTATCAGCTTGTGAGTTTCTAAACATATACATTTACAAAGAATCTTGAATGCTTAATTGAAATGATGTTTTGCATTTCTACCGATAAGCATTCTAATTGGCGCAGTTCCTAGAATAACAACACGATTTGAAATTACTATGTTAATTTGGGGTTTTGAGTTACTATTACTACTATCTTAAGGAGAGTTTCCGATTTTGGTTCATAGTTTATTGTATTCCAGACAACTTGGCTTTTTCTTTATCCGGTAAGTGTCTTTTCTTGTGCAAGATAATAGTTTTGTGATATCGATAATGTGGAAGAAAAGAAAAAAAAAAAAAACCTTAGTTATATGGTTAGATTTCAAATTTGATTAATTATTGCTGTTACCTAGTGAGATTTGCTGTCTCCTCTCTTTTTTTCCCCATTAAATGCAAGTACATTTGATTGGATTTGACTTGGAATTTAGGCTTGATTGTTGAGCAATATTAGGTTTCTTCTCTTCTTACTATGTTTTCTGATACACTTTATTGTCTTCTGTTCTCCTTTTTCTCTTCTTTCCATCTCTCTGTATCTCCTACCGATCCTACTTGCTACTGTAAATGTTTTGAACTATCCACTGACGGTTTTATATCTTTCTTCTTCCGCTTTTAATTGTCTTATCTAGGAAAGGGTTCTGATTAAGATGAATAATATGTGTAGAAATGGACTTCTTTATTTTGAGAAGATATTGTGCTGAGCATGAATTAAATCTTTGTCAAAACTTGCTGCTTTGTGTAGGATTATGTACCGGAAAACCTCCACAGTGTTGCTGAGTTTGTGGTTCCATCTTCACCGGAATCTAGCTACGGTCACACATTTCCAGCCGAAGAAGATTTTGCGAAGGAACCGGTACTTGTTCCATCTCAGCTTCATCTAACTGTCCTCGGTATGGAAAATTTGAACGAAGGTCCTTCTTCTTCATCCTCATCGTCATCATCTCAGCCTCAGCATGTTGTACTTAATCACCTCTTTATAGAGAAAGGTTGGCCCTCCCAGTCTGTGGTTGCCATGGGACTAACTCATAGGTTTGAGTCTAAATACGTCACTGTTGTCCTCTATAAACCACTCGAAAAGTAGGTCTCTCACTTTTGGTAAAGCTTAACTCTGTAAAGTAAATCTGTTAGTAACGAATTTTCCACGTGATCTTTGAACCTCATAGTTGCTTATAGAACCAAAAACGTTTCAAGGCATGTCACATGTTCTGTGGCAGTGCAATGTTTGATAACTTTCAGTTACTTTGCTTATTGGAATTTTTTTTTCTCTCTCCGTAAACAATGAGAGTTATTTGTGGGTCTTTCTCTGCTTGCTGCTCTTGTTTTCTTTAATTCTTCGGGTTCTGGTGACGGCACTTCAATAAGGCATTGTGATGAGAAAAGATTGGCATAATCATGACAATGATATCCGAGCAATCCAATGGGGCAGCCAATGCCGATCCTACAAATTGTCTAGTCGCACCACGAAGCTTCGGATAACTCAGGTACGTTTAGTTTTATTGGTTTGGCAATATTATTACCTCTATCTTTAGTTGTTCTCCATTTTTGCTTACCGCTAAAGAAATAGGTTTGCATCCGAGCACTTCTAGAATCAAATTGGTCGTACTTGCAAGGGAATTTCCATAGGTAAGGTTTTGTGATGATATGCTTGTGTGTGTGTGAGAGAGAGAGAGGCGTGTTTTGTTCAAAGGCATTTGTTAAGTTGGAATAGTGGATTTTAGCTCAAGTGCAATGACTATCATATGATGATGATGTAGTTATAGAACAGCATGCTTTATTTTTAACCCATGTAAGTATATGGCTTTGGTGGTTGATTCTCTATATGTTTTTGCCACTGTAATTTACCTAATATAACCCTTTATTCTATCACCTTTAAAGTAGTAACTAATAGTTGTATATATTTTTTTTCTTTCTTCTCACTTCTTTTCAACCTTCATATTAAATAAGTATTTTGATTTTTGTTTTCTTCTTTTCCTTCTTACCAAACGGTAAGAAAAATGTCTTCTAATTCCTTTGAGTCATACTCAACTCAAGTGGTATATCTTTTTAGTCTTCTTATTTTCTCCTCTTATCAAATATAGGACTAGATATCCCTAGTTGACAATTATCAACCCAATGATAGGACTTTTTTCAAAATAAAAAATTGAAAACACTGATCATAAAACTAGACTAGTCTTGTATTGTATGCAAACATACCAACCATGCTTGCACCCATTTCTTAGAAAAGCAGGGGAAATTGATTCAATATTTTCCTGACAAATGCAAAGTGGGAGATTGGTCTAACGTCAATCATACTCGGGCATATTCAATTGAGATAGCAATAGTACCCGAGAATTTCACAGCATATTAAGGTAAAAGGACTGATTTTGACACACACAAATAAAATGCTAGATTTATGGACCATATTTTTTATAATTACTTGCAAGACCATACTTAAGAGGAAAATGCATTCACGGATGCGACCCCTAGGACGACGTTTCTTTGTAGCACTCTTGTCGTCACTCGAGTCCGTACCCAATTTTCATGGGAAACGGGTCCCTTTCGCGTCAAAAAGGGAAACGGGGGCGGGAGCTTGTTTCCGCCCCCTGTATTTGCAGGTCTAGGTGGAAGAAAAAAATAAGAGAGAGAAATGCGTTTGTAAAGAGAGAAGAAAAAACATCTTTTAAGACCTTTTTTCTCCTTTTCTTCTTCACTAAACCCCAAGAAACCCAAATCTCACAAGCAATTCTCAAATAATGATAAAGTAGAGCAAAAATTATCATTCTATAAGACTAAAATATCTATCATGATTATTATCTGTAATTTTTATACTAATTAAAAAAAGGATCTATTTGATAGTTTTGCATTTTTTTGTCCATATTTTAAAGAAATAGTCAACGTTTCAAAGTATTAGTTATTAGCCACTGTACATAAGAGAACTTTGGGCATAAAAGTTAAATAACATTACCATGTAATTAAGAAACTGACTAATTCTTAATTAATCAAAACATCAGTTTTTTGTTTTTTTTGTTTTTGTTTTTACAATACATTTGAAATAATAGCTACTTACTCAATTATCTAAAAAAACACGAAAACTAGTAAATCTTGCTTTATGTGCCCACTATATATATATATATAATTAAATATATGTTTTGATGTATACCTAGCAATTTTCATACGAATAGGAATATCACAAGTCTTCCAAGGTCCAAAAATTTGGGTCCCATGCACATTAGGAAATGCTAACTTTTGAGCAATATATTCTTTTTTATTTTTCTTTTTGGAAGATTCGGGTTATATATATTAGTTTAAAGGGTTAATCATTTTGGACGGTGTGTTTTTAAAAAATAGCCACAGTTTCAAAAATTTAAAAACTAGCCATAAAAGTGTAAGAAATTTCTGATAATAACAAAAATACACATAAAAATATTGTCAGAAAATTTTGACACTAGGCAAAAATTTTATCAGAAATTTCTGACATTATTAATTTTAAAATTTTTTGAAACTGTGGCTATTTTTAAATCATTTTGTAAACAGTGACTATTTTCTTATCAGTTTTTTTAAATGAAAAAGAATAAATTTATTTTGTAGACAGTTGTGCACACAATTTATAATAATTTAAAATATATATAAAAGAATGATTTAAAAAAAAAAAAGGAAACATGGTAATTTGGTTAACAAGTAGTCGAATACTTCTTATAAACATAAAAGAAAAATATTTATTTAGAAAAAAAAAATTATCTGCTAATCTATTAAATGCTAAGTTGGATTTTGTCAAGTGCCTCTTTGTAAAACCTGATCTACAATTATTTACCAATACTAGCAATCATAAATTTATAATAGGAGAATTTTGAAGAATGTTATGTGTGTTGCATTTTTAATTTATTTTTAAAAAATTTATACTAAAAACATAGAATAGAAATGAAGAGAGCACATACTTGAGATATAGATTATTAAGTGACATTAAGAATAATTTTATTTTGTAATTTTCCCTTTATTAATAATATAACTTATAATTGCATAATACTCACAACCTCGTAACCTGACACCTGATCTAATTCGAGATTGTAAAACATTATACATAATTGTAAAACAATACTCGCAATCACAATCTATAATGATAATTAATGAATTACTGTTTGAAATAGTCTAAGTGTTCTTTAAACTTGGTCATGTGATTAGTGATATAAGATTAAATAGTGACGTTTAGAAAGAAAAAAAAGATATATTTTGATAAGGAGTAGGTATCCATGTTTGAAATAGTTTAATATATATATATTTGGATAAAAAGCTTTTAATATATGCTAATATAATACATTAACAAGCTAACTGGCTGAAATGATTAGCATTGATAATTTTGAAAACCTTAAAAAGTCAAAATAAAGAAAGAAATAAAACAGTTGAAAACAACAATAAACATTAAAAAATTGCGACAAATTCTAGGGGCAGAAAACGTCCATTTTTTTTCACTTTCACGTTCCATGAACTGATCCATAATTCTTATCTTTGGTAATTGTCAATTTTGTCGCATATCATATCTTTATTGACGTTTGTACTCAATCTTGTGCATATCATATCTTCCTATTATGTATTGACGTTTATATTTCTTTATCTTTTGAAAGTGATGTTAAACTTTTTCAAAAGAATACTGTCTTTTGGCAATATGTAAAATTATTAATCTATCTACAATAATATAGTAGATTAATTACCTAATCCTCTCTTAATTGCTCTATACTTAGACATTGATCGGCCCGAGGCGGCAATAAATTAACACGTATATATATATTTATTTTAACACAAGTCATTTATTAGAGTAAATTAATACATGCTTGGTTTACTCCATTTAAATTCACGTTTGAATATATGTTTGGTCTGAATTACAAACTATCTTGATTCTTACTATAGTGTAAAAGTGAGGGCATTAAAAGTGCAACATGCCAAAAAAGACATTCACTAACAATCCGTCCCATGCCATAGTAATAATAATAATAATAATAATCATAATAATAGCTTCTGCTTTTTTTCACAAGACCCCCCCCTGATCATCACTGCTCTGATGATCATTCCAGCATTGGTAGCGGCAAAACGATCCTCGGTAGTACTCGTATGTGTCGCCGCACCACCCGTTGACGCTGCATCACTTCCTGCGCCCGCACGGGGAGTTTCTGTGATAACCTTAATTTCATATGCAACAAATTTTAAACTAAAATATATTTCAATTAATTTATTTATAATATTATATATTAAATGGATTGATTAAATTCCTGTAAATGAAAATAGTTTAGTTTAAAAGGTAAATTACGACAATTTCGTCGTAGATAACCTAATACAAAAACGACGTGTCATTTTCGATAAAAACGACACGAAAATGTAAATGGTCACTCGATTTAACTGAGTCGTAGATTTTATATCACAATTATAATTCTAATATGTGACAATGATTATTTTTATATCATTTAAAAATAATTATTTAGATCATGCATAAAATAGTGCAAAAATGCTATTTTTGCAAAATTTAAAATACCAAATTAGGTCAAAACATGAATCAAATTATAAGGCATCAATTTTTGAAACAAAAATTGATTAAATAACCCCTTATGGCCGAAATTTTTGAGAGGGAAAATAGAGGGGAAAGCCAAATTTTTATTTCCTCACCTAACTCTAATTACTAGGTGGTTGGATGGTATGAGGATTAGGAGTTAATTAGGAAATTAATCTCACTCCATTGGGACTCAAAAATTCGTCCACTTAGAGGTCTAGGGGCTGAATTTGGTTCAGTTTTAATCCCTCCCTTAGAACAAAAGGAAAGAGAGAGAGAGAGAGAAGAAAGAAGAACAAAAAAATAGAAAGTATTCTTCATTTACTTCAAGATCTTCAAGAGGTAAAATCCCATCTTTTAAACCCTAGATTTATTTTTTAGCAATGTATAATGTCTTATATCATGTTTAGAATATTTAAAAATGATTAAAAGATTTAAAGAACATGTTTATTTATCCTAAAAAGCTTATATGTTAAGTGCTGAAAAATTTTTAGCTTTCTGCCCGAATTTGTAGCTATTATTTTATGTAGATTTAGGGCTCTATAAATCAAGAGAAAAATCATGTATGTATTTATATATGTTGTAATAGTCTGTAAAATATTATGACTAGAAAATGTGTAACTTGTCCAGAATAAATTCCGGAGTAAGAATTGTTCAGTTTTGGGTCTTTAGGGTTTTTGTTTCTGATCTTGATTTATTTCGTGGACCAAACTTTGAATCTGTAAATGCTGATTTTTATGGTAGTAGATGTATGTCTTAGAATATTGTGTATAAAATTTTATATAAAGTTGATGCTTGTAGAATTTTTAAAAAATCAAGAACCAAGGGTTGCCAGGTTTACTTTTCTAGGCATTTTTAGGTGTCTTTCAAATATTGAAAACTTTTAATCTAAAAATTTTGGTTAATTTTCAAGAAAGGGTGTTTTTGTCGAAACTTATCCTTAAGGGGTTAAAGTGTAAACTTTTATAAAAGTAGGAACTAAACTATAAATTTGAAAAGTTAAAGTTCCAAGAGAAAATTTCTATATAATTAAATATAATAAAGGAATTCTAAGAGTTTAAAGCTTAAAGTGAAACTCTAAAAAAAAGTAAAGGACTAGTGTGCAATTTTTTATAAAAGGTTTAAGGACCAAATTTCAAAATTTATAAAAGATTAAGGACCAATCTATAATTTCAGTAAAGGTTAGTAATTAAAGAAAATAAAATATAATTATGTAATAAGTGCGGTACTATTTAAGTGGTCTTGTCAAAAGGACCGACGCCCAGGAAAGATTGGTTAACGAGGCACTTCATGACTCCTCAGTACACATCTGGGAACCTTGGGGAGTTATGTCTAGATAAGCCGGATTTTAAGCGAGACCTTAGTAACCTTATTAGTCGATCTGCATACTATTTATTGAAATACCTCTACAATGTTACATAATTAATTAAATCAAGTGAACTGTACAAGTCTTAACACAATTTCACGTCATACTAGGATCGAACCTCAATAGGTAAGATAGAATCTAGAACTTAGATCGAATATAGATAATATATTCTAATCCTCTATAGTGAATTTAGGTTAGGCAAACCAAGGTGACCAAGTCTCCAAACGACCAAGTTTGTTTCAACCATCGAATATTCTGAGGTGGGTACAATCTCACTATAGTACGGATTTGTTCAAAGAAAAATAAACGATATGCTTTGCTATGATAATAATGATATGTCATGCTATGATGCTATGTTTTATGCTTTGATATGATGATAATGATAAGTTTCGCTATGATGATAACGATAACATTTATATGTATGATGTATATGACCTTCTTATAATCTCTAACAAGCGTAGTTAGTTTATGATATGAAGATATGATGATAAGTTATGAAATATCATGATGTATGTCACAATTTAATAAAGTGAAACTTAGGTTTTAATATCGTGTCGTACCACCTCAGAAAGGTGAGGTTAATGAGACCGTCTCTTGAGTTGACTGAAAGGTAACCTAGAGCGGTCTATATATGAAGGATCAGTGTCGCTAAGGACCTGTATAACCTCGTCGTTCATTGGTTCAGCGCGCGATTTGGTTCGTACACTTATTATAATAAGGATCTTCTAGGAAAGATTTAGTAATAGATCAAATAATCGAAACTAATTTGGTCATGCATTGCATATTATGTTTTGTGAGTTTATGTTATATTTCATTGGGCTTTTTAGCTCACTTGTTTCTGTTCGTATTGTAGGTAAGAAACCTATGACTTAATATGATGGGTTGGAAGGCGACGGTGCGATGAGGTGCTGAGGCGAAGGGTTATAGTGACCACTATTTTCCGCATATTAGTTTTAGGAGTTATTTTTATAATTTATTTCATGCTTATTAAAAGTTAAAAGATTATATTAAGATGTTAAGATGAATATGTTTGACTTTTATGAACTTATATTTCTATAAACATCAGTTGCAATTTTATTAACGTATAAGTATTAAGTATAAGTTTTAAAAAAATATATATGTTGTTCTTTTTACGATATAAGTATATTAAGTAAGTATATGTTTAACGGCCCGAAAAGTCGGGTCGTTACAGTTCCCGATGCCCGCCTGGTACTGGTGGTCGGGCCTTTCGAGCCCCTGGTCTCTCGGCCGAGCCTGTAGCAGGCTCGGCCCTCTCGCCGATGTTGGGTTAGGATTTTGGAGGGCTTTGTAGAGATTTTGATCATAAAATTCTTCGACTGTTGACGGTGACGGATCTAGAAATTAAACTGGGGGGGGGGGGTGCAGGCACAAATAAAAGAGACAAAATTTTTAATTGATACAATGAAAGTCAAGCTTATAATATTGAGAAAACTTCATAATCATTCATATTTACCAAAGAACACAAATATGAAATATATATAATAAGAATTAAGAATGGCGTAGTTGTTTTTTTGGGAAATTATTGTCTTTTGAAAAAATGTGCTTGCGCATTTTATACTTTCATGAGTATTTTTCTGTATATATAATACATTAAATGTCAAAGTAGTATAGATAATCACATAAAATCAGGAATGTAAAATTTGATTGATATTAACTAGAACTTCGGATTAAAAAATAATGAAGTTTTTACATAATCAGTCATTTTGTAGTCATATATTACACATCTATTCAACAATTACAAGTATTATTAAATTAGTTCATTATGCTTAGGTGTCAATTTTTTTAAGCCAATTCTACCCTTTAAACCCGGCCCGGTTCACGTATTTGAATAATACACTGTAAAGGTTCTTAACTAATGATATTTTTCAAATGTTACGTAGTTATTCTTTTTCTTCAACCCCTCAATTCTAGGAATAAGAAAAACAAAATGTGAAAAAGCGGTTATGGAAATAAACAATAATGATTATCCGTGTTTTGAAATAGTAAATCAAATATTTTCAATTATCTTTAACCAAATATATAACATCTTCGATTTTGATCAGATATTAAAATGTTTAAATATTTTTAAAATTTTCAAATATGATGAATTTTTTCCAAGATATTAAATAATCAAATATTCAAATATATCTCTTAAAAAATCATATTAGTGATCATATTAACCAAATTTTCCAAAAATAATTGTCTTCAATATATTGATATAATCAGCACCTTAGCAAAAAAATCAGCACAGTAGCACAAGTGACAATGGGCTCAATACTCAAAGCCCAACAATTATTTTCTGAGCCCATTATCAAAATCCATCTGAGCCCAACAATTGGGCCTTCTTTTTCTTTTTTGATTTTCCGGGGCCCTGTTGTGCATCCGTCCCCGACAGTTGATCCAGCAGGCACATCATCTACAGAGGCGATCGCAACGAGAAAAATGGCAAAATATGAAATATGATAAAGAGTGCTTATAATGGTCTTCATTTTTGTCATAATCTTTTGTGCGAGTAATGACTAAATGACACAAGTAGGAGTTTTCTAGTACCTGCCAATGGTAAAAGTTAATGAAATGTACGTAAAATTCTTACTTTGGAAATACGATTCAGTGGCAAGCAATTTAATTAATTTATTTATATTTTTATCTCCGTTAGCAATCAATCACCGAAGGTAAATTTACCTGAAATATTATTTTACTCGACTAAAATCAGATATCGAAAATATTTCTTTGATATTATTATATATTGTCTTAAAAATCTAATTGATTAAATTTGATCTGATAATAAAAAAAATACAAAAAAAAAAGACTGTGTACCCTTCTTTAATGTTCCTGTATAGCTTATTTTTGTAGCGTTACATTCATTTAGACTGGTAATAAAATGGGGCTAAAATACATACTAAAAAATATCGAAAGTTTTAATAAACCAACCCCTATACCTTTACCTTATTAATTTTTTAATTTAATTGGCCAGGCTCACAAAAAAAAGTACATCTAATTTTAAAAGTGCCAATATAAATCGTTTTCTAAAAGCTATATATATATTTTTTTATTTTGAATTAGAAATTCAGTTCCGTTCCTCCATAGTGCAAAAGCTAGGAATTTTCCTAAAAATGCCTGAAATGAGCACCTTTTTCACCAATTTAGCCGGATTACAGACCAAAGTAAACCCTCTTTCGCCGAAAAACATTAAAAAATGAGGAATTTGTGTCAATTCCCCTGCAATTTAGATAGGAATTGTTTAAAACCTTGATTCGTGGAGACCATGGAAATTATAAGAAATGTCCATGAGAGGGATTTAAAAATATGACCAATATTTATATATGTTGCACTTCAACAATGACTATTTTTAGTATCTCAATGCTGACTATTTTTTCTGTTGTAAAATTTATCACAATGATAATATTTTTAATATTCCGAAATATGGATTATTCTTTAGAAACAGACTATAAGAAAATACTATTTATTATAATTTCTCATGTCTTTTTTTTTTTCAATAATACTTAAGATAATATTTTGTTATTCAAAAAAGATAAATATATATATATATATCTCTTCGTTTTTGTCTTGATAAAAAAAAATGGTATTCTTATAGAAATAGTTTATACAAAGAATAATGCGGTCTAATTACAGTTCGAATTTCGCTATAAAATTTTAAAACAATAAGCGTTTGTTAGTAAAGCTAACTTCATCTTTAAATTTTCAAGTTTATTAAAATATTTACTATATTAAATAAGAATATCTTTTACTCACTTTGTATTCCTTGAGAGGTTATTGAACAAATAACTACTTTTAAAATGATGTTTTAAGAAAATAAGCAGTGTTTTCATAAATTAAGAAGATGAGCATTATTTAATTGTATATGATACTCACTTGATGTTGTAATTTTACCTTTATAGTACTCTTAATTTTTTATGAACTAATGACCAATTTCTTTATTTTTATAAACATTGGTTATTTTCTTGAAATATAAACTAAAAAGAGCCAATTCTTTATTAGATCTTAATTAACAAATGGTATTGTTTTGTGGATGCAGTAGAGAAATACCCAAGTTTACACAATAATAAAAATAAATACTCAAACTTATGAAGTAATTGAGTAATTGATAATTTTGTTAATTACTTGAACATGTTTTTGTAACCAAGTCAATTGTCATCAGCTACCACTATGTAAATAATTGAATAACTTAAGTATTTTATTATATTTTTTAAAAGATTAAATATTAATTTAAATTAGGTAATAAAAATTGAGTATTCACTATTATTTCACTTGTTTGTTTTGTTTTTGTTTTTTTTGTTTTTTTTAATATTATTTACTGCCGCTTTTAAGAACACGTGTTTATGTGTACTAACCACTCTCCATTTCAACTCCAAAATTCAGGCCTACAATCAATGACGGTACGGACCCTTGTTGGCCCAGTGGGCCCCGGCTACCAACCCCCACTCACTTTTATAAAAGGGGGATTTTGAGAAATACCCCATTCTTGACACAATGATAATCTATACCCCATATGTGTTGTACTTTTAATTTATACCCCAAAATTTACACTACAAACATAGAGTGAAAATGAAGGGAGCACACCACATGGGGCATAGATTATTAAGTGACATCAAGAATGACTTTATTTTGAAATTCTCCCTTTATAAAATTTTGAGAATCTTTTCACGATTGCCCATTTGCCCCACTTAATTATGTATCTTAAATTTATTTTTTAATTTATAATAGAAAAAAGATTTAAAAATAAATTATTGCGGAAATAAAAAAATACTTTAAATATTCAATAAGATTTAGGGTACATATTTCTATGCCTAAGTGTTTATGTAATAAGACATGTATATATATATATATATTTATTATTTATATTCATTTTGATAAGTTTTTTAATTTTACAATTAGACGTCATTTTGTGTTGATTTTTAACAACATATGATGAGTACATAAATGTCGTTGAAAGCCTTCAATAACAGTTGTGGAATGTCGTAAAATATTTTTTATGACGCCTAACTAAAAACTGACGTTAGTATAAAGTTTTAAAAACATAGTCCCATACTGGCAGTCTCACAATGTTTGATGGCCAATCGAAGATTTCAAGAATTCATCCAATTAATTAATGGTAATTTCTTGATTCGTATTCTACTTAATTATGTGATAATTGTTGTTGGATGATTTTTTGTAGTACAATATGCGTATGAGATCCACTTTGCTAGTTTTAATTAGATGTTGATATATACATCTTCCATTTCACTGCGCATGATTTGATCGAATTTGATAATTTTATTAATTTTTGAAATTAATTAGTAATAGGAAACTTTATCCCTAAAAGACAAAAGCAAACAATTAAATATGAACCATGAGTTCGATTAGGTTGATAATTTTATTAATTTTTGAAATTTTTAGTAATAGGAAACTTTATCCCTAAAAGACAAAAGCAAACAATTAAATATGAACCATGAGTTCGATTAGGTTGATAATTTTATTAATTTTTGAAATTAATTAGTAATAGGAAACTTTATCCCTAAAAGACAAAAGCAAACAATTAAATATGAACCATGAGTTCGATTAGGTGATAGTGTTCTATTATGTTAGTTATATGAATACTAATTTGAGAACAATAGATATGGATTGATTGGATTCTCTATATATCTCCTTATTGTTAAAGAAAAACAAAACAAAGAAAGAAAAGTCCACATGTTAATTGTCTATTGGCCTTCTATATATAGATAAGCATGTATGCCATAAAGATCAATAAGAAAGCATAACTAGCTTAGTTTGTCACGAGTAGCAAAATGATGAGAGGAGAGGAATTGGTTGATCACCAAGAAACTAGCCCAAAAGCTAGTAGTGGTGATGGGAAGGGAAAAGTACTTGTTGACATTACCAAACTTCCTAAAGCCAAAAGTTGGTTAACAACAGTATCAGATGCTATTGTCCTATACCAAGGTTGTTGGTTTCCCTCAACTTTTGTTCCAAATGTAGTTGCACTACAGAAAAATTTCCAAGCCCATGACCAAGATGTTATTCTTGCCTCAACCGCTAAATCAGGAACCACCTGGTTGAAAGCCCTCCTATTTTCCATCACCAACCGCACTCGATACACGCGGTTGGACACTCCCTTGCTAACCACGAATCCTCACAACCTCGTCCCCCATTTAGAGGCCGCGGTCTTCTCTGACCCCCCGGCTGTTGACCTAAGCAAAATCCCCTCTCCGCGGCTGTTTGGCACCCACATTCCCTTCGCTTCTTTACCCGATTCCATTGTTAAGCATTCTAAGTGCAGAATCGTCTACATCTGCCGAAACCCTCTTGACACCCTCTTATCCTTCTGGCACTTTGCGGCCAGGATTCATCAAAATAGTCATGATAGCTCGGAGTGGAATATCGAGAAGTATGTAGAGATCTTTTGCAAAGGCGAGTATGAGTTTGGACCATTTTGGGACAATGTTTTAGGATTTTGGAAGGCGAGCTTGGAGAAGCCAGAGAAGGTCTTGTTTCTGAAGTACGAGGACATGGTGGAGGACACTGCTTCGCAAGTGAAAAGGCTTGCGGAGTTCATAGGGTTTCCTTTTTCTGAGGAAGAGAGTAGCGGCGGAGTAATTGAGCAAATAGTGGAGCTTTGCAGCTTGAAGAACTTGAAGGAGCTAGATGTGAACAAGAATGGTATGTTAAAGTCTGTATATGTCTTGGAAAATAAAATTTTCTTCAGGAAAGGACAAGTTGGAGACTGGATTAATCATTTGAGTCCCGCTATGGTGGAAAGTGTGAACAAGGTCATTCAAGAAAAACTTCGTGGTTCAGGTTTAACATTCAAGTATTTTAGTATTTAGCAACATATAGCTAGATTTTGTAGCCCCACTAGAGACTTGGTCGAATGTTTTGCTTGGTGTGTGTTAATTTGAAGATGTTTTCTGTAATAATGTTGTTGACATTGATTGGCCTTTTTATTTGTATTAATTTGTTTTGTGTCGAGTGATGCTTTTAGCCTTTTAAGATGAATTTGTTTAATGTAAATTATTTCGTACTCTCGTACTCTACTAACTGATCAATGTCGCAAAAGTCTTCTAATAGTATGAGACCCTTTAAGATGAAGTTCAATTAGAGCAAAATCACGTGAGCTTCAGCCTAACTTGCACATATTGCCATTAAATTTTTATTTTTATTTTTGTTGTATAAAAACTCATTACATCTTATATTTAGGAACTAGATAATATCCTTAAAACAATCAATAAAGAAAATAAAATAATTGATTCCAAAAATAAGAAGAAAAAACAAAAATTATGATATATAAAACAACTCAGATCTTCTATTTATTTTCTCTATTCTCCTAATAATATTTTGACACTTCAACTAACTCTATTTTCAGGCACAGTTTTAGTTTAACTCCGTCTAAATAATAAGTCCATCAATCGTACTTGTTTGGGGAGGCCATTTTGGCCATTCCATCCTATTTTTCGGGATGGAAAAAATAGTTTGGAATGGTTTGAAAATGGTTTGTAAAAATAATGTAAGAATGGTTTGACTTTGCTAATTTCGAGGTGGTATGAATTGTTGAGATTTAAAAATATTGTATCGGGATTTGAAAGTTGAAAAAAATGGTTGAAAAAAAAATGGAATAGAATGGAATGGTTTGTAGGATTAGAAAAGTTGAAAAAAATGAAAAAATAGAATGGAATGAAATGAGTGAAGTGAGTGATCCAAACAAGTGAAACTGATTTTTCCTTTGAAAGTCATCCTTTATTTTAAAAGGAGATATCATCAAACTTCAAGAAATAGTACATATATTCGGCCACTGCAGAAGTCATTGCCAAAACTGATCAGTGATGCCTATTGGCGACGTAAGGATAGTTGCTTATAAGTTTTTGCAACGATTTTAATAATGAAAAAAATTACATATCTATATTCCCTAAACTTAATATTTACAAAAATATTTGTCAAGATTGGATATTGACAATAATATTCTAATTTACCTTATTTAAATTGTGAATATTTGTTTATTATTTAAATTTTGAATATTTGTTTTATTAAAAATTTACCACTTATTTGGTATAACCTGTTTGCTTTAATTACTTATCCAATTCTTTTTTTCCTAAGATCAGTTTCCTTTTTTATGTTGTTAGATAGTTGCTCATTTTCAAGGATTTTAACGTTTATATCGTTCATCTCTATCTGTTAGAGGTTAATTTTGATATATAGTTTTTTTTTTAATTTCAAACTTTCTTAAAAGCTTGATTTATAATATGCCTATGAAGGTCTCTTCTAAGGATTAATATTTTTACCACCGGTCACTTGCAAAACAAGTTTACGAACAGGTTATTTAACATATTAAAGCAGTCTTTTTCATATCAAAAATAAATATTTGTAAAAAAATATATTAATATCAGCATATATATGGGTAAATATGATGTTACTAAGTAAATATTTATTCACTTCGAGTCTTCGACAATTTAATATTTCTACAACTAACAATTCGAATTTGCTATAAAAAAATTACTACACCTATACATATAACTTTAAACTTTTTAGTTGGATAAAACTATAAATTACAAGCATTTGTCATCTAGGAAAAAAAACTGTAAATTTTGTATTGCCCAAGAAATAATATATTGCCAAGCATCAAAATTATTGAACATTTTGAATTACCACAATAATAAAATATTTCCAAGTAATAAAATAATTTCAACAACAAAAAAAAAAGTACTAACAAAAGAAAGAACAACGTTTTCTTCAGTGACATGAACTACCACAGTAAAACTAAAAAAAAAAACCAAAAAGTCAAATTGAAAATTTAACACCAAAGCAAAAGAGAACGACAAATTAAAGGGAAAAAAAAGGAAACACATTTCATATATAGACACGGTAATACTGATACACCTCCTAATCTGCAGTATTTTATTGCGTTGGAAATAAACCATTCACTCTCATGCAAAAATCCAAATTATTATATAATATTTACCATAAAAAAGGGTAACCCAAGACTATAAATTCTCGTCAATAAAATCGACATATCTAAAATATTTTATTTTTGGGAATAAATCTTATAGACCATGAAAGAACAAAAAAACTTACAAGTTTCTCAAAATCACTATTGTCAGCTTCCAATTCGAGTTCTTTCGAAGGTCCGACAGTAATATTTTCTTTATCCGTTTCGCTGGCCATAGGAGTGTTTTTGCTTCTCGTCATTCTCTTTGAGTTTTTCACAATTTATTTCTCTAGTACGAAGAAAGGATTTAAGATTAGGATTTGGAAGAGTTTTTTGTTAAAAACAAAAAAGAAAAAAGAAAAAAGAACCAACAACCAACTAAATGCTTTGGGAGAGAGATCAAGTTTTAGGAATTTATGATATTTCTAGAATCATTTGATATATTTTCAAATTTAAATTTAAAATTATTACTATTAAGATTTAATATAAATTTATTATTTTAGCCAATTTAGTTTCCGTCATGCACGACTCCCACAGCAATAGGATCAATATTGTGTGTAATATTGAATTATGAATTGTATTCTAAACGGTAAAAAATAGTACGAACGATTGTTGTCTGGGTTTTATTTCAATACACGGTTATCTAATGCCCATTCTAGTAATTTCACATTCAATAAAATATAAATGTAAAAACCTTAAAATTAAAATTAGATTTGTAAATATCTTCTTATTTAGGACTAGATATAATATTATTCTTTTATTAATGCACCACCAAAAACTATCATTCTATAAGACTAAACTAGACATCTATCCCCTCATAAAAAAAAGGATTTAAATAAATATCATGATTATTAAAGAAAATAATGATCAATTTGATATTTGGGTTATTTTTTGGTCCATATTTTAAAGAAATGACCAACGTTTCAAAAGATTAAGTTATTAGACATTGTACATAAGAGAACATAGGACAGAAAGGTACAATAACATCAAAATTTAGTTGAGAAAATTAATGATTAATTTCTTAATTAATTGAAATATTGACTAGCATATTTAAGAAAAAAAAGGCTACTTACTCAATTATCTAGAAAAACACGAAAATTAGCTATCCAGCTTTATGTACAATATATATATATAATTAAAGAATGTTTTGATGTATTCATAGCAATTTTCATTGAATATGAATATCACAAGTCTTCCAAGGTTCAAAAATTTGGGTCCCGTGCACATTAGGAAATGCCAACTTTTGAGCAATATATTCTTTGTTATTTTTCTTTTGGGAAGATTCGCGTTATATATAGTAGTTTAAATGAAAAAGAATAAATTTCTTTTGTAGACAGTTGCGCACACAATTTATAGTAAAACAATACTCGCAATCACAATCTATAATGATAAGGAAATAATGTTTGAAATAGTCTAAGTGTTTTTCTATAAACTGGGTCATGTGATTAGTGATATAAGATTAAATAGTAATATGAGAAAAAAAAAAGTTGAATATTTGTTTAGAAAAAAAAAGTTATATTTTGATAAATAGTAGGTATCATGGAAATAGTCTAAGGACATATATTTTTTTTTTGGATAAGAAACTTGTAAGATATGCTAATATAATACATTAAAAAGCTAATTGGCTCAAATGATTAGCATTTTTAATTTTGAAAGCCTCAAAAAAGTCAAAATATAGAAAGAAATAAAACTGTGAAAACAACAATAAAATATAAAAAAATTGCGACAATTTGTAGTGGCAGATCTCGTCCATATTTTCACTTTCGCTTTTCGTGAACTTATTTATAATTCTTATCTTTGTAATTATCAATTTTGTGGCATATCATATCTTTATTGACGTTTATACTCAATCTTGTGCATATAATATCTTCCTATCATATATTGACGTCTATATTTCTTTATCTTTTGAAAGTGATGTTAAACTTTTTCATAAGACTACCATGTCTTTTGGCAATATGTAAAATATAGTAGAATTATTTACCTAATCCTCTCCTTTTTTTATTTTTATTTTTTATCCTTAACTGCTCTATAATTGGTCAAGTTAGACATTGATTGGCCACGGATTGAATACAAATGATCACGTCAGGTCGTTTGGTGGTTAATTTCATATAATTGAGGGAAAAAAAAAATACTTAAATGCACATTGCTCTTGTATTATTGTGTTTAAATACATCCTATTATTTTAAACAGTACACGTTTGTATCACAATCTATTGAAATTATACGACATTGCACTCTCCGTCCAACTCCGTTATCTTTTTAGGAAAAAAAAAAAAATTAAATGCACCACATCCTTATATTATCGTGTTTAAATGAACCCTATTGTTTAAACACTACACGTTTGCACTTTGATTTATTAAAATTATACGAGGTTGCTGTTAATGAAAATTAAAAGAATTGACAAAGTGTTTGGGAAATAATTTGTGAGCAGAGGCGTAGAAACTACTTTTTTTGAGGTGTTATTTGCCCCCACTTAATACTATAGGTTAATGGCAAATTACCTCCCATGATACAACTCTCACATACAATCTCACAAGTAGCACACTAATAGATTGTCAGAAAACGACAAGTAACACATACAGAAAAAACTGAAAAATATTTTTGATTTATTTAATTTAATTGTGACTGTTCACCAACAGTCACAACTGTTCCAACAGTTGCGACTGTTCAACAGTCAACCAAAAGTAACTGTAAAATACAGTTATTTATTGTATCAGAAGCGAAAAGCGACTGTTCAACAGTCAACCAAAAATAACTGTATTTTGTAGTTATTTTATTGTAACAGAAGCGAAAAAATATTCGCTCCTATGCTCCTTGCAAAGTGCACCTAAGATGTGCCCTAAACGCCCAATCGCACATCGCGCCACTACGCGATAGCGTGGTAAGGAGCATATTCCTTATCATACTTAACTATAAGTTTTTAGTTCACTATCTCTTATAAGCCCTTCAAGTCATACATCCACTAACCATGTGGGACTTTGGGTTTCCCAATGACTTTTGATTTTCCAATAATAAACTAAACTACAATCTAACACTAACAGTTGCACCCTATGTCCAACTCCGGTTTATGTTTTTGTTCGTTTTTTTGTTTTTTGTTTTTTGTTTTTTGTTTTTTTTTTACGTTCTAAAAGTTGATGTTGTCCAGAGGGAAACATTTTGAGAGATTTTAACTCTGTTTTTTGCCATTGTTACAACAAATTATATTGACACTAAAATATTTAATTTTTTCCTTCCTTTCTCGAAGAATATTTCAATCTATTTAGTGCTAACGAGTGAGATTAATAGCTTCAACCAAATAAATATTGGCAATATATATTTAAATTAATAGTATGGTTGGAGCTATTAATCTTAATCGTTAACACTAGATAAATTGAAAAATTCTAGGAGAAATGGAGAAAAAATTTATATTTTAGTGCCAATATTGTTTGCTACAATCAATGACAAAATAATATAATTAAAATCTCTCAAAATATTTTTCTTTGCACCACATCGGTTTGTAGAAGGTACAAAGAAAACAAAGTTGGACAGACGGTGCAACTTTAGATAATTTCAATAGTTTGGGGTGCAAACATATAGTGTTTAAACGAATGGTGCATTTAAACACAATAACAGAAGGATGAGGTGCATTTAAACACAACAAGACAAGGATGGGGCGCATTAAAGTGTTTTTTTCCTAATTAAAAAAGATAACGTAGTTAAAACAGAGGGTGCAACGTCGTATAATTTCAATAGATTGAGGTGCAAACGTGTAGTGTTTAAAAAAATTGAATGCATTTAAACATAATAGCACAAAGATGAGTGCATTTAAGTATTTTTTCCTATAATTTATTTATTTTTTTAAACAAAAGTAATTTATTACAGTAAAATACATGTTTGGTCTACTCATTTGAATTTAAGTTTAAATATATGTTTGGTCTAAATTACAAAATATCATTATAAGTGGCGGGCTGCCCCAATTCTTACTAGGGGTGAAACCGGTTTCGGTTATTGGTTTTTTGTCCCTTTTTTTAACCAAAACCGAATATTCAATTATTAGAAAATGGTAACCGAAAATTGATTTTTTTTGGGTAAAAACCGAATTTAACCGAAACTGAATTTTTAGTTTTTTAATTCGGTTTTTTGGTTAATAACCGATTTTGATTTTTTGATTTTTTAATTCGGTTTTTCGGTTTTTTGATTAAATAACCGGTTATTCGGTTAAAAAACCGATTTTCTTTCAAAAATTGATAATTCGATTAAAAAAATCGATTATTCAGTTTTCAATATTCTAAATCGAATAATCGCACTGAGTTTTCGATTAATTCGGTTTTCAAGCACCAAATTTTTAGTTTATTAAAAAATTTGATTTTCGGTTTCGGTTTTTAAAAAATTCGATTAATTTTTTCGATTTTTCGGTTTTAATTTTCAGCCCTAATTCTTACTATAGTGTAAAAGTGAAGGCATTAAAAGTGTAATATATGACATAGATTATTAATGTGTTAAAAAAAATTTTCATCAAATCCCTCGTTTCTAATTTTAATGAAGAAAGTTTGATGTCATGCCACATATGATATTCAAGTTTACAACATGTGTCACTATTACATCTCATACTACTTTTTTATCAGTAAGTAATTATTTTGTCTTCCTTCTTCCGTGTCTTCATCATTTGTAAAAATTAAAAAAAAAAAAGAAAAAAAAAACAATTCGGCTAAATTCAATGGACCCGCAAAAAGTAATGGTTTTCTTAAAATAGGTTGTCGAATGACATATGATGCTACCATTTGGGCAATGAAGTAAAGACCGCTAAACAACGATTTGAACTTTTATATTCTTGAAAAAGGCCAAATTATAGATGCATTATATACAAACAAGAAAAAAGGAGGGATTTTGACAAATACTCATTTTTTTATACATTAATAAATATCAATTTGTATTATACTTTTAATTGTATTTTTAATTTTATATTATAAACATAGAATAAAAATTAAGAGAACATACTACCTGGAGTATAAATTATTAACACTTAGAATGATATTTTTTTTGTTATTCTCCAAAAAAGAAGATTCCGTAATATCAACTTAGGATTCATAATTAAAAATAAATATACCTTGATAATAATAAACATAATTATCCATTAGGCTATGTAAAATTATACGTACATCTTTTTTATTTTTTCTCTTTCTTAAAAAGGCGAGTGGGCTAAGACTTAAATCAACTTTTTCATTCCTACTTTTAACAATTAAGCTAAAAAAATATGAAATTATAAACATTAGTTTTATGCTGTCAATACAGTTATCAAAACCGTTAACCGAAAATTATAAAAAATGGTTATGATCAGACCTTTATTGCAGTATGACGATAACATTTAACCGTTATCGTTATTCCGATAATGGTTTAACCGTTTCCATCAACCGTTTGACTGAAAATAGCTATTATCATTGATTAACAACGCTCGGAGCTTCAATATACAATTGTCTAGTTAAGACAAAAATAACTCTACTAGGAATTGAACACATTAAAAATTTTGAACTAATCAATCTTCTTAAAATTACGATCAACAATATGTTAAGGTGCAATGATTATATTTTGTAATGCAAATATAACCACTATGTAATGAGACGGAGTTAGAAATTGATATCAACAAACTAAAAAAAAAAAAGTTTAATGGGTCAGCTTGGGCTTGGGACTATACGTCTATACGCACTCTAGACTCAAGTTAGCAAAGGATTTAATGGAATTTAGTTCAAGGCCACTTCCTCTTGAAACGAGATATTAATATCAAGCATATTGCCACTTGTACTACTTTTTTTTGGTCCACGTAATTGTCTAATTAAAGACAAACATAACTATATTAGGTTTTACGTACATAATTGTAGACTTACTACCCTCTTCAAAATTGTTGAATAAAAAAATATTAATTACAATTATAATCAACTTACTAGCTCTTAGCAATAATAATGAAAATGATAATAATTAATAAAGGGACTAGCTAGTCACATATCTAATGAAATTATTTTAAGAAAATTATAGTTAATACCCAATTTTTAACACCTAATTTAAATTATTACCCAATCTTTTGAAAAATATAACTAACTACCCAAGTAATTCAATTACTCACACAGTGGTAAGTGATGGTAATTGACTTAGTTACCAAAAGTATGTGCAAGTAATTGATGAATTGACTAAAAACTCAATTACTTCAAAAGTTTGAGTATATATTTTTATTGTTATATAAATTCTGGGTATTTCCTTACTTCACCATTATTTTAAAAACATATTCGAACTGTTAAATATTAAAAGTCGTCAAAATTAGTATGGGAGTTTGTTTCCAAAAAAAATAAGGAAAATTTTTATAAATGGACCCTGAAGTTTGGGCACTGTTTCAAGTTAGTCCCTAATGTATAAAACGTCTCATATGTGGTACATGATGTACAAAAAAATTTCAAAAATGGTCATTCCGTCTATTTAGTGGATGGAAAACGTTTATTTGAGGACATAAACGTAATTATAAAAGAAAAAACACCACATAAGCAACTTATGTTACATTTTTTAGTAACTTTTCACATGATGAATCTGAACTTAAGTGGTTTTTTTTTTCATATTTATTGTTTTGTTTAACTAATGTGAACTTAGAAACCAGTAAATTATAATATATATATATATATCCTTGTTGGATTTAGTTGTTCATTACATAGATATTGGTGATTTTATTTTTGTTCAAATAAGATAAGATTTAGGTTTTTTTTAAAGGATTTTTAAATTAAATTTTTTTAAAAAATATTTAACACGGGCATTTATTTTTTGCTTAAATTCCGTCTTTTTTGGTTTTGATTCCGTCATTCAACGTCTGTGTTAGCGTCATATAGATTTCAGACCACTTAGATAGATAGAATGGCTAAATATAAAATTTTTCAAACATCATATATCCGCTATGAGGTGTTTTATACATCATTAATCAAGTCACAACAACGTCTAAATTTCAGGAACTATTTATAAAAGTTTTCTTTTATTTTAGTATGAGGTGGACTAAAAAATGCAATCTAAACAGCTTATGTGGTGTATTTTTCTCTTATAATTACATTTATGCCATCAAAAAAAGTTTTCCATCCACTAAAATAAACGGACGGGCCATTATTGAAACTTTTTCAAACATCATGTACCACCTGTGAGACGTTTTATATATTAGGGGTCAACTTGAAAAAGTATCCAAATTTCAGGGTCTATTTATGAAATTTTTTCAAAAAATAATAATGAGGTTTGTATAAAGGAAGAGTTGCAAAAATAGCCTATGTGAGTATTTCAAACAATAGTACATGTTTTAAAATATGAAAATATAGCACTTGTTAGAATTTTTATAACAAAAAAATATTGATATATTTGTTAGAAATCTTTTAAAATTTTCAAAATTTAATAATAGGATTTGAAATGTTTAATTTTTTTTAACAAATATGTCCATATTTATTTTTTATGAAAATGATGACAAATGCTATCATGTTTTTAATAGGTTGAATAATGTATCATTTTTTAAAAACGTATAAAAGTAGTGCTATTTTGCTTAAATTTCCCCATCGAAGGTAGTGACTTTCTAGAAAAGCTAATAAAAATATCCAAAAATGGTCATTGCTCCAACAACTAGAGATTCAAAATCTCAATCCAAAATGCAACAACAAAATAACCAAAGCTAGAGATTAGGGTCTTAAAACCAGTGTCTAGTATTAATTAATCAGTTACGCAGATTTTACTTCGTAAAATCAAGAATTTAACACAAAAACATGCATGAAAAATTTCTCGCACCAAACATTAATACCCTTTCCCGATTCAATAAATACTCAAGGCTCGTACACATGATCATTACATAATAAAAGGAAGAAGAAAGAAAGATAAAAAAAAAAAAAAATTACAAACGACTTCACACGAGTGAAGTACTAATTAGGGAAAAAAAGTAGTAGCATGAAAATAATATAGTTATTAATTAGGGTTTTTTTTTTTTCAATAGATTAATTTTGATCTCAGTTGTGGTTGCCAATTGGGGACATTTTTGCAGTGAGTCCACAAGCAAGTGCCTCGGGTGGTATTTTCCGCACACGGTGGACCCCATGAGCGAAAATCACTCCCATTCCCATATGCAAATGTGGCTCAATGTGGCAATGGAACGCCCACACCCCGGGGTTATCCGCCACGAAACGCAGGGCCGTCCACCCGTAGGGGAAGATAGGCGCAGTGTTTCGATAAGGCGGGTTCTTGAGGTTGAAATTCTTCTCATCGTTCGCGGAGAATTTCCCCTCCCCGTAGCCCAAAACCCAAAAGTCGTGCCCATGCAGGTGCCAGGGGTGGATTTCGCTAACGTTGGCGGCCAGAGCGTTAGCGTTTTGTAGTATGACATCGATAGTTGTGCCAAGCTTGAAGGCATAGACACCGCTGCCATGTGTCGCATTTGGGTTTACGGGGGGTTTCATGATGTCGTAACTCGAGGGGAAGTTATCGGGTGGGTTTTTCGCATCAAACGCATTGTTGAGCCCGAATTTGATGGAGCCCAAGTATGGGGTTGAGGGTAGAACCAATGAGACATTGTTGATGGCCCACTTGGTGTAGCCGTCGATCCGGTTTTGGGTGTTGAGGAGGATTATCCGACGGTCGTAAGCCCTCGGGGGCTTCGGGGACCCCCTTAGGGCAAAAATCCTCTTGGAGAAGGACTTACTATGGTTGTAATCGTTCCATTCGGGGGTGATCGGAGGCGGCGAAACGGGGAGTTTTGAGGCCGAGTTTGGGAGGTAGTTTAGTAGGGTTAGGGCTTGTGGGGTCTTTGGTTCTCTCCCTCTAACTCCTATTGAGACCCAATAGTTGTGTGAAGGGTCTTGATTTGTGGTTATTAGGACTGAATAACTCTCTCCTGAATAAATGTCTAAGTCATTAACTTCAAATGGCTCAACATAATTCCCATCTGCTTCCACCACCATCATTTTGTGATTCTGAAATTATAAACACAAAATTAACAAGAATTGGTGATCAAGAATATATTGAATTAAAACAGATTTCTTTGCATGTGACAATTTTCATGAACTTATGTATAGATTATAATGAAGGTACATATATTAGAAAAACATTTCTCAAAAAGAGTTCTGATAGAAAAGCAAAGGTACAAAGTGAAAAATTGAGTATAATATAGCATTGAGTTGGCAGCTTTTGTTTTTGGTGGAATAAATATATTTTATAATAATTACAAACATGTGAAGAACTGTGAACTATTATACCATAATGCTATGCAGCAAAGCAAAGCAATGCGACAGTACCAAGTGGAAAAAAGAGTAATCATAATGTGTAGTGATTTCATATAAATGGTATAATTTCATTATCAAAAGTCAAGAAGTGTGAAGCATGTTAGATATGTTTATTCAGCAAAAAGCCATTATAAGGGTCCATATCATTGTTTGCTAGGTTTTTTCTTGTAGGTTAATCTATAGTAAGACATCATTTTTAACTTAGAAGCTGAGACTTGTTATATAATATAAAATATTCTTTTGTGTTTATTAATAATGCAATTAGTCATGATAGAGCACATGACAGTAACACACATGCTATATTGCAAATGCATGCTAAATTACACATAACAATAGTTACAAAAATTTCTGTGAAAACATTGAAAATAGTAGGTTGTTTTAACCAAAGATCTAACATAGGGAATTGAATAAAATAGTTCTCTATCGTCTTATAGAGGCAGGTCAGATTTTTTATTTGGCACGTTGATCTATGCATATATAAGGGAAAAATAGTTGTAAACTTGTAATGTACTATTGCTGCATACAATTCTTATATATATATATATATGATATATATAGGAAAAACTGTGGTAATGTATTATTCAAATTTATTTTTATAATAAAAAAATAATTTAACGATTTAAAGTTATACACTGAAATAGTGTATACAGTACTGCCACAATTTTTGTCATATATATGTACGTATGTATAATGCTCTATATACCAAAGTACAACTATGATCTTCTAGATAGCATTAAATATGAGTTTTCTTTGTTTTTCTAAACGACGTGGGCCATTAAATTTTAATAGGACCATGTGATCATCCACTATATAACAGAAACATGTGAACAATATTGTTCAAAACAAGTAAACTAATTCAGGCAATCAGAGTTGCATAAGTCATTCATATATAGAAAATTTTCCACTCATTGCAATGACAGTCGTCCTTAAGAAGAGGCAATAAAAAAGAAAAAGCTTCTCTAACATATACAATACACATATTTTGATCACAAAATAAAGCATACATATTGTACTTTTAACAGACGGCGGGGACTTTTACCAGGACCCATATATATATATATATATAGATATGTGGTATGAGGTGACGAGGAATAATAGCTAGTGCCAATGGTCCACAAAAGAAACATCATGGAAATTTGACTAGAAACACTATATGAATTTATAGTCATAACCAACTTGCTATTAGCCTATTATCTAGTGCAGATTTCATATATATGTTTCCAATATTGTTGTTTAATTATATAAATGATCACCCTAGCCCCACTAAGAATATATATATATATATATATATATATATATATAACTAATCTTTTGACTCATTAATCTTTTTTATCATGAAATATCTTTCTTCTATCGCCAATATACTTAATTAGTTCACACAATATAATGTGTCAATAAATTGTACTATATATATATATATATGTATACACACACGATAACAACGCATGATAATTATAATTTTTTGCCACGTGTTACTCTTCTTCCAAAGAGCAATTACCAACGTATTAACTTTTCAAACTTGAGCAAATCAGCGGTTGTCCCTTGACTATGAGCCCCCTCTTCCTAAGAGTGACAATTCCCACAATCTTTTTGAAAAACTTTACCTTTTTACGCGTGAGATCAGAAAAAAAAAAAAAAAAAAAACGTTCGTGATAAATAAAGTTTACTTTTTCAAAGGGCATGGCAATTGGCACAGAAAGTTTTTGCCAGCTTCTAGGTAGTACTAAGTACATATAACACAATAATACCAATTTTCAGATTCTTGTTTCTGCAAGAAAACAGCATATAGAATAGAAAGATTCTAACTTACACACACACACATATATATATATATATATATATTATATCATGATGTAGAATGATTATTGTGAGAAAGATTCTAGAGTAATAACTTTATCTTTTTAATTTATAAAATAAACAGGGTCTTTATTTAGTACACCAATTGTGCGGCAAAAGAAATGTAATGAAACTAAAGGTTATTAATTATAATGAATTCAAAACTTATTTAATACACTTTGTTACAATTATTTATTTTTTTATTAATTTTTTGTTTTAAATTCATTATTTTAGCATACAAATAAAGTTAGTGTACTAAATAATTACATCTGATAATGTAGACTCGTTTCGTACTACGATTTTAAAAGATTCCTATGATAAAGAATAAGTATGGACTGTCAGATTAATCTTTATTAACATGAGATAATTTTATAAATTTGATTATCAAAAATAATTTATAATAGTAGAATATTACACTTAATATATATATATATATATATATATATATATATTTGTATGCCAGTCTATATGCTATATATATGCAAGAATAAAAAGGCAGGGCATGGCATGAATATGAATAATATGGGCATATACAGAGAAATGATTAATTATGACTTACTCCAATGGCCAAATTGAGGGAAGCTAGGGCAGTGGTGCTGGCAATCCTTAGCCTGTATGTCTTGTTTGGTTGAACATGCAATATGTGTGGTGCGCATTGTTCCCCTCCCTTCAAATTGCACTGCTTTTGTGCCGACGAGTTGCTATAGTGCGCTGCCAGTGAGCAATTATACTGTCCCCTCCCGTTGATCAACAAGCTCTGCATACAAAAAAAAAAAAAAAATTATTATTATTATTATCAGTCATGATATATCATTCCAGAGAATCAACAAAAAGGAAACAAGGAACAAAAAAGCATAATAACAAAAAGTTTTTAGGGATTAGCCTTAGTTTCATGAAATTAAGGATTTAATTATTTTCATATTTGATACACGTGTATCAGAAATGATACATATGCAACAAAAATATGATACACGTGTATCAAATTTGAAAATGACTAATTTCTTAATTTCATAAAACTATAGCTAAATTCTTAAAATATAGACTTAAAAAGAGGCTAAAAACCTAAACAACTCTGACAAAAAATAGGAATACGTATCAACAAAGTTTTATTTGTTTAGAGTTTGTTTGATAATGAAGTTTAGATAATTTTTTTTTAACTCGATTCATTTCCTAATATATATTTGGTTTGTGACACGTAAAGCGTATGTACTCTTATTACAGTAAAAAGTACTTTTTTAATATAGTATAAAACATTTTTTTCTTCTTTTAAAAAGCTCAATTCAAAATAATTCAAATGTTAATTTAAGTATAAAATTTTAATCTTTTCAATCCAAATCAAAATGAGCTAATTTTTTTAGTTTAAACTTTAAATTGCTTAGCAAACAACCTCTTAAGTAGACACATGTCTGAATTATTGAAAATTTACGAATTAAATTGGTCATCAAACAATAGTTCCACTAATACAAAACCCCAAATATTATTAAAGGGACAAAAGAAAAAAAGAGCAATAATATTTCAAAAATTACAACTCCAAAAGAGTGAAAAAAAAACCACAAATATATAAAAACAGAAAGCAAAAATTTTATAATTCAAATATCTTCGGATAACTCATTCTTCTTTAAAACATCCTTTCTCTCTAGATCTAAGGGAAGTATAATATTCTTTCCTTGCGAATTTTACATTATTTTAAATTCTAATTAAGATAGTAAAAAAACGCATTCATAATCTTATATGATAGCCCTTAGTGGGTACTATATGGATGATATGGACAAGCACTACTAGGGTTTTTACGATGAGTTATCATTTCAAAAATTAGGTTAAAATAGTATTCAAACATAGCGGGAGCCAATTTACTTGGGTTCCGTTCCTAGTCCCTCTCATTTTATCAAAAAAAAAATATATATATTCAAACAAATAATATTATTTTTCAATTAAAGAAAAAAATACGCGTATATGAATCCCAATGGTCACAACTCACAAGCACTTGCTATAGTGCTCTCTTATTATTATTATTCATTGTTCTTTTCTTATTGTCTACTTTCATTAATTTTCCTTTTGATTATTCGTTTTATTCGTTTCTTATGGCTTTAATTTGTGTTACGTCATATATATATATATATATATATATATGTATGTAAGAATGGAATATATATATCTGTAGTTTCATTCGAGTGGTCATTTTTCCAACTACAAGTAGCAACCAAATAGAATCTTGCTAGTACGTATATAAGACTTGTGTCTGTCCGTGTCGCCTTTTTTAGACATTTTGTTTTGAATAATTTTAACTATGTGTAAACACGGTGTTCAAGGCACATCTCAACCCCCTTTTTTTTTTTTTTTGGCTTAAAAAGAGAAATGAAAAAATATAAACTTTTGGTCTTTATTTTGTTTATTTATGTTTTGCTTGAAAACTTTTGCTCAATTGAATATAAAACTCTCAAATAATAATATATGAACTTATAAAAAGGAAACCACAAATATTGCATTAGATCTGACGCGGAGAATCGAGCTAAAAGCAATTTAAATTAATAGTTTTGGAAAAAAGTGATATATATCATCCAAAGTAAAAATGATAATCCAAGCAGGCAAGTGGATTGGTTCATTTTACTAGAAAGCCAAGTTGAGCAGTTTAAGAATATTAAAAGTTACCCTATGCCAAAACTGCAATTGGTTGCATTATCATAACAAAGTCATCAAACAAAATTCTTCCTTGTAAAAATATGCAATATTGATGTAAAATTCGTCGTAAATTTTGCACATTTTTTTAATAAATACTTTGTAATTATTTTGAAAATTTTTTTTCCTTATAATAAAATTTTGCGGATAAGTATAGAGTATATAATTACCGGTGATTTTTCTCAAATTTATAGAAATTGAGTAAAAATTAACACCAATAATTCAAAATGTGTTATTTAGTAATACTATTTTTTAGGGTTTAAGTTTGTTAAAGTACCTGCGGTTCGCCGATCCACCGCATCGGCGAGGAAGAGAGGCCAACTTCTTGGTCGTGAACGCTCTTGTGCCACCAATCGCTGAGCAACACGTCGAATTCGCCGTCGTAGTAGAACGGCTCTTTCTCTCCGTCTGCCACGTCAACAATCAACGATCCGTACAGGCCAGCTGATCTTTGCATGCCGTAGTGACCATGGTAAAAGTATGTTCCCGCCTGCACCATAGCATAATTAGTTCCATTTCAAAACGTTCAAATGTATACCTAACAAACAATTTATTTATTTATTTTTTAATTTTTATTACATATATATAACAAGTTAAACATATCACTACAAAGATCTGCGGAAACCATGTCCGTGCATTGCACATATGTCCCGCTAATATATGTTATCTTCAGAATTTAAATATTGCAACTTTTTGCTAAAATTAATGTAAGTCCTTGCCGTTATATATGGGCGTGATTTATGGGTTCACATAAACTTAATATTGTATTCAATAAATATATATGATAAAATAGACACTGGAGATGGGACTGTCTTTATTAATTACTTATTATATTAGATACAGTAATTAAATAATTTAAGTTGTCTGAGTATGACCAACAGCTAGCTCCCACTTGTTACTTAGTTACCGTTGCCACATCTTATTGGGCTCTAATCAATTTTAATTCATTTTTCATTTTTTTTGAAAGTGATGTTTTTTAATTACTTTGCTAAAATAAGATAACACAAGCCTGTAGATTAGAATCTATATGTAGAGGTATGTCAGTCTTTGATTATAATGGGTTACAAGCATTTTTAATGTTAAGTAATGCGCTATTAATTGTGACCTAATCTTATCTGTTCTAGCAATAATATACCACACAATAACGTAATATAGTATAATTAGATCTGAAGCTTTTTGGTTATTGTGTTTGCTTTTTTGTCTCTCTTTTTATCCTTTTAACCTCATCACAAAGCAAAGAACAAAACACAGCCAGCTAATTAGAGAGAAAAAAGGAAACGATTGGAAGAAGATATTTTAAAGTTATACCCTATCAACTTTGAATCTGTAAGTGAAGGTCTCTCCGGGATCAATAGCACACTGTGAGATTGAAGCTGTCCCATCTGCCCAAGGAGTACCTAACTGAAAAAAGAGAAAAAAAAAAAAACATGGACATAAATTCGTTATAACAAAAATAATATTACCATAGGTCCTATATTTTTTTTGTGCGGTACATCACCAATAATGATAAATAACATTATTCGTAGAAATAAATGAGTACGGTTAATTAATATATTCACCTGTCGGATTCCATGCCAGTGGACGACGACGCCCTCGGTGTGGAGCTTGTTGGTGAGTCGTACAACGACAGTGTCCCCGGCCTTCGCCCTGATGGCGGGGCCGGGGAACTGGCCGTTGATGCCCATGACGACGTGTTCGAGGCAGTCGGGAGACTTGTACATGTACTCCACGTCGAAGTCGTAGTGCCTCACCTTCGCACTCAAGGCGGCCTCGATGAGAATTGACAGAATTATCGCCCACCGAAGAACCCCGGCGGCTGCGAATCCGCTCGCCGGAGGAGTTCTTGCCATCCTACCACTTCTACTAATATATTTGTTTTTTTTTTTTTTTTTTGATTTATAGTTGTGAGGGTTATTTGGCTAGCTAGGGTGTGGAGAGTTTGGAGGGCTAAAATATGTGGAAGTATGTTGAGAAGAGTGTTGTTTGCATTTTTCAATGTTGCAAGGCTCAACTTGAATGCATATATATAGTAAGATTTTGAAAGAAACTTTCTTAGAAATATATATTTATATAAAAAAAAAGGAAAAAAACAGGAAGGCTGGAAAGTAGTCAATATAACGTCTGCGGGTGTCTTTTTCAGACTATAAAAGATTTTTTTTTAATCTTTTTTATCACGCGGATTTGTAAAGTGTGACGAAATTTTTTTAGACAATTAACCAAGTTATGATTAAGTGTTGGTTACACTGTCTTGACAATAATACTATGAGATGTAAAGACTTTTTCTTTTTTCCCTTGAAGATTCTATTAGTTATATGGTCAATTATGTAGTGCACACTTTGATTTTTGTATTAGTCTGCTGAAATAACAATTCAAAAGAGTAATAAAGTAACAAAAAGGAACGGGTCATTGTAATGAATCGTTCTTTATTTCATATGTTTGTTTTTTTGTTTTTTCGTTACTTTTCTCTTTTCAGCTATTACCTTTTTCTATTAGCGGATTTGTTCACACTATAAT
Source organism: Boehmeria nivea var. tenacissima (assembly GCA_018132145.1). Lineage (NCBI taxonomy): Eukaryota > Viridiplantae > Streptophyta > Magnoliopsida > Rosales > Urticaceae > Boehmeria > Boehmeria nivea. The sequence goes on from CM030874.1 coordinate 11,372,515, forward strand.
AAATGAATTTTGGCGATGGGCTATTATCATTTTCACCGAAACGATGAGAAATAATCGTCACACACAAACGCACAGTAAAAAGCAATAATAAATAGAAAAGATGCAATGATTTAAATTATTCGACAAATTGTCTAAGTTATTGTAAATACATTTTAATTTGTAAATTATTGATCGATAAAGATTACATATTTAAACATTTTCAATTCTCTCACCACTCAAAATCCAATTCATCTAAAAAACTAAAAGAATTATATATTCACTTGCTAAAAATCAATTTGAGTCAATTTTCTTAACAATCTCCAGCTCGACTCGGATCGCTCCACATTTCATCATCTCTTATGGACACTGATCTTTGCACTTTTTTGGGTGAAAATCACCTCTATATAATCAATAAGAGTAAATATTTGCGGAGCTCAAATTGTCATTGAACTTAATGTGACAAACTGATTTCATTTTTTTCTCTATTGCCTCAATCTTTTAGACGTCAGTTATTGAGTGGTTTGTGCTTGTTAGATTGGTCTTGTCCATCATATTCTTACTTTCGTGACTTCACACTATTTAACTTTTGTTGTAAGCTTGTACCTTGACCCATTTCTTCGCAACATAGGAAAACTTCTCATTCCTCGACTCCACCTTTATATCTCTATATACAATAAATTCCTTAATCAATATGTATTGTTCTTCCCCTTCTCAGCTCTCACTCTTTTGGATCGTCGAAACACCTCTTGTAGCGCTTATAGTGCCATTCTTCCTAGAAACATCACATATCAACATGTTAGCACTCCCTCGTGACTCGCTCCTACCACGATACGATTGATCTATTTCACCGCAAGAATTCGAATCCTGTGACTAAAAAGTAAATGGCTAGTTTTAGTACAAAATTTGTGATTAAAATACTTTTACGACAACAAATTCCATGACTATATGAAATTTTTTTATATTGAGCTTGTGACTAAAATTGTACTCTCCCGTCACAATATATATATATATATATTTTTTTTTTGGCTAAAAAATTATGACAAAAAGTCCGGTTTTTTGTAACGAATCCCTAAACTTGTGCTATAGGCTCCCACAACAAAATCTCTAAATTTGCCTATGTTGCTTCGTGCTCTCTAAGTAACACTTGAGCCTTTTAACATTGTGGGCGATATATGTTTTTTGTTTTCCTTAAACAAATAGTATTTATCCGATCCTATAAAGTTATGAATGATTCATAATGTAATAAACGTACAGAGTTTTACTATTGTAAAAATTTATTTTTTCTTAATTATTAAACAATTTTTAGTTGGTCAATATATTTCTTTTTTTTTTTATCAGGTTGCTTTTATTTGAATGAATCTGTTTGCCTTTTTCATTATATCTAGAAGATCTATTGCTGACTCATTCTCGGCTTAGAATGAGCTTGCAAATTTTGTTCTAAGTTTATGCTGTAAAAGGGATTATATACGTCATATATATATATAATATATATATATAAGTTATTCACATTTTTTTCATCATCTTTTAGAATCACTCTTTCTTTTTTCCTCTAGGCTCATTTAAATAGAAAATTGTAAAAAAATCCAAAGCTACTTTGAAATAAAGAAAACTTGTGTCTGCTAACTCCACAATATTCTATATTTTGCTTTACTCTAATATATCTAGCTGAGCTAGCAGTACTACCAGAACTAGTACATGATGAGATGGATTAATAGTTTTCTTAAATAATAATTTAAGAGGAGTGCTAGCGCGTCCGACTGTAGTAAAATCCTTAATTTAAAGGTGATTCCAAATTTATTTATTTATTTTTTTTCAGAAATCAGAACTCGGTCAAAACAAGGAAAAAAAAAATCGCAATGGCCTATAGATTTTCTCTCACACGTTGAAACAAAAATTGATGAGACAAATGGGCTGACAATTTGAAATAAAATCTCCCACACCTTGGTCTGGGCCAATTTGATTTGATCGAAGAAATGAACTGAACCACAATAAAAGATGTAAACTTATCACAAAAAAGAAAAAGCAAAGTTAACGCGGAAATTTTGTGATTAACATATGTCATGATGACGTCCGCTATAATTAAATAAAATAGGATATTTTGAGATGTTTTCACACGTCAAAGTACAAAAAAAATAGAGAAAGTTTTTGAACCTTTTGAATTATTGTTGGAGTTTAATGTCATTTAAACTTATATGTACGAGAAATTATAAAAATAGCCGTCTTATTTAGGTGATTTAAAAATATAGTAAATATTTTTATTTTAAAAAAAATAACCATGAAGCAGTTATAGATGATGAAGTTCATCTATGAATCTTGTACTTGAAAAATAACTATTTTTTTTTAATTTTTGAAACATTGGCTAAAATTTAAAAAGTTTTTTTTTTTTTTTCCAAAATGGTCTATTTAGCTAATTTGTACCTTATATTTACATCTAGAATCACCTTTTTTTTTTAAAGTCACATAAGGCCATTTCCAACCACAAACTTTATATTTTCTCTCTAAATTCTATTTTTAGAGTAAATGTCACTATCAAACAGTATTTTATCTCCAACCACAAACTCTATTTTTAACCAAAAAAGAATATTATTTCTATATTCTTTTTACTTTTAATTTTTAATTATTTTTAAGTAATTTCTAGCTATTTATATTGCATCTCACACAATTTTTTTCTAACATTTTTACTTATTTTTAAGTTTTAGCATTCTTTTTTGCATTTATGTACCAGGGGTGTACAATTTTTTCAAAACATATGAATTAAATTAAGGCGAATATTTTTAAAATTATATATACTAATTATAAGTACTTTTTAATAAATAATACAAATATTTAATCCGAGGAAAAAACACATTACATTTAACAAGATATAGAAACAATAAAGCAACACATACTTATATATACAAAGCAACATAAGATTTTTTTTATCTATGTTTTTTAAAAATGAAAATAGTTATTGATTATATTTGTTCCCAAAATTAGAAAATGGCTTCACTATGAATTTTTTAGTAAAGATCATTAATTAAGAGTAAATTATATAACAAAGTAGGTTAAATAAATATATGTATATAAATAATAGGGACCACATTACAATTATGAAAACTATTAAAAAAACTAAAAAAAAATAGAGATGAACATGATACTCATATTTAGAGTACCACTGTTCAATACGTTATATATATATATATATATACATATATATATAGCAACTTTAAAGTATGGATTGGAGCTGGGTACACTCTATGTATAGAGTTTAGAATGGGCGAGATGCCCTAAGATATAAAGATGAGTTCAATAGTGGTCAATACAAGAAAACTTATATCATCGACCATAATATCGGGAACCAAGATCATTTGTTCCTTTTCTTTGTCTCCTTCTGTATTCCTCAAACAAAATTTTGTTAAAAATATTTAACTTTTTTAACTACTTTTTATTTGATGTATTATATTTTAGAATAATTATTTTTTCATATATATCAAATTAATCTTATTAAGGATATATAAAAAGAGACAGAAAAATGAGATAGAGGATTTAGATTTCAATATAAGTGATATATTGTGGTCGCTGATACTGATAATCGTTAACTAGACCAACAACTTAATTTTGGTAGGAAAAATTTTAAAAAATAGTCACATTTTCTAAAATAATTTTAAAAAATAGTCACACTTTTAAAAAATTTAAAAACTAGCTTTTTTAGAAATTTCTTACACGTGTTATAAATTTTCTTGCGGTAATTTTTACGCGTAATTTTGTTATTATTAGAAATTTTTTACATGTGACTTTTGTATGACTAGTTTTTAATTTTTTTTTAAACCTGTGACTTTTTTAAAAACACGCAGTCTAAAATGACTATTTATCTAACTAACCTTTTAGAGAATGACCGACATGGATAAAAAATTAATATGTATGGGGTTTTTTTCATTGTTTTGTATGCAAGGATATACAAGGAAATACTCATTAAAGTGTCAGTGTTTTGTATGCAAGGAAATACTCATTAGAAAAATACTAGACATACCAACTTTTTTACCAATTTTTTAATACTAACCTATGTGGCAATTGATGTGTAATGTTTTGATTGACTAAATATCAAATTCTTTTACCAAGATGATAAGCACTCATCAATGATAATATGACACATGAGTTTGTATTTAAAAAGTTGGTAAAAATATTGGTAGGTGTAGCATTGCTCTACTCATTAAAGTGTGGCGTTATTGGATCTGGGCTTTTTGAGGATAAGAAGATAGGTGATTAATATTTTGCTTTTATTGTTGATTGCAACTATTGAAAAGCTTGTCATATTGACTTTTGAAACTGTAGTATTACTATAATTTGACATATATATTGTCATATTTCAACTCAAACATCGTGACTTCTTTTGTGTACTAGTTTTTATAACGCGTTTTGTCCGTATAGAGCACGTGTAAATTTTTTAAGTAAAAAATTATTTAAAAAAAAGTATATCAAAAAATCAATTGATATATTTTTTTTTCAAAAACTCCTAAAATAAATCTTTAAATGTAATTTTTAAAAATTTCTCAAAACTTCTAACATAAGGCCTTAAATGCAATTTAAGAAAAAGAAAAAAAAATTCCACGTGTCGAAATGTGATGTATCAGTGTTTAAAAAAAATTAAGAATCTTAGTATGTTTAGTTAGATAGTTAGTCTTTAAATTTTTTTGAAAACTTTTAAAAGAGGTCCTTAAATGCAATTTTCAAAAATTTCTCAGAAATATTAAAAAAAAGGCCCTTAAAAGTAATTAAAACAAAAAATACAAAAAAAATACAGAAAAAAAGTGGACGTCACGTGTCGAAACGTGGTGAATCAAAGTTTAAAAAATTTAAGATTCTTAGAATATATAGTTAGATTATAATAGAATTTTATTTTCTATGATTACATTTTTTATATTTCTGCATAAAAATATAAAATGCACTTTATTAATTTAATTTTTTTTTGTAAGGTTATTACATTTTGCCGCAAACTATTTTGTCAATAAAAGTTTTTGTGACAACCTCATATATGAGTATGACACATATATATTGGCTAAAACATGCTCTTTAGGTGCAAAATGAGTATTTTTAGTGACAAAAATTGAATTGATTTAAAAATATTTAGCACTAAAAAATGTTTATTAGCCACACAAAATTTTTGTAACTTATGTTTACTACAAACTCAGAAATTTGTGGCGAAGGACTATTAGTTACTCATCTATAGTCACGATCTTGCCACAGTTCTTTTTTTTAGCTATAACCTTTTAGCTACAAATTTATGGTAAACAACTTATTTGTTTTAGTACGGCTTTTTTTTTTTTAAAATAATCACACCTAAAAATTTGAGTATTTCCTTATTAATCCTAGTTATTATTCATATAAAGAGGAAAAAAGTGGAATTAAAATTTGGAAAACAATAATCCATAATTGCAGTAAAAAAATTGATATCACATACATAGTTAGAAAAATATCAAGGAAGAGGAAAAAAAATTAGTAAAGAAGACGCGAAAAAAAAAATATTAAGAAAACAAAAATTAAAACAAAAAAGAAAAGCTAGTTGAGAGGAGATGGTAATAAGCGCGTTGAAGAGCTGCTAATCACCCATCCAACATTCTATATATATATGACAACTATGTATGTTAAACCACACTTCATTATGACATTATAATGTGTAACACTTATTTTTTTTTATTCCATGATGTATTTCAATAATACACATAACATACGTGGTAATTAACTAACTAATTTCTTCTTAGAGCAAATGGTACTTGAACGTCACCGCAAATATTCATCTCACAAGCTTCTTTTCCTCGCCAATTAATTCAGCAGAAGAAATTTGGGTCTCATCAGCAACATCAGGATAAGTCCTTTGATCATCATGACCATGATCATAATCATAATCATGATCATACCAATACTTCAAATTCTCTCCATATGTCACTCCTAGCATGTCACAGTACCTCTTGTAGTACCCAATGCTAGTTGTTGTTGTCACTGTATTGGTGCCAAAATTACTAGACGACTCAGCTTCGATTATGCTACCAATGTTAGCATAGCCAATATTTGGGGCATCATTTTGGTCACTATGATCTTTATATTTGGCATTATTGTTGAAAACAATAGTGTGGCATGAAGGCTTGTTGTCATGTTGAGTCATCCAAAACCATAGGGCTGTCTTGAATGACACAATTGGGTCTGTTGCTACCAAATCAGGGTTGTTTATCAAATCCAATCCAAGTGCTTCACCAGCAAGCCCATAGTTGTGGTTGCTGAGAGAAGAGAGTCGTCATCATCATGAATAATATCAACAATTTGTATACTTTTATGAATCTCTTTATGCCCTTAGTTCTTTTATATATTAATGACTAATAAATTATTTTTTGAAACGTTGGTCATTTCTTTAAAATATAGACCAAAAAAAAAAAAAAAGACGAAATACTAAATACTTATTTTTCTCCGCATTATGAAATTTTAATGAAATGTCCCGTAAAAAAATACGCTACAGAACACCGTAATTTATTTTTCGCCGTATAATATTTTACGACATCTTGTCAAAATTAGACTAAAAAAACATTTCAGACTTCTAAATTTACTGAAATTTCGATGGAAATTTTCGTCCATTATTGTAGGGATGTTGAAATCCATTGCTTGAACCATACTATTTATATTGTAGAAAAAAAAAATATTGACAAAAATTAAAAGTTTGATTATAAGTGAATACCGGTAGTATTACTTACTGAGTGAGTTGCATAGGTCCTCGGGCATTATATGTCTTGCCAGGAGCGCATGGCCAATACGGAGATGTGCAATATTCACTGCCACTACTACTGCTCTTATTTATATGACAATATCCCCATGAATATTGCTCCCAGTATGACCCAGCTTCTCCTGCACATCATGAAACCATATATATATATATATATTATGTGTGTGGATGTAATTTAAATGAAAGTTGACCACTCATGGTGCCCAGAAATAATTTACTAATTCATGTTAAAAATGAACTGAACCTGGAAAGATATGAGCATCTAAGTAGCACAATTCTTGCTATTGAAATTTCAATGTTTAAAAAATATATATATATAAAACAATTATGTTTTGATAAATTTTTCACTGAACAAATATTCTTGTGAAGTTATAAGATATAGCCATTCTAATTAGGCGATTCAAAAGTATGGCCTATTAATTATTAACAAAATAACTATCAAATAGCTATAATTGATGAAGTTCATCCATATATCTTGCTAGTAAAATGTCCTAATGACCTAATTGACCCATCCCCTTATTAACTGTGACTATTTAATTTTGAATTTTCAGATTTTGGTATTGTTGAAAATACTTATATATATATATATATATGAAAATTTTAAGAAAATAACCACTATTTACAAAATGATTTTAAAAAATAGTCACAATTTCAAAAAATTTAAAAACTAACAATGTAAGAAATTTTTGATAAAATTTTTGCCTAGTGTCAGAAAATTTTTATAATATTTTTATGTGTATTTTTGTTATTATAAGAAATTTTTTTTACAGTTTTATGACTAGTTTTTAAATTTTTTAAAACTGTGACTATTTTTAAAAAAACACAGTGTAAAATAGCTATTTACTTAACTGACTCTATATATATATATATATATATATATATATAACAATCATATATTTACCCGTGGTTGCTTGAGAGGTTTGGCCAAAGAAAGCGGCGAGCTCTCTCTTGCGAGTAACGACATCACCAGTGGTGCCGAAGCCAGGAAACGACGCCGCGGCAGCGATGAAAGCGTGGAAGCTGTAGAACCCCCGGCTCGGGCAATCCTTCCTGTGCCTAAACATGGCGTCGAAAAGCGATTCACTAATAATCCGTCCCACGCCATAGTAATAATCATAATGATAGCTTCTGCTTTTCACAAGAGCCCGATCAGTCCAGCAATTAGGGCACCGCTCATCACTGCTCTGACGATCATTCCAGCATTGGTAGCGGCAATTCGACCCTCGGCAGTACTCGTGCGTGTCGCCGCACCACCCGTTGACGCTGCAGCACCTCCCGCGCCCGCACGGGGGGCTCCCGAGCGCCGCCCCGCACTGGTGGTCGAGCCTTTCGAGCCCCTCCTGATCTCTCCTCGGCGCAGCCACCAGCACCAGGCTCGGTCCTCGCGGCGCGGTTGGGGTAGTGTTTTGGAGGGCGTTGGAGAGTTTTGGATCATAATATTCTTCGACTGTTGATCCAGCAGACTCATCATCTGCAGAGGCTAACAGAGCGAGAAAAATAGCGAAATATGATATATTTATGATAAAGTGCTTATTGTCTTCATTTTTTTTTTTTGGTTCTTTATAAGAATGTAAGAAGATTGTTGTGAAGATCAGGTTTTTATATAACTGGCTAGATGTATTAGTCTTTTGTGATGGTGAGTTAAAAGTATTGTAAGAGTAATATGACAAATATAATATTTTGTGCGAGTAATTAATGACTAAATGACACAAGTAGGAATTTTCTAATACCCGCCAATGGTAATAGTTAATGAAATGTACGTAAAATTCTTACTTTGGAATGAAGAAAATATGATTCAGTGGCAGCATTTTTTTTTTTTTTTCATGTCGGTTAGCAATCAATCACCGAAGGTAAATTTGCCTGAAATATTATATTACTCGACTAAAATCAGATATTAAAAATACTTCTTTGATTATGGAGACGATGCGAATTATAAGAATGACCAGTTAAGCAATTAGCCATTTTAAAGGTAAAGTTTGAACGATTTTGTCATAGTTTCACGAAATTAGGGATTTAGCCATAACATGTAACATTTTTTGTAACATGTAATATGTAATATATATACGTATAAAAAATGCAACATTAAATGTAACGTTAAATTTAATGTTACATTTTTTATACGTATATATGTTACATGTTACCAAAAATGTTGCATGTTATGGCTAAATCTCTAATTTCGTGAAACTCTGGCTAAATCCTAAAAAATTACCCAAAAATTTGGTTAAATGCCTAAAAAACTCTTATAAGAAATGACTATGGGAGTGATTAGATGACCTATATTTTTAATTATTAAGAAATTAGTACTTAAGTAATTATAAGAAATTACAAAGAATGGACTTTATTTAAGTATCTTGCACTTGAAGTACAATGAGTATTTTTAATATCTCAACGCTGACTTTTTTCTGTTGTAAAATTTATTACAATGATAATTTTTTTAAGGAAGAGGCTAGAATAATGCACGATTTTTTGCACTATCAATAGTGTACGGCTTATAATAGCTTTTTTTTTTTTGAATGAGAGTCTGAGGTAGGAACGCATCCCAACAACGTTGGCACACGCCTGAGAAAATAGAGACTTACCAACTAGGTTGATCCTTCCCTAAGTTCTCCTCTATCCCAGACCCAATATTATTAAAAAGAAAAGAAAATTACAAAGAGTTCTAGAAAAAAAAAAAAAAAAAAAACAACCTCCCACAGGCGGGATAAAGCGAATTGAAAAATCAACAAGAATCTTAAAGACAGCTCCTCAAAAAGGATCTACCCGAAGTGCAATGGGGCCTCGTTAAAACCTCCAGAAGAAAAAACCCAAAGGGAAAATCTTCTAGAGGAAAAAGAGTGCATGATCCAGGGGAGTTAAAAACGGCTTATAATAGCTTAAAAAAATACATAAAACTAAATTTTTTTTACACATAAGTACATTACATCATCTATTAACATGTTATCTATTCATTTATTAAATTTAACCAAAGAATTATGTTTAATCAAAGATGAAAAAGATGAAAAAAGAAGTTTGTCTATTTAATTTTTTATTTGTTCTTTTTTCATTTCATCTCCGATTGAACATAATTTTAGTTTCAAATTTGAGAAATAAATTGATAACTTAAAAATAGACATTGTAATGTACTTATGTGTAAAAAAAAAAAAATTAGTTTTATGTATTTTTTAAACTATTATAAGTCGTACACTATTGATAGTGTAAAAAACCGTGCTCTATTCTAGCCTCTTCTTTGTTTTAATATCTCAAAATATGGATTATCCTTTAGAAACAGACTATACGAAATACTATTTATTATAATTTCTCATGTTTTTTTTTCAAATAACACTTAAGATAATATTTTATATTAAAAAAAAGATAAAAAAATATATATTTCTTCGTTTTTCTATTGATAAAAAAAATATGGTATTCTTATACAAATAGTTTATACAAAGAATAATGCGGTCTAATTACAGTTCGAATTTCTCTATAAAATTTTAAAACAATAAGCGTTTGTTAGTAAAGTTAACTTCATCTTTAAATTTTCAAGTTTATTAAAATATCTACTATATTAAATAAGAATATTTTTGACTCACTTTGTATTCATTGAGAGATCATTGAACGAATAACTATTTTTAAAATGATGTTTTAAGAAAATAAACAGTGTTTTTAAAAAGGGTCAGTTAAGGATTTAGCCATTTTGCAATATATGTTTTAAAGATTTAGCCCAGGTTTTGAAATATTAGCAAAATAGCCATCAGGTCAATATCTAAAAATCCATGATTAAAGAAATAAAATTTGTGACTAAATAAATAAAATACACAGTCATAAAATTTGTGACTTTAGTCACAAAATTTTAGAAAATTTGAAATAAACACAATAACAAATTTAAACATCCATTAACAAAATAACCAACTCACAAATAAATGATTGCCTATACAACTAATTTCATAATTCTTATTACTAAATATAAAATATCTTATAAATAGCACAAAAATATGCAACCAAATAAGTCACAAATTTCATGACTAGAGACACAAAATTTTAGACAATATTGTCTGCAACAAACAACAAAAACAGAATTCAAAAAATTCATGACTGCAGTCTAAAAAATCTAGACACAAATGTATGGCTATTTTGCTAATAAAAACAAACATAGGCTAATTGTTAAAAATATATATAAAAAAATGGCTATTTATTTAAAAAACCGTTTTAAAAATTAAGAAGATTATCATTCTTTAACGGCATATGATGCTCACATAATGTTATAATTTTACCTTTATAGTTCTCTTAATTTTTTATGAACAAATTACAAATTTCCTAATTTTTAAAAACGTTAGATTATTTTCTTGAAATATAAACCAAAAAGGGCCACGATCTTAATTAACAAAATTTTATTTACAGCCGCTTTTAATTAGAACACAGGTTTTTACTTTTTAAGTAGACACGATCAAATACGAGGACTAATTTAATATTTAATGAAACATAGGTACTTAGGTATTTTCACTTTCACCAAAAATAACACTTTTCAAATAAACAAAATTCAATACTTGATAACAAATATCAGTACTCCTCAGGCATATCATTGCTCTTTTCGCTCTGTCCCTTTGTATTATAGCTATGTACATGCCAAATTCAATTTTAAAACTAATTTCTGTTGGTCTCTAAATCATGCCATACCACAAACTTGTTTATGAATATGAGTATGCGTAGATAACATCAATGAAATTCTTGTGTCATCAGAAATAAAAATTAGTAGAGCCCTAAATTCTTCAATCAAATAAATATTTGCGTTTTTCTATCTATGATTGTTGAAAGGAAAAAAAAAAAAAAGATATATTGCTTTTCCTTTAAAACCTATTTTGTTTTCATGTTACATAGAAAAATGACTAGATCATGTACAATTAGCTTATGTTTGAGCAAAGTATTTTGTCCATTCCTTTCTATTTTTTAGAATGGTCAAAATAGTTTGAAAATGATTTGCAAAATGGTTAGAAAAATGAGTAGAATAGTTTGACTTTGCGAATTTCGAGGTAATATAAATGGTTGAGATTTAAAGATATTGTATAGGGATTTGGAAAGTTGAAAAAAATAGTTGAAAAAAAATGGAATGGAATGGTTTGTAGGATTAGAAAGTTGAATAGTTTGGAATAATATGGAATGGAATGGAATGAGTGCAATGATTTATCCAAACATAGGGTAAATAAATAAATTAAAAAATATATATATATATATATATATATTCTAAATCAATCTCCTTGCCGTAGTTTCTATCTTGCAATAAAAATATATTTATTGTCGTCTTCACCCATAAAGGCCGGCTCTATGAAAATGATATTTATTATTATTATTATCTCTAGCTAGATCTCATCTTGTTTAGTACGGCCACGAATCAAGAGAAATTAATTATTCAATATAAAGGTCCTAATAAAACTTATATACCTTCCTGAGTTATTAAAGATTATAAACAAAATTACAAGATATCTTATTTCTTGACGTCTCATCCGAAGTCGAACCTCATTAGGATTTAATTTTAAATAAAAAAGATGATAAATGTAGAATTGTCTTTCTCCCATAGCGTGGAATATTTATCTCCTAGGACAGATAGAAACATAACTGAAATATGAAATGAAAAAGCCTTTAAATTTTCTCGTCATGGTTTGGATGATTAGACGAAATACAGGAAACATTGTCCCCATTGATATATGGACCACAAAATATTATGATGACTAAAATTTGCTATCACTCTCCATTTCAACTCCAAAATTCCGAGGCCTACAATCAATGACGGTACGGACCCTTGTTGGCCCAGTGGAGGAGGGGTGGGTGGGTTGGGGTTTTGGGGTTGTGTGGGTGGGGGACTATAGCCCCCACTCACTTTTATGAAATTTTGAAATAATTAACTCTATGATTCGAGAATCTTTTCATGATTGTCGCACTTAATTATGTATCTAAATTTATTCTTTAATTACTTGTTTATTTTTAAATTTATAATAGAAAATTTTTTTAAAAATAAACTAGAGCGAACATAAAAAAAAAAAGTTTAAATATTCACTAAGAGTCAGGGTACATTTTTATGCCTAAAATTTCTTAGTTTCTATACCTAAGTGTTTATGTAATAAGACATGTATATATTTTTTAATTATTTATATTCATTTTGATATTTTTTTAATTGTACAATTAGACGTCATTTTGTGTTGATTTTTAGCAAAATATGATGAGTATATATCGGTGAAAGTATGAGAAATATAGTGGAAAGCTTTCAACAACAGTTGTGGAATGTCGTAAAATATTTTTTATGACAACTAACTAAAAACTGACGTTAGTATAGAGTTTTAACAACACACAAATTTTTCACGACATCTGCATCAACAACAGACGGATATTTGACGTCTAAGACAAATAACATTATTTTTAGAATCTATTGGGTATAGCACTCATCTAGGCCTTCTATATATAGATAAGCATGTATGCGACAAAGATCAATAAGAAACCATAACTAGCTTAGTTTGTGATGAGTAGCAAAATGATGAGAGGAGAGGAATTGGTTGATCACCAAGAAACTAGCCCAGAAGCTAGTAGTGGTGATGGGAAGGGAAAAGTACTTGTTGATAATACCAAACTTCCTAAAGCCAAAAGTTGGTTAACAACGGTATCAGATGCTATTGTCCTATATCAAGGTTGTTGGTTTCCCTCAACTCTTCTTCCAAATGTTGTTGCACTACAGAAAAATTTCCAAGCCCATGACCAAGATGTTATTCTTGCCTCAACTCCTAAATCAGGAACCACTTGGTTGAAAGCCCTCCTATTTTCCATCACCAACCGCACTCGATACACGCAGTTGGACACTCCCTTGCTAACTGCGAATCCTCATGACCTCGTTCCCCATTTTGAGTTCACACTCTTTTCTGACCCTCCAAGTGTTGACCTAAGCCAAATCCACTCTCCGCGGTTGTTTGCCACCCACATTCCCTATGCGTCTTTACCTGATTCCATTGTTAATAATTCTACGTGTAGAATGGTCTACATCTGTCGAAACCCTCTCGACACCCTCCTATCCTTCTGGCACTTTGCGGCCAGCAGTCATCCAGATAGCCCGGAGTGGAATATCGAGAAGTATGTAGAGATCTTTTGCAAAGGTGAGAATGAGTTTGGGCCATTTTGGGACCATGTTTTAGGATTTTGGAAGGCGAGCTTAGAGAAGCCAGAGAAGGTCTTGTTTCTGTATGAGGACATGGTGGAGGACACCGCTTCGCAAGTGAAAAGGCTTGCGGAGTTCATAGGGTTTCCTTTTTCAGAGGAAGAGAGTAGCGGCGGAGTAATTGAGCAAATAGTGGAGCTTTGCAGCTTGAGGAACTTGAAGGAGCTAGATGTGAACAAGCATGGTAAGTTAGAGGCTATATTTGGCTTGGAAAATAAAATTTTTTTTAGGAAAGGACAAGTTGGTGACTGGATTAATCATTTGAGTCCTGCTATGGTGCAAAGTGTAAACAAGATAATTCAAGAAAAACTACGTGGATCAGGTTTAACATTCAAGTATTTTAATATTTAGCAACATATAGCTAGATTTTCTGGCTCCACTATTGATTTGGTTGAATGTTTTGCTTGGTGTGTGTTATTTGAAGATGGTTTCTAAAATAATGGTGTGGACATGAATTGTCCTTTTATTTGTGTTAATTTGTTTTGTGTCGAGTGATGCTTTTAGCTTTTTAAGATGAATTTGCTTGATGTACATTATTTCATACTCTTGTACTCTACCAATTGATCAATGTCACAAAAGTCTTCCAATGGTATGAGACCCTTTAAGATGATGTTCAAGAGCAAAATCATGTGAGCTTCAGCCTAACGTGCATTTTTTTTTCTTTTTGTTGTATAAGAACTCAATACATTTTATAGTTAGGAACTAGATAATATCCTTAAAACAGTCAATAAAGAAAATAAAATAATCGATTCCAAAAATTAAAAAATAAAACAAAAAATATGATATATATATAAAAAAAAAGTACTAAGACGATCTTCTATCCATTTTCTCTATTTTCCAAATAATATTTTTACGCATCAACTAACTCTCTTTTCAAGCGCAGTTTTAGTTTAACTCTGTCTTCCTCCCCGCTTAAATAATAAGTCCATCAATCGTATATTATGTTTCTTCAACAAACACATAAAAGTCTCTCTTATATATGTTTAGTAGGATCTTATCTTATTTTAAAACTGATTTTTCCTTTGAAAGTCATCCTTTATTTTAAAAGGAGATATAATCACACTACAAGAAATAGTACATTCGGCAACTACAGAAGTCACTGCCAAAACTTATCAGTGATGCCTATTTGCGACGTAAGGATAGTTGCTTATAAGTTTTTACAACTTAATTTTTTCGTTGCTATTGTTTTATTAATTCACCGCCAATTTGTCATCGATTTTGATCATACGTGGACACAATGGCGGCGATATCTTATTTTAGTTTTTGAAATGTCATCTCCGTTGCTCTAAGTTTTTATTTATTTAAATATAGGATTTATTTAATTTATTCTATAATTATATCCTAATCATAGTCATATGGAGATATTATAATTATAATATAAAAATTAATAATGCAATAATGGAAAAAAAAAAACACTAAAATTTAGATATACAGCTAATATCTTTGTGCATCACGGACAAAGCTTTGCTCGTAGCACATTGAAAATTACTTCATACATTTTTTTTTTATCTTTTCAGAAACATCCCAAAGGCTAACGAACAAAAAGGGAAAAAAAAAAAACAGAAAGACAACTAAAACTCTCAATTAAGGATCTACCCGAAGTACAATGCGGCATCATTAAAATCTCAAAAGAAGAAAATTCAATGAGAAAATTCTTTTGAAGAAAAAGAGTGCATGATCCTGAAGAGATTAGAAGTTCTTAAACATGTAAAATGGCAATTAAACAAGATTCCTGTAACAGAGATTATTAATGAATTCATGAGCATTAAACCACCACTTCATTGTGCCCGGGATCGTGGAAAGCATCGCAAGTCTGTCGGCTGTGCAATTTCCTTCTCTATAAAAGTGGGAGACAGTTACTTTGAGCTGCTCAGAGAATCTCAAGGCTCTAACCCATCTCCTTCTAATTTTCCATGGAACGTGAGTAGATTTATTCTTGAAGGCCCAAATAAAAAAAGTAGATTCGGTTTCTATCCATAAGTTACTCCATTTAAAGCGGTGAGCTGCCTCAATAGCAAGGATAAGACCCATGATTTCTGCCTCGAAAGCATAACAAATACCCAAATAAGCTGAAAAGCATCCCTTGACAAAGCCCTTGCAAGTTCTGAAAATTCCACCGCAACCAGAATGACCTAGCACACCTTTGGCAGCACCGTCGATGTTAACTTTAATCCAGCCTGGTGGGGAAAGATTTCAATATAAACACCCTAATAAATCTTATATACCTTTCTACGTTATTAGATATTATAAACAAAATTACAAGATATCTTATTTCTTGTCGTCTCATCCGAAGTCGAACCTCATTAGAATTCAATTTTAAATAAAAAAAGAAGATAAATGTAGGATTGTCTTTATCACATGGCGTGGATTTATCTCCTAGGACAGATAGAAACATAACTGAAATATGAAATGAAAAGCCTTTAAATTTTCTTGTCTGGTTTGAATGATAAGACGAAATACAGGAAACATTGTCCCCAAAAACAAACAATGCATGCTCAAGGAACATTGAGTATTGAGAAAAGAGAAGACAAGTTGAGTTGTGAAGATAACATTAACACTACAAGAAAAAACAGTTTCGGCGACCAAAATATCAGCGACCAAAAAAATTTGGTCGCCGATAATAGTATCAGCGACCAAATTTTGGTCGCCGATAAAAATTTGATAAAATGGCGACGAAAATTATCGGCGACCAAGTTTGGTCGCTGATATTAACTATCAGCGACCAAACTTGGTCGCCGATACTATTATCAGCGACCAACTATTAGCGCCTAAAATTTTTCGTCACCCAAAAATTATCGGCGACCAAATTTTGGTCGCTGATAATATTTTTGGTCGCCGATAATTTTGGCAAAAAGCTTCCCGCCCAAAAGAAAATTATCAGCGACCAAAAGTGACCAAATTTTGGTCGCCGATAATTTTCGCACTTTGATGTTGAAAATCAATTGCAAAAGTCAAATTTTCCCGCCAAAACAAAAATTATCGGCGACCAAATTTGGTCGCCGATAATTTTGGCGGAAATCTTCCCGCGGCGGGAGAAAATTATCAGCGACCAAAAGTGACCAAATTTTGGTCGCCGATAATTTTCGCACTTTGATGTTGAAAATCAATTGCAAAAGTAAAATTTTCCCGCCAAAACAAAAATTATCGGCGACCAAATTTGGTCGCCGATAATTTTGGTGGAAAAATCTCCGCCAAAATGAAAATTATCGTCGAAAATTAATAATAAAAATTAAATCAGCGACCAAATTTCATTATCAGCGACCAAAAATTTTGGTCGCTGATATTTCGGGCTTATAAAAAGCCCAATTCGATCATAACCTTTAAATCTTTATATCTCTTATTTTTCTCTCCTTCTCTCTTTCTCTCTCTCTCTCTCACTTGCCCTCCGCCCATTCCTCACCGCCGGCCACCCTACCGCCGCCGCCGGCCACTCCATTGCCGTCACCGGTGCCGCCGTCCCACCGTCGCCGTCCCCGCCATGTCGCCGGTAGTACTTTTTTTTTCTCAATTAACTTGTGTTTAATTAAGTTTCTTTTTTTTTATAAATATTTTGTATTATTAATTTTTATTATATATAAATTTATTGATATTTGATTTATTGAAATTTGAATATATGAAATTGAAGTTTAGGTTGAGCATGATATTATTGGACTTTAAGAATTTTTTACATTGGAATTAAGTTAATTAAAATTTTGTGTATTTAAAATTTTGATATTGGAATATAAGAAATTTTTATATTGGAATTAAGAATTTTTTATGCTAAATTTAGTGTATTAGAATTTGGTGTATTGAAATATAGAAATTTAGTTTAATGGAAATAAATGTATTTTTTTTTAAATAATATTGAATATCGGCGACCAAATTTTGGTCGCCGATAGTCATTTATCAGCGACCAAATTTTTGGTCGCCGATAATAGATTATCAGCGACCAAAAATTTTGAAATTTTGGTCGCCGATAATAGCTTATCAGCGACCAAAAATTTTGAATTTTGGTCGCCGATATTTTTCGAATTCAAAAAAATTGGCGATTTTTCAACTAAAATGGCGATCAATTTGGCGACCAAATTTGGTCGCCGATAAATAGCGACCAAACAGTTTTGGTCGCCGATAATTATCGGCGACCAGTTTTCGGCGACCAAATTTTTGGTCGCCAATTTGGTCGCCAATACTTATCGGCGACCAAAAGTCTATTTTCGGCGACCAAAATTTTGGTCGCCGAAACTGTTTTTTCTTGTAGTGTAATGTGGACCACAAAATATTATGATGACTAAAATTTACTCTCCACACATTTCAGAAAATTTGATCTTATGCCACATTTTGGCATTCAAGTTTACAACTTATCCCACTGTTGCATGTCATGCCACTTTTTTTTATTATCAAATTACTATGTTGTCTATTTTTTTCCTCTTGTCTATTCTCATTTGTAAATAAAAAATTAAAAAAAAAGCAATTCGGTCAAATCTATTACCAAAAAGTGACATAAACTGTAAATATTTTTTGAAGTTACATGTTTCAAAATAAATGGTCTAAAAATAGCATTTCTCAAAGTGTCCCTCTCCATTTCAAACTCCAAAATTCCAAGGCCTACAATCAATGACGGTACAGACCCTTGTTGGCCCAGTAGGGCTGCCCTCACTTACTTTTATAAAACTTTGAAATAACCCTATGATTTGAGAATCTTTTCATGATTGCCCCACTTTATTATGTATCTAAATTTATTCTTTAATTACTTGTTTATTTTTTAATTTATAATAGAAAAAAATTTTAAAAACAAATTAGAGCGAAAATCAAAAGATAGTTTAAATATTCACTAAAGTTGGACTATATCGTTTTATGTCTAAAATTCATTAGTTTCTGTATCTAAGCATTTTTGTAATAAGACATGTATGTTATTTTTTTTATTCTTTATATTCATTTTGATATAAGGCAAATAGGCCCTCCAAATGCAATTCTGACTTAACTATAATTTTGATATATAAAGAGTTTTACGTGCAAGAGAGTTAAAATTATAGATTACAAAGAGTAAGGATCTCTTTGATTGGTAATTACTAATATTGCCCACAACATGTTGAATGTGGTTATCGGATTAGGATGGTCAATGTATGTGACACTAGAGTTGAGGTATTTTATATAATAAGGATTATATAGAACTTACACCTATGTTATTTTAGAATCTTCATTTAAGTACCGTTATAAAGATTCGAATCAAGGTAACTAGATGTTTGAAGTTTGATCTCAATCCTGAGTAATTCATAGACGTGCTCTTTGGTTTGCTTGTTTCGGCCAAAAAAACCACTAGTCTCAATACTTATATTTTGGGAGTCCACACACATTTGCGTTGGAAATTCACAGCTAAATAATTAAAGTTGTTCATTTGAGTGTTGACTCTTGGAACTAAACGGTTTGAGTGCTCTAATATGTTAATAATTACGAATTAACCGTTTACTAGTGAACTCAATGGTACTTAAGGACAAAGTAATAATTACCGGTAATTTTACCTAGCTCCAATTGTGAACCATTATTGAAGAATCGACAACCATGAAATGATTATATCAATAGACAATTTGCAGAGTTCTTGAATAAATTGTGCATGTAAAACTTGAGAGTTTAGTCCTAGATTTTTAGTAGAGTAATTACTAGTTTAATAAATGGGAGAATATATACTAAAGAGTTTCGATTTAGTTTTTCATGTTTATTGTAGTTCATGTCCACGAATCTATGGTTCTCACTTCGTCTCAATAAATCAAGCTAAGATGCTCTAGTAATAATTAAGAATTGATTATTTTATTTTGTCATTATTATTTTATGTTTGTGTTTTGGACCACAAATAAGAAACAAAATATATATCTCAAGGAAGTCCTTTTTTGTATATGCACCATTTATTGGGTTATTTTATGAGAATTTTATTATTTTATAATTTGATTATTGAAATTACAAATTGATGAATTATTTAAATATGAGATATTTACAAGAGATAAATATTTATTTAAGAGTTTTTGTTGATTATTTAATTAGTGTTGTGCATTCAAATTAAGTATGTGACACTTTATTTTTTTTGTATAAATTCTAATTCTTTTGGGATTTGAAAAAAAAAAATCAAATCTTTTAGTGTAAGGGTGGTGGGCGCATTCCAGGGCAAATGAGAGAGAATGCGAAAAATTTCTAATTATCTCTGAGTGTATTTGAGATACACTTGATTAGAAAAAAAAAATAGGGATTTATTTTTTGGAATAATCCTTTCATATTTTTCCTCTATATGGCCGACATATTATGCTGAAATTAGGGTTGGATTTATTTCTTTAAGAAAAATTATAGCGAATACCCAATTTTTAAAACTTAATGTAAGTTATTACCCAATCTTTTAAAAAATGTAACTAACTACCCAAATGATTCAATTACTTACACAGTGGTAAGTGGTAGTAATTCACTTAGTTACCAAAAGCATGTGCAAGTAATTCTTAAATTGACTAGAAACTCAATTATTTCAAAAGTTTGGGTATTTATTTTTATTGTTAGATGTGAGCGTAAGACAATTATAACCTCACACTGACAGTCTCACAACTTACGGTGACCTATTGATTTTTAGACTGTTGTTATATATATATATATATATATATATATATATATATATATATATTTTTTTTTTGTGATACAATATACGCATGAGATTCAATTATTACTTTTGATCAGATTGTCCAATTCCAATTATTAATTTGGGAAATTAATCACCAACACATAATAGGAAACTTTATTACTAAAAGAAAAAAACAAAGTAATATGAACCACATATGTTATTTGAGAGTAGACAGATTGAGCTGTCAAGAAAAGTTAGCGTGGCCATCTAAAATATGAACCACATGAGGACTCATTTGCTATCACTGTCCATTTCAACTCTAAATATCCACTGCTCAGCAAAACAAGAAAAGGAAGAAAACACTCTAAACTTCCATTAGCTGACATATATAGCTCTTGGCCGATAATATTTGTATACTTTGATTCAGTGTTTGGTTTATAGATATCCTTAAGTTCGCGCGGATTAATTGAACTGAATATTATAAGTATGTAATAGATTTGATTAGACGTATTTGAATCTTAAGAAAAATTCTTAAACATAAATTTAATATTTATAAGAGTAAAAGTCAAAATAATTTCGGTATTTTTTAAAAATCTCAATTCCGTCTCTGTGTTTTTAACAAATCATTCAATTTGTTAATATATATTTACACACATTTGACGTTAACCTTATAATTAATTTTAAACGTTAAAAATTTTTCCAAGTTAAGAATCATTAATTTATATTTTAAATGAGTTCTAAGAATTTTTTTTAATATATCATCCTAAAAATATAATATTGTTAATTTCATACATTAGGTCCAAGTTTGCCAAAAATATTACTTAATTAATGCCGAGGTTTTACTATACTATGCCCAAAAAAAAAATTGATCACACATTTAAGCCAAATCTCCTCTTCTTCAAATTCAATTAAGATCTGTTGTTCTCGAAATAGTGTTTTCGTTGCTATACATTCTTGCAATAAGGGAGTGCCACGTATTCTTTTTCTAACTATGGTTTTAGTAAAAGATTAGGTGACAGTCTTCTTTTATGTTAGTAATTTGAATCTTAATTTGAGAGCAACAGATATGCAATCTCTCTCTCTCTCCCTCTTGTTAAAGTAAAAAACAAAGAAAGAAAAATCCACATGTTAATAATCTATTGAATAGTACTCCTCTAGGCCTGCTATATATAGATAAACTTATATATGTAAAGATCAATCTGAAAGCATAGCCAGCTTAATTATTGTCTTGAGTAGCAAAATGAATAGAGGAGAGAAATTGGTTGAACACCAAGAAACTAGCCCAGAAGCTAGTACCGGTGATGGAAAGGGAAAAGTGCTTGTTGATATTTCTAAACTTCCCAAAGCCAAAAGCTGGCTCACAATCATAGCCGAAGTTAATATCCTATACCAAGGTTGTTGGTTTCCCTCAATTAATCTTCCAAATGTTATTGCATTTCAGAAACAATTCCAAGCTCTTGACCAAGATATTATTCTTGCCTCAACCCCTAAATCAGGCACCACTTGGTTGAAAGCCCTCCTATTTTCCATCACCAACCGCACTCGCTACACGCGGTTGGACACTCCCTTGCTAACCGCGAATCCTCACGACCTCGTCCCCCATTTTGAGGCTGCGGTCTTCTCTGACCCTCCGGCTGTTGACCTAAGCAAAATCCGCTCTCCGCGGCTGTTTGCCACCCACATTCCCTTTGCTTCTTTACCCGATTCCATTGTTAAGCATTCTAAGTGCAGAATCGTCTACATCTCCCGAAACCCTCTTGACACCATCCTATCCTTCTGGCACTTCACGACAAAGAATGATGTTGTTTGTCATGATAGCCCGGAGTGGAATATTGAGAAGTATGTAGAGACTTTTTGCAAAGGCGAGACTGAGTTTGGACCATTTTGGGACCATGTTTTAGGGTTTTGGAAGGCGAGCTTGGAGAAGCCAGAGAAGGTCTTGTTTTTGAAGTACGAGGACATGGTGGAGGACACCGCTTCGCAAGTGAAAAGGCTTGCAGAGTTCATAGGGTTTCCTTTTTCAGAGGAAGAGAGTAGCGGCGGAGTAATTGAGCAAATAGTGGAGCTCTGCAGCTTGAGGAGCTTGAAGGAGCTAGATGTGAACAAGCATGGAAAGACAAGGCTTGTATTTGGCTTGGACAATAAAATTTTCTTCAGAAAAGGACAAGTTGGAGACTGGATTAATCATTTGAGTCCCGCTATGGTAGAAAGTGTGAACAAGATAATTCAAGAAAAACTGCTTGGTACAGGTTTAACATTCAAGTATTTTAGTAATTAGCAACATATAACTAGATTTTCTAGCTCCACTAGAGACTTGGTTGAATGTTTTGCTTGGCGTGTGTTAATTTAAAGATGGTTTTTGTAATAATGTTGTTGACATAAATTGTCCTTTTCATTTGTGTTAATTTGTTTGTGTCGAGTGATGTTGTTAGCCTTTTAATTTGCTTGATGTAAATTATTTCATCTCTCGTACTCTACTAACTTATCAATGTTGCAACAGTCTTTTAGTTGAAATCAATAAATTTTTAATTATTATTTATAAATGTAAAATTAAAATTTTTTTAATAAGACCTAGTTTTTATAATGTATATAATTAGGACGGTAATTCTTATGTCACTTGAATGAAAACTAGTTAATTATAAATAAAAAAAATTTAAGTACAAGTAAATGGGTGTTAGACGTGTATATTTATTTACAACTAATTTAATAAAAAGCGTGTCTTATTGTGTTATCGTGTTCGTATCGTGTTTATTCATTATTTAATCGTGTCTAACCCGTTAAGACCAAGACTCAATAAGGGAGGATCTAGACCCGTCAACTTCGTGTCATGTCTCGTGTCTTGACCCAAATTATCGGCCCTAATTCTAAGCAATTCTAATACTTGCAGTCAGCAAAAACTCTTATCAAATTCTCTCTAGCCGTTTAAGAAAATAATTTATCCCTCCATTTTTCTTATAATAGCCGGCCTCTATAGCAAGAGAAGAGAAATGTTTTCTTCTTTTATTTGATGTGAGAAAACTAGTGAGAGCCCACGTTTAAGTCCTAGTCACGATACGTGTATTGGAGAGGAAAACTTTAGTATCAAAAGTTAGACCAATAAATTCGTTGTTAGCGTAGTACAATTATAGCCTCATCATAGCAATCTCATAACATACGGTGAACTATCAAAAATTTTAAGAGTTCACTCAATTAATTAATAATAATTTATTAATTCTTATGCTACTTAATTATGTTGTTAGATATTTTTCTGAGATATAATATGCGCATGAGTTCCAATTTATTAGTTTTGATTAGATTGTGTAATTGATATACCGCATTTTCTATTCCAATTATTAATTTTTGAAATTAATCACCGACACATAATAGGAAACTTTATTACTAAAAGACAAAAACAAAATAATATGAAACACGTGAGTTATTTGAGAGAAGACAGATTGAGTTGTTATGATAAGTTAGTGTGGCCATCTAAAATATGAACCACATGAGGACTCATTTGATATCACTGTCCATTTTAACTCTAAACTTCCAATGCTCAGCGAAAAAAAAAAAAAAAAGTATTTGGTTTAAATCCTTAAGTTCGCGTGGATTAATTGAACTGAATATTATAATTATGTAATAGATCTGATTAGACGTATTTGAATCTTAAAAAAATTCTGAAACATAATCCTAATTAATTATAAGGGAAAAACTCAAAATAATTCCGGTGTTTTGTAAAAATCTTAGTTTCGTCTCTGTATTTTTAAGAAATTAAAATTATTATTCAGTTTATTAATATATATATATATATATATATAGAGAGACTTGATGTTAACCTTATAAATTTTAAACTTCATAAATTTTTCAATGTTAAGAAATCATTTATTTATATTTTAAATGAGTTCTAAGAATTTTCTTTTAATTTATATTCTCTTTATTCAACAAACGCACATATACAAATCTTTTTCCAAAGAAGACGGCAGAGACGCCCCTTAGAAGAACCAATATAAGAAGAGAATTTTATTTCTCACTCAACATAGTATTACAAAAGCCAACACCACTATTACAACTTTAATTCCTACAATACTATTTTTCCAACACCCTATTTGAAAAACCCAGCTCACAATACAAAGCTTTGCTTTGTCCTACTCTAAGAAGCTTTGCTTCTCAAAACACCAACTCTCACAACTCTCACTCTTTCTTTTTTTCTCTTCTTCGTTGGTGTGTTCTTCAACAGCCAAAGAGATGGCTATTCATAGCCCTATGATATGGCTTATATCATAAGCCAAGCCTAAATAACACCAAGTCATGATCGAACTTGGTCGTCATCAAGTTTGTAAAACTTGATGAATAAGCCATCCAAGCGGTGGCTTTTTTGCTTTTTTATTTTTATTTTTTTATATAAAAACTAAAAATTAACAAGTTTATAATATATATATATATATATTTTACAACACCCACTTTAAAATTATTTTATAATACCAAGTGATTGTCTTAACCTAACAAAGTCTTCTGTCTTCAATGACTTTGTAAAGAAATCGGCAATTTGATTTCGAGACTTGACAAACTTCAGTTGCACTTTACTGCTTGCAATGCACTCTCTTATGTAATGATATCGAGTATCAATATGCTTGCTTCTATCATAAAAACCTAGATTTTTCACCAAAGCAATCGCTGGCTTATTGTCGACAGAGATTTCCGTTGGATCAATCTGGGACATGCTTAATTCTTTCAATAAACTTCTGAGCCAGATTATATGACAGGTACATGCAGTAGCAGCCATATACTCAGCTTCACACATTGAGAGTACGTGTAACAATTGGCTGCTTCTTTGATAACTAAGTGAATGCGGTGTCTCCCATAAAAAATACAAAACCAGTTGTGTTTTTTCTATCGTCAATGTTTCCAGCCCAATCAATGTCGCTATAACCAACAAGCTTGTAATTAGTAGAAACTGAATAGAACAAGCCAAAGTTGATTGTACCTTTGAGTTATCAAAGAATTCTCTTGGCGAACTTGAAATGAGTAGTCGTCGGAGTTTTCATGTAACGACTCACAGTCTAGTTGCATAGAGAATATCAGGCCTTGTACAGGTCAAATATCGTAAACTTCCAACTAGACTCTTAAAGAGTGACGAATCCACCTTTTTTTGCCTCATCATCTTTGGAAAGTTTGATTCCGCACTCGATCGGCGTACTTATTGGCTTGTAATCGTGCATCTTGAATGCCTTCAGTATCTTCCTTGCATAACTTTTTTATGAGATAAAGATGCCTTCCTTTTTCTACCTGACTTCGATGCCGAGATAATACGCCATGAGCCCAATATCAGTCATCTCAAATCCTCTCGTCATCACATTCTTGAATTCTTTGAACATGTTGGGGTTGTTTCCTTTGAAGATCAGATCATCAACATACAAGAAAATGATCATGACATCTTGATCTTTGATCTTGATGTAGAGAGCGTGCTCGTAGGGATATTTCTTGTAACCATTTTCTTCAAGGTACTTGTCGATCCGACAATTCCACCCTCGTGGTGCTTGTTTCAACCCGTAAAGAGCCTTATTTAACTTTAAGACTTTGTCTTCTTGTCCCTTCACTACATATCCCATTGGTTGCTCAATGTAGACTTCTTCTTCAAGTACTCTATTAAAAAAAAAACAGATTTCATATCCATCTGATGAATCTTCTATTTGTTCTGAACGGCTAAAGAAATTATTAGCCTTATGGTCTCTAATCGAGCAACAGGTGCAAAAACTTCATCATAGTCAATGCATGCTTTCTGACTGTAGCCTTTTGCCACTAGTCTTGCTTTTTACTTCTCGATCTCTCCCTTTGCATTCTTCTTCACCTTGTACACCCATTTTACACTGATAGCTTTGTAACCTTTTGGAAGTGGAGCGAGTTTCCACGTGTCGTTCTTTTTAATTATTGCAATTTCTTCATCTATTGCGGTTCTCCATTTTTCCTCTTACGCAGGTTCTTGGAAGTTCACTGGTTCACAATTAGCAAAAAAACAAAAAGAGTGAGATTTTCAAGTCTTTCGGTAACTTTGTAAATCTCTTCAAGACTCTTTGTACGCTCTTCTTTTCTTTCTTTCAAGAATGATGGTGGTGAATTTCCATCATAGGTAGGCGTTGGTATAGCAAGTGGTGTAGTAGGCTCTTCTGCTGGTTGCTCCACAACTACTTGTTCTTCTTTCTCAAAACCAGGGAAGAAGTTGAAATCATTTTCTTGGGAGTCAAAATTACATGCACCTTCTTCATCAAACTCTACGTCGCGGCTGATGATTGTCTTTCCGTTGCTTTTGATTGTACAACTTGTAGCTTTTAGAGCTCATGTCATAGCCAATAAAAACGAGTTTATTGCTTTTATCATCTAGCTTGTTTCTTCTTTCATCTGGTATATGAACATAAGCAATGCTACCAAAAACTCTTAAGTATGAGATACTTGGTTTTCTCACATTCCAAGCTTCTTGCAGAGTTTTGTTCCACACTTCTTGTCGGCGCTCGATTGGACAAGTAGACAGTAGTTGCCACAGCTTCGGCCCAAAACTCTTTTGGCATTCTCTTACTCTTAAGCATGCTTCGTACCATGTCAAGAACAGTTCTGTTCTTTCTTTCTGCAACTTCATTTTGTTGAGGAGATCTTGGAACAGCCAAAGGTCATCGAATGCCGTTGGTTTTACAAAATTCTTGAAATTCACTCGAAGTGAATTCTCCTCTTAGATCAGATCTCATGGCCTTGATCTCATAGCCATTTTCTTTATCGACGGCTGCATTGAATTTCTTAAAGGCACTGAAAGCTTCTGTTTTTTGTTTCAAGAAATAAACCCATGTCTTTCTTGAAAAATCATCAATGAACAGTAAGAAATAATTGCTACCACTAAAAGAGATTGGCTTGATTGGTCCACAAACATAGCGTGGATTAGTTCGAGTGGCTCTTGAGCTCTTGAATGAGATTCTTGTAGAATGCCATTTACCATCTTCTTTTTCGAGAGTAGCTCCAAACTCCGAAAGTTAATATGACCCAATCATAACTACCAGAGCAAAGAGGAATCCTTGTAACACGTCTTGAGATATTTTGGCACATCACTCTGAATGTTGATCAGAAACATTCTATTTTTTGACAGTGGCACCTTTGTAATAAAATTATTTTTTGCGTCTCTTATAGAAACACTACAATCATTCATGTGAATGTCATAGCCTTTTTCTAAGAGTTGTCTCAAGCTCAAAATGTTATTTTTCATGTTGGGTACATAATAAGCCCAAGAAAACACTTGGTACCTTGACACTGGTGCAAGTAATCATATGTGTAGGAGAAAGAGCATGTTTGTGGAGCTTAATGAATTGGTTAGTGGAAAATCTCTCGTTCGGAGATAATTCTAAAATTTCAGTCAAGGGAAATGGTAGCATACTTATTCGCCTAAAAAACAGCAGACATCAATTTATTTCCAATGTCTACAGTGGCAGTTCGAGCTAGTAGCAATGTACCACGCTCCTTGGTTTTCTGTTCGACATAATTGGCATTCTCTTCGACTTTTTTATTTGGAGCTCTACACTCCCTAGAATAATGAACAAATTTATGGCAATTATAGCATTCAACTTAAGACTTATCATATCTCGAGTTGTAATTGTCACTTCCAGGACCTCGTGTTAAGCTTTCTGCTCTCTCCTGATTGTTGTTTAAATTGTTGAAGTTCTTGTTAGAACTCCAAACTCTTCCACCACTGCGGCCTCGTCCTCGTCCTCCGCCACGGCCTCTTCCTCAATCATGGCCTCTACCACGACTGAACAACTGTCTATCTTGTCTTTGAATTCTATCTTGAGAAGTTGTTGATCCGTGGTGTTCTGTCTTCTCTTCTTCTTTTCTTCGTATACTTGCAATGACCCCAGCAGCTGTTCAATGGTCATTTCCTTCAAATCTTTTGTTTCTTCAATTGTTGTAACGATTGCCTCAAATTTTGAGTCGAACGAGCGGAGTATCTTCTCAATGATTCAGACATCTTCTAGTTTCTCACCATTTTTTTTTCAGCGGATTGGTAACTGCTAGAACTCTAGAGCAATAGTCAAAAACTGTCTCATTTTCTTTCATGTTGAGTGACTCAAACTCTCCTTTTAGAGTTTGAAGACTCACCTACTTCACTTTCTTCTCTCCTTTGTACGAGGTCTGAAGCTTCTCCCATGCTTCCTTGGTAGATGCTGCATTTGAGATTTTATCAAAACTGTCATCATCTAGTGCTTGATAGATGAGGAAAAGAGCCTTCTTATCTTTCTTTCTTGAGTCATTTAAATTATCCTTCTGTGTCGAGGATATTGCCGACTCGTCTTTTACCTCGTCATAACCTATTACTACGACCTCCCAAACATTGTGTGCTCCAAGGAGTGTCTTCATTTTGATACTCCAGTCATCAAAATTATTGTTGTTGAGTGTTGGAAATTGAAAATATGTCACACCATCATTTATCATGAATTGAGTGAGAATTAAAAATTATGACTACACGAATAAATTTGGCACGCCTAAAAACCTTAGGGGCACATAAATCTCCAACTCACTAAGTTTGTAGATCTAAAGAAAATTTTTCTGATGTAGAAGATTAGTTAAAACTGCAACCAGTGCGTACTCAAAAATTCTGGAGACCCAATAATCTCTCTCTGATACCGCTTTGCTGGAGTAAAAAAAAAATATAGGCTCCTAAAAAATGATATATAATTTTATTTCTCACTTAAATAATATTATAAAAGCCAACACCACTATTATAACTTTAATTTCCGGCGATATTATTTTTTCCAACACCCTATTTGAAAAACCCAACTCACAATACAAAGCTTTGTTTTGTCCTACTCTAAGAAGCTTTGCTTCTCAAAACACCAACTCTCGTAACTCTCACTCTTTCTTTTTTTCTCTTCTGCGTTGCTGTGTTCTTCAACAGCCAAAGAGATGGCTTATATCATAAGCCAAGCCTATTAGGTTTGCACACCAAGTCATGATCGAACTTGGTCATCAAGTTTCAAAATTTATGAGTTTTACCGAAATTCTAGTTTCGTCCTTATGTTTTTCAAAATTCCTAAATAATCCTTCAGTTATTAAATTCGGTCCAAAAATATATCTTTTGTCATATTTAAGTTGACTTAATTACATGAATTTTATAAAAATGGCCAAACTACCCTTATAATTAAAACAAAAAAATTAAGAAAGAAAATACAACGGATTTGAAGAAGAAGAAAGCGTGGGTTTGATTTGAAGAAGAAAGGGGTTTTTTTTTTTTGGGTATAATGTGCTCTATGAGATGGCTCTTCTCTTTTGGGGTCTTTTTTCTTGGGATTTTTGTGGTTATTGTGTATGATAGTAATCTCACAGCTTTTTGATCAAAGACGAAATGCGGGGGGTGAGGTGCGGATACACGCGGGTGTCAGCCGGCAACAACGATTGCGGGGATTCGAGCACCGGCAGTGACAGCGGGGGTGGGGTTTGCGGCTGGGTGGGGTTCGCAAAAGTGGGGTTGGCGGGGTGGGGTTCGCGAAGGTGGGTTTTGCGGTGAGGTTGACGGGGGGTGGGTTTCCCGACGAGGTTCGCGGGGGTGAGTTTCGCGGCAGAGTGGGTTTTGCGAGGGTGGGTTCGCGGCGGGGTTTGCAGCGTGGTGGGGTTGGTGGGGGTGGCTTCGCTGTGGGTTTTGCGGGGGTGATGTTTGTGGCGGTGGGTTCCACAAGGGTGGGTTCGCGGCCGTGGGGTTCGCGGGATCGGGGCGAGGACGAGAGAGAGTTGAGACAGTGGGGGAGAAAAGAGCTGTAAATAATTTTGTCTTTTTCATTAGTATAAATGTCATTTTATGTCTTTAGTTTGACCAAATTTATGATAAAGGATAATTTTAGACCAAATTTAAAAAGTAAAGGATTGTTTATGAAATTTTAAAAACACAAGGACGAAACTAGAATTTCGGTAAAACTCAAAGATTTTTTAAGAATTTTTCCTTTTTTTATTTATAAAAACTAAAAACAAGTTTATAATAATAATAATATATATATATACACACATATTTATATATTGCAACAATTATCTCATTTTAAAACTGATTTTTCCTATGAAAGTCGTCCTTAATTTTATTTTATGTTAACTGACCAAGACACTAATACATATGGGGTATGAATTTTTCAATTATCAACTGAACGCACCACAACAATTTCATTTCAATAGTTTAGAGGACTCACAGTTTCGTGATACCAATATTTGTGTACTTGTTACTTGGAACTACTACGATAATATCTCCGAGATTCCCATAAATTTGAAACACCGATATAATTTCTACTTTGTGAAGCAAAAAAAAAAAGGATAATCATACCATGGGTCATTTAGTATATTTAACCTTGCATAAGTTTTTTGAACTTCAACTTTATTATTGGAGGACTTTTGCCATACGACCTAACTCTCTGGGGTTCAAAGAAAGTGCTTTCAATAGCAATAATTTTTAATTTAGGGTATGTTCGGTTGGGTGGATGGAGAGTAGAAAAGAGTGAGAATATTCGAATGATGGAGAGTGTGAAGGATGGAGATGATTATAATAATCCTTCAAGTTGTTTGGTTAGAAGAAATGAGAGATAAGTGGATTGAAAATAATTATTTATAAAATGACTATATTGTCCATTATAATATTTATTATTAATTATGTTAAATGATAAAATAGGCTTTTTTTTTTTAATAAAAGATAAGGGAGAAGTTGCATCCTTCCATTTATGGAAGGATGCAATTCTGTAGGCTCGGGTGGATTTGCTCTCCCTCCTCCCTCTCCTCCTCCCAACCAAATAAATAAATCTCACCTCTCTCTCATCCTCTCCATCCTTCCACCTCCCCCTCCACCCAAACAAACACACCCTTAATGTGGTATTGAAAAACAAATAAAAGATGTGTCAAAAGAACCATTCTTTCTTAAATCTTCTAAATAAGATTTTTTTTTATATATAAAAAAAATTATAGGTTTTTTTTGTATTAAGAAATTATGAATTTATATTTCAAATGTACCCTAAGAACTTTCTTTGTAATATATAATAATTTTAAAGTATATAATTTATTATTTCGTATGCCCGGTTCTAGTTGACTATATATAAATAGATGATACATTTATATTAAAGGGAAAATTTTTAAATAATCCCTGAGTTTTACCAAACTTATAGTTTTACTCTTACGTTTTTAAAAATTATTAAATAATCCTTCAGCTATTTAAATCGATACAAAAGCATCCTTTTGCGTTGACCGTGCTTAATATTTTTCAAAAATGACCAGACTACCCTACGAAGAAAATAATTAAAAAAATAGATGTCAAAATTCTAAATCAATAAGAAAACTGAGACACAAATTCATAACAACTCAACCAAATCCATAACTCAAATTCTAGAACAACTAAAACTCAGATTCATAGCAACAAGCAAGCTCAGATTGTATTTCTGGAGAAACAACAAACAAGTCATGCCGTCTCCACTGTTACCATGGTATAACTTTGAACCCCTAACTAGGTCAGAAGCGAAAATCGGAGTGATTGATTGATAACAACATAGACAAGGTCAGCACTACTGAGCTTGGTGGTGAATCCATGGCCAAAAGCCTCACTGAATCCATACTGGTGATGATCGTTACAGTCTCTGATCGGGTCGTACACGCCTCCGACGTCGACCGCCACGTCGGGCGACTCCAAAACCTGCTTTATCCATAAAAAATAAAAAATAAAAACTCAATCATTGTAACAAAACAAACCACGAGCCTTGTCTCCGAATTCCGTATCTTATTTTCTCGGAAACCAAACGAGAGAGCTAGGGTTTGTGGGACCAGGAGATGGCGCGTTCGAACGACGTCGGCGGCGGTCATCTCACCTGTCGCGCGTGAATCAAGGCGGAGCTCTTGGCGGATTGGAGCGGGTCAAGGTTGATTTTGGGCGGATTGGAGCTCGTGGGTTCGAGAGGTCACGAATCCCGCCTCCACGACGCCGCTCGCAATGAACTCCGCCTCCACGTCGTCGGTCGCCGTGAACCCAGCCTTCTCAATGCTGCTCGTCGCTCCCCGCAGACCCACCTCCGCTCGTCGCTCGCTGCAAACCCCACCTCCGCTCATCGCTCGCCGCAGACCCCTCCCACCTCCGCTCATCGCTCGCAGCTCGCCCCACCCACCCACTCCCCCGCTCGACGCTCGCCGCTCACCCCTCCCGCCCGGCTCGCCGCCACCTCTGCTCGCCCCCAAATTCGTTCAATCACACTCAAAAACTAAAATAAATAAATAAAAAGATAATGAAAATTAAAAAGAAAAGGCGTAATATGATAGTTTATTAAAGGGTAATTATGTCTTTTCAAGTGTTAATGTTGACTAAATGTTTTATTGAGGGTAGTTTAATATTAATTTGTCCAACTAAAGGATTATTTGATAATTTTCAAGAACGCAGGGGCAAAACTATAAGTTTGGTAAAACTCAGGGATTATTTAAAAATTTTTCCTTATATTAAATGTTGTTTCTCTGAGTCAAGATTTGCTATTCCGTGAATCAAGATATGTTATCTATAATGGTATTTCCAATGCTATAGATGCCTTAAAATAAGACTGGGTGCTATTCCGGTAATATGAACGCTATTTTGTCTTGGTTATCTCTACCTCTCGTTAGATAATAATAATAATAATAAGATTAAAATAAAATTATCTAGACCATTAAATCCACTTTTTAATAGTCTATTGTTTCCTTTTTTAGTTTCTGTTTATTATGTTAAAAGTCTATTGGATGGTTTATCAAAAAAAAAAGAGTCTATTGGATGGGACAGATCTAGGCCAGCAATATATAAATAAATAAGCATCGCACGTAAAGAACAATAAGAAAGCATAAGTTCTAGCTTGATTTGTCATGAGTAGCAAAATGATTAGAGGAGATGAATTGGTTGATCACCAATCAACTAGCCCAGAACCTAGTACTACTTGTGATGGGAAGAGAAAAGCACTTGTACTTGATATTACCAAACTTCCCAAAGCCAAAAGTTGGTTCACAATCACATCCGACTTTATTTTCTCTTACCAAGGTTGTTGGTTTCCACCAGAACTTCTTCCAAACGTTGTTGCATTTCAGCACCAATTCCAAGCTCATGACCAAGACATTGTCCTTGCCTCAAACCCTAAATCCGGCACAACTTGGTTAAAAGCCCTATTATTCTCCATCACCAACCGCACTCGCTACTCGCGGTCGGACACTCCCTTGCACGCCTCGAATCCTCACGACCTCGTCCCCCATTTCGAGATCGCACTCTTCTCCGACCCCCCGGGTCACGACCTAAGCGAAATTCGCTCTCCACGCCTTTTTGCCACCCACATTCCCTATGCGTCTTTACCCGATTCAATCACTAATTCCAAGTGTAGAATTGTCTACATTTGTCGAAACCCTCTTGACACCATAACATCCTTCTGGCACTACATGACCAAGAGTCATCCGAACTCTCATGAAAACCCGGAGTGGAATATCGAAAAGTATGTAGAGTGCTTTTGCAAAGGCGAGAGCGAGTTGGGGCCATTTTGGGACCATGTTTTAGGGTTTTGGAAGTCGAGCCTGAAAAAGCCGGAGAAGGTCTTGTTTTTGAAGTACGAGGACATGGTGGAGGACACCGCTTCGCAAGTGAAAAGGCTCGCGGAGTTCGTAGGTTTTCCTTTTTCCGAGGAAGAAGAGAGTAACCGCGTAGTTGAGCAAATAGTTGAGCTTTGCAGTTTGAGGAACTTGAAGGAGCT
Organism: Boehmeria nivea var. tenacissima; assembly: GCA_018132145.1. Classification (NCBI taxonomy): domain Eukaryota; kingdom Viridiplantae; phylum Streptophyta; class Magnoliopsida; order Rosales; family Urticaceae; genus Boehmeria; species Boehmeria nivea. The sequence continues at coordinate 11,406,705 of CM030874.1, forward strand.
AGATGTGAACAAGCATGGTAAGTTAAAGGCTGTATTTGGCTTGAAAAATAAAATTTTCTTCAGAAAAGGACAAGTTGGTGACTGGATTAATCATCTTAGTCCAGCTATGGTGGAAAGCGTCAACAAGGTAATTCAAAAAAAACTGCTTGATTCGGGTTTAACTTTCAAGTATTGTAGTATTTAGTGATATATATTGCTAGATATATTTCTAGCTCCGGTATCGACTTGCTCATGTGTTTTGCAGTGTGTGTGTTAACTTGAGAACTGTTTCTGTAATAATATTGTTGACATTAGTTGTCCTTTTTTGTTGCGTTCGTTTGCATTTTCTTAATAAACCATCACTCTTTTGAGGTGTGTCGAGTGAGTTGGTAGGCATTTTTCAAGATGAACTTGCTTGATGTAAAATATTTGGTCTCTCGTTCTCTACTAATTTATGATCAATTACTCATCATGAACTAGTAGAGAAACGTGTTTGCGAATGTCTTCTTATGATATACGACGCATTTTTGGGATGATATCCAATAATACAATTGTGCAGGGCTTCATGATCGGAAAGTGCACATCATGTTGCCGTTGCAATTTTTTTTTTTTTTTTGGTAAAAAACTCTAATATACCTTTTTCTTGGAACTAGACAATATGCTTAAAAAATTTAAAAGATTCCCTTAAAAAAAGCAATTAATAAAGAACTGATAGAATCGATTGAAAAAAACCAAATTAGGATATATATATATATATATATATATATGTAAAGACATGAAAATTGATACGAATCTCAAGTGATCAAACAAATTTTGTGTTCGAAATAATGTCAAAGTTTTAATAAGGATTATCTATACAAATGCCTTGCTATTGTGCTATCAAAATTGATACACGTGCCCCTGATGTTTGAAAACGTTACAAGTTCACTCAATTTGCTTCGATTTGTTAAAAAAAATAGACGGAATCAAAAGATATGAATACAAAGCTTTAAAATATCAAAGTGCAACTTGAGAAAAGAAAACATTATAAGGGGATATTTGTGAACATAACTATAAAATTAGTTATTATAATTTTTGTAATTTTAACACATTTGATCTTTTAAAAGTAGTTGTACAAGTATCACCTGATTACTGTTACGTTATTAACTCTGTCAGTTTTTTATGAATTGTGACGGAGGGGATAAGTTTTAAAACATCAGGGACAAAAATGTTAGTTTTAAAAAATTAAGGTACAACTTGCAAAAATAATATAATATGAGAGGCGTTTGTACTTTGTATAGATAACCCTTTTAATAATTAGAAAATGTATTTTATTGAAATATGTATACTATTCATTAAAATTAAACTACTCATTTCCCATATTGTTTGAGATGAAATTTTAATAAATCGCATGCCATCTCAAACATTGCCTTCAAATATGAATTAGATTACCATCTGATTTCTTTCGTACAAGAGGCTATTTTACATACCCAAGCAAAAGAACAACTAAGTAGTAGAAAGAAATTAGGAAAATTCCTAACTAATGTCTGAATTATTATAGAGTTCTACTTTTGTCGTGTTTTCCATAATTCCTAAGGCTATGTTTCATAACATTTTTGTTTTTTGTTTTTAAAAACAAAAATTTGAAAGTGTTTTTGCTATTTTATTTTCAAAATTTTTAAAAATACAAAACATGTTTGGTAATCACTATTTGTTACTTATTTTTCAAAACAAAAAGCGCAAAATGATAGTTTGTAACTGATAAAGAGAGAGTGAAAAATAAAAAACATAAAGATGAAGTATGGTGAGAGTGTAGAGTTGAGAAAACACACAAAAAAGTTCTTAAGATTTGATGTTTTGTTTAAAAAAAAATAAAAACTAGAATTTTTTATTTGCTCTATTTTTGAAAATATGTTTCTAATTAAAAAAAAAAACAGAAAATGAAAATAGATTAACCAAACGCGTTTTTAAAAAAAGCACTTTTTGTTTAAAAAAAATGAAAATATTGCCAAACACACCCTAAATAATCCATCGGTTGTTGAAATCACGGATCAAGCCAAAACATATCTTCTGTTAGATTTAAGGACAAAAAAAAGTCAAAATTCAAATAATCAAATTCACAAATCTAAACTCATCATAAAATCAAATTAGCAAATTCATAAAAGCCTATCATGCTCAAAAAACCCATATGTTGTGCCAAGATTAAACAAACAACAATCATAAACAAAAACTAATATGCTAAACAGAAACGTAAATAATTTTTCTGATTTAAAACCCAGATGTTGTGTAAAGATTTAATTGGCACAAAATCTTTAAAAATGCCTTGAGAGAGAGAGATGGGCAAATCTCACTAATTTCACACAAAAACCAAAACTCTTCTTCATTGATTTCAGACAAAAAGTTCCTGAATTCTAGCTTTCAAAGCCTTTCTTCTTCTTCCATAAATAAAATTCATCATTGAACAATTGTCGTCCAACTAGAAGAGTTTGTAAAACAACCATAGCTCCAGAGCCTGTTTGGGCTCACTAAAGCAATCCATTAGATCCAAAGCCTTGCGAATTCAATAGTGATGTCCAATAATCAACCATTGACCGCAATATTGTTGACGCCATGGCCTATGTCGGCACAAACTCATGCCGTTCATTCAATGGCTTTCATGAGCAAGCTCGGAGTTCGTTAAGGTTTGGGTCTCGGAGCTGCGGAAACAGAAGCGAGATCGTCATGAACACCTCGGATCACTAGTATTGAAATTCTTTGAAATGAGGGACAAAATTTAGACAAAATTCAGGGAGGGAATATAAATCACATTCTAGGATATAAACTGTATTCCGAGGAATATTTATTATGGTGTCGTTTGACAAACGGGTTCGAATTGTGACAAATTGAACTTTTTTTCATTTGAATTGAAAATTTTGAATTATGCAATTTGAACGAAGAATTTAAAATGTTATTTGGCTCAAATAATCTAAATTAAAAATTTATTTAAATTATTGTTTGGATAGATATAGAAATATGTGAGTTGAGTTATGAAAAGAGTAGTTGAAATGTCAAATAAAAAAGAACTATTGAAAATGGATTCAAACGGTTGAAATTTGAGGGTAGGTATAATTTAAATTTTAAGGGTATGAATGAATTTTTGTCATTTGGATTGTTTCTAAATAAATAAACTCACAAATGACGATTTAAATTGACAAACCTGTTTGAATGACCTAGAGCGGATTTTGATCCGTTTACCAAACGATACCTATATCTTGAAATATAAGGTATATTGTGGCATAACGATTTTTTGTGGATAATATAAGATTTTTTTCCCTAAAATATGTAATTTTTATATGATTTTTGTTTTTTGTTTAAATATTTTATATTAAGTAGAAAATGGTTATATTAAAAAAAAAAACTGTTTTGGACTTTCAAAAGAAAAACCGTTAGGGATGTTAAAAAATACTTTAATTTTATTTAGGGTAATAAATGTATCTACCTTCACTTTTTATCTGTAATATTCTACAAACTCCTCTTTAAATCTTTAATATTATCTTGAACTCACGTATGCATGTACAAGGACGGATCTAGTAGGGAGCCAGTGAGGGCATAGCCCCCCTGAACTTTTAAAAAATTCTATTTTAGCCCTATAATTAAATAAAATTTTCAGATAAATCCTTCGCAAGTCTCCCTAAATTAGTTAAAATTTATATATCATCTCTATAGACTATAATTAAAGAAAATTTTCAGATAAATTCTTCTTGTGCCCCTATTTAATTTTTTATATTTATAATTTTATCCATATTTTTGTTAAAAATTTCAATTTTACCCAATTTAATTTAAAAATATTATATTTTATATAATTTTGTGCCTCTACTGAACTAGAATTCTAGATCCCTAGTTTTCTCTTCTTAGGTATATTAAAGCCCAAATGACCTAAAATTCCAATGGTCAAATAGGTCATAGGACTTATACTCAGCTAAATGGCTCGAGGTCTCTATAACCCCCCTAAAGATAATCTCTGGCTCCATCACTGACACAGACGATAATGGAATTTTTGCAAATGTACGAATTATTTTGGATATTTCCTAATCAAATAGTACTACACCAAAGACAAATAATATTTAGAATAATCTAATTTAATATATTCAGTGGTATATACCATGCAATCATATTTAATGATCAAGCGACCCATGATATGTTGAACGTAAATTTTCTGTTCTCTATCGTTATGCCTCATGTTGTCCCCTCAATAGCATTCTTTCTATAGAAACAGGGTATTTCTTACGGTAATAAATGATTCTGTATGGTCAATTTTAACTTTTAGGTAAGTTTTACGTTTTAAAATAGTTAATCTAAAGGTTTGGAATCGTTTCTTAATGTAGGAATTATCTGCTACACAATCTTCATTTTTTTATTAGTTAGCAACTCTTGTGAACATAAAATAAACAGAAGTTTCTTATTAACGGACATTCTCCATTTATTCTTTAAAAAAAAAAGGGAAAAAAATGAGAAAACGCAATGTTTATTAATGAAAACTCAAAAGCTATTTCCCATTGCAAAAGGTCTCATCGATAAAGTGGCATCAAAATTTAAACCAATATTATTTTTCTACCCAATATCAGAGAGTTCTTCACTGTCACAACTAAAAATATGCATTTATCAAATTTTGTGTTTTGTTATAATTATGATTAATTTTTTCAAAATTCTTTGGTAGAGGCATTACATCAAATCCTAATAGAGGGAATTTATACTGATCGTTGGATATAAATGAATGGTTGGATTTCTTGTATATAAAATCTATAACATAGATTTTGTACACTCAAACAATACCTCACTGCAAAAAATAAAAAATAAAAATAAAAAATAAAGAAATATAGTCAACGGCGACGACCCTTGTCCTGTTTAACACTAGCGATGTTGCCAATACTTTTGGCAGAACAAAATTAGAAAATATTGGCAGGATTTTTTATTTTTCCTTTTTAGCCATTGACGGTGACATTTCAGCATCTAAAAAAATAACAGATAAATAAAAAGTTGCATAGCATATTATTTAGGTGGCTCATTTATTCCAACATAGGCTCAACCAACAAGTTGAGCCACACTTGTGTTGCTACATTACACAACATTACCCTTTAAAATATACCCAACACACACTTGGGCATATCATAAGCTTATCAACCACTAATTTTATCCACTTATCTCACACACACTTTAACATACATACACACATAATGATAATAGAAAATTACAATAGTGGAACAAAATCCACTTACACAAGAGAACATGATTGGTATATATACCTACTCATACTTTTCTCAAGCCACCACTTTTGTCCTCTTATATCGTAACCAATTAGAGGACAGGCATTTTGATGCGAGAAGCTTCAGAGAAACCAGATGTTTCTTGATCATACCAATAAGTCAAGCTATTTCCATAGCTCACTTGAAGCATGTCACAGTACCTCTTATAATACTCAACGCCACTCCTAGTAGTAGTAGCGCCAAAAGCACTTTTGATTGTGTGACTAGCTTTTTCATGAGAATCGGCGTTGATAAGAATGTCATGGCATGAAGGCTTGTCCTCGTGTTGTTGAGCCATCCAAAACCATATGGCTGTCTTGAATGATACAATCGCGTCCGTTGCCACCAAATCGGGGTCGTTTATCAAATCCAATCCGAGAGCCTCGCCGGCAAGCCCGTAGTTGGAGTTTCTAAAACAGTGATCACAGAGAATTTAGGGCTCGATTGGATACAAATTCAAACCAAATTTTACTATACTAATATCGTTTACTATACTAATATCGTTTAAATTTGATTCTTTATTAATGTAATTACCATAGTAATATGATTTAAAACAAAAAAAAAATTTGTTCGGAATGCAATCCAAATAAGCTCTAAGTAATTAATTTTTGGTCTATGTAAATTATATGAAATATCCTACTCCAAAGTATAACTACCGGAAAAAACGGAGTTTTGTACCAAATGATAATTTTAATTGCAACTCATAATAAGATATAACCAATACACTCTTAGTCAATACAAATTCTTTGTCATGAAATTTTGAAAGGCTAAAATTACTTTGTCACAAAAGAAAAAGGAGTTTTGTTGACTAAAAATTTTAGTCACGAACATTTTCGTCACCGAAAATAACTTTAAAGTTTTGATTTTATAGTTAGGATTTTTTGTTTAGTTTAAGTCTCATTTTTTGTTGCGATTAAAAGTCAAATTTCTTGGTGTGAATTTATATTCTAAGCCGAGTGGTGGTTCTCTTTATTTAGAAGGCTAATAGTGAGTCTTAACTCGTGAAAGTCTATATATGCACATACATATAGTTGGTGTTTTTATATATACATATTAAAAAAAATTGATAGAGTTACCCTATAGTAGGGTCAATGATGGAATTTGAATTAATCGTTATATTTATTTTTCAATAATTTTTAAAAAGACAAAATTTTCAGAATCCAATCTCAGTGTAGAGGCAGCCGAACATATCAAATGTCAAGATTTCAATTTAACATAAATCTTCTATGTTAAAGGAATTATGATCTCTTAATTATTACTTTTAATGTTCTAATAAAATTGCGACACGTAATCACACTGTTTAAATTGCTCGACCCTCTCTTTTATGTACTTCTAAAAACAATTATATAAAGAAATTACGTAATTGGATTAGGAAATATTAAAAAATTGGAGATGTACACATAGTGGGGAACAAAAGAGATAGTGGAGAGAGAAGACCTTATTCACATAAAAATTGCTTTTCATTGTTGTTTTCACTTTTCAGCAATTTTGCCCCATCCTTCTTATTTTTTTACTTGTAATAATTTAATTTGTTTTATTCTCTTTCATATTATTGGGTTGGTATTAGAGTAGAGCAAGAACGATGCCGATTTATCGATATCTCTCTTGTCACTCAAATGTGTGTCTAATTGGTTGAGATGTCTTTCTAATTTTTAAATCATTCATGTCGAAAAAAAAAAATCCACTTTAGCTTTGATCTCTTTGTTTATATTTTTACAAAGAGGTCTAGTACATCTGTATAATATTGGCAGAAATTGTGTTCCCAAGGGCAAGGAGTACTGTCCCAAAGCCTTAAATAAGTGATGTAACAATAAGTCAATTTCAATAATATTAACATGTTTTATGCTTGCTTATATACTTGGACGAATTGGAATAATTTTTTTTCTTTTTATCTTTGTTTCTTTTTTTGGAAAGATAATTACTTACCCGGTGAGTTGGACAGGTCCTCGGCTGCTATATTTTTTGCCGGAAGAGCATAGCCAGTGAGGAGATGTGCAGTGATTCTCACTGTCAATGGTTGTTGTATTGATGTGACAAAGTCCCCATGAATGTGCATCAACTGAATCCGACGATTCTCCTGAAATTAATATAACCACCCAGTAAATTATGAATTCAGATCTTCTGTCCTTTTTCATTTTTATATTATTTTTGTCTCGATCATATTTTGACATGTAAATTTTTTAAATTATTAAGAATACTAAAATAGCTCAGAAAATATGAGTGGTACATTAATTACAATATATATATGTATGGACCATGCACAAACTGCTGAAAAGGAAGAGAAAAACATATGAAGATAGATAATAAACTTTTAACTAACTTACCTGTTGTTGCTTCAGAGATTTGGCCAAGGAACGCGGCGAGCTCTCTCTTGCGCGTCGCAACATCGCCGGTGGATCCAAAGCTCGGGAAAGATGAGGCAGCCTCGACGAAAGCCTCGTAAGTGTAGAATCCCTTGCTAGGGCAATCTTTCCTGTGCTTGAACATTTCATCGAATAGGGTTTCGCTTATGAGTTCGCTCACCGCGTTGTTGTTCTTGTTGTTGTTGTTTCGGAGGCTCATCGCACGCGGGAAACTAGTCCCGCGTGCGAGGGCCCAGCACTGGTAGTCGCAGTTTCCTCCTCGGCAGTAAGAGGCCTGCGCCGCCGCACCACCCGTGGATGCTGCAACACCTTCCGTTGCCGCACGGAGGGTTACCGACACTCGGTCCACATCGGTGGTCGGATCTCTCACAGTGGCACAGAGACAAACCCTAGAACCAAAGCACAAGAAAAGATTACTATAGTAGTGGCAAACTTCATGGTTTTATTTTCTGTTTTTTTTTTTTTTCCCCCTTCTTCTTGTCTTTCTTGGGTTAATTTATGAGGAATTGTTTTGGAGTAATGTGCTTGAAGACGAGGTTATTAAGGTGGTATTTATACAGGAGCTAGATCTTAAAACAAATCTTCATAAAGTAATATAAGAGTTAAGGCAAATTGATGATAATGTTATTAAATAAAATATAAGAAATTTAATATACCTAGATCTTTTGTCTCCTCGTTCTCAAATCCCAATCATATTTTAGCACATAAACACTTAAAAGACGGTATATTTTATTATATTTATCAAAAATATTTTGTTTACGTGTCAAATTATATTGAGAATCAAACAAAATAAAGTCATTCTTGATGCTACTTAATAATCTATGTCCTAAGTAGTGTGTCCTTTGTTTTTTTATATGTTTGTAGTATAAATTTTAGAGTATAAATTAAAAGTGCAATACACATAAGGCATATATTATCATTGTGTCAAGAATAGGGATATTCTATAAAATCTCTCAACAAAAAATGAAATATTAAAAAAAAGGATTAAATAAAAAAGCTCAAAAAAATTGAAAAATTATCGACTTTGCTTTTTTTTTTTTTTTTGTTAAAAATAATTTTGAATCATTAAATTTATTTTTTTAGTAAGATTTATATTTTAAAAAAATAAATCTGACGGTCTAGAATTATTCTTAAAAAATTAATAATAATAATAATAATAATAATAGAGACTCGGCCCCCAAAAAAAATAAAGAGTGACTAATTGCTTTTTATTTATTTTTTATTTTTTTAATGAAAGTCTGTGTGATTTCGACAGTTTTCAAAGACTATTATTGGTTCAAAAGATCTCTTTTAATCCCAACTTGCTCACTTTAAACTTATAAATTTAAGCGGTGTGAGATAGCTAATTATTACTCTAAATATTTAATGGGGCGGAGCTTTGAGAGAAAAGTTGAAATCCATTCCCTTTATTACCTACCACTGAAGCCAGTTGCTCTTTTTAATTACGAGCCACTAAAGCAAGTTGCTCATTAATTAGTTCTTGTCCCTTGCTAATTATTATCATCTAGTTAGTGAAAGATTTATGCATTTAATTTTGAGCCAGTTAAGAAATTAATCATTTCAATGATAAAGTTTGAAGAATTTAACCATAAAATGTTAAAATTAATAATTTAGTCGTAATATACGTATAATATAAAATATTACATATAACATAATATATTACATGTACATGTATGTTACGATTAAATCATTAATTTCATCAAACTATGCCTAATTCTTAAAAATTAACTTAGTCAAAAGTTTGATTAAATCCTTAAAAAATATAGAAGAAATGCCAAATAATCACAAAAAAAATTATCAGAAAACCTTGGCCAGAATGATGTACAAAATATTTATTGGATCTATGCCCCTAAGTGAGCATGTCCAATGAACCATGTTGTCTTCAAATGTCCTCTTGGAGGCCTGCATGCATGAGGACTCGATTGATGCCGGTTCATTTTCAGACGATGCTGCCCAGAGACTTTGGTGCCGATCGAACCGAATTTGGTCTCATTTTCGCGATATCGAAACTTGGATGTGCGAGTGTGCAATTAGTTTGAAAATTTGTAAATTGGTAAAAATAGTTTCATTATTTCCCCCTATTATTGTTTTATAGATTAATGAGGAGGACGAAGGCACAATGTAGAGTAAAGGCAAACTTTTAAGATTAATATAAAATATATATATATATATATATATAATAGACAAATCTAAATTTTTGTTAAAGCACGAGTATTTTTCAGGATTTTTCCTTTATTTGTTTTATCCGAATTCTGTTGTTGAATTTTCATCAATTATCTCTAGGCATGAACTCTTTTACCATTTACCAACTTCTCATTTTCTTCATTTCCGTGCTAAATATATGTTTTTTTTTTTTGGCGATTTGCATCTAGATTACACATTTCCTTTGCTCTTCAGAAAGAAAAAATGCAACCAGTCATTCATATTGATATTTTGTTCCGTTCTCAACTTTTGATCTTCTCAGTTCTTATCCCTTTTCTTCTTTTTTTTTTCTTCTTTTTTTTTTTTTGACAAAAGCTCGTTTCCCTTTTCTTTAGCATTAATACTATCTTGCTTTTTATAAAGTTATGACAACAAAATATAATCATATTTATTCCCTCCCAACTCATTTTCTCTTGTATTTTAATATGAATCTCAAATTATCCTATATATTTTAATTTGTTACATCTGTTTTCCCTGTATATTTAAATTTATCCTTTCGTTAACTTTTTCATTCAAAATTACCATGTGTCACATAATTTGGTAAATTTTTGTGTATTTGTAGATGAATTTATATTTATGCCCCTATTTGATACTTTTTTTCTCTTAAGTTTTTCTTTCTTTTTTTTTTAAATGCTTTTTTTTTTAAATCAAGTGATACTGAAAAAAAAAACAAACAAACAAACAAACAACAACAACTACTTTAAAAATATAAATTTTTAGCTCGAGAAAAAAATTAATTTTTTTTTTCAATCAAATGTTTCTAAAAATATAAAAAAAATAATAAATAATAAATAATTTTAGAGAAGAAAAGTATCAAATAGAGGTAAAAATATAATTTCACCCGCAAATACACAAAAACTTATCCAATTACGTGACACGTGACAATTTTAAACGGAAAAGTTAACGGAATGACAAATTTAAGACGTTTTAAAAATATAACAGCAATGGATATAATAAAGTAATATACAAAGAGCAATTAGATATTCAGGTTAAAAAGGCAGTGTTACGAGTCTTCTCCATAATTGGTATGCGACTTTTACAGAGAACGTTACTCTGTTTTCTTCCTTATATTCTATCGTGCCTTTCACATCATGACACTCCCACAAAACCACAATAATACTCTCACTATCTCGTTCTCTACTTTCTCTTTATCAAACATAGAGCAAAAAAAAAAGATTTTTTTCTCATCAATTTGATTGTGTACGTAATATTATATATATTCTAGATCGTACGTCACGCATTTGTTATTTATCTTCTAAGAAAAAGTTTTACTCGATAAAATATTAAAGTAAAATATTAGCCTAGTAGAACCAAATCATAAAGCGGATAAAAAATTGTAAAAAAAAAAAAAAAAAAAAAAGGAAAAGCTATTTCTTACCATAATAAAACTACACATAAAATTTATTGTAAAAAATTTCTTATAAAGTAATAAAATTTTAAAATAACTATTTTTTTAAATATATAACGGCCATAAGAGTATTTCATTAAGCCCAATAATATAATAATAATTTGAGAGAATTTCAAAATAAAGTCATTCTTGGTGCTACTTAATAATCTATATCTCAAGTAGTGTGCTCTTTATATTTTTACTTTATATTTATTGTATAAATTTTGATGTATAAATTAAAAATGCAACACACATAGAAGATAGAATATATATTATTATTGTGCAAAAAATAGGGCATTCCTCAAAATCCCCTAATAATTTTGTAATATTTCCTTTTAAATGCTCAAAATCTCAAAACCAAAAAAAAAGATATTATATAAACCCAAAATCTCAATTTTTTTACTATCTTAATTATTATTTTTTTCAAGATAAACTTTCAAATAAATTCCAAATAATGTTCAAAATTACTTATACCCTAACTGTACAAAATCACAAATAAATATATATTTTCCATTTATTTCCTCCTCTTTACCCAAAAACCAAATCGAAATTGTGGTAGCTTCTTTTATTAAAAAGAAAATTATAATTCCTTCGCAAAATATGCACTGCTCTGCGTGATTTTCTTCAAACATGCATATGCTTATGGATGCTATGGCGGGTTTTTTTTTTTTTTTGTCTTTTCGATCATTGTTGGGCCTTTAATATATTGCAGCATTATTATCCGCTTTAATCTGATCTTGTGTTATTATTATTATTATTATTATTATTATTATTATTATTATTATTATTCCCTGCTTTTCTCGACATTGCATGAGATCATTATGAAATTGTGACAGCCTATATTTCCACAGTTAGCTCTGAAAAAGTCTTTGGGAAGAGACGTGTTGGAAACCTTATATTAGTATCGAGTTGGTATATGATGGTTATTAGTTTTAAATTCTTTCATAATATATCCAAAAACAGAGTTCAACACAACTGATACCAAATCTAAGCCCTTAACTGGACACTTTTCTTGGTCTGTGCTTATAATTCTTTTTCTATTCTGACAAATATTTTATGTAATGATATCTATAACGTTAACTATATATCATAAACTCTTGCACCAAAAAAAAAAAAATCTATCACAAACTCGATCTTGTATAATATTCTACAGATATTTTCTTCCCTAATAAACAAAATTAGGTACAATGAATATAGCTAAGTCATGGCGGCTGGCGTTATTAAACTTGGGAAATTATCATATGTATTTATTGGATTATCAAATCCTTCTGTGCGCGCGAGTATATATATATATATATATATATATATATATATATTGTTGATGTAATTTTTCGTCACCAACTAAAACAGGACATGTGGCCGCATATTTTGATCGGGCTTGCGTTGAACCACGGGCCAAAGAAAATCATGGACGTTGATGGACGGTGGGCGGCGGCGGCCACAAACGTATCAACAACGAGGAAGAAACCGGCGGCGGGACTTCGCAACAATTTAGCAATAATAAGTTTTAATAAATAAACTTTAAAAAATAAAAATAAAATAAAACGAAAAATCAACCAGTGATGATGGAAGAAGCCGTAGATGGAGGTCGCGGAGGGACGAGTGGCGGGACGGCGCGAAAGCATTGGCGGAGAGACAGGCAGCGAAGGAGGGAGTGGTCGGACAGCTTTGAGAGAGAGAGATATTTATATATATATATATATATATATATATATTATAAAACGAGCTCGAATTGGAGATTTTAAAGGGCCCTAAATATCGGCGACCAAAAACTTTTGATCGCTGATAACGTAATTTGGTCGCTAATATGACTTAAGGGCAAAGTTTCGTGCAAATTTATCGGCGGCCAAATTTGGTCGCTGAAATTTTCACTTTGGGGGGGAAAATTAGTCACCGATAATTCTTACTTTACTAAGCGTTTTTTCAAAGCTGCGTGCAAAATCATCAATGACGGATTATGGTTGCCAATAAAATTTAGTTTGGCAAGAATTATTCCGCCAAAATTATTGGTGACCAAAGTTTTTCGTCGATAATTTTGAATTTACCGTGTTTTTTTTTTCAAAATTATCGGCGATCAAAGTTGATCATTGATAATTTTCACTATACCACATTTTTTCGCCAAAATTGTCAGAGACCAATTTTGGTCGCGTATCATTTTCACTTTGGAACGAATTCTACCGTGAAAATTATTTACAACCAAACTTGGTCGCTTATAATAAAATGAGAGCTAGAAATTTTTCGCGCCAAGTAAATGATCGCAATTATTGTTATCAGAGACGAACTTTCATCGTTGATAGTTTATTATCAGCGACCAACTTTCATCGTTGATAGTTTATTATCGGCGACCGAACTTGGTTGTCGATAAAATTTGATGTGTACTTCCACAAATCAATAGTTTGATTGCTGATATTAATATCAACTACCAAATATTTTTTGTCGTCTATACTGATTTTTCTCATAGTGAATCTTTATCTTATCTTATCTCAAAATAAGAATTGAATCGTTATGGCAATCTTTGATAATAAGAATTGAATCTTTATGGCAATCTTTGATAATCTCAATTATTCTATCTGCCTCTCAATCTTTTTAATCGTACTATTTGAGTTTCACACGCTTTGTGCGTGCGAAGCACATTTTAATTTTATATGATATATTTCCAAATTATAATTTAAATACAGGTATAAATACATTTAAAATTTGTCCAGATTACATTTTTTTTAAATAATAAAAATATAAGAATAAAATCAAAACAAAAAAATAAAAATAAAAAAATGTCTATTTGGTATTTGGCCACTTCTTAGTACATGTTTTAAAAAAATAGCCAAAGTTTCAAAAAATTAAATTACTACCATTAATACATAAGAGAACTGAGGGCATAGAGGTAAATGCATATCATAATGTAGTTAAAAAAATTTAATTAATTGAAATGTTAGTTTTTTTTTCTTAAAACATCGTTCAAAAAATGGTTATTTAGTCAATTATCTAAAAAAGAAAAGCAAAATGAAGCAAAATAAAAAAGAAAACCAAAATGAAAAAACAAAAAAGAAAAATAAAAATAAAGTGGATGAATGCAATGCATGCCTTCTTGGCTCCTTGTTTTGGGGCCCGAAGCATTGTGGGCCCCGCATTAGGCCTTTCTTTCATGTGGTTTTTCAAATTGCATTTTGGCTCTCATTTTTTTAATTTTCTACCCCTATTTATTTCTATTTTTGACCCCTAAAGTTTATAATATGCTTATTTGGGCTCAATAAATAAATAAAAACAAACAAAACTTTCATTTTGCACCCTTGAAAAATGCATTATTTTTCGAGAAAAACGTCAAACACCTCGTACTCGCTTTTAAAAAATGGGCCAAAACCCACGAAAAAATTTCGTTTTGGCACTTTTAATTATAGTTAGATATGATAGATCATGAATTTAGTTATAACTCTACAAGTGTATTTAACTCTTCAATATTTTTTTAAAAATAAATTCATGATGAGTTGTCATGATTGTTGGTAATAATTTCTCTTCTATTGCTATAGAGCCGGCGTCTTTAGCAAATAAATAAATAAATTTTTCTTTCAAAAGGCTAGTTAGATAACTAGTCATTTTAGATTATATGTTTTACAAAATAGTCACAGTTTTAAAAAATTTAAAAATTAGTCATTACACATATCAAAAAAATTTTATAATAACAAAATTATACATAAAAATTGCTGCCATAAAATTTCTTACACGTATCAAAACTTTTTGAAAGAGCTAATTTTTAAATTTTTTAAAACAGTTGTTTTTTTTAAATTTTTTTGAAAAGTGACTATTTTCTTTTAAAAAAATTTCTTTATTTCTTTTCTTCTTTATTTATTGGTCATAGTACTCATAATCATGAGAAATATATCTTTACATGTCATGGTGGCAACATCCATTATTAATGAAATGCCAAAAAAGTCGTGCCACATGCATTGTCGACTTGACCAATTGTATTTGTACGTATTAGGAGCGACTAATATTACATTAGTTTGCGTTTTAAAACAAGCATACGTGTAATTTTGGACACACTTGTGAAATCTAGTGTCATAGGGCTGCTGATCTTATATAATAATGTTAGTGTTTGTTGTCCACTTTCATCATCATAATCATCATATATACACATACACAAATAAAATGGAGTTATAATGAATTGTTGTGACATATATAGATGTGGATAGTCTCATATATGATCATGATTTGACAAATTAGCGCAGTTTATATTATAATAATAGCTGCATCACTCAAATAAAACAATCTATTATATTTCCGTGACTATGTATCGACAAAGGTCATGAGTTTGAGTACCGCCATATATGAAACAACAAAATTTATTGCATATATATTTTATTATAAGTTGATATCTAATTCTAAAACCCCTTGTTGATCTATAAAAGTCTGGCTACAAGACAAGCAGGGATATTTACAATGGACAACCTGCTTTCATATTAATTTATTTGCCAAAAAAAAAGACCTAGCTTTCGTATTTGTTATTGAAAGAACAATAAAATAAAGCGCTTAATTTAGTGGTAATTTTGAACAGGGAGAGAAATGATTATTTTCAAAATTTTGAGAAGAATACTAAATGTCATGAGAAGCATTCTAAAAATTTATCATTATTATAGCTGTATAGACCACTAAAAATATTACATTTTTGTTGATATATTTACTAATAATATCTTGATGCATCCATACCGTGATCTCAATGAGATATGTTGATAAATAAAATTATTCTAAAACTAACCTCTATAATTAGTAACGTTCCCACATATATATATATATATATATATATATATATATATACTAACTAGTTGAGTTCACGCGTGCGAAGCATATTTTAATTTTATACGATAAATGTATCAAATTATAATTTAAATTTAGATATAAATATTTTTTGATTCTGTCAAAATTAAATATTTTTTAAGTAAAAAATACAACAATAAATCAAAACGAAACAAAAATAAAAAGGAAAATGAAACAAAAAAAGAAATTAAAAAATATTATATAATAAATTTGTTAAATTATAATTTAAATTTGAATATAAATATTTTTTGAATTTGTCAAAATTATATATTTTTGTTAAGTAAAAATTACAACAATAAAATCAAAACCATATAAAAAAGAAAGAAAGTGAAGCAAAAAGGGAGAGAGAAGGAAGAAAAAGAAAAAAGAAAGAAGAACGGAAGAAAAAAGAAAAAATGAAAAAAGAAAAAAAAAGAGAGGGAAAAAAAGGGGAGGAGGAGCGTGAGGGAGCAAAAAGAAGAAAAAAGTGGGGGAGGAGGGGTGCGTACATTACACACACGAATGATGAGCGTGGCAGGCGCCCCAGTGGTGCATTTAATGGGCTAACGAGGTTTGGGACCCGCGTCAACCCTTTTTTCAACTAATTTTTTAAGAGTACACTTTGGCCTATTTTTTTATTATTCCATACCAATTAATTTTGATTTCTAACCCCAAAGTTAATAATATTTCTACCTGGGCTTTAATTTTTTTTTAAATCATTTTTAGCTTTAAAAACGTGTTTTTTTTTTCGGTTAAAAAGGCAAAAAAAACGTGTCGAAACCGCTTGAAAAAAAACGCTACTAAACCGTTAAGGCCCTTTTATTATTATGTACTAGCTGAGTTGCAAGCGCTTCGCGCGTGCGAAACGCATTTTAAATTTATATGATAAATTCGCTAAATTATAAATAAAATATATGTATAACTACGTTTTAAATTTGTCAAAATTATATATTGTTTGTAGTACAAAAAAATACAAGAATAAAATCAAAACCAAAAAATAAAGAAAAAAATATTTTTTAAAAAAAAAAGCAAAAAAAAAAAAAGAGAGAGAAAAAATCGTCAAAATTATATATTTTTTGTAGTAAAAAAAAGTACAATAATAAAATCAAAGCAAAAAGGAAAAAGAAGAAACAATAAAAATAAGGGGAAGGACTGGAATAAGGAAATAAGGGAGGGAAAAAGAAAAAAGAAGGGAAAAAAAGAGCGTGCACGCCCACAGGAAAGAAAGGAAGAAGAAAAAGGAGGGGAAAAGATAAAAGAGAAAGGGGAAAAAAAAAAAAAAGGAACAGGCACGTGTAAGGGCAAGTGGCTCATGGGTAGGCGCGTTATACGGGGCCTGATACATTGGGGGCCTCTGACTTTATATATTGCATTTCAATCTTTTTTTTTTATTTTTTTGACCCTAAGTTTTATATTATTCTTATTCGGGCCTAATTTTTTATTTAAAAAAATTCATTTTCACCCTTAAAAAATACGTTTTTTTCGGAAAAAAAAAAACGCAACAAAAATGTCTTGAAACCACCGCTTTGAAAAAACGTGATCAAACCCATTAACGAAACGTCTTTGACATTATATATAATTAGATATAGATATATATATATATATATGATATTCAAACATATTTAAGCTTAAGAGGCACATAGGTCCACACAGTTTTAAGATAAAATATGAAGGCGAGACAAGTGAATATGCTCAGAATTTTCTAATGCTCAAAAGAAGATCAATTATTACGGGTGCCTAACCTTATCTTATCTTCTGCTAATTAATTTAAAACTTTCTTTCTCTCCATTTTACTCTGGGGTTGCATTTGTCTTGGAAGGACATATGTAAAAATGGCTTTTCATTTTGGCCGTCACAATAAATTATATGGTGAAAGCGACAATTTTTTTATCTGTTAAAATTATACCAAACAAACAAAAACAAAAACAAATTAAATCCACACATAATTAATTGACAATGTAAATTGTGAATCCGCTTGTGAGGACTATATCAGTATCACTGAGCAAGGTGACTATTATAAATATTGGAGATATTTTCATGTAAAGTAACAGAAATAGCGTCCAATGTTATGTGAAGAGGATTTCCACCAACTTCTTCAGACAGCACCAGAAGGTTCTCTGAGTCTTTGAGAAAGGATCGAGGGATGTGGTACCTAGAAAATGAAAATAAATACTAATTAATGTATTATTAAAGACAACTAATAGATAATCAAGTTAAGAATTTATAAAACCTTTTGATTCACCGACATTCGTTCTATATAAATATGTTATATATATTGTCCTTCTTGTTCTTATTTTGCCAAAAGGACAGGTTACTACGCATATATAATATATATCTTGCAAATATGATAATGTCCACTATATGGCATTTCCAAAGAGATATTCGGACCCTAATTATAAGTTCTTAGATTGTCTACCAACTAGGATAACCACAACCACAACTATATTAAATAATAAAGTAAATGATAAAGTCACATCCTCTGTCTCTTAGTGTATGTCTTTTTAATTAAATATTTATTCTTTCAATTATAACTTTGAATTTATGATTTTTAGCTTCAAAAAGTTAAAGTGATTTGATTGCAATACTGTAGACAGAGAAAATATTATAATGTTTTTGAAATGCTACGTCATTTGTACGTATGCGATTTTTACAAAACAATTAAAAATGGATTTTACTTATCATCTATTTAGTATTTGATATATATTTTTTACTACATATTTTTAAAAAAAAATCAACGTTTGTTCAAAAATTAAGAAATTAATAGTCATTAATCCATTAAAGATTATGGACAAAAAAGTAAAGTCGCAATATTATGTAATTAAAAAAATGATCATTTCTTTACTTAAAAGAAATATTGGTTATTTTTTCAAAATATCATTAAAAATGACTACTTGTTTAATAATCTTATTTACTACTTATCCATCTTTTAAATTGTACCAATAATGTATTTTACTCCGACTTTATTCTAATAATCAAATAACATAATTTTCTTTGAAAATGAGAAAATTCAAATAATGTATAAAATTTTATGTACGAGCTTTTAAATCAAAAGTCAAAATAAATAGTAAGAGATAAATTTTGCATTACCAAAAATATGAAGAAAGAAGGTGATATTTTAATAAATCAACACGGATGATAATTATGATTTTCAAAAACACAATTGGAGAATAAAAGAAAAAGAAACCAAAAGAGAACAGATTTGAGTTCACTACTGCTTACAAGGACTGTGAGGGTGTGCCCTTAGAAGTAAGGAAAGTAACCCAATAACGGCCAATGCTATGTCCATTGACCCAAGCTTCGCCTTTTCCCATAGCTTCAAGGTTTAAGGCCATCGAATCATTTCCCTTTGGTGCATCAAATACAATCTGCCAAATAATTGCACTTAAAATTGCATTCGCATATAGATATTGATCAGAAATCTTACTACAAAACAATAATAATAATAAAAGAATAATAATGGTATAGTAACTAACTAAGAGCCGCAAAACCACAAGAACTTTTCAGAGTGTAATTTGAGAAACTTTCCGCATTAAAACTTTCTTCTAATAAATGTGATAAATCACCGGTAAGTGATTAATGTTCACGGATTTTTTGGCTATTCATGGGACGGGAGGTATGAGAAAAAATTGATTTAGACCGTGGGTTTACCATATCTTTTTAAATCGAAAAAAAAAAAGAGGAAAAATTATAAAACTTTTTGTTAAAGTAGGGTAGTAGACTAGTAGTCTTGTAACGACCCGACTTGTCGAGCCGTCAAACTTACTTATCTTGCTTACTAAAATCTTGTAAAAATACCAAATATTTTTTTTTATCATTAACTCAAACATGTTTATAAAAGAAGAGGTCTTATAAATTAATTATAATAAAACTTTAAAATAGAATAATTTCACACATCTTAAATTTCATACTTATGCATAGAAAATAAAAATATAACATATCTCATATAAATAAATTGCGGAAGATAGTGGTTTCCATAACCCTCGCCTCGTCACCTCAAGCACTGTCGAATGCCAACCCATGATACGTCACACCATAGGTTTCTTACCTACAGTACGGACGACAAACTAAGTGAGCTAAAAGCCCAGTGACATACAATTAATACTCACAAAAATATGATATGCAATGCATGACCAAGTTAGTTTCGCTTATTCAATCTATTACTATTCTTTTCTAGAGGATCCTCATCGTATAAGTGTACGTACCGAGTTGCGCGCCGAACCAATGGGCGGCGAGGGTGTACAGGTCCTCGACGACTATTGATCCGTCATATAAATTTTTTTTTTATAAAGACCGTCCTATATTGCCCTTAGGTCGACTCAAGGGACGGTATCATAACCTCACTTGCGAGGCTGGTACGACACAGTGTTTAAACTTATGTTTCACTTATTAAATTTTGTGACATACATCGTGACATTTGATAAATTAATATCATATCAACATATCTTACTTAACATCATATTACAGCTCAACGACACTTGCTTAGAAATTATAAACAAAGTCATGAACATCATTCAAATACCTTAACATATCATTGTATAATTTATATACAATAATAACATATAATCAGACATCATACAATCTTAACATCAAATAATCACATCCATTATATATGCAGACATCATCATTATTATCATAGCAAAGCATATCATATAATTTTATTTCTTTGAACAAATCCGTACTGTAGTGAGATTGTACTCACCTTGGTTGTTCAAAGAAAGGTAATGGTCCTTTAACTTCGGTACTTGGTCAGCTCGTTTCTTGCTACCTAAATTATAAGTCGTGTCAGGAACATTCTTGCTAAAAGTTTAGACTTAACTCACTTTGCTATTCTAGGACTTAACCTAGAAACGTTGTTCTATTTTAGTTCAAATTACGTAGAACAAAACCCAAAGAAACCATGTAACACGTAAAGGTATTTTCCATTTAGTCTCCAAGTCGATCGGAAAAGATAGTATGGTCTCATTTCAGGCCCGACATTCCTAGACATGACTAATTTGTTATCCTTTAATTATCATATAATTTTTTTTTTTTTATAAAGTATAAATTCCTCATTTATTCTGGTTAAAAAAAAATAGTTTTCCTTTCAGTCCCTGAACTTTTGAAAATTTGCACTTTAGTCCTTGAATATGAAAATTTTGACGAAAATACCCTTTCACAAAATTGCATTAAAATTTTCAAGTTATTAATATACATTAAAATAAACATTTTTATCTTCTACAACCTCTTAAAATTCGGATTACTATCTCATTAATATTAAAGATTAAATTTAAGGGTAAAGCCTTTAATTCAAATTTTTATTAATTCTGCACAAATCCGGGAAAAACGTTATGAAGTAACCCCCATTAATTTTTAAAGATCTACATTTCTCTAGACACAAAGTTTTTCAGGAAATGAACGGATCTACTAGATCCTTCACAATGCAGAAACTGAAACAAAGCTTAAACAAAGATTAAACTGCATTTTTTGTCATTAACGAGGCAGATATGGAAAAATTTATATTTCTAAAAAGTTGTTTAAAATTAAATTTTCTAAGTCATCATGTTCATAGAAAAATTTTTACCTGCCGTTTAGGAATTCAAAAGTTGCTATGACCAACAACTGCGCAAACTGCCCAGATTCGACATTACGAACATATTACGGTTCCAGAATTTTTAAAACTAAATCCTTCATGATCTTAGTCCAAAATTTTATTTTCAATATCATAACATATATATATGTTTCCAGAAAAATCAGTAAATCTAGAAAGTTTCATTTGCTACATAAAATCATAACATTTCTAATATTCAAAATATAAAACCCTAAATCTGAGCAATCAAGGGTTCCGAATTTTTTTAGAACAGAATATACAAGATTTGGATCTGAAAATTTACAAACCAATGATAGGAATATAAATTAACATACATGATTTTTATGCCGATTTTAGAAGCCTTGAAAAGCCACGAATTTTGTATCACAATACCGTAAAAATCAGGGAATAAAATTCCAGCATTCTACACTTTTATTTTAACATGTATATTTTTGACACATACCAACCAAATCCGATTTTCTAACAAAAAAATAAAGCCTAAATCACCCAATAATCATAATAAAATTGATACTTAGGATTAGATTCGATTTATACCTTTCGTTGGTAAATCGAAGCACGATCGGCGAATCCTACGAAGCGTAAAACACAACGATTCGATCATCAATTTCGATCTTATACAAAGATGTCTCTATCACCAAAAGATTAAGGGAAAATTTTGTATCTTTTCTTACCAATAGGGGCTGATCTTGTTCTAGACTTCTTCTTCTCTAAATCCTTCTTTTTCCTTCACTTTTCTCACTTTTTTTTTTCTCTCTAAGCTTTGGATGTCTTTTGAAATGCTTGAAAATGTAATAAAATTCTCAGCACTTAGCCACCTCCAAACCGTATATTTCAGCCCCTAAAACATGGAATTTAATCCCAATAATCACCCCTCTTAATTGCCTATTTACTCACCAAAATATGTCCCCTTAATTTAAAGAAAATAGTTAGCATTTTTTTTTATATTTTGACTCAATATTTTCAGCCACTCAATGTCCATATTGTTGTCTTAACATGGCCTATTTCTCCAAATTTATTCAAATTTTGACTCTTCAAAATTTGCCTTATAATATAGCACTATTTAGTAATTCCTACTTAGATAAATATATATATATATATATATATATTTTAAGAAACGAGTGACCAAATCTCAAATTACATGTAGTTTCGCAACCATAACGTGTAGTTTATTTTGTAACCAAACACGACCAAATGTCGTAGTTTTATTTATTTATTGCGGAATCATACCCATAATAAGTCGGGTTATCACAATCTCCCCAACTTATAAAATTTTCGTCCTCGAAAATTAACATACAAAAAAAAATGGTACAATTTATTACATGTCCAATAATTTGTAAATATTTCCCCAATTTATAAAATTTCCATATCGAAAAATAACTCAGGATATCGGGCCTTCATGTCATCCTCACGTTCCCATGTGGCTTCCTCGATCTTGTGATTCCTCCAAAGAACCTTGACCAAGGGTATTACTTTATTTCTCAATTTTTTATCTTGTTTGTCTAGGATTCTTACTGGCTTCTCCTCGTAAGTCAAATCTTCATGAACTTCGATTGGCTCTTGGCTCAACACGTGAGCTGAATCGGACACGTATTTTTTTAGCATAGATACGTGGAATACATTATGTACTTTTGATAACTCGGGACTGAGAGCTAATCTGTAGGCCACCTTCCCGATTCGCTCAATAATCTCAAAAGGTCCCACATATCTTGGGCTTAGCTTCCCCTTCTTACCAAACCTCATCACGCCTTTGAGCGGTGCTACTTTCAAAAAAACGGCATCACCAACTTGGAACTCTAATGGTCTTCTTCTTTTATCAGCGTAGCTCTTCTGTCGACTTTGTGCAGTCTCGAGTCTTTGTCGAATTATCTTGACTGCTTCTGTCGTTCCTCTAGTGAAGTCTGTTTGGTCTAAGCTAGTCTGCCCTGTTTCGTACCAATGAACAGGAGATCGACATTTCCTTCCATATAAGGCTTCAAACGGTGCCATGCCCAATGAGGCTTGGTGACTATTATTGTAAGAAAATTCTACTAGGGACAACTTTTTATTCCATGATCCACCAAAATCCATAACACAACTCCTCAGCATGTCTTCGAGTGTTTGGATGGTTCTCTCTGTTTGGCCATCCGTCTGCGGATGGAAGGCCGTACTGAATTTGAGTCGGGTTCCTAGTGCCTTCTGCACACATCTCCAAAATTGCGAAGTAAAACGAGCATCACGATCTGATATTATGGAGAGCGGAACTCCATGGAGACGGATAATGTTCGTGATGTAGACTTCAGCTAGTCGCTCTACTGAGTAAGTGACCTTGATCGGTATGAAATGAGCTGACTTTGTCAACCGATCCACGACGACCCAAATAGCGTCGTATCCTTCAACCGTTCTAGGCAAACCTACTACAAAGTCCATAGTGATTTGACCCCACTTCCATTCCGGTAACTCTATGGGTTGTAGTTCGCCAGCGGGATGTCTGTGTTCAGCCTTAACCTTTTGACAAGTTAAACACTTACTAACATAATCAGCCACATCTTTCTTCATTCCATTCCACCAAAAATGTTCTTTTAAACCTTGGTACATCTTTGTTGCTCCTGGATGGACTGAATAAGGTGTATTATGAGCTTCGAAGAGTATTTGTTTTCTTATATCCTCATCATTAGGTACGCAAAGCCTTCCGTCTAGATGTAGAATCACATCTTCAGAGAGGACAAAGGGTGTTTCCTTCCCTTCAAGAATATCCTCCCTAATCTTCACTAGACCAGGATCAAGCGTCTGGGCCCCTTTCATCCCATCAAATATAGTAGGTTGAATTGTTAAATTCGCTAAATTCCCCACTATAAGCTCAAGTTCCAATTCGTTTATCTCTTTCTGTAACTCTGGGTGCATTAATTGAATAGACATGAGTTTGGTTTCTCCCTTTCTGCTCAAAGCATCAGCCACACTATTCGCCTTCCCGGGGTGGTAGTGGATTTCACAATCATAATCCTTAACCAACTCGAGCCATCTCCGTTGTCTCATGTTAAGCTCCTTCTGTGTGAAGATGTACTTGAGGCTTTTATGGTCTGTATAAATTTCGCATCTTACCCCATAGAGGTAATGTCGCCAAATCTTCAAAGCAAAGACTACTGCAGCCATCTCTAAATCGTGAGTTGGGTAATTCTTCTCGTGATCCTTCAATTGTCTCGAGCCGTAAGCGACTACTTTACCATCCTGCATTAAGACTGCACCCAATCCCACCTTAGAAGCATCACTGAAAATAACTAATGGTTCTCCACTAGACGGGATTATTAGTATCGGAGCACTTGTTAAACGACACTTCAATTCTTGAAAGCTCTCTTCACACTTCTGGGTCCACTCATATTTCTTCCCTTTACGAGTAAGAGCTGTTAAGGGTGCCGCTATCTTTGAAAATCCTTCCACAAATCTTCTGTAATATCCAGCCAAACCAAGAAAACTCCTAACTTCAGTAACACTTCTAGGTGCTTTCCAGTCGATCACTGCTTCAATCTTTGCGGGATCTACCGATATACCTTCTGCAGATACTACGTGTCCTAGAAAGTGCACCTTACTTAACCAAAATTCACACTTTGAAAATTTTGCGTAAAGTTGATGCTCTTTTAGAATTTGGAGTGTTAACCTCAAGTGTTCTTCATGTTCTTCTTGGTTCCTCGAGTAGATAAGAATATCATCGATGAAGACGATAACAAACTTATCTAGATATTCGCGGAAGACTCGATTCATCAGGTCCATAAATGCTGCTGGCGCGTTAGTGAGTCCAAAGGGCATTACTGTAAACTCGTAATGACCGTACCGCGTTCTAAACGCAGTCTTGGCGATGTCGCAATCCTTCACCCTAAGCTGATGATAGCCGGATCGGAGATCAATCTTTGAAAAGACTGATGCGCCCTTCAATTGATCAAAAAGATCGTCAATTCTAGGGAGTGGGTATTTATTCTTGATGGTGACTTTGTTGAGCTCACGGTAATCAATGCACATTCTGAAACTCCCATCTTTCTTCTTCACAAAAAGGACTGGAGCGCCCCAAGGGGAGTGACTAGGGCGTATAAAACCCTTATCTAGCAACTCTTGTAGTTGCGTCTGAAGCTCTTTCAATTCCGCAGGAGCCATACGATAGGGAGTCTTCGATATTGGACCTGTTCCAGGCAGTAGTTCAATCTCAAAAGAAATTTCCCGCATTGGGGGTAGACCTGGTAACTCCTCTGGGAAAACTTCTACAAACTCTTTCACGACTGGTACATTAGTCGGGTCTAACTTTTCTTCCTTACTTCTGTCTACTACCGAAGCTAGAAAGCCCATACATCCGCTCGACATCATTCTTTGTGCTTGCATGGATGAGATTATCATCTTTGAATTGAGTAGTGACCTTCCCTTGAAAGCAAACTTCTCACCACTTTCGGGCCTAAAGGTTACCTTACGGTGATAGCAATCAATGATTGCATTGTGTTTCCCGAGAAAGTCCATTCCCAAAATGACATCGAAGTCCTTCATCTCAATTGCAATAAGATCAACCTTTAATGTGATGCCATTGATCGTTATCGGAATTTGTCTCAAGAAAAACTCCGATAATAAAATCTCACCCGAAGGCAAAGATGTCCTAAGAATCCTGGAGGTTCTATCTTTATCACTACTTATGCTCAATGCTAGTTTAGTTGAAATAAAGGAATGAGTAGCTCCAGAATCAAAGAGTGCATACACGTCATAGGAGGCAAGAGAGAGCTGACCTGCTACAACATTAGAGGTACTGGCCATAGCATCTGCATTGGTATACGCGTATAGCTGTGCTTGTGGTGGAGGTGCCTCCAATCTGCCTTGCGAGATCTGGGGTCCTTCCAAGGTGGGTTGCATGGCATTTAGGCGTGGTGCTGAATTCCTCTGTTGGAATTGATTGATTTGCGTCTGGTTCTGCTTGGGGCAATCTTTGACAAAATGCCCGCTCTGTCCGCAAGCAAAGCAACTCAAGGTTCCCCTACGACATTCTCCGGGGTGGTTCTTGCCACAAGTCTTGCATGGCGGATGGGGAGTGTAATTATTTGTCCTCTGTTGTACATTTCGGTTCTCGTGGGACTGGTTCCCATTAGGTTTCCCTCTTTTCTTGTTATTGTGACCATTGTTGGAGTTGTTGTTGTGCTGGTTAGTATTTTGATTTCTAGGCCCATTATGATTGTTGGACCCGCCTCCTTGGGATTTCTTGTGATCCCCATTCTGCTTCTCCTTAGTTTTCTCTTCTTTACGAGCCTTGAAAAATTGAGCCCGTTCTTCCTTGACTTGGGCCAAATGGTACTCGGCTCTCATTGCCCGTTCGACACAGTCTGCTACTGTAACAGGGGGCTGGTTTCCACTGTCAATTGCCATTGAAAGCTCGGGCTTGAACATTTCCATCATTCTTCTAACCCGTTCTTCTTCAGTAGGCACGAGGTGAGGACAGAGTCGTGCCAATTGGTTAAACTTAGTGACTGCCTCAGTCACCGTCATGCTCCCTTGCTTCAAACTATTAAAATCTCTTTGTTGTGCATTCATCGCTCTCATGTTAAAGAACTTCGTGTTGAATTCTACTACAAAGTCATTCCAACTCATGCCATCGACGTTTCTCCTCAACGCCACTGTTTCCCACCAGTATCGGGCGTCCTTCTTTAGCACGAATGAGGCACAGCGCACCTTCTCTTGATCTGTCAGATTCATAAAGTCTAAAATTACTTGTAGGCTAGACAGCCACTCATCAGCAACTAAGGGATCGGATGATCCTTCAAACTCAGGTGCACGCATACGCCTAAACTTCTCATACAAATCGCCTCTAGGGGGAGCTGCAGCAACGGGGTTCACAACAGGATGTGGTTCAGGCTGAAGAGGCGGTACATCCTGAGGAGCAGCGTATTGGTTCTGGCCGACCCTCCGTTGTTGCAGTTCGGCTCTTAATTCCTGCATGACCACTTCTTGGGCCTCCAAACGTTGCTGTAGTGCCACTACTAGGTTTGCCAAGTCTGGCTGTGCTTGAGGTTGACCAACTGGTTCTGGGACAGGGGCAGCGGCGTTTGCTCTACCGCGACCTCTACCTCTCCCTCCTCTCGGAGCAGCTCCCCTTCCTCTTCCACGACCAGCCACTGGGGCAGCCACCCCTTGTCCAGCCACTGGTTGAGCTGCTTGGTTTTCTTGTTCCCCAGCCGGATTCGGAGCGGCACGTCTCACAGCTCTAGTTTGGTGAATCGGCTCCATTTCTCAACTTCTGTTAAGAGTGTAAATTCTTCACGTTAATATCTTTCCATAGTTTCAAACTTGGTTGTTGAAAACTTCTTACCGCATCATACTCATACATCGACACTCATATTATAACTTATCAAATTATTTAAGAGATAACTCTAAGCATAATCCACAATATTTCTTTTATTTATAAGAAATACAACTTAATACATTATTCATGGAATCATAAAGCAATCATAGCTTGTCACATAACATATCATAAGAAAATGCTAACATAGTTCATTTAAAACAATCCATCCATAATAATAATAATAATATTAATAACAAATTTTAAACTAAAATTTAATTTTCGTCGTCGGCTTCATCCTCAGACGGGTCTTCTTCTTCTTCACTCTCATCCTCCAGAGGTGCTGCTCCTTCATCAACTTCGGGTGGAGGGGCTGCAGGGTTGATTGGTCCTGCTGGCGGGCCAAAATACCTTATGACGTACAAAATAGTACTCATACTTCTGCTGATGTCTGGGAGGACCGGTGGATATTCCATCGCAGCTCGCAAATCCTCTGATAGGCCTACTCGAAAAAGATCTATTAGCTCCATATCATCTACGTCTTCAGGCGCGACTTGGACAATGTTCTCATTAAAGCGGAGGACATAGTCTTGGTCCCCTTCGCCAGGAAGTCTATCCCAAACTCGGCGTCTTCCTTCGTACTCCGCCCTTCTCCTTCGTTGCTCAACCGCATGCGGGTTGAAGTAACCTCTCAAGGTCTCACACAACTCTGCCCAGCTACCGTCAGAGGGAACGTCGTACTGGCTTGCCCACCAGAAAAAGGCTTCGCCTTCGAGATAGTAGGAAGCGAAGTCAGCTCGAATTTCCTCCTTTACGTGGCACCGACAAAGGAGGATGTTCATTTTGTTGATCCATTCCTCGAGCTTGGTCGCGTCTGAACCATCGAAGGTAGGAGGGTTCGATCTCGACAACGCTACCATAGCTTCGTGGTTGCTTATGGCACTTTGTGATCTTGTTCTTACCATGATGTCTACAAGAGTATTAGCCGTAAGTACTTATAAAAATTATTTCAATTTAAAAGAAAAACTTACTTGGGTTGTAACGTCGACCTTGTGCCGGGTAACGAGGTAGGGTAGCAGGAAAACCGCTCTGATACCAACTGTAACGACCCGACTTGTCGAGCCGTCAAACTTACTTATCTTGCTTACTAAAATCTTGTAAAAATACCAAATATTTTTTTTTATCATTAACTCAAACATGTTTATAAAAGAAGAGGTCTTATAAATTAATTATAATAAAACTTTAAAATAGAATAATTTCACACATCTTAAATTTCATACTTACGCATAGAAAATAAAAATATAACATATCTCATATAAATAAATTGCGGAAGATAGTGGTTTCCATAACCCTCGCCTCGTCACCTCAAGCACTGTCGAATTCCAACCCATGATACGTCACACCATAGGTTTCTTACCTACAGTACGGACGACAAACTAAGTGAGCTAAAAGCCCAGTGACATACAATTAATACTCACAAAAATATGATATGCAATGCATGACCAAGTTAGTTTCGCTTATTCAATCTATTACTAATCTTTTCTAGAGGATCCTCATCGTATAAGTGTACGTACCGAGTTGCGCGCCGAACCAATGGGCGGCGAGGGTGTACAGGTCCTCGACGACTATTGATCCGTCATATAAATTTTTTTTTTATAAAGACCGCCCTATATTGCCCTTAGGTCGACTCAAGGGACGGTATCATAACCTCACTTGCGAGGCTGGTACGACACAGTGTTTAAACTTATGTTTCACTTATTAAATCTTGTGACATACATCGTGACATTTGATAAATTAATATCATATCAACATATCTTACTTAACATCATATTACAGCTCAACGACACTTGCTTAGAAATTATAAACAAAGTCATGAACATCATTCAAATACCTTAACATATCATTGTATAATTTATATACAATAATAACATATAATCAGACATCATACAATCTTAACATCAAATAATCACATCCATTATATATGCAGACATCATCATTATTATCATAGCAAAGCATATCATATAATTTTATTTCTTTGAACAAATCCGTACTGTAGTGAGATTGTACTCACCTTGGTTGTTCAAAGAAAGGTAATGGTCCTTTAACTTCGGTACTTGGTCAGCTCGTTTCTTGCTACCTAAATTATAAGTCGTGTCAGGAACATTCTTGCTAAAAGTTTAGACTTAACTCACTTTGCTATTCTAGGACTTAACCTAGAACGTTGTTCTATTTTAGTTCAAATTACGTAGAACAAAACCCAAAGAAATCATGTAACACGTAAAGGTATTTGCCATTTAGTCTCCAAGTCGATCGGAAAAGATAGTATGGTCTCCTTTCAGGCCCGACTTTCCTAGACATGACTAATTTGTTATCCTTTAATTATCATATAATTTTTTTTTTGTTTTTATAAAGTATAAATTCCTCATTTATTCTGGTTAAAAAAAATAGTTTTCCTTTCAGTCCCTGAACTTTTGAAAATTTGCACTTTAGTCCTTGAATATGAAAATTTTGACGAAAATACCCTTTCACAAAATTGTACTAAAATTTTCAAGTTATTAATATACATTAAAATAAACATTTTTATCTTCTACAACCTCTTAAAATTCGGATTACTATCTCATTAATATTAAAGATTAAATTTAAGGGTAAAGCCTTTAATTCAAATTTTTATTAATTCTGCACAAATCCGGAAAAAACGTTATGAAGTAACCCCCATTAATTTTTAAAGATCTACATTTCTCTAGACACAAAGTTTTTCAGGAAATGAACGGATCTACTAGATCCTTCACAATGCAGAAACTGAAACAAAGCTTAAACAAAGATTAAACTGCATTTTTTGTCATTAAGGAGGCAGATATGGAAAAATTTATATTTCTAAAAAGTTGTTTAAAATTAAATTTTCTAAGTCATCATGTTCATAGAAAAATTTTTACCTGCCGTTTAGGAATTCAAAAGTTGCTATGACCAACAACTGCGCAAACTGCCCAGATTCGACATTACGAACATATTACGGTTCCAGAATTTTTAAAACTAAATCCTTCATGATCTTAGTCCAAAATTTTATTTTCAATATCATAACATATATATATGTTTCCAGAAAAATCAGTAAATCTAGAAAGTTTCATTTGCTACATAAAATCATAACATTTCTAATATTCAAAATATAAAACCCTAAATCTGAGCAATCAAGGGTTCCGAATTTTTTTAGAACAGAATATACAAGATTTGGATCTGAAAATTTACAAACCAATGATAGGAATATAAATTAACATGCATGATTTTTATGCCGATTTTAGAAGCCTTGAAAAGCTACGAATTTTGTATCACAATACCGGAAAAATCAGGGAATAAAATTCCAGCATTCTACACTTTTATTTTAACGTGTATATTTTTGACACATACCAACCAAATCCGATTTTCTAACAAAAAAATAAAGCCTAAATCACCCAATAATCATAATAAAATTGATACTTAGGATTAGATTCGATTTATACCTTTCGTTGGTAAATCGAAGCACGATCGGCGAATCCTACGAAGCGTAAAACACAACGATTCGATCATCAATTTCGATCTTATACAAAGATGTCTCTATCACCAAAAGATTAAGGGAAAATTTTGTATCTTTTCTTACCAATAGGGGCTGATCTTGCTCTAGACTTCTTCTTCTCTAAATCCTTCTTTTTCCTTCCCTTTTTCTCACTTTTTTTTTTTTCTCTCTAAGCTTTGGATGTCTTTTGAAATGCTTGAAAATGTAATAAAATTCTCAGCACTTAGCCACCCCCAAACCGTATATTTCAGCCCCTAAAACATGGAATTTAATCCCAATAATCACCCCTCTTAATTGCCTATTTACTCACCAAAATATGTCCCCTTAATTTAAAGAAAATAGTTAGCATTTTTTTTATATATTTTGACTCAATATTTTCAGCCACTCAATGTCCATATTGCTGTCCTAACATGGTCTATTTCTCCAATTTTATTCAAATTTTGACTCTTCAAAATTTGCCTTATAATATAGCACTATTTAGTAATTCCTACTTAGATAAATATATATATATATATATATATATATTTTAAGAAACGAGTGACCAAATCTCAAATTACATGTAGTTTCGCAACCATAACGTGTAGTTTATTTTGTAACCAAACACGACCAAATGTCGTAGTTTTATTTATTTATTGCGGAATCATACCCATAATAAGTCGGGTTATCACAAGTCTTATGTACATTTTTTTTTAATAAGTATGCTTGACAATATATTAAATTGTTGGATAAATTTTGAATTTTCATAAATTCAAGGCATATTGTTACGGGCTTAATTCTTTCACTTAAGCAACTGTACGGCCTTAGCACTATCTCAACGCTAAATCAGCATAACTCACACAAACTCTCACAAGACAAAGAAGTAAGACTAAGTGTTTGAAAACAGCAAAACTTGTATTATATAAGTACACTTTACAACCATTAGTTGTTGTAGGTATGTTAAGGGATTTGGAGGATCTTTGAAGATGGATGGAAAATGAAGGGCATTCCCCTATTTATAGGCCAATGACCATCCTTTGAACATTCTAGAATAATATGAAAAGATACGTAACCTTGAATATTCTAACATGCTCTTAAACTATTCTTACAAAGTATAGAAAGTTCTAAAGAAGTCTACAATATACTAGCATGTATAGAGACTTTTAGAGTCTACAAGAGGCTTCTAGAAAGTTCTAGTCAATTCTAGATCCTTCTGGAAAATTCTTGAATCTTGTAGAGAGTTATGGAACCTTGCAGAACCATTACACATCTTCATCACTCTAGAGTCTTCTATACTATTCGAATTTGATATCAATACTTCAAGAATAATCTAGAGTACTCTAGAGGCTTCAATAAATGTCTTGCGAGAAATTTAGGAAAAATATCGCAGGACGTGACAATATACTGACTCTGCCGGTGCTATACAATAAGGACTCGATTTTGTTTATGAATCAACTATTTCTGAGACCAGGCCAAAAATGTTTCTGTCATTCAACAATTAATGTACATAATTTTCTTCCAAAAGGATATTAACTTTACAAAATAGTTGTGATTAATATTAATAAATCAAAATAATATTTAATCTCTTGCAAGAAAACATGTATTTTCTTAGGAACTGAAAATGTTTTGGCTGGAAAACTTTATCTCTGTTTTAGAATACAATCCAGTCTTCTATATGTTTTGTGAAGGGAATAAGGCTAAGTTTGGCTTCGAGTGTTGTTGTGATTAATAATGTCTCTTTTGTTCAAGAACTATAGATTTAATAAGTTGCTCGTGCGTGGTAGATGATTTTCAGTTTATATTTTGATGCTGAACATACTAAACTCACTACGAAAAAAAGTTATATCGGCAACTGCGTATTGTGATCGTTGATATTTTAATTTCGACACCCACAAGTGATTGTTGATAATAGATCAGGACCAAAATAAGAAATTCTAATAGACATTAATATTAGTGGTTGTGGATATTAAAATAGGGAAAATTCCTATTTAATCTCTGAGTTTTACCAAAATTCTCGTTTAGTCCTTGTGTTTTTTGAAATTCCAAAATAATCTCTGTGTTTGTCAAATTATGTCTATTACATACCTTGTACTCGAAATTTAGGCAAAATCAAGAGCGAATTTTACTAATATTCCTATAATACCCTTCTTAAAACGTGGATAAGAAAATTGATGCCTATTATGCCTATACCCTTCTTATGGCATTTGTTTTTTAGGATAAATGCTTGATTTTTTTTTTTTTTTTGTAATATGAGCATAAGGAAGAGAAATATGTGATTAACATTTTCAGTAATTTGATTTGTAGTTTGTTTAGGGTTTGACATTTTGATTTTTTTTTTTTTGAAGAGAAATATGTGATTAACATTTACCCATCGTTTTAATAAAAGGTAAATTTGGTACATCAAGTCATAATTCAAGCACAAGGTATGTAATAGGCATAATTTAACAAACACAGGGATTATTTTGGAATTTCAAAAAATACAAGGACTAAACGAGAATTTCGGTAAAACTCGAGGATTAAATAGGGATTTTCCCATTAAAATATCAGCAGTCATTATGGCCGCTGATATTAAAATATCAGCGGATCCCATAATGAGCACGAAATCTTCCTATCAAAACAAAAAATATCGGCGACCAACTGACCACATGATCGTTGATTATAAAATCCCACTAGAATTCTAGGACCAAATTTTAGTGCTCGCGAGAAATTTGTGTACAAAGTGTTCGCTGATATTTTATCCCGCTAGAATTTTAGGAGCAAATTTTGGCCATCATGGACCATTATTATACCAAGCACCCTTCTATTATACCACCTCGCTCGGACACCTAAAGGTCTGCTACCGCCGCCGCCAAAGAGCCCCCTGGCCCAAGATCCCGCACCTAGTTGCCGCAACCCCGTTGCGAGCAAGCCCTCGCCTCCGCTACCGATGGTGACATCGCCACCACATCAACCGTCGCCCCTATTTGGTATTTTTTATTTTAATTTCTGTTTTTTCCTAAGGTTTTTAATCAAATTTTTGTAGGTGTTTATTTAGGATTTGTTATAGATTGTGGGGGTTTAACTGCCCTCACTGTCATTGGTTGTTTATGATTAAATGTATAGGTTATCTGATACTTTTTTTCCCTCGTAATTTTACTCATCCGAGGTTTTTAATGAGATCAAATTTATGAAAGACACATTTCTGCGATTTTTTTTTATTAACAGTCTTTGTTATTATTTTCTTATTGTATTGCTTCAAATTGTTGTTTTTCTTTACAAGTATATTCTTCTTCTCTTATCAATACTAAATTTAATGGGAATTTAAAAAAAAATGTTTTTGGCAGATAAAGATGCTAGATATTCGCATATTGTTGTCCTCTTCATTTATTCATAGAAGATATTGCTATGTATTAATGGGTTCATTTGTCAAATAGCCACTTGAAAGTATATGTTTTAAGAAAATGGCCTAAGAATTCAAATATTAAGTTATTAGCCTCAAATTCTTGTGAAATCTTATTTTTACCCATTATCACTCTTCTTCAAACCTTATGTATCAAAGGGCAAAAAAATTACTATATATTATCTAAAGGCAAATAACTGAATTATAACAAACACAGGTCAATTCTTTATAACTAAAGTTAAAAACAGGCCATTTACTTAATAATCTCTAAATTAATTATCATATCGGGGCTAGTATTTGTTACCTTGCACCAAGTAAGTACACTTTTGTTGGAAGGGACTTCGAATTTACTCCATTCCACATTTTCTAAGTTTTCTTCTCTGTATATTTGAAGTTTCTCTCCAAGTAGTGCAACCTATAATTAATTTAATTGGAACCAATTAATTAAAAAAATATATTATAGTCATTTTCTTATAAGAAAATAACCTCAACAACCACAAAATACAGATTTAAAGACAATGCTTATAAGTTTAATGAGATAACATATTGAGGGTATGATTGGTCACGTTTGTGACTTCTATTATACCTTATATCCCCATTTGTAATTTGTAAAATTGTAAAACTCATTTTCAGCTTTGCATTGAATTTTCACTCCTGTCAACCCAGTAAATCTTCGTTCAAGAAAAGCTCCTGAATCCTTAAAAAAAATAAATATATATATATATATATATATAAACATAATTAAAAATCAGAAGAGTTACACGTAGCGCCTATTAAAATTAATTACTAAAGAACTTGAACAGATAAATGGACAATTAGAATACATTAATGATAATATTACCGGTAATCCAACCATAACACTAAGAATAGAAATGTTATTCATGCCATCACGTAGCTGTATTGGTCTCTCCATGATGAATCCTTTGTTGTAGCTATGGTTTCCATGTTCATTTCCTATAACCATGAAACTTCCAAATATAAGGTAATTTTAAAATTTGCTTAATGCTGATTTACTAATTTACATATTCACATATATTTAATAACTACGTTTCTATTACCGCATAAGGACTACTATTGTACCTGTGATCTTGTGACCATAATATAATATATATCACAATGAGATGTTGACATTAATATATATATATATATATCGATATGCGTAACAAAACTTTATATTTTTTTATAAACAATATATAAGCTGATTGAATATATCCTAATTAATCCTTACAAGAAACTAGACCTTATAGACAATAAATCATGGTTATTAATTTTTTACCTAAGTAATTATTGTTCAGAAAAGCATGAGCAACATGGCCCAAAGACTCAACATGAAGTACTGGATCTGTGCAAGAAATGTTGTTCTCAAACCTGTACATTTTATTCCATTAATGATGACAATCAAAATACATATAGGAAAGTTCTTGTTAAAATAAATAAATAAATTTTGCAGTTTGTTTTGGTTTTTCAGTCCAGGGCATAAAAATGACAAATAAATTGGCTTAGGGAATGAAAACGACATTAATATAAAAAAACGACATCTTATTCAAAATGACGATAAGTATGAATGGACAATATTTGGACAAACCACATTAACATGAAAAAACGACAGTAATCTCTAAAAACGACAGTAATCTGAAAAACGACAGTATTAGGGAACTTAGGGTATGACAAACGACATTACTAAGAAAAACGACATCTGATTCAAGACGACGATAAGTTTGAAAAGGACAGTACTTGAACAAACGACATTAATATAAAAACGACAGTAATATATAGAAACGACAATAATCATAAAAACGACAGTAATCTGAAAAACGACAATAATCTGAAAAACGATAGTAATCTGGAAAAACGACGATCAGTTTAAAAAGGACAATATTTGGACAAACGACATTAATATGAAAAACGACAGTAATCTCTAGAAACGACAATAATTTGTAAAAACGACAGTAATATGGAAAACAACAGTAATCTGAAAAAACGATAGTAAAATAAAAAACGATAAAAAAAACTACAGTAAAATAAATAATAATAATAATAATAATAATAATAATAATAATGAAGACAATTAGTTAGTAAAAACGACAATTATTTTTAGAGATGACAATTGAAGTGTTGTAAAATGATCTAATGCAATTAATTTGGAAATTGTACTTTGGTTAAAGATGATAATTAATAATAACAAAAATATTTGTCAAAATAATTGTTATTATTAATATTCCAAAAAATGTATAATGAACTAATCATCAAATATTCATGTCATTATAACGATAAGAATAATGTGAACTCAATGTCAATAGATGAAAGTTAGATTAACTTGAAAAACTGATGATATTAATTTAAAAAATGAGGCATATATCTGAGAAATATGCTAGAGTACTTATTGAAATTTCTCAAAACAATGCATGAATGACAAAAACTTTTTGCTAAGGTGTTTTGATATATTTATGAAGTAATATAACAAATAGATTTTTGAAATTGTACCTCATTGTGTACCAAATATAGTCTGATTCATCTTTGGTCATATTCATATGCTCAAGCAATGCATTGGCTGTTATCATACTCTCATCAAAGTTTGGAACAACATCTTTGAATACACTCCATTTATCAACTGAATCAAACCTCAGAACTGATTTTCTAATTCTTCTATTAGACCTTGTATTTACCTATATATGTATGAAAGAAAAAGTAGTTATATATTAATACATAAAAGATATAATATCCCTTTAAGTTTCACTTCGATAAAAAGGTGGAAAAGAATAAGAGGAAAAGAAAAATGAGAATTGTAAATAGTACCTTTGCGGTATTGAAAATGACATTCTCACAATCTTGTAGAATACTGATTGACTTGGCTGGTAAAACATATGATTGGTTCCGAAATTGAATTGTAACATTAGTATTATTGTCTCTATTTATGAGAAACGCAACACATCCTCCATCTTCTTCACTGAAAATATATGCCTGATAATATAATATTAATAATAATAATATGTCACATAAAAAAAAAGTCAAAATTTAGAAATGATCTTTTATTTGATACTAAAGAAGAAGAGAGGAAAAAAAATTTATGGGGTCACTTGATTAGTACTTCTTGGTTTTGGCCCAAAGATATGTTTGTTGGCACTCCCATTAACAAAGGCGTAGAGCAGTTCTTAATTGCAGCATGTAACTCCTTAAGGTGACCCCACTTTGGCTGTCTTAGCAGACCTAAATATATCATATATATGAGGATTACAAAAATGAAAGACTATTCGGTAGGTTATTTTACGATAGAAAACAATTTTAGACCGTTAAATTAATTTTTTAAGAAGTAAGGCTCACTGAAAAGATAAATATGATGATTTATAATCGCTTTTCACCGTAAGGCATTACCCTGTCGAAGATTTTACCCACTAAAATATGTTAAAATTAGGACACATCTCAA
This sequence comes from Boehmeria nivea var. tenacissima, assembly GCA_018132145.1. NCBI lineage: Eukaryota > Viridiplantae > Streptophyta > Magnoliopsida > Rosales > Urticaceae > Boehmeria > Boehmeria nivea. Next base: position 11,444,875 of record CM030874.1, read on the forward strand.
ATGGAAAAAGTTGTTGTGGGAAATAAATTTACTTTTTTAAGATGTAAGAGTCCTTAGAAAAAGTAAATCTAACGATCCAAAATCGTTTCACACTATAATTGTTTCCTGCAAGAGAGTTTTGTACATATATACAATATATTATATACATACATATATGTTTATCTTTTTGTAAAAGTAATCAATGATAACATCTCACCATATTCATCAAGAGGAGCTTGGTCGTAGTAACTTGTTATGACGTATGAGGAGCTTGTTCTTCCAAAATTAGTTCCACCGTGGTACTTTGTGAGTAAAGACACAATGAAAGAGTTTTAGCTTATACTTGTGATTTCAAATAAAAATTATCTAGTAACATGACACAAGCACTATTAACTAGAAAATGGTCATGGAATCAAGATTTTTTTTTTTTTTTTGGGTGCATATACCATGTAATAATTAACGTAGCTTCCATTCCTGGCAATGAAAAGCACCACTTGATATGCTATATCCTCAGCAGACCTTATGTAAGGTAATCCACCATATACTTGATAGCTGTGAGAAACAGATAAAGTCAGAGAGAGAGAGAGTCACTTGACTTGAGAAAATGAAGGGAAAAAAAAAATATTCTTCATATAGCCTTTTATTTATTCATTGTTATATGCATATAAAACTTGGTAAGAAAACTAGATAAAATTAAGGCCTAGCTAATGTACAAAGATGTCCAATTCTCTGTCCAAAGTGAAGGCTTATTCGGTGAATTTGGCCCTTTGAATGTTTCCCCACATTTCATTCCATTGCAAGTGTTGATCTGCACATTAAACATCAAGAAAATTTATGTGCCCTTTTTCATTTTCTTGGTCATTTGATGTTATCATTTATTTTTTATTTTCTTAATTTAGGTAAAATATGACTAATTAATTAGAAAAATAAACTAACCACAGGATCAGGAGCATCACTCTGCTTGCACATAACCCAAGGCACACCAGTTTGAAGATCAACAGCCATTTTTGCGGCCCAAAGAACATATGAGGCTCCTTTTCCATGGAAAGCCCCTTCTACATTTTCATATTCATTCTCAATCTATATAATATATGGGTTTAATTAGAAATCTTATTAGTTGTTAATCGTGACATATATATATATATATATATATATATAAGTTGTTATGTACCTGTGACAATATAATTGGCCCTCCTTGCGTAGCATATAAGCCTTCTGATTTCATCATATCTACTATTTTTGTGGTGAAATTTTGCATGTAAAACTGTAAAATAGATCCTTGAAAAATAGTAGTTTAGTAGAAGCAGTAAATATTCAACTCAACATATTTAAGAAAAAACACACAAAAATAAACCGAAGAGAGCGAAACATAGACTACTATTAATAGTATTCCCTAGCTTTATATACCTTATATGTTTAACTCTTTCTCTTGTTATACTTTTCCCTTTAAAAGTTAGTAAGTATGAACGACGGTTCGCGTATTAAGAAAATACCCAGAATTTATATAATAATAAAAATAAATACTCAAACTTTTGAAATAATTGAGTAACTAGTCAATTCGTTAATTACTTGTACATGCTTTTGGTAACTAAGTTAATTACCACCACTTATCATTATGTAAGTAATATATTTTATTATATTTTTGAAAAAATTGAGTATTAATTTAAATTATGTGTTAAAAGTTAGGTATTCCCTAACTAAGTTAATTACCACCACTTAAGAACTGTATCAGGTTTGTAAAAGTATTGCCAACGGCGGTCTTGCAATATTTATTGTGCTAGCTCATATGGTCGGTCAAAAATTTTTAAAATACAAAAAAAAAAAAAAATGATAACCTTATGCCCAATGCAACCTCGACAAAGGCGTGGTTTTTTTTCAAGTCTGCGAGAAACCAATAAAACTATTTCTGGAATCTCTCTAATAATTCGATGGAGGACTTCATCATTCTGCACGAGATTGGCAAGTCTCGTGGAATTTGCCCCTAGAGGCCTAGACGATGGATTAAAGTTAATATTGATGGCGCAGCTAGAGGAGCCCGTGGTCATTCGGGTTGTGGTGGTATTTTTAGAACTTGTCGCGGTTTCATTAAGGGAAGATTTTTCTCATTACCTGGGGATAAAGTTTGCCTTAGAAGCAAAGATAATGAGACTAATCATCGCTACTGAAGTTGCCCATAACTGGGCTTAGAACAACCTTTGGGTGGAGTCTTACTCTCTTTTTATAGTTATATTTTTTAAAATTATAAACGTAAAGCTCATGAGAAATTAAATATTTTAGAAAATAATATTATTAAATAGTTTGTGAGTGAAGATAGAAGGTTGACATTGGCATTACAAAAATAAATAGTTCTAATCCGTTAATAAAGGTGGGTGTAAGTCCAAACATCAAATTAATAAGATAAAGAGGAAAAATTTTAAAAAAAAAAAAACTTTTAAAGAAAAAGATATACCTTGAATGGCTCATTATCGGTGCGATAACTTATCCCTGGTACGTCGTGCAACCAAAATGGAAATCCTCTGTAAGTTTGCAAAAACAAATCTCATTATAATAGAAATTCTATAGATAAATGCATTATCATTAATTATAACTTTTTTATAATTAGTATTTTAGTCACAAAGTAATTGAGTACTCTTGAAAGCTCAAATGATATAAATCCTCCGATAAAGAAATTGAGGTTTTATATTTAAATTTTGATGCATATATTTTTTTTTATAAAAGATATATAGTGGTCCAACTTTTTAAGTTACTCGTGTAATTGTTCCAAAAATAAATGAATAAAGTTACTGAAGTTTTGAATGGGAAAAAAGGTTAAACATATTTGTTTTACATGGATCAAATCTCCTTCAAACACATCCCTAACTTTATTCCGCCTTTAGGAATGTCTTGTTTTACTTTTAATCCATCTATCAACAATCTATTAGTTCTATAAAAATTTATTAGAACAGCATGTGATATGCTACTAAGATCTGACATAATATGAATATGATTTTCTAAATTTAATGTTAAATTGTAATAAATTATTGACATAACTGATTAAAATATATTTTGAGGAAAAAAATAAAAAGCACTGATTAAAATATGACATGGCTCTAATCTAGGGATGTTTTGAAAGTGAAGAACCAAGATGACATTTGATCTATAGGGTAGTGATCAAAATGTCATTAAACAATAATAATAACAATAATAAGGATTTATTTGGTATTTAGATATTTTCTTATTTATGTTTTAAGGAAACGATTAACATTTTCAAAATTTAAGAAATTAGTCATTAACTTCTTAAAGAACTAAGGACATAAAAATAAAATTGCAACATCATGTAATTAAAAATAATTATTTTTTTAATTATGTAAACGTTGGTTATATTCTTAAAACATCATTCAAAATTAGTTATTTACTTAATAATAATAATAATAATAAAGTTGGATGCTTTACGAGTAGTAAATAGTCAAACAAAAATAAATAAATAAAAATCTCTGTTTTTTTTTTTTCACTCTTTTATGCATGCCTAGCTATGTGTCAATAACTCATGATCCTGAAAGGTGTTTGTTTGTAGGAGAGGAGTTGCAAAAAATAAATGCATACCCATAATTCCATTCACCTTCAATGAAGGGTCCAATCCTAAGGCAAACATAAAGTCCTTGTGAATGGACTTCTTTTATGAATCTGACCAAATCATATCTTCCACTGAAGTCGTACTGTCCATATACATATATTTACGAGTGAAGTGAAAGACAAAACCAAACAAGGAAAAAGCACTAGTAATTGTGATTGTCACAAGAGATAATACCATGAATCCGTATAACAATAAAACCTAGTATTGTAGAGAGACTAGCTAGACAGAGTATTAATTAGTGCTTTATTAGTACAAACCTGACCCTGTTTGGGCTCATGAAGGTTCCAAAACACATATGTTTGAATCACATCAAGTCCTCCTTCCCTGGCTTTTTCTATCAAAGATGGCCACATCTGCAATTTGAATTTTAGTCATATCACAAATACCACTGCTTTATTAGAGTATTTCTAATGGAATGTTTACATTGATTGAATGAAAAAGTAATCTCCAAATATAATGTTATTTTGAACGCTAAATTTGGTGTCAAATTTGGCACTAAAATATAGCATAAGATTAAATTTTGACATTTAAAAATGAGCATTAATTAGTTAATTTTTTTTTATCATAAATGTGAAAGTAATTATGATTATAATTTTATATTATTAAAAAAATTCTTTTATCTAAGAATTAATTAATTACATGTAGCCTTTCTTTACATAGACCAACATTGATTTATCTTTAATAAGTTTTTGCAACTAATAATAATAAAATTAAAAAAATAACCTTAAAAAACACTAATACATTGAAGTATTTTATATCGAATATTGCTTTTTAATCTTTTAAAAGTGTTTGCAACTAATAATAATAAAATTAAAAAAATAACCTTAAAAAAAACACTAATACATTGAAGTATTTTATATCGAATATTGCATTTTAATCTTTTAAAAGTGCCAGATTTAAAAACGGCATTGGTATTTAAATAGGAGATAGTCTTATACTGTTGGAAATTTGAAGGAGACAATGAAAACCGAGGCTTGAATCACACACGAAACACTTTTCTTAAGTGTTTATTCGCATCCTATTTCACTTTGAGGATCAACACACGAATACGCCGTAGGATACGATAAGCCTTGACTGAGTTCGCACCAAAGCAATAATGAAAACTCAATTGAAGACAAAGATTTGTTAATGGAAATGTTTTTCAAGTTTTTGTGTAAAGGAAATGACGTTTTTCAGTCGAAGAGTCAACTCTTAGCTGAAAAACGATAAAAAAAAAATAATTTTCACCGCCTAGCATAATGCGCCCAAGCAATATTAGCCAAGTTCATACGCGCCGTAACTCTCTAAGCTGCGCCAAGCTCTTAGTGGGTTCCCGAGCGCCGCAAGTACGTGGACAAGTGTGTGAGTGTGCTACTTGGCACACTCTTAGCTAGCACTTTAAACAAACCTATTAAAGAGCTATTTTCTTATTAAAAAGCACATTTTCTTTATAAATTTTCCATACGAGATTCTTCTCCCACTTTATATTTCCTCTACACACTTACACTCTTAGCTCATTAATGAACAAAAACCCAACACATACTACATCATTTTACATAATATATAATATATATGAAATACTAGTTAATTAAGACTGAATCATACTACAGTTTTTATATATGTCACAGCCTCAGATTTCAAATACACTTTTATAATTACTAGAATTACATGTCACTAGACAATTCATAGCAAAGATTTATTTTACAATAAACGACACGTCGATCATGCAAAATGACATGAAAGTTTTATCAATAATCTTGTTGTTTACGTACGTAGAAACCACAACATCATTGTCTATACTTTTTCTTTTCTTTTTTTTTTTTTTACATTTATAATTTTCTATACTTAAACGACAGGAATCTTACAAAAGCAGAAAAGACTTCCCTTCAATAATCCTCACTTAAAAATAAGTTTTTAAATTTCATGATTCAACCCATAAATCTTTTTTTTTTCGTGCTATTTATAAGGGATATTCTGTAGTGGGTTTTTTTTGTAGTAGGAAATAATTTTGAATGGTCAGATTTATATTTTTAAGATGCGAGAACTACCGAAAAGGTGAATCCAACGGTCCAAAATTGTTTCCTACCACAAAAAAAAAAAAAAAAAAAAAAAAACCATCACAGAAGTACCTATTTATAAAATTCTATCTAAGTGACCCATGGTTTAGATATTGGTTTGTTAGAAAAAATACATATACAGGACTAATAGAATTAAAATGGGAAATTAAGTGAATGGCATGTTTCTTGCTAGTAGTATACATGTAATATCATAAGTTGGTGATGTACCAATTAATTATTTTCAATGGTTTTACTATGGACTTACGACGTTAATTATATTTTCTAAATACCAAATACAGGCTTTAAACTAAAAAACGAAATAGAAATAATAATTGAAAGCATAGTTCAAGATACATACACACGGAAGATTGTCCGTATTGAAAAGAAGAGTATGTCACGAGACTCACAATCTTATTCAATGAATGAACAAATGTGACAGAATTTGTACAAATGAAAAAGATGTGTGAGACCAACACAACACTATGCCCGTGACGCAACAGTCATTTCATAATAACATCGATCTGATTGCTTTTGCCACCACAAGGTCCTTTTTTTATCCCCTCAATTTATATATTTTAATTCGTAGGATATTTTCCAAATCCCATTTTCACACGCTCAGCAAATTTCACCAATAAACTGAAAATACCGACCGACTATATAAATATATATATATATATAAAATAGATTCTAATTAGCCAACTAGTTATCACTTACTATATATATAGTTCATCAATATGTACTATAAAATATAGATGGAAAATTGTCATTTTGAGCTAGCTTTTGTTGCTGCAATGGTTACATACATACATACATACATATATATAAATATATATATATATATAATATAGATGGAAAATTGTCATTTTGAGCTAGCTTTTGTTGCTGCAATGGTTACGTACATACATACATACATATATATAAATATAGATATATATATATATATGTATATATATTTATTTATGGACACAAAACAAGACCAGAAAAAGGAATCAGTGGAACCTGAGGAGTGCTGCGAGGGTAGTGGATAGAGCCAGAGAAGAGAAGGCGTCTTTGGCCATCAATGAGTAGAGATCTTCCATCGTACGTCACTTTAATATTGTCTTGTGTTGATGCATTGCACACATAACTATGATCTCTCCATTTCACAACACTCATGATCACCATTATGATCACCAAACACCTCATAATATTAATACCCCACCATTTATGTCCCCTAATTCCCATCTTAATTCTCTTCAATCAATCACTCAGATATTATATTCTTCACAACACACTATATATGTTTATATGATTGGAATAAGAGAAATATATATATATATATATATATATATATCATAGAGTTGAAGAGGGGCAAAGGTTGGTAAGAGGGTGAGAAAGCGTGTCTGAAATGTCAAGGCAATTTGGCGGGCGAGGCGTGGGAATAAAGAGTGTGAACAAAATTGGCACACACCAATTATATAACGCATTTCTCTCTCAACTTTGTCCGTGGATTTTTTTTTTTTTTTTACGTCAAATGGTTGGTGATAAAACTGATAATTTGATGTTAATAATTGAGGTAATTACAAAGGCATAACTCGTGGTTTAACTATTTTAAGAGCCCAACAAAGTGACAGTATGTGTATATCGTAACTATTATATAAGATATATATATACGTAGAGTAGGATCCAGATTACGCACACCCCCATGATGTGGCATAAATACCAACTAGCGAAAAGAAACTATCAATTTTTTATTTATATAATATATATATATATATAAGGATAAATCATATTAAGTGAGATAACGTGAGATGCGAAGACAAACGACCAAAAATAAATAAAACAACAACAATTGGAATAAAGTCGAAAGTGCGATATTTAAAATAATAATAATAAAAAAAAATGAATTGAATTTCAAGTTCTTAGATGAATTGTTGATAGTGAAAATATTTAAAAAATTTGATCTCGTGTCACATTTAATATTTAAGTTTATAATCAATATCACTATTGCACGTTATGTTATTTTTTTCAGCAATAAATTACTATGTTATCCTCGTTTTCTCCTCTTATCTTCTTTATTTGTGAAGAAAATAAGGGCAATTCGGTCAAATCTACTACTAAAAAGTGACATGGATCGCAAACCCTCTTAAAAAGTGGTTTTAAAACAAGTTATCCAAAAATGATATTTTTCAAAAATTTTGCAAATATTACCATAACAGATTCTAAAAAGGCCTTTTGGCCCCAAAAAAGAATGTCCTCAATCATGACACCACATCAAGTTGGAAAATTTTGAAAAATATTATTTTGTACAACTTATTTTGAAATATAATTGCACTTTTTTTTTTTTTACAAATGAGAAAGATTAAGGGGAGAAGGGAGGCAAAATAGTAATTTACTAATTAAAAAAAAAAGTAACATGACATATAATAATGATATAAGTTGTAAATTTGAATATCACATTTTGTAAATTTGAATGTCAAATGTGATATAAGATCAAATTTTCTTAAGCGATTTGCCAATTGGCCCATCCAATAATAAAAAAAGGTAAATAAATAAAGTAAAAATTTTAAAATACCCCTTCTACTTGGGGTGTGGCGTCATTGTGCCCCCTTATATTTCAAAATGTCTCAACCGACACCTTAAACATTGAAAAAATTTAAGTTACCCCCCTATACTTCAAATATGCCCCTCTACTTAAGTTGTTGTGTCCATATACCCCATGTACTTACAAAAATATCTCAATTGATACCCTAAAAAGAGCATGTAATATATTACAATGAAGCCATATGTGTTACATGCTCTTTTTAGGGTGTCAATTAATACATTTTTTAAGTACAGAGGAGGGGGTATATTGACACAACAACTTAAGTAGACGGGGCATATTTGAAGTATAGGGGGATAACTGAAATTTTTTCAATATTTAAAGTATCAATTGAGACGTTTTGAAATATAGGTGACACATTGACGCAACACCCTAAGTGAGGGGATATTTTTAAAATTTTTCCATAAATAAAATTGCATGTACGGTGCTCCCTCAACCTCAGTGAGATTGTCCCAACAATTACGCTTATGTTTGGGCAAACCATCAAAATAGTTTGAAAATGGTTAGAAAAATGAGTAGATTGGTTTGACTTTGCGAATTTCAAGGTGATATAAATGGTTGAGATTTAAAGATATTGTATAGGAATTTAGAAAGTTAAAAAAAATGGTTGAAAAAAAATGGAATGGAATGGAATGGTTTGTAGGATTAAAAAGTTGAATGATTTGGAATAGTATGGAATGGAATGAGATGGTTTGAATGGTTTGCCCAAACATGAGGTACATTTTATATCGCACTACTAGATTTTTTTTTTTCTTTTTAAGTCAATAACTTTCCTTCCAAGTTAATATTGATGGAAAGTAAAGTTCAACTAAGCATGTTATTGAAAGGTCGTTTTGATATAAATTCAAATCATTTTAAGTTCAAATCGGAACCAAATACCTCTTTCCAATCTCATTTCTTATATAATTGGGCCATTGCTAGCTTTTCATTTTTTTTATTTTTTATTTTTTTGCTAGATGGCAGATTAGACATGAAAAGAAATTAATACCATGTTTAATTGAATCATCCCAAATATTTCATTCTATTTTTATAAAAATAAAATATTTAGAATGACTCAACCAAACAAGGTATAAAATGGAGTTGTTTTCACTCCTATTTTAACAAAATTAATTAAAGGTAAGATATAGAGTTTTTAGCGAGGAATTCTAGCTTTGTCAAACCGTTTAAAAAATAATAATTCAACCTCGTCTCTTCATTTACCTTGAGGTATGTAACATAATTCTACTTTGGACAAATTTTAATTACAAAAAAAAAAAAAAAAAAAAAAAAAAAAAAGCTTTTGGCCTCATATTAACCGACTTCGCCCCCCTCGTCCGGCAAGCTTACCGATTCGGATATGGTCATGTTTTGTATCAACTGTAAATTTCACGTCAGCGAGTCTCCTCGGCCATCACCGTCAAGATCCACGCTAGAAGTTGCGCTGCGACGACGTCATTTTGAACGTCTCCGTTGTCCTCCTTGCGGTGGCCAATTGGTGCGAGTTTGGAACTTAAGATCCAATTGTTATCGGTCATCCTCAAGGCGTTCTCTCTGACCCAATCACAGGCTGCTACAGCCCACGTCGACGCCGATGTTGCCCACGACCCACCCCTAGAGTGGAACTTGAGATGCCATTGAATTGCTTATATTTATTTCTCAGATTCCTAAAGCTTTGACGAGGTCTTGCTGGCCTTTTTTTTTCTTTTTTTTTTCTTTTTAATCTTACCCATATATCTAATTTTGTTGTATTTGCCCTTTCTTTTTGAAAATGATTTTATGATTATCATCATGTTCATGGATGAAGTCCACTAGTCCAGAACTGTTGAATTTTCCGATAAAGTCCGGTGCAACCCAAAACATAAAAAGGACAAATATATTATAGAAAAAGAAGCACAATAATTAATATGCACCCGCATTACATCCAATAACAATTCTTTATTTATGTCCCACTGGCCTGTTTATTGGAGTGTTTCCCACTTGAGAATCCTACCATATTAATTGATATTGGGTACTTATGTGAAGGGTTTTTTTGGTGACGGAAAATAATTCTAACTGTCGATTTCACCTTTTCGGTGGGTCCCACATCTAAAAAATGTGAATCTTACCATTCAAAATTATTTCTCACAAAAAAAAATACCCACCACAGAATTTCCCTTGATATTAGGTTAAACCGATTTTTTTTTTTTTTTTTGACATCGTTTGACTGAAATTCTAGGTAAAAGGCAATAAGGGAAGTTAAACGAGATACATTCATAACAAGTACATTTCACTAATATTGCAACCAAATTTTATGTCTCAAATGTTCTAGGCATAGGACACAATAATACAGTTACAAACACAAATGGCATTGTCGTAGTATCTCCAGATTTACATATTTTTTTTTATATTAGGGAAGAAAAACTATCTCCTATCCCGTTACATTGTGAGGTAAAATGCATTTTCAAATTTTTGAGTAAATACCTAAAAACCGAAAGCAGGGTCATCTACTCTTCTTCATGAGCAGTTTGTGTCGTAAATTGCAAGCCCCAACAGTTCCGGACCTTCGAGTCGAGGGTTGTTCTCGAAGCTATATATATTCCCAACAAAAGACATAAATTAGTTTCAAAAGCAGATAGTATTGTAGCAACTAATCTCAGAAGCATAACTGCATAAAAGACCCGTTTAAACACGAAAAGAACAGAAAATCTCAATTCATTTCACTTTTGAAAAGCACAGCACAAAAGTCAAGATGGCAACAATGAAAGTTTTAAGCAAGGGCCCTCGGCGTTAAATCACAAAAGTCAAGAACAGGTCATTGCTCGGAACAACATAATCGATAAATTAAGTCCGACCCTCATATGCGATGAAGTTCAATGAACTTTTCCCTCTTTTTTTTTTTTTTTTTTAATTTTATGGCCTCCTATGTGAAATCCCTATGATAGTAAGGTCTAAGCACCACTTGAATGATTGGAAAAATGCAAAGAAGCTACCTAATTTATAATACTTGAAAGGCTAGCTTCCGCAAACAATTTATAAACATAGAGATATAACTATCTATAAATACATAACACACATATTATACACATACTACATAATCAAATTTCCAAGGTTGGGGGCCAAACACAAAGGGAGCTAGAAAAATATACATAAAACTAGAAAATATACATAAATAAACATCAGCGCAATGAGCACAATTTGAATGCCAAACTAGGCAACAGGAGGGAGAGCGAGCGAGCGAGAAAGGAATCAAGTGTCTGGGATGGTCAAAGTCCAAACCCAAAAAAAAAAAAAAAGGAATGAAGAGAGAACAATTAAGCAAGATAAAACGTACAAGGATGTCCAATGGACACACACGATAAAGAAAGAAGAAAGGCTTAAAACCCTAATTAAGCCAAGAACAAAGACGAAAGCCCAGCATTTTTATTATGCATCAACAAAAAATGATAAACCAGCAAATAACTTACTTGTTTAAAGGAATGTGCTCAAATGGTCCACTTGTTGGAATAGGTCCACATAAATCGTTGTTCGAGACATCACTGGAACAGAGGCCATTTCAAGACAGTTGAACGTAATTATGAATTATGTCAGAACACAATTAACAAGAAGGGGGAGAGAGAGAGAGAAATTAACACTTACACAACTTTAAGGCTGGTAATACCAATGAGTTCCCTGGGAACTGGTCCAGTTAAATGGTTGTCGTTGAGCCGTCTGCAATTTAAACAATAATCAGAATAAAACAAAAACATAAAGTTTAGATCCCCCAAACTCAAAGTCAGTAAGACCATTAGGTCATACAATGATATATAGACAGAACAACAACCAACAAGAGTCCAATATAAGTAACACAACTACCCCATTGAATGATCGAATGCCAAATTCTTTCATTTTCTATGCCCCTTTTAAAAGAATTCAGACTAGATCGTCTTACCCATATTCCATGTCAATTATGAAGCACCACCAGTTAATCAAAAATTATTACTAGAGCATAACAACCCAAAAATGCTTGATTTAATTGAAACTCACAAAAACACAAGAGACTTCAAATTCCCCAACGAGGAAGGAATGGTCCCTGAGATGTTGTTATTGTACAAGTCCAAACTGATGAGGCTCTTCAGATTGCCAAGCTCAGCTGGAATGGTTCCTTGAATGTTGTTTTTGTAGAGTTCCCTACAAGACAAAGAGAAATCACGTAATGGATTATTTAGGGCCCACAAATGTAAGCAGTAAATTGATACATGGACCCAATGCCATGTTAAGGAATAAGAGGCATACGAGGGATTATACTTAAGCATTTAAGATCCAGAGGCCGTCCTATAAGTAAGCATCACTATTCATTTGTAACTCCACACTAAAAATGAAAAGGAGATAAGAAATATACAGGTATTGCAGATGCTCAAGCTTCCCAAGTTCTGGTACCAAATGTCCCGACAAGTTTGAATTTCCAAGATCCCTGCCCATATAATTAAAAAACATGAAATGCATAACCAAACCGATGAGCTAAGAGGCAGTGACCTCTACGCATTAGCAAACCACAGATTCGAAACACTACATATTCTTTCAAAAAGCACCAAGAACAACTTCAAAGCATTCTTACTGATACCAAATGAATGAAAAAGTTTACACATAAGAGTTGATGCTTACACACACATCAAAAAGAAAAAAACTATTTAAGCGTGTGTTACTCTCAGGTTGGACAGAGGCTTAACCAACACTTTCTTTCGTAACCAAGCTTTGGGGAGCTCAACATATTACTAAAAACTATGTAGGAAGAAAAATGAGAGAACAAAATTATTGAAGCAGTGAAATAGAGTTTACAACAAAAATCTCCGGTGTTATCCAAAGACACCAAACCCAAGTCGCCAGCAAAACAGCTCTGATTATAACATTATAGAGCTTATAACCATCAGAGGTATTTCAAAAATCAAAGCACTAATACAGTGAAATAATCAAAATACAAAACTTGTGGAAAAAGGAAAAAGCTCAAAAGTTGGAACAGTGACAATTAACCCATCCCAACTGTCAAATCCTCAAGAGCAAAAAAAAAAACATTCTTTTTCCTTTTGGAGTCCCAATCCCTGACAAGCTTCAACAACAAACACAACCCAAAAAAAGTACAAACAAAAAAGAGTTCATCATTTTCAAGAATCAGAATCCAAGTTTAAGTAAATACGCAAAAGATTAACCTCCAAAGCAAGTACACAGTCGATTGTGATTCCTCAACTTTCAAGCCAAAGATTCATTATTCTCATAATTGAGGTTAACTTTAATGAGAAAATTCCAACAGTGGACAATAATACACACAGTAGAAATGACGAATCCAGCCAAACTGTGCTGAATCAATAACGTTCATTCGTTTTTTCCAATAACTAAAAGACAAAAATTCACGAGAAATTCACTCAGATCAAAACCAAACCACACCACACCGACAACGAACCGGGAAAAAAAAATTCCAACGGAGAAGAACGAAATCGCGCCGAGATACCATGAAATATCACCAAACGAACGAGAGATTCAGGGTTAAGATAGAGATTTATACACTCGAGTGACGCGATTTTCCTGATTGCAAGTGATGTGGAACCAAGTGCAAGGGTTGACGAGAGTCGGATCCCAGCTCTGGAGGACGTTGTCGGGATCGGAGAGGCTTCGCCGGAGCGTGTAGAGCGCGTCACCTTCGGAGTTTCCGAGGACCGCCGGAGCTAGGGTTAGCAGAGCCGAGACGCAGAGCGCGAACACCACAACCACGGCCTCGGTGGTCGTCGTCGTCGCCGCCGCCATTACTGACCGCGCCGGTGGGCTTGGGAGCGGGGGTTTCGCTTGCTCCTAGGGCTTTGGTCGGCCGGAGAATTGGGGGTGTTTGGCGAGAGAGAGAATTTTTGGGGCGTGGAAAGGGAAAATGAATGGAATAATGAAGAAAAGTGGGATTATAAATTATATTTAAAATTTTATATATATAATTATATATATATATATATGTATGTATATTTGAGTAGAAGGTGAGAGGTTGTGGAAGAGTCAAAGGGTCAAGAAAATTAATTGATAGATAGAGAGAGAGAGAGAGAGAGAGAGAGAGAAGCGGTGGGTGTGGAAAAAGGGGAAGAATCGGCTTTGGGAATATGTCACGAGAGAGAGAGAGAGGGCTACATGTTTTTTTTGTTTTAGTGCTTTTTTCATTTTTCAACTCCATTTTCACTTTTTAGCAACAACAAAAAAAAACCTCCATTTTCACTTTCTAACGCCCAAAAATATAACCCTATGTTTGGACCTCCTATTTCAAACATTTCATTCTATTTTATTTTTTTATTTTTTTTATTTTTTTAAATTATTTTATTTCATTTTATTTTTTTATTTTTTCAAATCTCTATACAATATTTTTAAATCTCAATCATTTATATCATCTCGAAATTCGTAAAGTCAAACTATTCTAATTATTTTTCTAACTATTTTCCAAATCATTTTCCAAGCCAGCCAAAATGGTCAAAAATGAGCAAAATATTTTGCCCAAACTAGGGCCGACAATCTGGGTCCAAACACGAGATACAACACGAACACGACACGACTTAAGCGGGTTTGGGTCATCTCTTAATAGGTCTGAGTCTAACTGGGTCGGACACGATTAACACGATTAAATAACGGGTGAACACGGCACGAACTCGGAAACACGATTAGACCCAATTAGACACAATTAATAATTGCGTCTTAAATAGATAGACACAATTACGACCCAATAAGACCCGTTTACTAAACGGGTCTTAATAGGTAGACACGATTATGGCACGTTTAATACCAATATATATACATATATATTTTAATTTTTTATTTTGTTTTCTTTTTATTTTTTATTTTTTTAATTTCAATTTCGAGTGCCTATTTTCTTTTGTATTTCTCCCCTTTCTTTTGCATTTTATTTATCTAATTATCTTGTTGTTGTTGTGACATAGGTTTGATTATGTTTTTATACGATGGATTGTTGTGGCTTAGGTTTGATTATGATTTTCTTTGATGGATTGTTGTGACTTAGATTTGATTATGGTTTTGTTTGATGGATTGTATGGATTGTTTTATGTTTTATGGTTTTGCTTGATGGATTGTTAGTTATTTATTTATTTATTTATGTTTAAGGGATTAACTTGTGGCTATGTTTAATATTGATAGACTATAATTATATTTTGGTGTATTAATCACTTAATTTTTAAGTTTTTTCTGTAGTTAATTCATTTTGGGATAAATGGGTCTTAATGGGTTCAAGACCCGTTTAAACCCATTTAAAAATAGGTTGTGTGGCCCATTTGGACCCATTTAAATAAATGGGTTCGTGGGTCTGCACGACCCATTAAGACACGGTTAGACACGAATAGTAACCGTGTCTTAATGGGTCATGTCTGGGTCTGTTAAAAAATAAATTAATCTTGTCTGGGTCTTCATTCTAGACACGATTAATAAATGGATCGTGTCTGGGTTTAGTAAAAATTACATTGACACGAATAGGACACGACACGAACACGACCCACGACACGAATTGCCACCCCTAGCCCAAACAAGGGGTAAAACAAATAAGAAAAATGGTATACGATGGTGGAAACTGATTCACTACTTTGAAACGTGTATAATCGGTCTTCTACGTTAAAGATTCTATTTTTACATCGTTGTCATGTTCTTCTGTCTCCTATTCCTGAACTACAACATGAGCTCCTTGTGTTCGAGCTACCTTCGCTTTCATAAGGATCTCTCATGAGACCCTTTTCGCTAATTCACTCAAATTGTTCTCACAAAATACCAAAAAAAAAAAAAACTCTATGCGTTTTTCACAGAATCTTCCAAATCTTCAAGAAACGATTTATTCCTCCAGGAATGACGCCAAAAAATCATAATCTAAATAAAATCAAACAAATTAAATACATTTTGTCAAAAATATGTCAGCATAAAAATACACTAACAAAGATAATTTATTAATTCGCACAAATTACTCACGTGTGTAATGTCACAAAATAGATAATGAGACAAAAAAAAATTGTGGCAAAAGATGTTATTTTGCTACTAAATGCGTGATTCCATGACTAGTTTGCCAAAATTAGAGGAAAAAGAACCAATTTGTTGCAAATTTAAAAAAAAAATTTGTAGGTGTCAAAAACCTTGTAATCAAAATTTTTCAATAAAATTGTCATAAATATTATGCATTTTTAATTATCATGTTCCATCAAATCAATAAATTTAAAAAAAAAAAGTGTGCATTTATTATGCAAAAATAATAAGCACAAACGCACATGTCGTGTACGTGCAATCACAGTCATTCATATCTGTATATCCTACCATGAGCCCTACGTAAGACCTACAATCATAAACAGTTGTGATCGTACAGACACGATACGCGCGTTTGTGACTAGCAATGCTCTTTATTATGATTTATAGAGATGCTTAGTTGTTTTAATTTATTTTTAATGATGATAACAATCAAAAAGTAAACTTGATGTTCTCAAATCGTTTATACGGCGACGTATATACTATTGTAACATCTTCCTTAAATTTATATGTATATGCCTATCACAAATTAAATTTTGCTTGTCAATAAGAGCTGAATACAAGCGAGTGAGACACTTATGATTTGTTTGCCTTTATCATCTTCCACATTTTATTTTATTTTTTTAATTTTAATATAATATTTTTAAATATCAATAATTTATATTATATTAAAATTTATAAAATCACATCATTCTAAAATAAAAATATTTAGATATTAATCTAAATAACCCATTAAAATTACAAGAACTTTACTAAACACAGATGCAATTGCCGCGTCTATAGATAGCGTCTGCCGCGTTTATAAATAGCGTCTGTCGCGTTTGTTGATGCAATTTTTCGCACCAACTAATACGTGTAAAGTACGTGAGAATAAAAGAATAAAAGACAAAAGTAATCAGAAGAAAAACATAAGTCTCAGAGCGAAATTGATCTTTTTTTTTTTATTCGATTATCATTAGCTATTTATAGCTATACAAGATCACGTAATTAATATACGCGTTTATCTATTTTTGGAAGTTTGACGTCGGAAATTAATGATTATTGAAACGAGCGTATTAAAAAATATCCGAGTATCCGTCTGTCGCCCGCAACAATCGGGCGACCACTGCTCGCCCGCAACGAGGTCGCCCACAAAGAGAGCCGGGCGACCACCGGTCGCCCACAATGAGAGCCGGTCGACCACCGGTCGCCCACAATGAGAGCCGGGCGACCACCGGTCGCCCACAATGAGAGCCGGTCGACCACCGGTCGCCCACAATGAGAGCCGGTCGACCACCGGTCCCCCACAATGAGAGCCGGGCGACCACCGCTCGCCCACAATGAGAGCCGGGCGACCACCGCTCGCCCACAATGAGAGCCAGGCGACCTCCTGTCGCCCACGATGAGTCGGGCGACCACCTGTCGCCCACGATGAGTCGGGCGACCACCTGTCGCCTACGATGCACGTCGGGTGGTCTCTCGTCGCTCATTTGCGTACGGGCTTGGTTAGTGGGCCGGCCCACTTTGAGTCCGCGGATTCCAACGTCGTTTGGGCCTACACGCTTTATGCCAAATCATGGCCCAACATTAGCCCCCCAGTTTCTGTGTGTCGCTTGTCGCACTAAGGAAACTAAGAGAAGGAGGAGGAGTGATTCTTTTTTTTTTTAGTCGGTCTATTGTAGTAGATTTTTTGTTACCTACCCGTAGTAGGTTTTTGTTGTGGTAGAAGGTCTTTGTTGTGCCTACCCGTAGGAGGTCTTTGTTGCCTACTCGTAGTAGGTCTTTTCACGCCTACCCGTAGTAGGTCTTTGTTGTGCCTTCCCGTAGAAGGTCTTTGTTGCCTACCCGTAGGAGGTCTTTGTTGTGCCTACCCGTAGGAGGTCTTTTCACGCCTACCCGTAGTAGGTCTTTGTTGTGCCTTCCCGTAGAAGGTCTTTGTTGTGCCTACCCGTAGGAGGTCTTTGTTGTGCCTACCCGTAGGAGGTCTTTGTTGCCTACTCGTAGTAGGTCTTTGTTGTGCCTACCCGTAGGAGGTCTTTTCACGCCTACCCGTAGTAGGTCTTTGTTGTGCCTTCCCGTAGAAGGTCTTTGTTGTGCCTACCCGTAGGAGGTCTTTGTTGCCTACTCGTAGTAGGTCTTTGTTGTGCCTACCCGTAGGAGGTCTTTTCACGCCTACCCGTAGTAGGTCTTTGTTGTGCCTTCCCGTAGAAGGTCTTTGTTGTGCCTACCCGTAGGAGGTCTTTGTTGTGCCTACCCATAGGAGGTCTTTGTTGCCTACTCGTAGTAGGTCTTTGTTGCCTACCCGTAGGAGGTCTTTGTTGCCTACCCGTAGTAGGTCTTTTATTGCCTACAAGTAGTAGGTCTTTTTTCTTTTCTTTTCTTTTCTTTTTTTTATTTTTTATTTTTTTATTTTTTTTTATGCGACGGCGCATGTAGGCACGCGGCAGAACGCTGCGGCCTGCAGCGGCCCATGGCGGCATGCGACGGCACAAGGTGCTCAAGGCGGCACGCAATAGCATGCGGCGGCATATGGCGGCATGCGGCGGCACAAGGTACTCATGGCGGCACGCAACGGCACATGGCGGCACGCAATGGCATACGGCGGCACGCAATAGCATGCGGCGGCATATGGCGGCATGCGGCGGCACAAGGTGCTCATGGCGGCACGCAGCGGCACATGGCGGCACGCAATGGCATACGGCGGCATATGGCGGATGGCGGCACGCGGCGACTCGTAGTGGCACGCGGCGGCAAGCGACTCGCGGCGGCTCATAGCGGCACGCGGCGGCTCATAGCGGCACGCGGCGGCTCATAGCAGCACGCGGCGGCAAGCGGCGGCTCATAGCGGCACGCGGCGGCAAGCGGCTCGCGGCGGCTCATTGCGGCACGCGGCGGCAAGCGGCTAGCGGCGGCTCATAGCGGCACGCGGCGGCTCATAGCAGCACGCGGCGGTAAGCGGCTCGCGGCGGCTCATAGCGGCTCGCGGCGGCTCATAGCGGCACGCGGCGGCAAGCGGCTCGCGGCGGCTCATTGCGGCACGCGGCGGCAAGCGGCTCGCGGCGGCTCATAGCGGCACGCGGCGGCTCGTAGCGGCACGAGGCGGCAATCGGCTCGCGGCGTTTTTTTTTTTTTTTTTTTTTTTTTTTTTTTTTTTTTTTTTACGATAGCGGGCGTCGCGGTGTCTTATGCGAATTCGGCATTACTTTTTTGTTTCTTGGTTTCTTCTGTCTCGGTTTCGCTTGTCCGTTTCTTTTCACCTTTGTGTTCTTGTCGGGTCTGAAGGTAGTCGTCGACTTTAATGTATTCACGCGCGCGGGTGAGGAATTCGTTGAACGTTTTGGGTTCTTTTCGAATCATTGACCTCAATAACTCGCCTTCTTGTAAACCTTCCCGCAAGGCGGCAATGGCGTCCCCGTCAGTGAACTTCTCCAAGGTGTTGATCTCCTTGGTGAATCGTCGGACGTAGTCCTTCAAGCTTTCGTTCTTTCCCTGCTTTAACGACCAGAGGTAAGTTTTGTCATTCTTGCGTGTCTTTTGGCCGATAAACCGGTTCACAAACTCCGTCCTCAATTGGCCGAAAGAGGCTATCGACCTTGGTTGGAGACTATGAAACCACTCTAATGCAGCTCCCGTTAGAGTAAGTCCGAATGCCTGACATTTGATGTTAGGGCTTGCTCTTCGTACATTCATCCAAGTGCGGTAGCTTTCGAAGTGGTTGATCGGGTCCGTCAATCCTTCGTATTGCTTCATGACTGGCATCTTGAAGTCTTCGGGAAATGGCTCGGCCAAAACTTGTTCTGTGAAAGGGGATTCAATTTCCCCGATTATGTCGTGCGTCCCTTGTTCTTGACGTATTAGTCGGCGCACGACCTCTTCCAAATTCTCCACGGGGGCAGCGGCCGGAGCCCGATTGATGGCGTGGGCTGCGCGCGACACTCTACTACCTTGAAGATTGGCGTCAATTCTCCTCGAGGCGGACTGGTGGCTAGGTGCCGGGTTTGGTCCTAGCCGGGCGAGGGCTCCTCCCCGTCGTTGGTTTATGTGGTCACGGAGATCTCCAGCGCTTCCAGCCGCATCTGGAGTCCAGGTGCTATCCGTCTCGTCTTCGTTTTCAGCTTCGAGTCGATCGAAGACGGAGACTCGAGTACGCTGGGATTCTCCCCTCGTCCTGCTTTGTGATGCTTCTGGACTCCTCGCGCGTCGAGCCACTTGATCACCACTGGCCACTTGGGCCGGGTCTTGATTTTCGTGGCCGATCGAGTTATCTTGCGTGCTGGGAGGTCTCGCTGCGGTGGAGATCGGAGCATCCTGAGCGTTCGTCATCGTAGCGACGAACTGTGCCATCATGTTGGACAGATTCAACACTGCGCCTTCTAACCTGTTGATCCGTTGGGTGACGAGCTGGGGGTTCGTCGATGTCCGCGGACGCCGTGGTCGGCCTCTTCCTCGGGGGACGGGTGGTGCTGCGGTCTCGGTTGTTTCAATCTCTTTCTCCAAGCGCAAGGAATGAGCTTCGCCCGCCATTGTTTGGGAATTGGTTAAGATTTGCCGTGAAGTATTGAAAATTGCTGGGTAGACCTCGGGACTGCTAATCGCACAAGGCCCTCCTTCTAGCGCCAAAATGTTGATGCAATTTTTCGCACCAACTAATACGTGTAAAGTACGTGAGAATAAAAGAATAAAAGACAAAAGTAATAAGAAGAAAAACATAAGTCTCAGAGCGAAATTGATCTTCTTTTTTTTTTATTCGATTATCATTAGTTATTTATAGCTATACAAGATCACGTAATTAATATACGCGTTTATCTATTTTTGGAAGTTTGACGTCGGAAATTAATGATTATTGAAACGAGCGTATTAAAAAATATCCGAGTATCCGTCTGTCGCCCGCAACAATCGGGCGACCACTGCTCGCCCGCAACGAGAGCCGGGCGACCACCGGTCGCCCACAAAGAGAGCCGGGCGACCACCGGTCGCCCACAATGAGAGCCGGTCGACCACCGGTCGCCCACAATGAGAGCCGGGCGACCACCGGTCGCCCACAATGAGAGCCGGGCGACCACCGGTCGCCCACAATGAGAGCCGGTCGACCACCGGTCGCCCACAATGAGAGCCGGGCGACCACCGGTCGCCCACAATGAGAGCCGGGCGACCACCGGTCGCCCACAATGAGAGTCGGTCGACCACCGGTCACCCACAATGAGAGCCGGGCGACCACCGCTCGCCCACAATGAGAGCCGGGCGACCACCGCTCGCCCACAATGAGAGCCAGGCGACCTCCTGTCGCCCACGATGAGTCGGGCGACCACCTGTCGCCTACGATGCACGTCGGGTGGTCTCTCGTCGCTCATTTGCGTACGGGCTTGGTTAGTGGGCCGGCCCACTTTGAGTCCGCGGATTCCAACGTCGTTTGGGCCTACACGCTTTATGCCAAATCATGGCCCAACAGCGTTTATAGATAGCACAGCTCTTATTCAATTACATGGGAATTGTCATTTGTCATATCATTCAGACAATGAAGTCACAGTCGCCAAAGGAAAACCATAATTGTTGACCAAGCAAGGGGAGTAATTAGAGAATAATAACCATAATTCATCTTTAAGAGTAAATAATCCTTCGTTTATGAACTTTGGCAAAAGTAAATTACAGAAGGAGATGTGAGGCAGAGAATAAACATAGAGTTAGAACTCTAACCAAACTTATAATCTTCACAGCAATTAATGAAGAAACGGTGGACTTTAGATTGAGATTTGAGATTCACAGGCCAAACGTCTTAAAAGGTTCCCTCCTTGTTCTGCTTCATTTTTGGGTAAATTGCACCCGTGGTCTTTGTCCTTATAGAAATTATACACTTTGATCCCTAAATTATTTTCATAGACACTTACTGTCTTTAAATTTTTAAGTTTTTACGACTTTAGTCCTTACTCGTGAATTTTAATTAAATTAGGGAATTTTAATAAAATAGCCATTGTTTACAAAATAATTTTAAAAAATAGTCACAGTTTCAAAAATTTTAAAAACTAGCCATGTAAAAAAATTTTGACAAATTTTTTTCCTAGTATCATAAATTTCTTGCAGTTTTATGGCTAGTTTTTAAATTTTTTAAAACTGTAGCTAATTTTTAAAAACACATAGTCTAAAATGGCTATTTATCTAACTGATCCATTAAATTAATACCAAAATTATATATAGCTATATCATTTATTTAATTTCTAGTTACATGAAAATAAGCTATATTATTTAAAAATTATATAATTATTCTTATTTATCTGAAGAATATATTTCTAATAGTTTAGAAATTTTTTTATTTAATTGTAAAATTTATGTGTTTTGATATATTTAATTTTGTTTTCATGCAATTAAAACTTAATACAAGTGATATTTGTATAATTTTGTTCATAATTTAATTAAAATTAATGAGTAGAGACTAAACTTGCCAAAATTAAAGGTTTATAGACCTTACGTGTCTATAAAAATAGTTCAAATATCAAAGTGTACAAAGTCACAAAATATAAGGGTCAATCAAGTAAATAGTCATTTTAGACTGTGTAATTTTAAAAAATAGCCACAATTTAAAAAAAATTAAAAACTAGCCATAAAACATTCAAGAAATTTCTGACAATAACAAAAATACACATAAAATTACTGTCAAAAATTTTATGAGAAATTTCTAATATGGCTAATTTTTTAATTTCTTAAAACTGTAATTATTTTTTAAAATCATTTTGTAAACAATGGCTATTTTTTTAAAATTTTCAAAATATAAAGACTATAAAAGCCGTTTGAATAACAATTTATTAATATAAAAATTTTGAATTTACATCTTCTTGTTACAATATTAATCATACAATATCTAAAAGAATTGAGGGGGTTGGACGTTTCGTCTGCAACGAGGCTGAAACGTTTCAGCCCCAGTTTTTTTGGCGTTTTCTAGCGTTAAAGCGCTGAAAAACGCATTTTTTTATCGGGTTAAATTGAAATTTTTTTTTCAAAATTTAGGTTATTATAATATAATATAATAAAATATTATGGATTAAAATGAAATTAAATAAGATTAGAATGCAAAAAAAAAAAAAAAGACTGATGTGCCAAAAAAAAAACCCCAACACGGGCCCGCACGCATAGGACCCGCGTGTCAGGGGACTTCATCACTCTGCACGCGCCAAATTTTTTTTTTCTTTGTATGTGCATTTTTTTCTCAATTTTTTCTCTTTTATTATTCACGTGCATAGCATGTGCCTATAATTAGTACTAATAAAAAATTAAATTTAAAAATAGAGCGATAGATAGTAAATAGAAATCCACTATCTTTGAAGAGGTCAAAGTCATTTTGTCCTACTTTGACAACTCATTTTGTCATATTGGAGGAACGAATAAAGTTAGAAGAACAACCACCAAAAGTCTTATGGACATGACAAGTACTAATCACATCAGGCAACTCGTAAATTTGTCATCTTTTTTGTTTGGAAAGCGTTTATTACAAAGACCTCAAGAATGAAATTTGAAATAAAACAAAAAATTGCCACAATAATTAACAACTGTTTCCACCCATTACACATGAGACCGCAATTAACGGTGTGACGTATCATTTCTTGTAAAAATAAAATCAAACAGAAAATAATCAGTCATAGCAAAAATGTCACTATTTATTAATAATATACAAAAGGTAAAATTAAATAAAAATTCTCAAATTTATCAAATGCTGCTCTTATACCTTGTAATAGGTGTGCAAATACGGGGCGCAGAATTCCCCATTGCTTTTTCCCGGATGAAATTTTCGAGCAATACCC
Organism: Boehmeria nivea var. tenacissima; assembly: GCA_018132145.1. NCBI lineage: Eukaryota > Viridiplantae > Streptophyta > Magnoliopsida > Rosales > Urticaceae > Boehmeria > Boehmeria nivea. The sequence goes on from CM030874.1 coordinate 11,468,827, forward strand.
GGCTTTCACGGTGAAAATCGGGTATTGCCCGATTTTGCCCGGAAATTTCACAAAAAAAATTCCTCGTTCCTTGCCCGGCTTTTCCCCGACGAAGCCAAGCCAAACCAAGCACAGTTTTAACATACATAATGACTCTGAAAAAGATTAGGTCCCACTTTGCCCCAATCGCACAACTTGAAACCATTGGATCTCAACTCTGTTGTTCTTTTATTTATCTTTTCACAAAAGTTAAAAGCGAATATAATAAAAAGCTATATTCCCCTGCACCTAAGCCTAAAAAAAAGTCCTCCAAAAGCCCTCGAATTCCACCACTAAACGCTACAACCAACGACACCAAAAACCCTTCTTTAACAATAATTAATGAGAGTACTCAACTCGAGACTTGTTGATACGATCCTCGTAGCGAGAACCGGGTTGACAATCGTTTTCTTGTTGGACGACACAGACTGGATAGGAACCCCGTCAAAAGACTCGATTAGGATGCTTAAATTGACGCCACAATGGATGCGAAATAGCCGTTGATAAGTCGGGGAACGACTGACGCCACGAACGGTCGCGGAATTACCGTTCGGTAAGTCGGTTGAACGCCACAAGATTATCCAATCTTGATAAGTTCGATAATTTGGTTCATGGAACCCAAGAGAAAACTCTTACACAAAGTGTTTGCAAAATAACGTAGTCTATATATTTCATTGATAATGACCTTTAAATATGCTTGATGTTTACAAACCTAATTTAGAAACTAAAATAATTAAAAATCCGGAATAAACCTAAATAAAACCTAAATTACTAAAAATAACACTAAAAACGCGTCAAAATATCAATTTCGGCACTCCACAGCGTATCCGGGAGATCGGTCACCAAATTTGGCCGATCGTTTGCCAAAATTTGTCTTGATGGCCGATCGGTTGTGGGCATGGGGCAATCGGTCGGCCATGGCTCTGCATGAGGCACTCTGACACGCGCCTGATGCACGCCGTAGCACACTCGGATGCACTCGGTCGCATTCCACTGCATTTTGTTGAAAATCTCCCGCATAACCCTCGATCAAACTTGTTTCTAACCCTCTAAAAATGACAATAAACATAATAAAACTCAAAAATAACAAAGTTACAATAAATTGACTCTAAACAAGCTCATAAAATCTATAATTCAAAGTAGCTCGAAACTTGATCTTGGATTAGCTAACGGTTCGTCAACCATGATCGTATCATTTGCAACAGTAAGACAACAAGGCAACACTCACACAACCGTCAAGACTCGTGTGATCAGACGAGCCAGCCCGAATTAACTCGCCCGCGCTCGGCGAGCGAGCGAAGAGATGATGCTGGATCTGGGATCGTTCTCAGGCGATAGCTTCGACACAAAGAAATGGATCAACTCGGCGAGCCAGACTCGGCACCGTGGACGAGTCGGTGGAGAAGCACCTGGTGGATCTGGAGATGAAGCTCCAGATGGTCTCTGAGGAGGTAGCCGCGTCGCTCGAAGAGCACAGTGTGGCAGCGCTTCTCTGCATGCCGCGCGCCACTTGAGGAAGTGGGGTTGGTCTTTTTTGGATGGTAGTGAAATCTTTAAAGTAAAGTTGATTCGTGAATGTGCTTTCCGGGTAAAAACTGGGTAATTACCCGAATTTACCTGGTCCCATTTTTCGGAGAATTACCCAATATTTTGGGATCGGGTAATACCCAGAAATTACTCGGTGATAAGTTTTTGGGGAAGGTAACTTTCCCTAGATTTGTACGCCTACCTTGTAATATCAAATTTATGCCTTGTTTGCCTCAATTCTTCCCCACATTTCATTTTATTTTATTTTTTTAACTTTCTTAATCTTAATGCAATATCCTTAAACTCATCTATTTATACCACATCGAAATTCGCATAGTCAAATCATTCTAAAATGAAATGATTAATATGTTTACCCTAAACAACCTATTATAGCGTGAACTTTACGAAAATATTGCACATGTAGGAGACGCGAGCATACCCAAGTGGCTGCACATGCCCGGTATGGCGCATGTGTAATACGTGCCAAAGTGTGAAAATAAAAATAAATAAAAAAAAATTTGATCACAACGCGCGTTTTGGCCAAACAATTCTCACTTAGAATTTAAGACGCATCAAATAATCACTTTCATTGAAACTTTTCAAATTCATTTTGTATCCAAGTTAATTTGGCTATTTGTGTCCATATTTTGTTTTATTTTAATTCCTTATTCTAGTTATTTTCTACTTTTTATTTTTCTTTAACTATTCTAACATTATGATTATAATTATCTAAACTTATTGCCACTCATATCTATTAGATATAATTGAGTAAATGATTTTTTTTAAAATGATATTTTAAGAAATAGTCAATGTTTAGATTAATTAAGAAATTAGTTATTTTTTAACTATATAATAATGTGCATTTAACTTTATGTCTTTAATTTTCTTATGTATTAGTGATAAATAATTTAATTTTTTGAAACGTTTGTTATTTTTTTAAAACATGAATAAAAACGACTAAATGCTAAGTAGATCCTTTTTACTATTGCATTTTAGATATGAGCAAAAGAAATATTTACTGCAAATTACTAATTTAAATTTTCTTCAACGCAATTCTTTTTTTTTTTTTTCCAAGCGCGTGCATGCGTAGGCGAAAAATAATATTTTACAAAGTGAGAATAGAGAGTGAAATAAGGATTATAAATGTTTAAAAAATTTTATCTCCAACTTTTCTTAAAATTGCTCTCTTGGTGGCCCCAAAACCCCTAGATGGTAAAAGAACAAACGTATGAGCTTAGGTTTTGAATATGTAGTAGATGTCTCTTATCTTTCTTTTTAAGATAACATACTTAAGGTTTTTACCAACCACTCCATATTGTTTACGTGGAGCCATTGACCTCATTATTGTGATAGCATAACTAACCCCACTATGGTGAAAATGCATTTAAGTACACTTCAAAAAATGTTGTATAAGAAAGGAACATAAAGGAGACATAAGAGAAGCATCTTAAAGATCTTTCATCAAGATCATTCCACAACTAACCCAACAAAAAAAAAAAATGAATGAAAGAATCTCATATGAAGATATTGAGCAAAATTATGATGCTTTCGATCGTCTAGTATTTTTCTTTTCACAATTATTATATTTGAGACAATGAGAATCATTTAGAATCAATAGAAATTATAATGGAATTCATGTTTTATGAAATAGCTCGCTTTGAATTTGTTAATTGATTGATTTGTTAATTAATGGGGAAATTACAAAAACAAAAACAAAAAAAAAAACAAAAGACATCACAAGTATCATTTAATAATTTATACCTTAAGATGTGATACTTTATATTTATTATTTAAAAATAACGACATCAATTATAAGTGTAATACAAAAAGAATATATATTAATAGTATGTGAGAAAAAGGGTATACGGCAAAATCTTCCTTTTGGTAATGGACCACGTTGGAGTAGGAGTACTGATATGATATAAACTTTTAAGTTTTTCATTTTGCATTTCAGAATTAGGAGTACTGATAAGATATAAACTCTTATCTTATATCTCCAATGCACTACTAAACTCTTGCGTTAATACTACAATGTCATTAAAATTGAAAATATTTATAATTTGTTATACCTATTTTTGCATTTGCTTATTTTATTTCTTATCAGTTAGCTCTAAGTTATTTTTCGTTACAATTGTTTGGTTTTTATTTGCTTACTTTATTTCTTATCAGTTAGCTCTAAATTATTTTTCATCGCAATTATTTGGTTTTCATCTTCTTCTTTTTTTCTCTTGCTTGAAAATGGATTTTTAAATTATAAAATAATATTGTTTTTCACCCACTCCAAAAAGTGATATTGTTTTTCACCAACTTCAAAGGGATAAATGATAAGGAAAATAAATACCAGTTGTATCGAGAACAACATTTTTCTCTTTTTTTTTTTTTTTTTTTCTTTTCTTTTTAAGGGAAATAACCCAACCCAGCCCAATAGAAGAGAAGCTGGCCCAAGGGCAGAAACTGAGCAAGTTTGTCAAAAAATATAATATAAAGGGAAAATTTCAAAATAAAACCATTCTTGATGCCACTTAATAATCTATACCCCATGTGGTGTGCTCCCTTCATTTCCACTCTATGTTTGTAGTGTAAGTTTTGGGGTATAAATTAAAAGCGCAATACACATGGGGTATAGATTATCATTGTGTCAAGAATGGGGTATTCCTCAAAATCTCCCAAAAATAAAAAACAAATTAAAAGAAAAGGGAAACTTGGCAAGCATATAAGCAGCCATATTCTTTCTTCTTGAAACATGAAAACAAATACAATTGGTTAATATTGAGCATGGAGATTTAACATCAAGACAACAGAACCTACTGAGGAGGACATATATAGGATCCAATGAGATTGGCCAAAGTTGTGACAACACTGAGTCTCTTTCCCAAATGACATTGCAAAGACCATAATTGTTAGCAAAAATAAGACCTTCATCATGAACCGTGATGAGTTAGCAGAGATGGTATCGATACCGCTTCGAAGCTACTTAGAAAGAGCGCCTAGGATCGGGCCAACACGGGTGAAGATGAGAAGATGGGTTAGCTCGACGGATCTTGAACTTAACTTGAACATCCCTAGCTTATAACATTGACATCAACATTTGCGTTAGAGACGGTCAATATGGCCTAATAACTTTCATGTGCGCACTAAAAAATTAGCATTCGTCTTATATATAATCCTACTAAATTATTCTATAAACTGTTTTAAAGAAAGCAAAGTGCATAGTAAGGCATCGTTCTCTTACATGTACATTATCTTTTGGGGGCATTCACATATATAATTATAATTCAAACAGCTATTCCTCACCTGTTTAACATACTGGTTATATTTAGAAGAAGATTATACAATTAAGTTACAGAATCCACAAAATTATGGAACTTCAACAGTTTAAAGGTGGAGAGAAATCAACACACAACAAATATTGCAAAACCAAAACTACTAAGAGTTTCAACGTGAGCAATTTGCACTAATGGCTTCCGAACTTGCCAGGGTTTGACAAGTTTTTGCTTTTTTCGGAACTTAGTTTTGGAGCAATCAACATTTTGAACTTATAAAATTTAGAAAATCAGTAAAAATTAATAATGGGTGTAAAAAATTGCACACAGTTAAACGAAATGTATGATGCAAATTTTTCAAAACAATAATGTTTGTCCAATCCTAACAAGTTCAACAGCCAGCGGCGCAAACTATTTTGAAAAATATCAATTTCTGTTATTAGATTGAATCGACTTGCCAAATTTCGCAAGTTTCAAGTGCTGATTCTCCAAAAGCTACAAAGAATTAAAGGGCAACTTTGTTGGGTAATTAGGAATTTACAAAAACAGCTTTATTACCCACAACAAAAATATCAAAAGGCAACTTTCTCGAGAGAGTCACGTGTGAAATTATTACTAAACTAAAACCGCAACCACATTGTGTTGAACTTTGGAAAAATTGGTTTGAAGACTATGGAGAACACAGTGTTGTGAATCTTTTGGGTGCAGCCCACGGAATTGTGTTGAAGAAAATTTGGGTCCAGCAAGAAAAAAAAAAGAGATTACAAAAAACTGTGTCACTTAATAATTTATGCGTTCTTGATTAATAATATATATTTATAGTATAAATATAAAGATAGAAATTATAAATACAACACAAAAATAAACAATGTCAAAATGTCCCCAAAAAAATATCCTAACTTGTTGACATTTGAAAGTAACAAAAATCCCTTAATATAAGCGTGATATGTTTTAACATGGTTATGTATCTTACTGATAGAGTTAGAGCATGCAATTTTAGAGGGCTTAATTGGCCTGACGCATGAAAGGAAAACAAAATTGAATGACTTGCCTATACAATGGAAGATTGTTATACATCACTGTTATTATAACATCATTATATATTTGTCACAAGAGTGAGAGAGAGAGAAAAAAGAAGTGTCTGGAATGATCTTTGATTTATTGTCAATTCTATAAACATATCAATCGCGTTTAAAAATTCTCACGACATTAAGTATAATAAATAAGATATAAAAAATTTAATAAAGGAAGTTTTTGTTAAATTTTTAATAAATAAGTGCACTTTTATCATTTTTAAAAAAATTATGAAGAGTTTCATAATTTTGTCAAACATGACAAAATAAAAAAAAAAGGCTAAACAAAAATAAAAATAAAACGGTATTTGCACTTAAAAAAACAACAATAAATGTCAAAAGGTAAAAAAAAAATCAAATCCAACTATGGCATTTTTTAGATTACCACGGTAAATAAAAAATATTTTAAATGATTGAAACAAAAAATTTTAAAAAAAATGAGAGAGAATAAGAATTTTAAAAAAAGTCCATGCGAGTTTAAAAAAGACTCTTAAAATTTGCTCAAAAGCCCCCCAAAAAAGCCCCTTTTGCCAAAAAAAAAACCGTTTTGGGACGTGCACATGAGGTCACACGTGCATCCATACACATGCCCGAGACAAAAGTTAAAAAAAAAAAGAAGAAGAAAAATAAAAAAATATATATTTTTAGAATTGGAACGCACTTTTCGACCAAAATGCGCATTACTATTCCCAAAACCTCGCTTTCCCACTTGACTTGAAATTATCCCTCATTGAAGGTGGATATGATCTTACCCTTTGTTTGGATTATCCATTTTATCTGGAAAAAAATGGTTGGAAAAATAGTTTGGAATGGTTTGAAAATAGTTTGGAAAAATGATGTGGAATTGTTTGACTTCGTGAATTTTCAGATGGTATAAATGGTTGAGATTTAAAGTTGAATAAATAGTTGAAAAAAAATGAAATGGAATGAGATGAATTGTAGGATTGAGAAAGTTGAAAAAATAGAATGGAATGGATAAAATGGGGTAAAAAACAAGGGGTTAAATTGAGTTTTCATTATATTTAAGTATTTTATTGAATAAAAATGTAGTTGAGAAGTGACTAGTCATTTGGTTTTATCATGTATCTTTTTTAAATAAAAAATACAATATTATTGTTTATGACTACACAAAGAATTACTCATATGATGAATAATACTACATCAAAAGGCGATAAGTCTCTAATGTATTTGATTCGTGAAATTTAATGGACTCTTAAAAAAAAAAAAGTATTTGATTCGATGGAACCTCCATGTTGAACATTTCGCCGCTATTAATGTTGATTTTTTGACGAAAAGATCAGTTGACATTCCATATATATTATTTAAAGAAAGAAGGTGCTAACAAGTAACAATATAAACTTTTTGGCTAAAATAGGAAACGAGTCTTTTTTTTTTTTTTGGCATAAAATAGAAATGTTTTTCTAAAAGACTAAGTAAATTTTGAACTATTATTAAATTTGAAAAAAATACAAAGCTATATTTGGTTACCTATGATCAAATCCATAGCGTAGCATGAAGGGCTCATTGTAGAATAAACTATAACATAGAATTATTATTATAACTTTTTTTTTTTGGCTACAAATTATGATTATAACTTGAAAGAGAGGCACGTACCCAAGTTTTAAAAATAAAAAAGAAACAATTTTTTTAATCATATTCACACTCTGGATGGTAAAATGCCAAGCGTTGAAATTTTTTTGTCTTTTATTATTTTTTCTTTTGTTATTTTAGGTGTGAGGTAACCTGTTTATTTATTTTTTTTTAGGAAAACCTTTTTAGTTTTTACTCAAATGTTTTATTGTTTTGTTTTTAACTATTATCCTGCTTATATATTATTCTTTAATATATATATATTTTTATTTATCCAACATTCAAATACTCAAATTTATCATTTTTTATATAATAATTTATCTACCTTTTTATCTTTTGTTTGGGGTGGTCATTTTGGCAATTCCATTTAATTTTTTGAATGAAAAAAATAGTTTGAAAATGATTTGGAATGGTTTGAAAATGATTTTAGAAAAATAATGTAAGAATAGTTTGACTTTGTAAATTTCGAGGTGGTATAAATAGTTGAGAAATAAAGATATTGTATAGAGATTTAAAAAATAAAAAAAATGATTAAAAAAATAAAATAAAATTGAATTATTTGGAGGATTAAAAAAATGAAAAAAAAAATGAAATAAAATAGAATGAGTGAAATTTATATGCCTAACAAAGGGTTAGTTTCGACTTTAGAGCATCAGAGCCAGGAAAAATGTGTTTAATATCAAGAAAAATTAATATATAAAAAAAACAAGACACAAGAATAGAATTATTAGATTATAAAAATGATTATTTTTTTAATATTATACATGGTTAAATAAAAACTAAACAAATCCAAGTAACCAAACAAAGCCTGTCCCCCGGATACCACCACCCTGGGCACAAAGCCTTCCCGAATTGACCAAAATCTCCCCACCACTTCTCGCCATCTCCCACACCAATCCACCGCCACGTCAGCCTCTCCGCAGCCCCGCTGGGGTCAAAATCGTCAAACCACAAAACCCCCACGGCCGGATCGAGGAGTGACATAATCCACTTTTTTGGGTCGAAACGACACGAGTGCGTGCGCTTCGATGACTGTGACGCTCCTGTGACTGTCACTATAGCAGGCACAGAGAGAGAGAGAGAGAGAGAGAGAGAGAGATTGATCGTCGTGCAAAAAGGAAAGCAATTAAAGGCTGAGATCACATCGATAAAAACCACGGCAATTAATGATCGAATCTCGACCGTCCGCTCTTCGCATCGCGACCGTCGATTCACGGACTCGTACGTGGCGAACTTGAGGGGACGCGGAGGATCGCTCAGCTGTGGGAAGGAGCAGAGAGACTATTGTGGTCCTTCACAGCTCTTTCTCTCTCTCCCACTACATTAGTACACTCTCTAGTCTTTAATTTTCTCTATATTTCGGTTTCATTTGGCATTGTAGAGCGAGAAAGCTAAGAGAGAGAAAGAGGTTCGTTCTCGTTTCCGTTTCTAGGGTTTTTAGGGCTCTCTTCGACATTTATGCTACAGGGAATTTAGGTTCTTTGTTTTTTAATTTCTCAGGATTTTTTGGAAGGTCAAACTCTGCAATGTCGTTCGTTTCTTGTTTTTTTGAGCGATTTTTTTTTCTCTGGATTTTGATTTTTTTTTTTGTTCTGTGTTTGTCTTTTGAAACGCATGATGTTTCGTTTTGTCATTACGAATATTCTCCTTCTGTTTTTTTTTTTTTTTTTTACCCCCTCAAACTTTTTTGTCTTCTCTTGTTTTATTATATATATTATTATTTTTTTTTTCACTTTCAACATTTTTTTTTTCTTTTACCTATTTTACGGGTTTCGGTTTTTGTTTTGACGAAGAATTTTTCTGTTCCGAGTACTTTTTTTTTTCTCTCTCTGTAATGGTTTTGATTTTGGGTTTGGGTTTTTTTTATTGGATTTTGACGAAGTATTTTCTGTGTTTGCAGGTTCCGAGGAGACTTTCATAAGATTATTTTCATTCGCTATTAGGTAATAATTGTTACAATGTGTTTTTTCCCCCTATTATCACATTGCATGTGCTATTTTCACACTATTTTTTTTTCATTTCTTGAAAGATTAATGGTCATCGTGCGTTGCTATTCACGGTCTCTTGAGTGTTGTTATTTTTTTTCTTCCCGATTATTTCTTTTGATTTTCTAGTTTTTCATGTTTGATGAGTTTTGGGTTTTGAATTTGAGCTTTGCATGTCTGTTGGTGTGTGTTCTTCATCTTTTTTATGTTCAATTTAGTATTGTTTTTCATCGTGCAATTTTTACTTTCAGATTTTTTATTTTATTTTATTTTGAAAGTAATGCTAAAATAGGCTCCAAGAAGCAAGAACCCATCAAGATTCAAGCCCTTTTAATGAATCTTTTGAACGTGTTCTTACATTGTTATATTTGCTCTTTCTTTGCATTTCTTTTCTGTTTGTTTTCTTATTAAGCTTTTTGGCAGATACTAAACTGGGTATGTTAAAGTTTTCTACTGTAATATAGTTGTCAAAGCCAAGAAACTGCCCGTTTAGCAATTTGTTTTCCATTATCATAACATTGCTATTCTTGCATGTTTTTATTATACAGTTCTGTTCTTTACCTTATATTCCTTGTGTTTAATTTATATTTTTTACTTTTGGTACCAATGTGGGTTCTCTATTTTCCTTGTAAGCCTGATTTGCCTATTTTCTAGTCTCCCTTAAGCTATTCGGACAGTTGCATTGAATTGCCTTTCTAGGAATTTTAGTTTGCATTAAGCGTTTAAAATGTTAATTCAATTTTGTCCATGAAGCTTTTGGCTTTATAAAGCTTTTTGCATGTTTATTCTCTCTGTTCTATTTAGGATATGGGTTCTTCCGAGTTAGATGGAAATGGGACGGAAGAGGCTCTTCCTCCTCCCCCTCCCGTTCCCCCAAATGTTGTTCCGCTTCAAGCAGATGCTGCAGAGGCTCCTGAGCCGGCTAAGAAGAAGGTTGTCCGTGTTCCAATGGCTAGGCGCAATCTTGGAACTAAAGGGCAGAAGATACCTTTGCTAACTAACCACTTCAAAGTGAAAGTCTCCAATGTGGATGGCCATTTTTTTCACTACAGTGTATGCTTGCTATAATTTCTATACAATTATAGCATTTTCTCTTTTGGGATCTGTTTTTATTGCATCCTGTTGACCTTTTGCTTTTAACTCATTTGTGTGTATTGTATGGAAAAGGTTTCTGTCTCCTATGAAGATGGTCGTCCTGTTGATGGCAAGGGTGTTGGACGAAAAGTGATTGATAAGGTCCATGAGACCTACCGCAGTGATTTGGCTAATAAGGACTTTGCCTATGATGGAGAGAAAAGTTTGTTCACTGTAGGTGCGCTTCCGCGGAACAAACTCGAATTCACTGTTGTCCTTGACGACGTGTCAGCGGAAAGGTAGATTGAAAAAGTTCTGGGACTTGTTTTCATCACTGTTGATGGATTGTTATTAATTTTCAAATTTTTTTCTCTCCAAATTCTAGTTAACATGTTTGTTTCAGGAGTAACGGAAACCGAAGCCCTGATGGTGGTCATGGAAGTCCTAATGAGAATGACCGGAAGAGAATGCGTCGGCAGTATCAATCGAAATCATTTAAAGTGGAGATTAGCTTTGCGGCAAAGATTCCCATGCAGGCTATTGCTAGTGCTCTGCGTGGGCAAGAATCTGAAAACTCTCAAGAAGCTCTAAGAGTGCTGGATATAATATTACGACAGCATGCATCAAAACAGTGAGTGAAATATGTTCTCTGCTCCTTAAACCCAGTCTATGGTTCACTGTTTTTTTTTTTCAAATGTTGATTTAGCTGAACCTGAGGCCCATTGTAATTATGATGCAATTGTTGCAGGGGATGCCTTCTGGTTCGTCAATCGTTCTTTCACAATGATCCAAAAAATTTTGCGGATGTCGGTGGCGGAGTTCTCGGCTGCAGAGGATTCCATTCGAGCTTTAGAACAGCACAAGATGGATTGTCGCTGAATATTGGTAACATCCTTTACATGGTTCTTGCACTTGTTTGAGGAAACTTAGCTGTTGTGCCTTGTATTTTCCTCAGATGTATCAACTACTATGATCATACAACCGGGACCTGTTGTGGACTTTTTAATTGCTAACCAAGGTGTGAATGATCCTTTTTCACTGGACTGGACCAAGGTAATTCACATTTTTGTATTTCCTACATCTGTGTTTATTTTCAATTGCTTTTAACTTATTCCTTTAAACAGGCCAAGCGTGCACTGAAGAATTTGAGGATTAAAGTTAATCCCTCCAATATGGAATATAAGATAACTGGGTTGAGTGACAAGCCATGCAGAGATCAAACGTACACTTGTTTTCTCTTTCCTGAAATTGCAATATTACCCTTTCCATGTATGTCATGCATTTTATTATCCAGTGTTTTCTTCAACTGCATTATTAACTGTTGGGCTTGTTTTATCAGGTTTTTTCTGAAGCAGAAAGGCGCGGACCCTGATGCTGAACCGTTGGAAGTGACAGTGTATGATTACTTTGTGAATCATCGCAAGATGAATTTGCAATATTCTGAATCTCTGCCATGCATCAATGTTGGGAAGCCAAAGAGGCCGACCTTTTTTCCCCTTGAGGTACTTGATTTTCAGTTCTAGTTGATGCCACAGATATGCTCTTTTAGTCTCTAAGCTGTAAGTAGGTTTTTTTTTTTTTTTTTTTTTTTAATTGTTCCTTTTGTTTGCTCTAGCTTTGTTCATTGGTTTCTCTCCAACGTTATACAAAAGCATTGTCAACTTTTCAAAGAGCTTCACTGGTGGAGAAATCCAGGCAGAAGCCACAGGAGCGGATGTCGGTCTTGTCCAATGTAAGTAGCTTTTCTTCACCTTTGTCAGTTCTAATACTTGTAAGATTTTTTAAGTTTATTGATTTTGGATGCAGGCTCTGAAGCGCAGCAACTATGATGCTGAACCAATGCTACGCTCTTGTGGTATTTCAATCAGTAATGGTTTTACTCAGGTGGAAGGCCGCGTGCTGCCCGCTCCCAAGGTATTCATTATTTTTCAGTTAGCAGTGATATCTTATTGTTGGTTTGAATTAGTATGTTTTTTTCTTTGTGAATTGCCTATATGTTTCCTTTTCGTAATTCATTCTTTCAACAGCTTAAGGCGGGCAACGGGGAGGATTTTTTCCCCCGAAATGGAAAATGGAATTTCAACAATAAGGTATATCTGCTGCCTTGTTAATTTGCAGCGACTTATTATATTAATTTATTGCAAATAATAATAGCAAATTATTGTGCAGAAACTAGTGGAACCAATTAAGGTAGAAAAGTGGGCTGTGGTTAACTTCAATGCACGCTGTGATGTTGACAGCCTAATCCAAAACCTTATTAGATGCGGGGAGGCGAAAGGCGTTGTGAGTTTTGCTTTTCTTAGTACATCTATCTACGGCATGCAACTGAGACTAAATTGACTGCTGGTTTATATTATCTTGTGACAGCTCATGAAACCTCCGTTCCCACATGTGTTTCAAGAGAGTGGGCAGCTTAGACGTGCCCCTCCCACAGTTCGTGTGGAGAAAATGTTTGAGGAAATTAAGTCCCAGCTTCCTGGGCAACCAGAGTTCCTCCTTTGTTTGCTTCCTGAGAGAAAAAACTGTGATCTTTATGGTTGAGTTAACTGGCCCATTAGTTTGTCATGAACAATTAAATCATATTCTTTTTTGAACTCGTCTTCCTTGAAAATTTTCTCTTCTGTAATTTTTTTGGATAAATTATTGTCTCTAAAGGTTTATTTCTATTTTTTCTCTCAGGCCCATGGAAGCGGAAGAATCTTTCTGAGGTTGGTATTGTGACTCAGTGCATTGCTCCTACCAGGGTCAATGATCAATACCTTACTAATGTTCTTTTGAAGATTAATGCAAAGGTACTGATTGCATGTTTGGTCTCTTCAGAACTTTAACATTGTTTTGTCTTGAAATACCTGAACTCTTTCTTTCCGCCCCCCTCTGTAATGGCTTTTTCTGTCCCTTGCAGCTTGGTGGCTTGAATTCAATGTTATCTATTGAACGCTCTACTATGATCCCTGTGGTTTCGAAAGTTCCCACGATTATCCTTGGAATGGATGTGTCCCATGGCTCTCCTGGGCAGACTGAATTACCATCGATTGCTGCGGTAATGCAGATTTGTTCATACCGTGGCAGAAAATGTTTTATTCATTTATTTTGTAAATATGTAATATGTTGATGTTACTTGGGGTCTGAACTATAGGTGGTTAGCTCTCGGGGTTGGCCGCTGATTTCCCGTTATAGGGCAGCTGTTCGCACTCAGTCACCGAAGGTTGAAATGATAGATTCACTATTTAAGCAAGTGTCTGAAAAAGAGGATGAAGGTATCATTAGGTAAGATACCCATTATAGAGTGATAAGTTTAACAATCGTTGTCTAATATGTGTGAAAAACGGTTTAACAATGTTCGCCTAATATGTGTGAAAAATGGTGTGATATTATTTTATAATTTTGAAGAGAATGGTAATGTTTGAAGGAAAACTTATGTTTATGCTTGATGGAGCAGATGCTCCTCTTTGCTCATATTGTTTGAGGTTATATGGGTTAATTGAATGCCTGATGTGATACATGTTTCCTTTACTTTCAGGGAGGCTCTACTGGACTTCTATCTCAGTTCGGGAAAGCGTAAACCGGACCAAATAATTATCTTCAGGTATCTGTTTAAGATAATGTGTCACTATTGTAATATTATGGGGGAATTGCAAAACAAGGACATTCTTAGTGCTACTTAATAATCTATGCCCCTAGTGTTGTGCTCTTTTTGTTTTCAATCTATGTTTGTAGTGTAAAATTTGGGGCATAAATTAAAAGTGTAATACACATGTGGCATAAATTATCGTTGTGCCAAAAGAGGGGCATTCTTCAAAAGAGGGGCATTCTTCAATTTTTGCTGTCGTTTCTCCGGTTTATTGTGTCTTTGTATTTGATGGGTTTATTTATTTATTTATTTTATGTTTACTTTATATTGGCGCCCTCTCATAGTTTATATTCATCTAGGGATGGCGTCAGCGAGTCCCAGTTTAACCAAGTGTTGAATATTGAGCTGGATCAGATCATCCAGGTTTTGAGAGATTCAACTATTGTTTTAAGTTTTGTTCTATTATATGAATGGATATATTAACTTCTTATTTCTTTCAGGCCTGCAAATTTCTGGACGAGAATTGGAACCCAAAGTTTGTTGTCATAGTTGCTCAGAAGAATCACCACACAAAGTTCTTCCAGGGTTCAAGCCCTGACAATGTTCCACCTGGTAGCTTTCCTATGTGCTGTTAGAACTTCGGGTTGAAACAGTCCCATTTAATAGCAGTCATTTTCCTCCCTAGAAACCCGTATACATATTATTTTCATTTTTCTTTCAGGAACCATTATAGACAACAAAATCTGTCATCCTCGGAACAACGACTTCTATCTCTGTGCCCATGCTGGAATGATTGTGAGTATTGTCACATTAATTAGCTTTTTACTGGAGAAGGTCTATGCTTGAAAGTTTTCTTGTTTTACTTTTCATCACCATGTTTGATGTCGTTGACCTACTATGATTATGCTTTAAAAGAGAGTGTTATTGATTAGTTGGTATTAGTTTGACGCAATTCCCACCTTTGTACTTTACTCATCATGTTACATGAGCAATGTTTTTTGTTTTTGTTTTTTCTTTCGTAAGCCTGACTTTATCTACTTTGTTTTGTGACTTTCTATTACGAAGGGAACGACAAGGCCCACCCATTACCATGTTCTGTTAGACGAGGTCGGTTTTTCTGCTGATGATCTCCAGGATTTGGTGCACTCTCTGTCGTATGTGTAAGTAAATTATATATCCCAGGAGATGCGATAGCATAATATGATAATTTGTTAAAGTCCGTTACCGGTTAACGACCTCAAATCATTTTCTTCACTTTTTGCAGTTACCAGAGAAGCACTACTGCCATTTCAGTAGGTAAGGTTTTACCGCCTTTTTTCCTCGACAAACACGGCCTTCTAAATTGCAATCTAAACCCCCATTCACATCTTTCTTTCCTTTTTTTTTTTTTTTTTTTCAGTTGCCCCTATCTGTTACGCGCACTTGGCAGCCTCTCAGGTGGGATCGTTCATGAAATTTGACGATAGCTCCGAGACATCCTCGAGCCACGGAGGGCACTCCTCTGGTGGAGCTCCACCCGTCCCTCAGCTCCCCAAGTTGCAGGACAATGTGTGCAACTCCATGTTCTTCTGCTGAGGCTCCTCTAGCTTTCTAGGCAATGTGATCAGAACTTTTGAAGACCCTTCTACTGTGTAAATAGTTTCCTATGGTTTTCTGGCATGGCCTTCCTTTTGACACACTAGATTGTGTCTGAACCATCTTTTGAGCATTGAACAAACAAACCTTTTGCTATTTTGGACTAGCGGGACGACTTGAATATATAGGTCTTAGGGGTATTTTACGTTGGCCATGTTGATGTTAATGGTGGTAAATCAGTGTTTTGTTGACTTATGACCTGGTCAGTGAACTATTTAATCTAGTAATATAAAATCTGTTTTCTCATAAAATTTCTGTTGGGCGTCTTTTTAGCAATATGCTCAAGTAGATTCGTTGTGTAACGTTTGCCTATTTAGCTGCAATGCTTTTTGAGTTGATGAAAATGGTAAATGTCTGCAAGCCTAGCTTGAAATACTTGCAAAATCCATTTCTTAAACATAATATATGGGAATATGGGATAGTTGAACAATTTACCTAATTGTCATAAACATTGAACATGGTCTGTAAGTATTGAAAAAGGACTTGCAAAGCAATAGGTTCCCCAATTATGGCAATGTGATAGCATTAAATTCGTACTTTTGTTTAAATGTCTATGTGAGGAAGTTAAAGTTTGACTTTTTGCTCCAATCTCATATTTATTACACTTTTCTGCGTTGTTTTGATAGTTGTTTTTTTGCACTCTTACCAAAATTTAAAGCATATAAACACGTAGTTGTCTAAAACTGAGACTCAATGTGTCTAATCTATTTACCAGTCTAATATGAGCTAAAATATCTCATAATCAAGGTAACGATACCAATTTGAAGGGAAGCTGATTAGCCAAATGTTTTGAAAAATCTTTCCTTTAACTCACTTCCATCCGTGTGCCTTTTATCATTCAATTTCATACCACCGAATATGCTAACTTAAAATGAAAAATTAATTAAAATTTGATTTTCTCATAATTACTAAATATATTAAGATTTACTTAGAATTAAAGTTTTTCTTAATTACTAACATGTTTATAATACCTTTTATTTTGCCTCTGACTAACATATATGATAAACCTTGTAATATTTCCAAACTAGTCTACTACATAAATTGTATATCTAGGCTTTGCTTATCATAACGCTATTTATAAATACTAATTAGAAAAGTAACCCAAGGAGAACCAAGGAAGTAATTATCAGTCTAAAGAAGCCAAACTTATAAGAAGAGAAAGCATTGCTGAGCTGAAGATCAGCATCGGATGGCAATGACTCTGGTGGTGGCAGCGGTGACGGAGGGATTTCATGGACAGGAACTTCAACTTTCATCCCCTGAGAGCAGAAACCTCGGCCGCATAGGAAGTAATAAACCTTGGCCTCTGATAGTTTGAACACATCCCGCCCCCCTCGTGTGACATTGGTCATGTAGTTCGTGTCATCGCAAGTATCGTAGCTCGTCTTGTTCACCTCCAAGACATTGTAAATCTGCTTGTTGAATCCGAAATCTGAAGCGAAACAAGGAGAAAAAAAATATTCTAAGTCTTTCAAGAGAAGTACTATTGTCTAAAAACTAAAAAAAAAAAAAAAAAACGTACTTACAAAGCCAATCACCAACAAAGAATCGTTGGTGAATCGACCAATCGGAGAAGTTGACATCGGGATTCCAAGTGTTTCTTCCTCCTCCGACCCGATGGAGAACTGGGTTTCGGCTTTCTACATAGAAAAGATTGGCAATCATCAGTGTCATAGCCAACAACACAAAGGGTCGTCTCAAACTCTTCATTTTGTAGTGAGATGTATATCCTCTCTCAAATGTAACAAGTTCTGTGTCTCTATCTATTTCTCTTCATATATAAACGGTTAAGCTTTAGCTTTTAAAGAGAGGATTTCAAAAACTACCAATACATGAGTATGTCATGCACAATATTAGCATGAACTAGTCCTTTTCAGTTTGTACCAAGAACAAGAGATGGTCACAGCTGATCAATTTTTTGGGGGGCGATTCTAGCATGCAAATTATTATTATTATTATTAGGGAATTATAAGAAATGACCATTTTTGTTTTGATAATTTAAAAATATGGCCAATGATTTTAATTTTTAAGAAAGTAGCCATTATCAACTAGTTATAAATGATGAAGTTTATCAATGCATCTTATTATATAGCTATTTTCTTAATATTTTAAAATATGGGCTAAAATTTAAAAAGCTTTTTAGAAAGTGGCTTATTTAGATAATTGACCATTATTATTATTATTATTATTATTATTATTATTATTATTATTATCTGTTTCTTGCTATTTAAGTAGTTGATACGACGGTTAACTTATATATACAGGTTGATCTTATTTTTTTCAAGTTCAACGGGGATCTATTTTTCGCCGCTCAGATAAAGTAGCTATTTATCTATACTATACATAACACATCTTACTCTTAAGAAGTAAATAAAAATCTTACAAGTTATTAGTAGAAAATCATTAGAAGGGTGAAAAAATAAAAAATTAAAAGATTGTGTTTGTTTGTGTAACTTAACTACCATGATCATGCTTTGGGAGTTGGCTCATATATCCCAAGAGAAAATCATGACATTTGAATATTGTTAGAGAATAAATATCTCATTGAAATTCATGATACATGTAAATTGGAAAAATTTGAGCCATTACAAGTGTATCAAAAAAATAATAATAATAAAACATGCAAAATTGGGCTGTCCCATGTAATGTAACAAAAGTAATTAACACAACTCACTGCATGAACCAAGTCTAGAGATGGGTTGAGCTCGGCTAGCCCGCGCTGACGAATTCGGTATCAGAATTATCTCGAAAAATTACTATTTACGGGCAACACCAGGGCCAGGCTACCACCAAAATGTTCGGTTTTATAACGAGTAGGTCTTTGCGCTTGCCGGATTTCGACGAGGCGGGTTCTAGCCCTCAGCTAAAAGAATCCCTATCTCATGTTTTTAGTATGAAGAATAGAAAAAAAAAAAAAAAAAAAAAAGGGTACCAATTTAGTGAAACATATAATAAGGTAGACACATAGATTGTATGTCAATGTAGAGTATTCTTTTGTAAACCTTTTCAATGCTCTATATTACTCAAACATGAGCTGTTGAAAAATAAAGAAAATCGATTGAGTGTCACGGACAAATTAGAAATGAACTTATTAAAGGTTACTTGATTGCATTTTTCTTAAACGAAGGGACATACAACTAGTAATTAATTTCTTCAGCTTCTCCATAAATAAGGTTCAAATTTTGACTATTAATTTAGTTACATGCTTCTGAGTTATTCTCACCATATAGACATGTACCTTAGACTTTGGGATAACATTTTATTTAAACCCTATTTTCCCAAACGTTAATCACTTTGAGTCCAAGTGCAAAATAGCCAAATTAATTAACATCAACTAGGAGAAAAACCACATAATCACTCAAATGCAATGGAAAATAATAAGCAGCATCACAAGGGCACTAGTGATGTGGCCGACCGAAACCGGCTTATTAGGAGAGCCGTTCCGTAGCGGGGAAGGGGCGGCGGCGGGGGGCGGGATGTCTTGGACGTCGACGGCGACTTTGAGCCCTCCGAAGCAGTAGCCGCCGCCGCTGAGGAAGTAATAGGTTTTGAGCTGGGTGAGTTGAAAAACGTCTCTCCCACCTCCCCTAGTTATGTTGTTGATGAAGTCCTTGTCAACGCAATTCTCGTAGCTTGTCTTGTTCACCTCAAGCACGTTGTATTGGTACTTGTTGTATCCAAAATCTTTAATTTATTAAACACAAATTATATATTGGTCAGAAGGAAAATATGTTTGAGAATGTTAATGTAAAAAAAAAAAGAGTTGTATATATGCATGTGATATTTAGTTAACACTGCAAAAGGAAAATAAAGGGAAGTTTAAGTTAATTTTAGATTAAATAAGAATGAAGAAAATACTAATACATTTTTTAAAATTTTGGATGTCCAAAATGACATGCCAATCAAAGTAGAGAAAATAAAGCTATTTATTAATGAATGATGATTTTGATTTGTTTTATGGTAATAGTAACCAATCAATAAAAAATTTGACACCTCATTCTTGTTCAGAATTTAGGCGTATGGTATTACTCTTAAATAAAAAAGATTAGTCCATCTATTACGTTTAAATCCTTGCAAATTGCAATATTAAGTTGGAAACTAATCTCAATTACGCTTTCCATTTTTTTTTTCCTAATAGAAGTTAATAAAATTCATTCTCTTGTCCTTATGGGGTGATAAATCTCAATAATTTCCCTTAGTTAAGTGGAATAAAACTTTTCATTGTGTATTATATCTGTTTTAATGTACACTATTTTTGCTACTAAGGAATAATGTATCAAGTTATTAGCTAATAATTCTCTTCTAGATCAAAAGAATGTGTTTTAGGAGCTTGGAAATAATTAAATATTACATGCTCTTGCAACATCTTATCTAAATTTGATTTGATTTGTTATTCTCAAATAATTTGCTTCGTACTTTGGTTATATATGCTCAACATGATCATAAGAAATTGATGATTCTGGGGCTGTTTTTAGACTTCTAAGTGAGAAAGAAAGATAAATACCATCAATATTCCTTGAATTTTTAAGAAACTACACGATTTTATATAGAATTTGTAACTATATCATAAATATCCTTTCAATTTTTCAAATCACGACAAAAATATTAATCGAGTTATTAAATAATGACAACAATATATCCTATTACCAGAGTTTTTATTTTATTTTTACAAATTTTTGTTTAATATATTTTCAAAATAGCATTTTGTAAAAACTCATGGATATTTATAAAATTTTCCCAACAAAAAATGGCGAAAGAAGAAATTTATTAACTATAGAGCAATGTGTGATAGTGGTAAGGACAATTCTTAGTCAAAACCATTAACTAAAAAAGCTCTTCAAGATTTGCAAAAAAAGTTTTAGTAAATGTTAGTGTATTTGTGTGTTGGCATGTATTTTTGGCAAAATATATTCTAATATGGCTTCTCAGTTATAATATTCTAGCTTTGAAGATGTAGGTGTTTTCAGAAGTGTTCTTCTATGTGTTCATTCAGGAGTTGCAACACTGGATATATTTGGAAGTATATTTTTGGCATCAAAATAATTTGATATGACTTATTTCTTTCCTCAAATCTCAAGGCTATCCATTTATATCAAGATTGCTGCTTTATTCGGATGAGATGGACAAATTTTCTATTTATGGAAAAAAGTGGATTATTGGTGATTCTCTTGTCAAATGAATCTGGACATGTTTCTGGTGACTAGGGGAAAGGTGTTACAACACCTTACATTTTTGGCAAGTGTGGATTCGAAATTGATTATCTTGATGAATTTTGTTGATTTGGTTGACTTTGAAAATCACATTTCAAGACTCTTCCTTGATCATATTAATGTTGAAGATATTCCAGTTGTACCGTCTGCAATTAATGGTTGTTGAACAAGTTTTATGGTGTGATTTTCTATCATTAAAAAGTCAAGGATTATGGTGATTTTATCTGGACGTGTTTCTGACTTGTAGAAGAAAGGTGTTGCGACACCTTTGTTATTTTTGGCAAGTATTAGATTTGTATTGATTGCTTGATCGGATTTTGTTGATGTGGTTGACTTCGTAGCTTTTAATTTGAATATCCATTGAGCTGGTTGTTGATGAAGAGACTCCAGCCTTATCATTTGGCCTTAATGATAGTTGACTACCTTTATGGCTGCCTTTATGGATATATATGGTTTTGCTTATATGGAAAGAATTGTTAATTGCTCACAACAAGAGTTCATTATATTTGAAGAAGTTGCAGACGTGAAGAAGATGGACAGACATAAAGAGAGCTGAAGTTATACAAATTTTTGTGAGGTGTTTCTTCATAGTGTTGCGACGCTGCACTGTGAGTTTGAATGTTGTTGAGTGAACTTGTAATGGGAATTTATGAGTCTACGAGATGTGTGACTTGTAAGGCGAGAGGATCTCGTCTGGGTTTATTTATTAGACAAAGGGATCTTGTCGGTTAAATCACTAGGTTAATGAGAGTGACGAAGGAAGAGAATAAGAGGGAGTCCATTCTTGTTTAAGTCCGTGGATCTTTTTATCTGGGCGTGGCCCCGCAAACTAGGCAAAGCCAAACAGCGTTACTAATTTTCGCGTGCCATTTACTTTATCTGCTGTGCTTTTAATTACTATTCACTCATTATATTTCCATCTTGATTTTAGTTATTTCTATTGTTCCGTGACACTATCGCAACACTGACTAGAAACACCTACTAACAAAACGGTTCTTTCAATAAACATAGGGTGATAACCGTTATTTGTTTCTTTTGTTTAAACCATGTTGCTACATTAATTATACTAACAAAGAGTCAAACTTAAACCATATTGCTACAGTAAAGGGTGGTTTGAATTCGTATCCAAACGAACATACATTTATCAATTCTCATAAGTCTTCAAAATCAAAGAGCTTTTTTGTTTTAATCAAATTTCCAAACAGGAAGACAACATATGGCTACTGATAATCTAAGAATTTTGCAATTTGTCGCAGCAAGAAATTTTAGTCACAAAAAAATTAATATTTTGAGACTCAAAAGTACTTTTAAACGACGCAATATTCTAAAATAGATATAATATATGCCCCATCGTAACTAGAGGTCTCGCCTATATTTACCACAAAGAAAATGTTAAGATCAAGAGATTAACCAGAGGGAGATAGGAAAATTAATTAGTTACAAAACATGGGTGATTAATCACCCTTAAATGGGTATTAAGAAAAAACACTAGCGTGGAGAGAAAAAAAAATTATTGACTTTTCCTAAAAGCTGGCTTAGTATTTCCTAATTTTTCTTCATCGTTTTGAGATTAAATGAAAAAGAACTCAAACCACATTGACATGATATACTTCTATATTTTCCGAGCAGATCATAAACAGCAAATTAAAAAATAAACTAAAAAAAAAAAAAAAGGACTCACAAAGCCAATCGCCCAAGTGAAAGTGCTCATGAGAGGACCAATCGGAGAAGTTGATATTTGGAGCCCAAGTGTTCTTATTCCCTCCAACGTAATGAATCTCAGCGCTTGCAAAATCCAAACCGCTCATAATTGTGACCATAGTCACTACCATTATCGCCATTAAAACCCCACTTTTCAATCTAAATATTGAACCTAAACCCTCCATTGTGATCAAAACCCTTCTCTCTCTCTCTCTCTCTTATATCTATCTGCTATTAGTTTGTATATTGATATGTTTTTTCTTTTGCAAAATGAGCAGTTATAAATAAGCAGAGAAGAAAAGAAAAAGGAAATAAATGGGACAGCAACGAAGATCAAAACTTGCCTAATACTTCATCAGTTACTGCATTGTTTTTGAGGTTTTTATAGACAAATTAATCTATATTATGTTAATTAAGGTTGTAACTTCTATACTTGGGGTGTGTAAGCGTGTCTTTGCTCATTCCTATCAATATGTGTGTGCACATTTATTGTTACCCACCTTGTTAAGAATCCTAAGATAGTTTAAGTAGGTTTTTTCTTTATTTATTTTTCTTTTTAAATTTTGTTTAAAAAAAGAAAAGAAATTATAATACAAGTGATTTGAACTCTACACTTTTGGTACATGAAATTAATGTACCTGCAATATTTATGTTCCAAGTATAATTTAGTGTTGTATATTACTTTTATCGCCGATGCACTTTATAATATTTAACAATGGACCTACTTTTCTTGAAAAAAAAGGAAAAATAAAACGAAACAAAATAAGACAATCTCCTGTATGATACGTAATTTTGAAGGAAATGCCAGGAATAATTTTGGTTATTACAAATTTTTATAGCGACATATTTCATTGTGTCTCGCTAAACGTACTTTAATCACATTTTTTTTAGAAGGATAAGTTGTATAACGCTATCTTTCATTCTTCTATCACTTTTAGTTTCAAAGAAATAAATCTAAATCTAATCAGATTGGATATTCTTCGATTCATATCCATATAAGGGATGCCTTAATTTACTTTGTTGCGTTATAAATTGAGTATACACTAAATGATCCATTTTGCAAATAATAATTAGAGTTTTGTTTTTATGGTTTAGCTGGCCTCTTAAGTTGCACCCTAAATTTTCTTTGAGATTATTTAGTAAATTTCCATTCTTAATAATATTTTAAGAAAATAGTCTAACATCTCCAATTAAATTTTCTTAATTATATTATGACTTTTATATCATTAATTTTTTATAGGACTAATGATTAATTTCTTAATTTTTAAAAATATTGCCCTTTTTTTTTAAGCATAGACTAAAATTAGTCAAATACTAAACATTCTCGTTTTCTTTTTGGCAATTTTACATCATAAATTCAAAAAAGTTAGCAAATCGTTTCAAATGAACGGCCAATGAAAAATTTTGAGTGCAACTTGTCAAATTTCATATAATTTAGTGGCTGCCAATGCAAAAAATTCACCTTTGATTCCTAAAATTAATGTGTTGTTTCATTTTGGATGATGAAATTTAAGTTCTTAAGTATTTTTAACAATTGAAACACTAGATTTTAAAATTTAGGCATTTAGATCCAATTGTAATTAATATATGTTAATTTTCAAAGATTTGTGTTGCTAATTCAAAGACTCGATTGTTAAACAAATGACTTATTTGGGACTAAAATAAAAAATAAAACTAAATATATAAAGCTTAAGGGGACAAGTGCTAAAAATCACAAATCTTCTGAACTAGTGTGACGTAATTACAAAACTCTAACTTTCAGATTTTGATTTTTAAAAAATATATATGCAATAAATGGAAGCATGATAAATTCATTAAGGGCCGATGATTGTCTTCTCATCATTTTTCCTTATGAGGAATGATTTTTTTAAGAGAAATTTGGGTGGGTATCCTCCCCACATATTTTGTCCATATCTTTTAGAAATTAATTAAATGTTTATTGCCTTTAATATATTTTATTGTTATGCCGATTTTACCTTTTGATGTGTGCTATTATTTCCACAACAAGAGGAACGGTAGAACAAGCCACCAAGATGATGAATAAACAAAGAGGGAGAAGAAAGACTAGGAAATTGATTGGTAATTCGTTGACTTACTTTGGCAAATGATTGATAATTCCTTAACTTACTCTAGTAATTTATTGATTTACTCTTAATAAGACAAATGAATAAAAACAAAAAATACCAAGTTAAACTCTAATAATCTTTTTCTTCTACTATTTAAACTGAATCTGCACAAGAAATCTGAAATTTACATCTTGAGTAGCTGTTGTACTCAGATTTGGAAATCCTAGGGCCTCTCTTTCTCTCTCCTCTCTATTTGCCGTTCAGCCATGGTGTCGATTAGTATCTCCACCGCAAATTTGTAGGTTCGCCGGAGAACTTTAAGAGGGTTTAGATTTGAACTAGAAGATTCTATAGACTGAGAAAGGGGAAGCAAAAAGATAAGGAAAGGGAAGAAAAAACGAAGATGCAAGTTTTGAGAGATGACTTTAAAAAAAAAAATTATTAGAAAGGTGTGGATATTTACTTAAATGGGGGACCTCAATCGGGTCAAATGCTTCTTTACCCTCTTTATCCCTTTTATTTTAATTTTCTTTTATAATTCCAGTTTCATAACTATTTTGGTAGAAAGAATTTTAATATGCAAACAACAATGTTACATAAATGTGAATTCAGAATCTTAGAATGTTACACTGATAAATTAACAATTACTTTTGTGGACCTTATGACCTAAATTAAGCACATTTGGTTTACTGTATTTGTATCGTACACGCTTATATAAATTGTGTGTTGTCTAAAACATCATATGAAACAATGAAAAAAAAAAAAGATCTTAGGCATTAGAGGATATCCATGATCATTTCTCATTATATGAATTGTGAAATTAAACTTTCGTTCAACTGATCAAATTCGACTTGAGCAGATTAAGCTCATCATCTGTTCGTTATTTTTTTGTGCCAAAAAGTAAAATATAACATATATTACATTGGGTATTAAACTTTAACATATTTTAATGAAAATTTTGCTAATTGAAAATATTAAAGTTTAATATCGGCACGATAATTTATCTCTCTCTTACATACTCTTTTAACAAAGGCTGATTTTATTTAATTTTGTCATGTATGTAACATGTGTCATTTCGCCACCGACTAGTTCTTTTGTGTTTTGGCCATTGGTCTCTCTCTCTCTCTCTCTCTTATCTTTTATCTTTTTCTAAAGTTATTTAGTAGTTGAACTTGAACATTAACAGTTACCTACTAATATACGTTTTCGCTATTTTTGTTTTGTATTTTTCTTAAATATGGATGACATGGATATGCCCTATATATGAATCCCCTTATACGCAATTTTTCTTGAAATAATTAGCTTTGATTACACTTATGTTTGGGAAAAATTACAAATTCCCGGGGGACCCACCCAATACAAAGAGCTCTCTCTCTTTCGAGTCTTTTAGAGCATCTCCAACAGAGAGCTCTGTATTGTCATTTTGCATTTTTGCATCACAAGCTACTCCAATTGAGAGATCTATAATTGCATTTTGCTCCAAAAGTGAGCATCCCTACTGTTCATGATGCATTTTTTTTGAATTTATTTTTTAATCCTTTTACTTTTCAATATTTTCAAATATAACCCTATATTTAAATAATTGTTTATATTTTAAACAATATTTATTGTCTAAATATTATTTTAAAATTACAAATATAATTAAAAAATGGTAAAATACTTGAATATGAACATACATTGAATAGAATTCTATTCAAGGTAAAAATACGATTAAAAACTAAATACATACATGTAATTTGTTTGCGTATTAGTTTTTTGTAATTTTTTTTTTGTAAATAAATTAACATATATTTCAAGCAATAGTGAAAATATGCATTTAAGCTAGGGCTGAAAATTAAAACCGAAAAAACCGAAAAACTGAAAAAATTAACCGAATTTTTTAAAAACCGAAACCGAAAACCGAATTTTTTAAAAAATCGAAAATTCGGTGCTTAAAAACCGAAATAACCGAAAATTCGGTGCGGTTATTCGGTTTTGAATATTAAAAACCGAATAATCGGTTTTTTAACCGAATTATTAATTTTTTTTAAAAAATAATCGATTTTTAACCGAATAACCGAATTTAAAAACCGAATAACCGAATTTAATAACAAAAAATCGGTTATTTAACCGAAAAACCGAATTAAAAAACCAAAAAACCGAATTAAAAACCGAAAAACCGAATTTAAAAAATCAAAAAATAAAAATCGGTTATTAACCGAAAAACCGAATTAAAAAACCGAAAATTCAGTTTCGGTAAAATTCAGTTTTTTTCCAAAAAAAAACCGGTTTTCGATTTTCAATTTCTAATAACCGAAAATTCGGTTTCGATTAAAAAAAAGCCCAAAAAACCGAATACCGATACCGGTTTCACCCCTAATTTAAGCTGCCCATTTCCATACATATATATACATTTTTTTAATTTATATTATTGGATTAATAATATAATAATTAACTTTTATTGTGGACAATTGGTAAAATATTGAAATTATAAAGATTTAAAAATAAATTATTATAAAAAGTTAGTGTGAAAGAATATACTAAGAATATTCTTTTTGATATAAAAAATAAAACTGAGTTAGAGATGACAGGTACTGTTTATTGATGCATAATTTTGGCATAAAAAAAAATGGAGTTTTGCATTTCCAACCATGGAGATGGTCTTAAGGGAAGAAGCTCTCCGATAAAGTTATTATAGAGCTGGATCAATCCACATATTACGTTGATTCTACTTATCTTTAGTCATTGATCGAGTCAAATTGGATCGTGATTTATCATTTCTCCTTTTGAGATGACAATATGAAGATATTTTTAATATTTTGAAATTTTTTACTTCATGAAAACAATACTTGCTAAAAACAAGTTAAATTTTAGAAATCCACCAATAAAATTTCACTAGAATTTGTGCACATTGGATCAACCTTCGAACCTCACCGTGAATTCAAGTCAAAGCCGACCATGCCTTTGAGGCCCATAGAATGCAGCGCCTCCGAGGCAAAATTTTTCATTCTATGACTCTAAGCTAACCCTAGCTCTCTTTCTCGATCACTTAAATTCGACCGGTAAACGTCTATTCTGCCGTGAGACTGTTATAATCACACTAGCAACGTTCAAGGTATGACCAAGAACAACCATTTTACGACAAGGCCACTGGCCAGAGCAAGAGAGAACCTACTCAGGAAAATCTGAAGAATTTTTTCAAGTTAAGCATAATGACTCAAATCAGCAACTCCTTAGTAACACTTAAATACATGGGGTGTTTAGACAAACTAGGTATGTCTCAGCTCCGACATGACTTCGCCAAAATTTCGACTCCAGTAACTTGTCCTACCGCTCGTAATCTAACTGAACGCAGTGTCACTGTAGCTCCTTCATTTAATCACCGACGACGTTACTAATCAGACAGAGCCACCAACTACCATACTTTGTAACTAAATAGCAACGCGAAGGGAAAAACAAGCATTGCTAACTGCTAAAAAGCATTTCCATTAAGTTGCAGAGAAATGCCATACTATGGCATTCTGATTCCTCTATTCTAATCTTATCACCGAGGACGTTATAAAACTTTTGCCGACTAAAACACAGTCAACCACACGCGACAAGCTATATTCAGATGTACGACAGAGGCATCACATAGAACAGGTGATGAATGAATAAATCCCAAAAATAACTTTTATTTACATTTGACAGCAGCCAGCAATTTATGATATAAATCACGAGAAACAATAGATAACTGCTGAATTAACCCAAAAAAAAAAACAATTTAAATTAAACTCTTATTCCATTTTTCACAATGTCTAAACTACACGTTTCCTCTCTGTTCCCTCCTTTTTTTTGGGTTTTTCTTCTTTTTTTTTTTTTCTTTTTTTGTTTCTTTTCCATTTTTCTATTTACAAGTTACAATCCTAAGAAGGATTGAAGTGAGTAAAAATCTGACACCTCTCCAAGCTCAAAGATAACTCAAATAAAAGACATACCTGGGAGCAAGGAAACCTTCAACAAAAAAACTCAGAAGTCAGCAAGCAGCTCTCAAAGAGGTGGTAAATAATCCCCCATCAATATATAATACAAAACCATCTTTCTCTTTGCCTCCAAAAGCAAAAATAGGCCGTGAAGGTGGCAGAATCTGTCTCTTCAAAATTGTTCTCGTCATTTTTGTGACGGCAAGGTAGGCATCACAGCTAGCTGACAGAGGTCCTCTTTTCAGGAAGCGTTCTTCTCTTTCGCACGGAAGTCCTCCAAGCAACGGTATTCTTCCCTAAGCAACCTATCCAACTCGGGGTTTTTCTTAAGAGGCTCTTTCTGGCCACGTTGTTCACGATAGTGATGGAAAGCCCTGCAATATACACAGAGAAGCAACTTGCATAAAAGACCAAAGTCACGAAAACAAAAGCCAGCGGCAAAACCAATTCCAGTCTGTCTCACTCTCTCTCTACTGTAACAATTAGACTCGTACATTTACCACCTGTTTTAGAGCTTCTGACTACACATTAATTCACTCAATTAATAAGCTGCACTTTATTTTATCAATTAATCTGTGAGGACTAATAATAGTTGCAGTTCAATATACAGCTTTATCTCAAATCTCAATTTTATGTCTTGTCCAGAACTTAGAAGCAACTATTTTCTTTCATTGCAATTACTCATCAGCTAATTGACATAATGCTACAACTTTTTAGGGCTGAAAACAAAGAATATTCATCATATCCCACATTGTTCAAAGCAAGAACTGAGGAAAAAGGAAAGAAAGTTAACAAATGAAGGATAATACTTTACCAATATTTTTCAAGACCATAGAGATTGCCATTACGGTAAAAATCAAGTGCAAGCTGTTCAAAGTCCTTGTACAGGTCCTCCTTAAACTCCTTTTCCAGACCATAACTGAAGAAAAAAAAAAAAAAAAAAAGAGAGAGGGAGATTTATAATTAACATGCTGAAAATCCAAGATCAAGATTTGATGGAAAAAGTTAGCAGCCATGCAGACCCATAACATCGTGGTTTCACACAGATAGAACCCTAGAATTGAGAAGCCAAGTTGGCATCTATTTCGAAAAGAAATTTCAAGGAGAAATACAAACTGTTGCGAAAGCTGAAGTTGAAACCTTAAAAGAAGATGAGAATAAAGAAAAAACATAACAAGAAGATATCTATTGCAAATACCTATAAAACCTGAAAAGGCACTCTATTCCGTAATTATAATTAGCAGCAGCATCTTCTCGTGCAAATTTCTGGAACTCATTATACATGGAAGGGGAGAAATTGTCTCTAAGGAAATAACACCAAAATCTATATAGAGTATTCATTTCCTGCATGGAAGCAACAAGCAAATATTTCATTAAAAATCATCAAACCGGCTCTTTAAACATTACTCATAACTCTGATAAAGAAATCTGTACATTGGCTCACCATATGCACATAGATGCACATATTCACGCAAGTAAACTTGAAAGGAATTTTTAGTAGTCCAGCTAATGTGAAGTGGACAAAAAATTGTAATAAATGTGAAACGATAACGCGGTACCAGGGTGGGTGGGGGGGTGGGTGGGGGGGGGGGGGGGGGGGGGGGGGGGGGGTGGGGTGTGTTGTGGGGGAGTGGAGAGGGGAGGGAATTGGGGGTAAAAGCAATAACAAGCTTCCAAAGCAAGGCAGCTTCATCTTATATCCCATTGCAATAAATTCCACATTTCATTTTAACTATTTCATAATTCACTTTCACTTTTGTGTGTGTGTGTGTGTGAAGATAAGGCCATAATGGCCCGGAGGGGACAGTTAATAGCCGAACACATTGACAGCAGCTGGAGCTAAAATGAAGAAAGAAATGAAAGAGAAGTCAACAGAGAATTTTAGAGAGCAGTCTACCTCACTGCAACCAATGCCCAACTTCTTTCTGTCACTAAGGCATCGTTTGTGATACTTTAGGTACCTACAAAAAATATTAACCCGGTCAGCATACAGAATAGTCTATAAGCTCTCCCTGCATGCATAAACCTCAAAATAAAATTCCTTACTTTTGCTGTTTAAAACCATTTTCCTCAAGAAGCTGGTGGCTAGGATGCTGAAATGGTGGAAAGGATTTAGGCATGGAACCCACAGGTGGACTACTGCCTGAGAGTATCCCATGCGGAGAAACGCTCAATCTTGAAGACCTTGGGCTGGAATATATCAAAGTTAATAGGGGAATTAGATGGTAGTATCATGAACACACAAGAATTAGGTTGTGATCATGTCACTTGAGCTGATGTTCTTGCTACCAACAAAAAATTAATTCTGGCTGTCAGTCTCAGGTGGATAAGTACCCCTAAAGCGCTAGCCTAAGGATACCGTCACTGTGAAATTGATCAATGACGAAAAAATACAAGCAACAGTAGCTTTAAACTAACCCATGATTTTCAGGAGGAGTGGAGCCAAAGAAAAATCCAACTGATTTACTAGGTGGGCTTTCTGATATGATGCCTAGAGAGTTCCGACCACCTCCATGATTCCTAACATTACCAGTAAAGAAACGCTGTTTTAATGGCAGCTGTTGTTTTTGGAAGCTTTTACTGTGCTTCTTTCGAGAATTAGCACTTCCAGACTCTTCAAAAGAACTGTTTCCGGCAAAGTTTTCTCCAGGCTTTAAATTTGATGATCCAACGGAACTGCCAAAGGATCTCGAATGTCCATCTTTATTTTCATAGCTAAAATTATTCTTTCTACGATTGGACCGCTTAGTTTTCAGTTCCTGCCAAAAGTTTGTATGTCAAAATGGTATAGGTAACATAAACAATAGAAAAAGCATGGAAGGGAATGGATTTCCCAACCTGCTCATAGAAGTAAAGACCGTCATTTATAGTGGAAGCAAGCTCATTGGAAATGGGTTTTGATTCTTCACCACCAGTTGAAAATCCTTCATCAACCAAACTATTCTGCAGGACAGAACCAAGAGTGATCATTTAAATCAAGTATGTTCAGACGATCCAAATTATGATAAAGAAGCCACAAAGACCAGAAGCGTGACAAACATATACAAATACAAGTATGTTCTCCCAAGTACAACTTACACACTAAATAAGTTGAACTACATTAGCTGTTCGCATTTTACACAGTCCATGCAACTGCCTAACAACAAACTTACAAGTGCTATAAAGTTAAACAAAACGGTCTGATGAATCACACTTCTTACCATATGATAAATTACGTCAGATGTGCGTGATTTGAGTTTAGTACAAAAAGCAGAGAATGAAAAATGCAGTGTCATATACAAGTACTTGTTTCAAAAAAGTCCTCGAATTTCTTTTTTGCCACAATATCCCACCCAATCCAGATTTGTCATTGCTCGAATATGGAAATGAAAATGAGGAATGAATCGGTACATATGCTTAAGCAGGACTGTAAACCCCAGAGGGCGAGAAAACCAGTAATGACTTCCAGCCTTCAACAATTATAATGCCATTGGAAAATTCAATTACCCCAAAAGAAAAAATTTTACGTGCAGGCAAAGAGTTGGAATTCTGAACTTCTGACTATAAGAGCATCTATGAGAAAACACTACAACAATGCCGCAATTGGGTAAAATTTTTATTTAGTTTACCTTAGTTAAGTCATAGATTATGAATTTCTATTTAAGCACATCACCAAAAGGTTCATTGATCTCCCATCACGAGGATAAAGGGAGACTTATATGATGATATAACATTAATGCAATATAAAAGCAAAAAAACAAAAAAAAAAAACAAAAACGAAAAAAACAAAAACAAAAACAAAAACAAAACAAAACTTCACAATGCATGTAAACCAATTTAGTTACTGATTAGTATTTAGCCAATTAATGGTCATACCTGGGTGACAATTACTAGTCTGTGGACATCCTGATCATTGACTATGTTCTCATCATCTTCATCGTCCATTCTACTAGCCAACATCATTCACAACAATTAAAAAAGGCAATTAGCAATGTAAAAACATATTTTTTATGAAGTAATGTTTCTTAAAAAAAAAAAAGATAAATAAAAATAAGTCACTCCAGAGAGATTTAATCCAAAAATAAAATATAATTCAAGAACTCACAGACATACTACAAAGTGTAAAGTAAAAAAAGTCCACAAACAGGAAATAGTACCTTCTAACAGACAAACGATCATCCTTTTTAATTGTTCCATGCTCCAATTCTAGCTCTTCATCAAGCATAAATGTATTGCCAAAATCATTAGATAGGTCGTCAAGACTGTTAACAGCCGCTTCTGATGAATTCTTTGTGCCTTTACAACTGCGGTCATTACTGCTTACTTCTTTGTTTCCTTGCACGTGATTTGTGTTGGTGGCAAGATTTGAGTACTTTCTGTTTGATTCAGAATTTAATTTCACAATTGAAGGCCCATCTTCTCCAACAAATACTGGAGATCCACCACCATTACCCAGAACACTACTAGAATCCTTTTCTAAGTTGTTTGATGACAAGTGCTCTGGTTTGTCTTCATCCGGTGATGACTCAATATTTTCTTTGGAGGAATTCCTTTTATTATCATCACTGCCATCACCACAATCAAGAGCAGACTTCTGCAAAGGTTCATCCACAGTAGTCTCGGGTTTTGATTTCAATGCAGAATCTGCAGAACCTGGAATCCATTTTGCCCACTCATCACGCCTCCGAACCTTGTCACCCTGAATACAACAAAGCCTCCAAAATGAAGTTTATGGTGGAAAGAAAAAAGCATGAAAAACAAAAACAAGGAAAACCAATCCCTTGGCTTCCAGCTCCTAGGGGATCCCCAAAATTTTAGGACCCGAAACCTATTTAGTTAACTTGAGCTGGTCCCCTAAATCCGAAGGAAGTTCATTTATGCAACCAGCACCCATGTTTTTTCTTTTTCAGTAAGGAAGAAACTATCTGTCTACCTAAATATAATATAACAAGGAACAAAAGAAAAAAGGGGGTAAACCAGGAGTCTGCTTTACACCTAAAGAACACTATAAGGAAAATTAAACCACATGCTCCCAACAATAGTAATTAAGTGTTATAACACAAGAAATTATCAATGATGTGATTCTTTACATCTATATAGGAAGTTTCAAATCATTGTGGATCTCCCACTGACATTAAAGCAAACTGAGTTGGAAAATAAATAGACAATGAACATAAAAAGAGAATCTAGATGGGAGATATAATCTGAGTATTTCATTCAGTATCATTAATTGAAGGTTTTTTTTTTTTTTTTACTGAATTGATAGAAGTATTGAAAAGATAAAAGTAATTAATTCATAGATGGTACCCTTTTTGGAAACTAACTGTTGAATTCATTTGAAAACAAACACAAACTAGCTCTTTTTAACAAAAAATCACAAACTAAATAATCAACTTAATTGTCCTCGTCTTAGGGACAATGATCTTAAAAGGGAACGATAACTAAATATGAAAATCAAATTATATTCAGAAAATAAAGCACATTAAATTATGTTATTAGTTTTATCTCCATCAATTTTTCTTGTGTCATATAGTGAATTTAGAAGCTTGTCCAGGGATAAAGTGAAGGGCCAGTTAAGGACTTAGCCATTTGCAATCTCTGTTTTAGAAATATAGCCCACATATTGAAATATTAGTAAAATAGCCATCAGGTCAATATCTATAAATTTATGACCAAAGAAATATAATTTATGACTAAATATTGTTTGCAACAAACAATAAAAACTGAATTAAAAAAAAAACTAATGACTACAGTCTCAAAAATTCAGACACGAATGTATGGCTAGTTTACTAATAAAAGCAAACATAGGCTAGATGCTTAAAACTAATAAAAATGGATGGCTATTTCATATAAAAACCGTAATATGAATATGACTAGAAGATAACATTTAGGCTAACCATGAACCAAAAGGTGTATGTATTAACAGAAAGGACTCCTATTAAATCCAAGACCAAAAAACATAATAAGGAAAGAAAATAAAGAGCACCAAATTAGAAGTCACAATGTTTGGAAGTTTGAAAAAATATTTTATTAAATCTATTAAGGAAAATAACACCATGATGCAGAAATCCTCCACACTAACAATCAATCAACAAATACCATAGGGTTAAGGATTATTAACCTGCACTTCTACACTAATTGAAGCTTGTAATGCGTCGAGGATAAATGGTATGTCAGTGCACATTTTCTTTAGCTGTACCAAACAAAGAATAAGCATTATATGAAGAAAATAATTAGTAAATAAATCAGATAAGGCATGAATACTCTTATAATCAAATATAAATATATTTAGAAGCATAAATAAAAAATTCAAAAGAATTTCTATCCTTGGAGATACCCTTTTGAAGTCAGCAATAGAAGATATTGGAACCCATCCTTGGCCATCCATCAAAGAGATTAGGTAAGGGTCTTTCCCCAAATTTTCATCACTGCAAAAACAAAGATAAATGATGGTGAATATTTACCTATTGCCAGCCTCATACAACAGGGTCAAGCTAATGACAAGTATTTTCTAAAACTGCATTTATACTTAATTACATTGTAAAAATGGATTATTAAAACCGCCGACTGACGCCTTTTGATTGCCTGGAGTGAGGATATATACCTAAATAAAAGAGAAAAAGTCTAAAGAAATCTACTGGTGATTATCTATAGTATTATCAGGCAATTCAGCTATAAAAAAGACTGAAACAAGATGCTCATGTGAATGTTTTCCGATGGCGCCTTAAGGGCCAAAAGCTCTTAACTGTTCATGAAAATGTTTTAAATAAAAATCAATCATGATTAAGCAAAAAACAGAACAAAAATGATTACGAATACGGAGACACTTATTCTAAACCAAAACAGGTTAATAGCGAAACTAGCTACCCTTTCATGTCTTACAAAAAGTAATATTAAGGTGAAATATACAGTTAAACCCTTGCATGTGATAGGAGGGGAAAAAAATATGCATGCACACACAGAACTGGAAAACAAATTAATCAGCTAGATTCAAAACTATATGGATTACCAGAAATAGTGTTCAACTTGTGTCACTATGCTAGCCCTTAAATTTAGTGTCTCTTGGGGTACCACTGGAGGCCCTGGGCTTACAGGATATGGAATAAATAATGGAGGATGAGGCCCTCTTATAGCACCTTGGGGTGGAACTTGTACATAGCATATTGACGGAGGTCCTACATGATAAACATAAATCAGGTGAAGAGTAGTTCATTTAAAAAGCTAGCTCTCAAATATGAAATATCTATATCTTAAACCAATTTACATAGCCCGACTATTCTTACCAGCGAAGCCTGGTCCAACCATAAACCCAGGTCCTGGACTGAAAAACGGAGGTCTAACAAAAGGCCTTGGTCCAACACCTTGTTGCATAGGAATGTTGTCTCTAGGACCAAATGATTGTTGAGGATGCCAATTATGATTCCAATGGCCAGCAGGATCTTGTGCATTATGCCTCCTACCAGGAAAGTTTACCACATAAACATTTGGGTCCCCTCTTGGTGGAGGCTGAGCTGGTGGTGGAGCAAATGCTTGCACCGGTGCCTCAGATCCAGGTTTAGCTAAATGAGTTTCAACATTGGGCACAGGTCCAGGGAATGGCAGGTATGGATATCCGGGAACTCCCATGTGTGGCGGAGGCACCATACCCGGAATAACATGTGGAATCGGCGGTGGTTGATGATAAGGCATATGTACAGCAAAAGGAGCAGGACCATTCGGGTTGCGCTTAGAACCTGATCTTTGATGTCGCGAAGCTGGATGCTTGTGGTTGTGGGAATGATTAACGTTTCCTGACCCATATGACTTTTGCTGCCCAACTGATCCCTGGATGACCAAAAAAATTCACATAGGTTTTTTTATCCTTTTTTTTTTTTTTGCCTAAGAAAAAAATCACATATGTAAATACATATGATACCAAGTATCAATTGGATTCTTTTTAACTCATTATTTTGCCTTCTCTTCTAGGTAAAATATCATAAAAAAAAACCCTTGGACATTGAAACGGAAACAACCTAATAAAGCTGCAACATAAATGAACAAAATGCGTAAAGAAATCCCCAAGTAACTGAAAAAACTTTGTATACTGACAGATCATCGCCCATTAACAAAGATTATCTATTTAATCTGTCAGTTACAAGATTGTTACCAGACATAGCCTTCCAGCTTATTTATAGACTAGAATCTTTCAATATTACCAAACAACAAAACAGAGTTGGAACATTTAATCAAGGATTCACCCGCAAAATCCAAGCCCAAACCCTCATAATATTACCAAGTTTCTAAATTTACGTGGCCCAATAATCAGCCACCATAGTTTCCTGCATAAACTAAACTAAGAATCGAACAGAGAACTTGCCATTAGGATCAAATCCAAAGACTCAGTCTTTTCCTTCAAATTTAAACAAAGCATCGCCAAAAAACCGAGTTTATTAAACTTGACGTTCATTAAAGCAATATTTTAAGATAAATTCAACGTTAACAATCTCAGTATCACCACAAAATATTTGACTGTTTCTAAACTCATCACAAAGCCAATCACTACACAAAGCAAACACCACCAATCACACTGAATAAGCAAAAGCCAAACCTGCACGGTCGCCGGCTGAGGCTGCGGCTGCGGCTGCGCCGGCGCGCCGGCATTGGGAGGCGGCGCAGCGGTGGCCGCCTGCACCGTCGGTTTCGCGGCGTCGGGATTGCTCTTCGGCCGCTGCGCGTCGGCGAGAGCGGGCCAAGTGTCCGCCCCCATCACCGGCGCATCAGCCGCCGCCTTGGCGTCCAGCGCCGCCGGAGTCTTCCACGGCGACTTCGGCCCTCCGGCGCCGGCGAGGTCCCTCCCGTCATCCCCGGCCTCGTTCTCCGCCACCACCATTAGTCCTCCCACCTCCGATCTCGCCAAAACCCCCAACCACCTCACAGACACAGACTACAAAAAGCAGAGCGCTCTGCTATCGCAAACGCGCCGAATCGAATCGCGAGGAATCGGAGAGAGGGCTTCGGAGATCTTGAGTTCTCAGGCGAGGAGAGAGAGAATTTGGCGGGTGATCATGGCGATAGAGAGAGAGAGAGAGAGAATGACAACTAGGGTTTTAGGAGTGAAGAGAGAGAAAGAGGTTGACAGTTGAAGAAGCCAAGAAAGTGAGTGAGTGATGAGAGAGAGAGTGTGATTGGGGAAAAATAGGCGGAGCCAAAAAGAAAATGAGATATATATAGGTGTGTTCGTGTCGTGTGTTGTGTATATATGTAATATATATATATATGTATGTATGTATGTATATATATGTATGTATTTATGTGTGTTTGTGTGTAGGTTTTATTGAGTGAATGTTCGAACCTATGTTACTTTTTAGGACTCTCAACTGTAGATATAGTTTGGATACGAATACTATACGGTCTTAGGTTGGTACTTGGGTACTATGTACCTTTGGAACATATTTCTCTTTGATGAACAAATTTTTAGGGCTAGTCATATTTTTGGACCGTAAATTATTGGTTAAACTTAAATTCTTAGAGATTATTAAGCAAATTGTCATTTTTTAAAAAATTATCTTCAGAAAATGACTAGTTAAGGATTTAGTCATTTTGTAATTTATATTTTAGAAATATAGCCAACGTTTTGAAATATTAGTAAAATAGTCATCATATCAACATCTAAAAATTTATGACCAAAGAAATGAAATTTATGACTAAATATTGTGTGCAACAAATAATAAAAACTGGAGTAAAAAAACTAATAATTGCAGTTTAAAAAATCTAAACACGAATATATTGTTATTTTACTAATAAAAGCAAACATAGACTAGATCTTTAAAACTAACATAAATAAATTGCTATTTCGTATAAAAACCGTAAAAAAAAGGTGAATATTTTTATTAATTAAAAAAATAGTCATTTTTAACTACATAGTGTTGTGATTTTATCTTTATGTTCTTAATTTTTGTAGATAAATGATTTTTTTCAAATATTTTATTTTATTTTTTAAAATGAACCAAAAAATGATCAAATAACAGATAAACTATGAATCTTTTTTTTTTATTTTACCCTATTTTTTATTTTTATTTTTTTGACTTTTTGGAAAGTTTTTGAGTTAGTTAGTGATTTGTAGAACTTTTCTAGAAGGGAATTTAAAAAAAATAGCCACTGTTTGCAAAATAATTTTAAAAAATAGCCACAGTTTCAAAAAATTTAAAAACTAGCCCTTTCAGAAATTTCTGACACGTGTCAGAAATTTCTTACAGCACATTTTATGTGTAATTTTATTATTGTCAAAAATTTCTTACAGTGTGTAATGGCTAGTTTTTAAATTTTTTGAAACTGTGGCTATTTTTTGAAAACACACAATTCAAAATGGCTATTTACCTAACTGACCCTTTCTAGAATGAATAAAATGATATTTGACCATAATTTAAGGGCAAATATATAGTTTCACATAAAAGCAATACCAAAAAGAGATTAAAAAAAAATCAGTTTCAAAGTGTGTTTTTTTTTTTAAAGATTGTCATTGTTTCGAAATTTTACGAAAATTAAAATAATAAATTTATTGCGTTGATGATGGATTTCCCTACATCTGGTAAGAAATTTGTTATCAAATATGGTTCTTTTTTTAAATTTATTTAAACTTTGACTATCATTTACAAATTCATTTTCAACAAAGGTTATTTATTTAGCATGCCTTAATAAACTATTGTTACATTGACGTTGATAAAATATCAAAATTACAAAAGCACAAATTATGTCTCGTAAGCCAATTTTTTTAAAAAAGAATAGAAGAGAATTTCACTTGTAAAACTAGCCAAAATTTTTTTGTTGGTATACTATCCATTAATTATGGTAATTAATCTACTAACAAAAAAGGATCCTTTATCTAAACTACAAAAATTGTAGAGATTTTCTAAAAAAAGTTTTAAAAATTATGTCGTTTAGCTATAAAACCCCTATAACTTATGTTTGTGGAGAAGAATATGTCATGATTGCTTTGTTGTATGAATATATATAGATCTGTGTGAATTGAATTGTGAAAAGAGTAATTAAAATGTCCAATCAAAAGCACTATCGAAAATTATCCAAATGGTAAAATTCGAGAGTAGGCAGAATTTCAATCTTAATAATTTGAATGAGTTTAGGTCATTTAGATTTTATCAAAAAAAAAAATCCTTAAACAACAATGTAAATTAACAACTTCGTTTGAATGACTCGTAATAGATTGGAACTCATTTGGCAAACGAACTCTTAGTCTCTTTTACTAGAAAGCACTCTCTCTCTCTGAAGCCACCAATTTTCTTCAATTCGAGGGTAGGCTAGAATTTCAATTTTAATAGTTTGAACGAGTTTAGGTCATTTAGATTTTATCCAAAAAAGAAAAGAATTCTTAAACAACACTGTAAATTAACAACTTTATGTGAATGACCCGTAACAGATTTGTACTCATTTGTCAAACCTAACTCTTAGTCTCTTTTAGAAAGCGCACACTCTCTCTCTAAAGCCACCAATTTTCTTCAATATGCTCACTTGCATAGCGAATTAGTTCTAAGTTTATAGTGCGTTTTGGGACTTCCAACAAGCTCATGAGTCGTCTAGCAACTCAGACCAAGTGGATCTCCATAGAGGAAAGTTGGAGGAGTTGAAGTTAAAGAAAACTCTCAACGAAATTGTGACGACAAGTGCAAATGTTGAAGCTTTAGAGGCTTAAGAGGCTTCTAAGATGGTGTAGATAATCCCCTCGTGGCCAAATTAAATTAATAAAACAAACTGTTTGTTTTATTAGACCTTGGCAAAAGAAAAGTATGCTCGGAGTACCAACTAGCTTGGATCATTGAGAAAATACTCTTTAACACTTAATTTGGTATAAAAATCATTCGGCCTTGCATTGCTCGGGGTTGATAGTGAAAATATTTGGGAAAAAAAAAAAAAAAACGATTAATCAAGTTTCAGAAGATAAAAAGCTTGAACCTGCATGGGTGACATTTCATGATTAAAATATGGTTTTGGCCTTTCCCAAACCTTTACTATGGTGAGATTTAGTTAAAACACTATTTGATCATTGCAACAGATTTGCATGTAAAATTCTTATTCATGCATTAGTAACAGTTTCAGAAATACAAATTACCAAATGTGTCTTTACCTACTTCTGATTACAATCTCTCATTTCAAGCACAATTCACAACAATTGCTTTATAAGTACAATAAGACCAATTTTAGATTCATTTACTACAATTTTATTTACAATCTCGATCTTACATTATGCCCAGCAGTCCAAAATCTCGCGACAATTTTTACTACCTTATTTAAGGAAATGAACAAGTGAACAAGTAGCAAAAAAAAAAAAAAAAACGTATTTTTTACCTCTACGAATCATGGTGAATCAATCATAACAAAAACAAAATAAACCACTAAATTGAACAAAAATCTCTCTGGCCTTTTCCACTAGTAGACATGTTACAAACTAACAAGAAGTTTTCATTTCAACACAACTTTTTCACAACTTCAACAGCTAAGATTATAGACTGAGTTACAATTTAAGAATTTGGATACTATAATTCATGAGATAAAGAGAAACAAGACCAGAATTCCCAAGCCCTCCGCTGAAGTCGGAGGGTGAGAAGAGACGTACAAAGAAAAATATGGACGGACAATATTTTGATTGGATATTCCCAATCTTCAAAAGAATTCAAGAAAAATATTTGATAAAACAGATAAGAATGGAACCGCGAAATTTGCAAAGCAAATTATTTTATACACTTTTTCAAATATGACAAGTAGGGAATGAAACAAATAGCAAAATTTTGAAAGGAAAATCATAGCTCACAAATAGCAATTGCAAAATTTTTTGAGTGGAATTATAATTTCTGCAGCTAAATATCCAATGTTGCGATGACACTATTTATGAACAGTTAGAATCTATAGATAGGAAGAGAGCGTAGAAAACAGATTCACCGGATACACTATGATTGTGCAGTTCGTGACTATCTCTAAACTTAAGAACTTATGGTCAAACCTTAATGAAATTATGTATAACCTTAATAGAAACTGGTTAAATCTAACAATCGAGAACAACCACAACCAGTAGATTACGGCAACAAAATTTCCAACCCGGGAAAAAAGAAATGCTAACAAACGAGAATCTTGAGTCAGAATCAAGCAAATCGAAACCCCAATTCTACTCCTCAACTAAATTATTCAATTCCAACAACTCTTAAGCAACAGAAGCATGTATATATTCGCTCTCTGTCTACAACGGTAAATCTCTCTATCTACAACGGTAAATCGCAGCTTTCTTGTAACAATATAGCTCCAAGTTCCAGCTAGTGCAAAACTGACAACCATAAGAGCAAGCTGAGCTTCTAAGTTCTTACCTTGAGACAGGAGGAGGACGGCGCCCCGTCTGTCCGTATATGCAGATCCTGTGGTCATCTGGGTTCCCACGCCTTTATATAAGCCGGATCAATGGTTGATATACAGATGAAAAAAAAAAAAAAAAGTGCTTGAGTTAAAAGCCCTCGTCACTAGTGTTATGGGTGACCCCACAACGGTATGAGAGACCACCGATGGAATCAACACCGGCATTGTGGCCGAGAATACTACGACAGGTTTTGTTGGAAACTGGATATTTAAGAAACTTGTTTGAAGTGAAACCATATGCATGAAATTTTGTTTGAAAAATGCACAGAAAACTCGAATCTTAACAAAGATTTAAAATGTCCTCCTTTAACTTTCCTTTTTTTTTTTCTGTTCAAAAACTTGTCTTTCATTCCATGGAAATTCAAATAAGAAAGTACTAAAAGGATGTTTCCTTAAAACGGTTCCTCGCCCAAGACCACTCAAAAAGGCGCATAACGAGTATAAATAAATATAAATGGTAAAAAATCCATGCAAATTAAACTACAGATTGATATGAGCTAGAGTGTAACCATCATAAGAAAAAGAAAAAAAAAAAGTTAGAATGCATAACCTGCAATACAACATCTATTCAGAGAATCATAAATGCTAACCAGTCCCAGTGCCAAATGCAGTCATGAATCATCATCTTGATAAATGCTCATTTTACAAAGCAACTGGCATCAATGAGAATAAATTAAGACCTAATTACAAGCAAAGCCTAAAACATAGATAGTAGCCATAGATTGCAATTCTAGAAAATCACAGATAAAATTGATATCATGAGGTAAAAAGTGAAAAGCCATGAGTTATCCCAAAACGTTGCCTACCAAGTAAAATATCAAGAAGAAAAAAAAGCTCAAATGAGTACCTTTTAGTTATTAAAGGAAACATATCCGGAGAAAAAGGAAAAAAGAAAAAGAAAAGCAGTTTAGTAGCATAACGAAAAACCATTAAGAAAGAATTCTCACACTCGAAATTCTACTGCTCCCCAACACTTTTGCAAGAAAAGCGATAATGGAACGAAAAGTTAATTAAGTACTACAATGTTTTGAAAATATGTGCTGGGGGAGATACTACTAAAATGAAAAGAAAATACAGTTTGAGAATCTGGTATTTTGAGTAGGCAAATAGTTGTAACTTTTCAGTACAAATAAAATGACGGTTTGCAAGAGTGCCTTGAACTTCAGAAGAATCACCAGAGTCCAAAACTAAATGATTGATGCATCTATGGGAGATCTGCACAATGAATTTAAGGCATAAAAAGACCAATTTCAAAAGTAAAATATTTAAAGGACTAATGACTTAAAGATAAAAAGTAAAACAAAATAAAAGCTGAGGATCAATACCTGTTGATGATGGAAATAATATTACGAATCTATCATGGGATAAAAAGTTGTCTGATTCCAAAATAATACTATACTAATTAATTGCTTTAGATGTTGGCCTAGGAGCAAAAGGTTTCAAAATCATAGTTGGCTCAAGTCTCACCAATGAGAACTCTCTTTTAAAAATAAACCGAGTAGATGTATTTCCACTTCTTGAGTTAAAAATAAATAAAAATCAACAATTGGATTTTTATAGACAAGAAACATTGGATTTAGATGCCCAAAGTGTCGATAAACAAGCTGCCAAAATACACCAGCAATTGCTATTGAGGAAAACTTACTGAATGCTGAATGTGCAAATTCATAATGCAAATTACAGGTCTAACAAGAAGTCTTTATGAAAATCTTTATGCACAATACATTTATAACTTAATGCAGCAATGAACGTGGAAAAATAGTGTGTACTTATCTCAGTAAGTTTAACTGGGGCATGCTTCCAATAAGGTTTCCAGAAAGGATATAAGATTAACAGAAAAATCGCTTGCATTCACAGATAGACCTTAACCATGACTTTCAAAAGAACTACCTCTGCTCTCATGAGGCAAAAAGATACAAAATATGCGCAAA
Organism: Boehmeria nivea var. tenacissima; assembly: GCA_018132145.1. Classification (NCBI taxonomy): domain Eukaryota; kingdom Viridiplantae; phylum Streptophyta; class Magnoliopsida; order Rosales; family Urticaceae; genus Boehmeria; species Boehmeria nivea. Next base: position 11,512,786 of record CM030874.1, read on the forward strand.
CAACTACTATTCACTCTGGTAACTTGCCATATTCTCTCCTTTACTAAGATAAAAAAGAGGACATTTGAAACTGCAAGATGCTATCACTAGCTTCGAAAGGACGTGACCACAAATTTTAGCAATCATAAAGGGCAGACAAAGATCAGTAACAGAAAATGCCTTCAAGAAAAAACCTGAAGCTACTTAAAATGTCAAAGAAACAGGTTGTAAAACTGATGCTAACACTTTGACAAATATGAAGAACGCCCATATGCAACTTAGTTGGTAACATACAGCACAAACAAAGAGAACCCACCAAGTATGAAAGAAACCAAAGTATAAGCTAAACGAAGGGGCTTTCACTAATTGGTAAAATTACAACAAAAAGACTTCCAACCAATTAACTGTGAACGTGAGATTCTGCTTCGATGACTACTTCTGAGAAACCTAAAAGACGACACACTACCCGCAATCACATGCAACAACTACACACTATCCACAGCAACTATCATAGGAGATATCAAGACAAAGAGGCATGGCTCTCTAAGTTATCTATTTTTTCCAGCAAAATGGCAATGAAACTTCAAAAGATACTTGTCAACAAGGCGGCAACCATAAATTTTTCCTTCAAGTCGTTGGGTAGCAAAATTCATTTTGATCTATTCATGAATTTTTTTTTTTTTTTCTAACAACATTAGAGGACACGGTCATTGATAGCTGTATTATTTAATAAAAGATGAATAAACTAACAATGACTTCACGTTTAAGGTCCCAAGCGAAAAGGTGATTAAAAAACGTGTATTAATAAAGCTGTACTTAAAGAGGACAAATTGACAGAACAGAATCTATCTAAAACAAAATTATATCTCCCATGATACTATTTACTTGAATATTTTATTATTTAAATCTATCGAATCCTCACTTTTAAGGGTCGAAATCAAAATTTCAAAATCCATGGGATGGGGAAATTATAAATAAAAGAAAGGAAATAACTCAAATCAGTTCACAACTCTGAGGTCAAAACCAGATGAAAAGACTCAAACCAAACCAACACTCATCTCCGTATTGCAACACAACTACAGGATTCAACCAGCACAAACAATCTCTATCTGTCCATAAAGCAAAAACAAAACCACCAACTAATAAAAACAGTGAGTAACTACGAAGACATGGTACTCAATTTTGCTAATCAGTAACCACTAAGTCAATTAAGAAGATGAACAGAAGAAAAAGCACACTCACCTAGTGACCCATGTAAGGTGCTCCAGGGCCAGGATGATGAGGCCTAGGGCCGCCCTGCCCCATCTGCGGATTCTGGTAGCTGCCCTGCATCCCCGGCTGGGCCCCGTACCCTGCAGTGGCCTGATTCCCATACCCTGCGGGGGGCGGAGCCCCAGGCTGGCTCGTCGGCGCACCACCGATCCCCCCGAGCAGATTCCCGATCCCCAATCCAGCCCCCTGCGTCGCCAGCAGCGCCGTCAACGCCTGCCCAAGGGCGGGGTTCAGCGGAGGCCCGCCCTGCACTCCCGGGTTGTACCCCATGGGGGCGGGCGCTGGAGCCGACGGCGCCATCAGGTGCCCGGGCCCCGCGGAGTACTTGCTCTTGTCCTTCCTCTGGTGGTACTGCTGCTGCTGGTGCTGCTGAGGCTGGTGGTGGTGGTGTTGTTGATGGTGGTGGTGATGCTGCTGCTGCTGCTGATGGTGGTGCTGGTGAAACGCCTTGTTCTGCTTTGGCCCGTCGATCGCCTTCTGGCAATTCAGCGTCACGCCCTCGAAGGTCTTGTGCGGCTCCTCCAGCGCCCGCCTCGCGCTCTCCACCGTCTTGTACACAAACAGCGCGAACCCCTTCGGCTTCCCCGTCTGCCTATCGAGCCCGAGCGGGCCCTCCTCGACCTCCCCGAACTGCCGGAAGAACTCCAGCAGCCTCCCCGGGTCCACCTCCGAGGACACATTGCTCACGAAGATCTTCCGCTGCGTGTACTCCGACACCGACGGGGCCGAAACGGGGGGCGGCGCGGGGACCGGCCCCGCGGAGGCCAGCTGCGACGACGTCGTGCGGTTGCCGATCCTCTTCTGCGGCTCCCGCAGCGCGCGGCGGGCCCCGCTGCGCCGCTTGAAGAGGATAAAGGCGTAGCCTTTGGACTTCCCGGAGACGCGGTCCGTCACGGCCTTGCAGTCCTCGATCTCGCCGTACTTTTCGAACTCCGAAATCAGGGTCTCCGCGGTGGTGTCCCAGCCGAGGCCATGCACGAAGATCTTGCGGTGGGCGGGGTCGGCGTCGGCGAGGCTTCGGACATTGGCGGCGAAGCTGGGGTGCTTCTCCACCGCCTGCTTCACCAGAGCCAATAGCTGCTCTCGCGAGAACGGCTCCAGAAGCTTGTCCACAGGCTCGTCGTCCTCGTCCTCGTCCTCGGCCTCGGCCTCGCCGCCTCCGTTCGCCGAACCCCCCGAAACGCCGCCGTTTTGGGCTAGGGTTTCGCCGTTCTGGTCATTTCCCTGACCTTGCTCCTCTTCCTCTTCCTCCTCCTCCTCCTCTACCTCTTCTTCTTCTTCGGCTCCGTCTTCTCCGCCGGCTTCTTCTTCCTCCTTGGCCTCGTCCACCGCCATGTCTAGGGTTTGCTGGTCTTCATTTTCGATAGGGATTGTCCGGACATCTTCCTCCTCCACCGGCGGGGCTTGTGGCTGAGGAGGCTCCGGCGGCTGCTCCGGGGCTTTGGAGGCTTCGGGCTCGGAAGATCGGAGCTTTCGCTTCTTGGCCATGGCGGTCAGGTTTGAGGGTTAGGGTTTTTTTTTTTTTTTTTGGGTGTTTTTCTTTGAAGTTCTTTTCTTTGTTCGCAAGAACCAAAAGAGCGAAGAGAGTTTTGGGTTTCTTTGTTTTTATTATCGACTCGATCAAGAGAGAGAAGGTAAACATTTGGCACCAAAATGAAAATTATCTCAATAATAGCTTTTAATTGGCACCAAAAGGAAAATTATAGTTTTAGCACCAAAATGAATAATTACCTCAATAATAGCTTTAATTGTTTTTTAATACAATCGTACTCTTTTTTTTTTTTTTTGCTATATTAGCTTTTCGTACTTTGTTTTTTCGCTAACATTTTAATTTTCGTAGTTGCATAAATATCAATGCCACCTAGGATTTTTGAGCGGTAGAGAATAGAGATAGATTTTGCATTTTGGTGCTAAAGAAATTGGTATTTAATTTGTAAAAAAAATAAAATTAAATAGTATTTGACTATTTGTATTTGTTACGAAATATATATTAGTTAGTGTTCCCATTCATATTTTTATTTTTATTTTTTTAGTCAATAAAAAGGGTGTGATGTGATGAAAAAAAAAAGTTCTGGTTTTTTTATTTACTTTTATAAACTCAAAGTGTGGTGGGATTCCATTCTTTTTGTTTATATATATAAAAAAATTTAAGAAATTACATATAACCAATAAATTCAAACAATTCACATACTATGTCAATCGCATCTTAGAATTCTGATAAAAGAAAAGGAATTAAGATCTCCAACACTCATAATAAAATGAATTATTGATGTCTAATAGAAACATGTTTCAATTTTAGTAAGAACTTATAGAATTAAAAAAATCAAGTTAAATATAGAGAAATCGAATTCCATTAGTGCTAAGAATCTCTATTTTTTTTTTAGTTCATGCCATTTTAATTGTCTAAGTGTTCAAATTAACAAGGAAAAAAGATGTTAAAATATATAAAATAAAATGATATTATAACAAAAGTCTATTTGATATCTTGTCATTTTTTATCCACATTTTAAAGAAATGATCAATATTTTTAAAAATTAAGTTATTAGCTATTAATACACAAGAGAACTAAAAGACATAAATGTAAAAATATATCATCACGTAGTTAAGAAAAATACTAATTTCTTAATTAATAGAAACATCGACTAATTCCTTAGAACATCATTCAAAAAATGACTACTTACTTATCGCATGTTTGGACGCTAAATTATTAATAAAAAAGAGATGATCATTAACTTAATATGTGATATAATCGCAAATTCCGATGAATTATATGAGCTAACACGATGAACGATTGGACCTAGTAATTCAAGTAAAGACAACTCTAAACGAATTCGATCTTTCATAATCACGTCTTCGATACTTCGATGAGATCCCCACTCTCGAATTATTATAAAAATTTATGCTTCGACTAGTATTTTCCGTCCAATGACTTACTCAACGATGCCATAACTGATAACCTCATAGGATATCCATAGTCGATTTGAATGTTGCTGATCCGTTTAACCATTCAAAATTTAAGATCTTCGTTAACGTTGGATAACTCAATCATATAACCATATGATCTTTGAGTTTGACCACTCAAAAAAGCGAGTTGACACGTCGATTACTCAATCTAGTACAACATCTTGATAGAACACCATTAACCCTTTCGAACTATAGAGTTAATTGATCCACTCTCTTCACGACCTCACGCATAGCAATAATAAAAAGACACATCCCATTAATATGAAATCGATCATTATCTCTCAGTTTGAGATATCATATATTACACGTTCTTCTCCGTGTTCTTTCTCTTTCTCGTCATTTTTCTACCCGATATTTTTCAAAACCGTTAAAATTTCACAAATGCTATTTTTTAAAATTTTAAAACATGTACTATTTTTTGAAAGAAAAATACTAGACATATCAACTCTTTTACAAACTTTTTAATACCAACTTATGTGATAATTAATGTGTAATATTTTAATTGGTTAAATATCAAATCTTTTTACTAAAATGATAAACACTCACCAATAATAATATGACACATGAGTTTGTATTAAAAAAATTGATCAAATGTTAATAGGTATAGCATTGCTTTTTTGAAATACCCGTTCAATTTTAACATATTTTTGTGACTCTATAATTCTTTTTATTTTACGAGTTCCAATATGTTGTTGAACGGTTTGAACAAATATTTATACAAATAGCAGAAAGGCTCGCTTACCGCCGCATTGGGTTGCTCTTTCTCTGCGCGCGCAGCGAGAGCTCATTCTCTCAAGCTTCCAACAATGGCGAAGAAGCGAAAGTCTCTCTCCTCCTCCGCCAAGGACGATCCCTCCTTCTTCTTCTTCCTCCAAGCCCAAGCCCACCCCGCCGCCTCCGGAGTCCGACTCCGATCCCGACGACGACTCCGAAACCTCCGACTCCGACCACCACCAGCAGCCAGCCGAAACCTCAGACTCCGTCGAAGAAGACGAAGACGAGTCTGAATCGGACTCGGACTCGGACTCCGGACTCCGACGACGAGGGTTCGAAGCGCGAGGAGATCAAAACCCTCCTCGAGCCCTTCGCCAAGGACCAGCTGGTCGGGATTCTCCGTGAGGCCGCGGCGGGGAACCCCTCGCTCGTCGCCGGAATCGTGAAGTCCGTCGAGTCCGACCCGATCCACCGCAAGATCTTCGTCCACGGCCTCAGCTGGGACACCACCTCCGAAACCCTAGCCTCGTTCTTCGCCCAATACGGCGCCGTGGAGGAGTGCAAGGTCGTGTCGGACAAGGCCACCGGGCGGTCCAAGGGCTACGGGTTCCTCCTCTTCGCGAAGCGGGCCGGGGCCCGGAAAGCGCTGCGGCAGCCGCAGAAGAGGATCGGCGGGAGGGCGACTTGGTGCCAGTTGGCGGCGGCGGGGCCCTGGGCCAGCGCCCGGGGCGGGGCAGCCCAATGCGGAGCCCACCGGGGGCGGGGGAGGGGGGAGGAAGCTCTATGTGGGGCAATGTGGGGCCGCTGGTGAGCCCTGAGCGGCTGCGGGCGTTCTTCGCGAGGTTCGGGGAGATCGAGGACGGCCCCCTGGGGATGGACAAGGCCAACGGAAGTTCCGGGGGTTCGCGCTGTTCGTGTACAGGACGGCGGAGGGGTTGAGGCGGGCTCTGGAGGAGCCGAGCAAGGTTTTTGAAGGGTTTAAGCTGCAATGCTCAGCAGGCAGTGGGGAAGAGCAGCAGAGGTTCTTCGTCGGCTGCGGGGGGGCGCCAGCGCAGGCGGTTTCCACCACGCCTGAAGCGTTGAGCGCTGCAATGCCAGCATGCCAGCCTTGCCTGTTCTGAACCCGGGCGCGGTTTTGATGGGGCAGAATCCGGCTCTCAGCGTCCTGAACCCGGTATTGGGAATGGGGTATTCCCCGGCGACGTTTGCCGGGGGTGTTTCGCCGGCATTGAACGTGAAGTAAGTAGAGACTTGCAATTTCATTACGATGTGTGAACATATAAATGTGTTTTAGCATGTGCTTTTTTATTGAATGTACATTTTATACGTTCATTAATTAGGTGTGTTTGCGATATGGTTTGGGCAGAGAATTAGGAAATATCTTCACCAAACCGCACTCTTGTGGTTGTTAAATTTCCTTGTGCAGTGAAAAAAAAAGGGAAAAGTTTTGGCCTATAAATATCTTGAGCTAGTTCAAATTCTCATAATACAATTGAGTTACATTAATATTTGAGATGTTTCACTCTGTTTAAAGAAGAAACCTTGATGTCGCGAAAGAAGGATGTGTTTTTTCTCAAATGTTTTTTGATGCTTGACAGGGTTGGAACGACTCCTACTGTGGGAATAAATGGAGGGTTCGGTCTGCAACCGGGCGTTAATGCCATGAGTTCGACTTTGATCGGCGGTTATGGGGCTCAAGGTGCTTTGCAAGGGTTAGGTGCTTACCAGAGCGCACAGTTGGGCCAGCATTCTGCGTCGGGCTCAGCGTCGAGGCCTCAACACGGTGCTGGGACAATCGGTACTACGCCATCGTACTTTGGACGCTAGGTGAGGCATCAATAAGACTCTCGAATGCGATACTTGGTTTCCGTTGTGAGTTGAATTCACTGCCTACAACTTAGTGACTTAGTTGTTCAGTTGTGTTTGCTTACCTTGATTGACTCGAACAAAATTAGTGTTTAAGCCTCGAAAATATTGGGCAGTTTGCTTTAGCCTTGTAAACTTCTTGTATTATTTATCAGTTAAATTTATTAACAATAACATCTCTTATGACTAATGGTTGATATTGTTGTTTTATCATCTTAGAACTCCAATGTCACAGTCTGTGTATGAAAAGAAGCACACTGTACATTAAGATGACCTGTTCAGTATAAGTATTTGTGAGTCATTTTCAACCCAGAAATGCTTGATTGAGAAACAAGATACCTTAAAAATGAGCTAGTTTGCCTTTGATAGATTTATATCAAATGCGTATTCTTGTGTGTTCTTTTTTTTTTTTTTTTCCCTTCTAAAAATGTAATGATTTATGTCATATTGTTTTTAACATGTCAATGTCTAGTTATTTTTCATGTCAGATAAGGAACTGTATATTATACTTTAAGGAAAAGTGGGTAAAAAGGTATGCAAATTTTTGCATAAAATCTAAGAGTGTGAGTTACAAAATATTTGTTCTGAGCTTTGAGAGTACAGAAAGTAGATGTCTTAGAGATCTCCTATTTTTACATTTGGTGGTCTGCTAAAAAAGGGAAAATTTTTATAAAAGTCAAGGGGTTTTCCTTCAAAACTAAACCCCACATGTTTTTAGGTTGAGGTATAAATTGATCCTTCACTGAATATTTGATTTATATTCTTTTGCTGAAGGATCACAAATGATAAGTTCTTGAGTTTCTATAGCTAAAGGTTAAAGAGTCAAAATAGGGGATATCATGGTGTCTTTCATTTATAGGATGACACTAGTTTCTTCTTTTCATGCTTTTTAGAGTTAATTGTTTGTATCCAAAATCATTCTTGGGTGTTTTCTTCACCTGCATGAAATAGAGGAAAGAAAAAAAAACGTTTTCTCTTCCATTTTTATTTTTAAACAAATCTGTATCACTGCACTGCATTTAAAATCTTTCAAAGTGTGTTTTCATTTCATTCCTTTGGTTCTTCTGCATTGTTAATACTGCTTTAGAAATTGAGGAAATTAGATGGTTCATTTTGTTTCAGTTCTCCTTTATTCCCTTGGTTCGTACGACTAACGATGAACGAACATAAGCGTTTAACTATACAGCTTGTAAAATGATTCCATATACATGGATTTTCCAGTTCGTCAGCTATATTGTTTTCCCCGCAGCTCGCGAAAACTATGCAGCATATTCAGGTCTGGAATGTATTAGGTTGAAACTAAGTAGAGAGCCAGAAAAATCAAGAAATTGTTTTGCTTTAGGGGAAATAAAAGACGGATTCCATTGGTGAAAATGAGATATTTGGAGAGCGAAAAAAAGTCGGCGTGCTCGTACCTGTTTCTTTATTTCCGCTTATAAAGTTTTGAGTTATTTTGTTCATAAGATCAATTTTTGGTTTGTTCATTCCTCTTCTAATGTTATTGTCAATTCCCCTTATTTTGTTTTGGTTTTTTTTCTTTCTCATGGCTTTCTTTCATTATGCTGTGCTCGTTTGAACTTGCTATTGGTTTGAAGGATATTTAAGGCCTGTTTGGCATTGTATCTCGTCACAACTCATCGGTTCAGAGGAATCAATTAACTTTTACAGAGCAGTTTCGCTGAGGTCTTGGACTCTATAGGAGCTTAGGCTTGAACGTTACTATGCTTAGACGAAATCCTCATATAACATTCTCAAAAAATGATGAAATGAATAGCCCAAAGAAATTTGTCATCTGAAAATCATTTACGTCTCAATCATAAAATAGAGGGAAAAAAAAAAACCTAATATAAGGTCAAAATCATGATTTACACATGAGCGTTAAAAAAAAAAAAGGTTTTAGAGAAGAATAGTGAATGATGCACGAGCAATGATATCAAACTAAGATTTTTTCTTTTGAGTTAAACTATATAAAGAAAAAGAATGTATTATATTTTTCATTTTATATTGACGTATATAAAGGGGGATTATAAATATATAAAAAATCATTTTAAGTGTCACATAATAATTTATGTCTCAAATGGTACAAATTAATAGTATAACACAATAGGGCATTGATGATTAATTTGTCAAAAAAAGGGACATTAATCAAAATCTTCCATCTAAATACAAGTTTTGAATAGATGTTTTAAAATATTTGGATTGAGTTGGGTTACTTGGGTTCAAAAGCCCAGAAATTACAACGCAATACATGAGTTCAAACTACACAAACCTCGAATGAGCTTTTTTCACTCATATATTTTGGTTGAGTTGAGTCTTCGGTTGCTTAGTATTTTGGAAGAATCAAAGAAAAAATTATTTTAAGTGTCACTTAATAATTTATATCTCAAGTGAAGTGTTCTTTTGATTTTTACTATGTGTTTATAGTGTAAAATTAGAGATACAAATTAAACGTGCAACACAAACGGAACATAAATTATTAATGCGTCAAAAACAAGGGCACTCATCAGAATCTCTCAGGTTTTCGTTGGGAAATTTTGAAATATGTCTTCTGGACAGCTTGTTTTGAAAAATGCCACTTTAGAAGAATGTTTGTTGTCTATGCCACTTTTTATTAGTAGATTCGACCAAACTGCCCCTTTTTTTTTTATATAAGTAAGGAAGACAAGAGGAAAAAATAGGAGCAATATTTGATGGTAAAAAAAGTGATATAATATATAACAGCGGTATATGTTGCAAACTAATGTGGCATGTGATCAAATTATTATTATTATTTTTTTTTTACCCCTAACTAGGGTAGTAGGGTGTTGACTTGCGAGCCCTAAATTGGGCCTTGGATTTAGTTACGCCAATGGATCCAAGATGGGCCTTAAAATGTATAGGCCCACTGCCAATAAATTTTCTGAGTTTTCCAGAATTTATATATTAACCACGCGAGAATATAAAAATATCAAACATAGAAAGAGCTAGTTTGTGTATGAAAATATCAAATATAAAGATTTAGTTGATATTGTTGTTTTATCATCTTAGAACTCCAATGTCACAGTCTGTGTATGAAAAGAAGCACACTGTACATTAAGATGACCTGTTCAGTATAAGTATTTGTGAGTCATTTTCAACCCAGAAATGGTTGATTGAGAAACAAGATACCTTAAAAATGAGCTAGTTTGCCTTTGATAGATTTATATCAAATGCGTATTCTTGTGTGTTCTTTTTTTTTTCCTTCTAAAAATGTAATGATTTATGTCATATTGTTTTTAACATGTCAATGTCTAGTTATTTTTCATGTCAGATAAGGAACTGTATATTATACTTTTAAGGAAAAGTGGGTAAAAATGTATGCAAATTTTGCATAAAATCTAAGAGTGTGAGTTACAAAATATTTGTTCTATTTTTTTTTTTTGGGGGGGTGGGGGCGGGGGGTGTGGGGGGTGGGGTGGGGGTGGGGTGTGGCGGGGGAGTTTTGAGAGTACAGAAAGTAGATGTCTTAGAGATCTCCTATTTTTACATTTGGTGGTCTGCTAAAAAAGGGAAATTTTTTATAAAAGTCAAGGGGTTTTCCTTCAAAACTAAACCCCACATGTTTTTAGGTTGAGGTATAAATTGATCCTTCACTGAATATTTGATTTATATTCTTTTGCTGAAGGAACACAAATGATAAGTTCTCTTGAGTTTCTAAAGCTAAAGGTTAAAGAGTCAAAATAGGGGATATCATGGTGTCTTTCATTTATAGGATGACATTAGTTTCTTCTTTTCATGCTTTTTAGAGTTAATTGTTTGTATCCAAAATCATTCTTGGGTGTTTTCTTCACCTGCATGAAATAGAGGAAAGAAAAAAAAAAGTTTTCTCTTCCATTTTTATTTTTAAAAAAATCTGTATCACTGCACTGCGTTTAAAATCTTTCAAAGTGTGTTTTCATTTCATTCCTTTGGTTCTTCTGCATTGTTAATACTGCTTTAGAAATTGAGGAAATTAGATGGTTCATTTTGTTTCAGTTCTCCTTTATTCCCTTGGTTCGTACGAGTAACGATGAACGAACATAAGCGTTTAACTATACAGCTTGTAAAATGATTCCATATATATGGATTTTCCAGTTCGTCAGCTATATTGTTTTCCCCGCAGATCGCGAAAACTATGCAGCATATTCAGGTCTGGAATGTATTAGGTTGAAACTAAAGTTGAGAGCCAGAAAAATCAAGAAATTGTTTTGCTTTAGGGGAAATAAAAGACGGATTCAATTGGTGAAAATGGGATATTTGGAGAGCGAAAAAAGTCGGCGTGCTCGTACCTGTTTCTTTATTTCCGTTTTCGCTTATAAAATTTGAGTTATCTTGTTTATAAGATCAATTTTTGGTTTGTTCATTCCTCTTCTAATGTTATTGTCAATTCCCCTGATTTTGTTTTGGTTTCTTTTCTTTCTCATTGCTTTCTTTCATTATGCTGTGCTCGTTTGAACTTGCTATTGGTTTGAAGGATCTTTAAGGCCTGTTTGGCATTGTATCTCGTCACAACTCATCGGTTCAGAGGAATCAATTAACTTTGACAGAGCAGTTTCGCTGAGGTCTGGGACTCTCAAATTAGGAGCTTAGGCTTGAACGTTACTATGCTTAGACGAAATCCTCATATAACATTATCAAAAAATGGTGAAATGTAGCCCAAAGAAATTTGTTATCTGAAAATCATTTACGTCTCAATCATCAAATAGAGAAAAAAAAAAAAAACTAATATAAGGTCAAAATCATGATTTACACATGAGCGTTAAAAAAAAAGTTTTAGAGAAGAATAGTGAATGATGCACGAGCAATGGTATCAAACTAAGATTTTTTCTTTTGAGTTAAACTATAAAAAGAAAAAGAATGTATTATATTTTTCATTTTATATTGACGTATACATAGGGGGTTATAAATATAAAAAAAAATCATTTTAAGTGTCATATAATAATTTATGTCTCAAATTGTATGTTCGTTTGATTTCTACTTTATGATTATAGTGTAAAGTAATTGTACAAATTAATAGTATAACATAATAGGGAATTGATGATTAATTTGTCAAAAAATGTACATTAATCAAAATCCTCCATCTAAATACAAGTTTTGAATAGATGTTTTAAAATATTTGGATTGAGTGGGGTTGTTTGGGATCAAAAGCCCATAAATTACAACACAATACATGAGTTCAAACTAAACAAACCTCGAATGAGTTTTTTTCACTCATATATTTTGGTTGAGTTGAGTCTTCGGTTGCTTAGTGTTTTAGAAGAATCACAGAAAAAAAAAATATTTTAAATATCACTTAATAATTTATATCTCAAGTGAAGTGTTCCTTTGATTTTTATTATGTGTTTATATTATAAAATTAGAGAAACAAATTAAACGTGCAAGACAAACGGAACATAAATTATTAATGCATCAAAAACAAGGGCACTCATCAGAATCCCTCAAGTTTTCGTTGGAAAATTTTGAAATATGTCACTTCTGAACAGTTTGTTTTGAAAAATGTCACTCTAGAAGAATGTTTGTTGTCTATGCCACTTTTTATTAGTAGATTCGACTGAACTGCTCCTTTTTTTACAAATGAAGAAGACATGAAGGGAAAAAGGGGGCAACATATTAATTTAATAGTGAAAAAAGTGGTATAATATATAATAGTAGTATATGTTTCAAACTTGAATGTCAATGTGACATAAGTTCAAATTTTTTTTTTTTTTTTTTTTTAACCCCTAACTAGGGTACTAGGGTGTGGACTTGTGAGCCCTAAATTGGGCGTTGGATTTAGTTACACCAATGGATCCAAGATGGGCCTTAAAATATATAGACCCACTGCCAATAAACTTTCTGAGTTTTCCAGAATTTATATATTAAGCACGCGAGAATATAAAAATATCAAACATGGAAAGAGCATGCCACAAAACTCCCCCTCTGCCGACTTGGCACTCGTCAAGCTTCCCATTTCAAAATTAAAAAAAAAAAACAAAAACAAAAAAACAAAAACCCAACAAAATCCTAATTTCAATTCCAATATTTATAGCAATTATTTGTCATTCTCGCTCTCTGTCCCTCAAACCAATTCCAAAAAGTGTTTCCCAGTTGTGATCACAAACAAACATCGCCATCGTCATCGGATTAATTAAAAAGTACAACGTTGCTTCTTCCTAACTCTCGCCTTTTTTTTTGCCTCTTGCTTCGCTACTGAATCATCAGATTGCTCACTCTCTGTGATTTTATTGCTACCGAAAAATAAAAAGGTTTTTCTCTTTTGGGTTCTATTCAGATCAGATCTTCGAAAACAGGTACGTTTTTTTTTTCATTTTTTTTATTTTATGGTTCATTGTTCTTATTCCACTCTGTAAATCAGATTTTTTTTTTAAAATATTTTTTTAGGATCGTTTGTGAAATAGGTACAAGTGTGTGTATGTACACACACACACACACACACACACACACACATATTTAATTAGTGATTATGTCAAGTAAATAGTTTTATTCGCTTTATTTTTGTTTATTTTTTTAAAAATTTGTGTGATACCTACTTTTGGGTGATGATTAGGAGTGAAAAGTGGAAAATGGGCTCTTTTTCATCAACAAGTTGAATTTAAAGTTATCAAATTTTAGCTTTATATGCGTCAGTTTTGCAGGGTTTTTTTTATTTATTCATATCTATCTCCTATGTTGAAGGAAATGCCAAAGTCCTAACACTATTGTTCGGTTTAAACGTTAGATCAGAATATATTTGGCTGAAACAATTCAATAATATGAAAAATTTGTTGAAATTGTTTGAACGGTTAAAAAAAGTGAGTTTAAGACTTGGGTTACAAGGATAATACATATGGAATATAATGTTAAATATAATCCTAATGGTGGGTTAGTAATGTTTGTTGGAAAGGTAAGGTTTGTGGGCAGTGAATGCTTGGTGAATGGGGATTCATACGATGACTTCTCAAGGTAACGGCCAACAGTCTCATTTTCAGCCGTCTCCATTGGCGAGACAAAACTCGTGGTATAATCTGACTCTCGACGAGGTCAATAGCCAGCTGGGAGACCTGGGAAAGCCGCTCGGAAGCATGGATCTCCACGAGCTTCTTCAAAATATTTACGTGTCTGAAGCGAAGCAGCCAGTTGGGAAGGTCGAGGAGAGCTCTTCTGGGTCCTCGTCGCTCCAACGGCAGGCGAGTTTGACACTGGCTCGAGCCTTGGGGGGGAAGACTGTCGACGATGTGTGGAGAGAGATCCAACAGGGGCAGAAGAAGAGGTATACCGAGGAAGTGAAAGTTCAGGATACAGGGACGACTCTGGGCGAGACGACTTTGGAAGACTTCTTGGTGCAAGCGGGGCTTTTCGCTGAGGCTTCTCCAAACCCCGTTTTGCGATTGGATTCCTTTGATGCAGTGACACCGCAGTATTCTCAGAAATTTGGACTGTCATCGTTGTCACCTTCAATTGGCTCGTTTTCAGATCAATCAACGCCGGGGCGGAAGAGAGACATGCCCGATGCGTATGAGAAGACCATAGAGAGAAGGCTTAGGAGGAAAATCAAGAACAGGGAATCTGCCGCACGTTCACGAGCTAGAAAACAGGTGTTCTTTCCTCGTTGTGCTCGTTATACTTCCGCTGGTTAATTATGTGATTTCTTTGTTTCATTTACGTACTAAATGAGCCTTGTGACTACTTTTAAGGCTTATCACAATGAGTTGGTGAACAAGGTTTCACGTCTAGAAGAGGAGAACTTGAAGCTCAAGAAAGAGAAGGTGAGTGATCTTTTCTATGTGTCCTGTGTTTCATTTGTATTTTTTGAGTTTTGGTATCTTCTGGTTATGCTTTTCCTACTAGTGATAAGCTTGCTCAAGAGCTTGATAATTTGTCCACGCACACTTATTTTTGTCTTTTGTTTGTACCACTGACATTTTTAGCTAGGTTCTTATAAATGTATCTTATATCTGAGTGTGCTACGTAATCGAATATTTTTTATTAGAGAGGTTTTTATCTGCCTTCGTTCAAGACAGTTCTCTAGGCTATTATGAGGATAAGTTCTATGCATTTAGGAGATCTTAAGTTTGTAAGAGAAGTTAGCAGTTATCTTGTAATTTCTCGATCATGCTGTTGTACTGGGAACTCAGAAATTTTTGGCGGGTAATTTTTGTTAGGTAATGATTTTAAAACAGTGCATTAGGAGATGTTAAGTTTGTAAGAGAAGTTAGCGGTTATCTTGTAATTTCTCAATCATGCTCGTGTACTGGGATTTCTGCTGGGGAATTTTTGTTAGGTTATGACTTCAGAACAGTGCATTATCTTCGCTTCCAGAGATTAGGTTTTCCATTACAAATTATAGTCTAAGTTCCTTAAGTAATGCTTAATCTTTACCTGCCAAAAGGTCCAATATATTTGGCTTTCAAATAGATTGTCCAAATACGTATTTTTGCAATTAGATGCTAGATATCAAGTGATATAAAGAATGTTGAACTGTTCTAAGATGTAGATTGTTACATAAGCTCTGCTTTTATTTTCTTTCCCTGATTCCGGGTGCTGTTGGAGCAAATTATGGATAGTTTTAGTTTTACATTACATGATGTTGTTTATGCTTTTAGGCATACTTGTATGATCTCAATTCTCATTGCTCTCTAACCTAAAATTTTCACTATCGTATGTCTAACTTGAATACTTGGGAATCAGAGAAACTGTCATTTTGTTCCAAATGCAGAATAGAATTTAGCGGTTGAGGTTTTTAATTCATAGGAGAGCGTGCTCATCTTTCTCTAGTCATTTTGTATTTTTGGGTTCTTAGATTCCTAGTTTTGCCTTCAACATAAGACTCACAAGTTAAAATAGCATGGCTGTGGCGACCCTTAGCTTCGCGCTTCCTTGCATACTCGTTGGTACTTTGAGTAATGTTTTCCTTTTTAACCCAATACTATTCAAGTTGTATATGATTATTGCTCCGTATGTCAACGCCTTCCTTACGTAATGTCCCCATGACACTAATCACTTATAGTTAGTTAATCTGTTAAAATGGCTATCAAAACAGAAACTTTCTGTATTGTTGCTAGCTTCATCACCCTAAATCGTTGCCCTTTTATTTACCTGTTAGGAATTCGAGAACAAGACCCAGTGCGAATCCTCTGTGGAACCAAAATACCAGCTTCGGAGAACAAGTTCGGCCTCTTTCTGACTCGATATTTGCACCGACATGTTAAATTTTTAGGGACCAATATCTTGCCTCCTTGCATCGTAGCCGCTTTGTGATGTTTCCATCGGTTTGCTTATTCATTCTGCTGCTGACATGTTTCTATGCTCATGCGCCATTAGAGTCCGGTTTTGTGTACATCTATGGTTATATAGGAATCTATACAGCAGCAAGAGTTTCATGTTGATAACTTGATAGATAGTGTTTTTTTTTTTTTTTTCCTCTCTTTTTTTTTTTGGGAACTATTTTAGGAAACAATTTAGTGCATAGTAGGTCTGATGGGTCTTTTCCCTTTGTTTATATTCTGATATGGGTTAGCCATGGAAGCTTAATATTTTCTTAGTTTTCCAGGATGTTATTGGCTTCCCAAATTGACCAGAAAAAAAGAAGAAATCTAGAGTATTTTTGATTAAGATTATAATTTAAATCAGTCTAAGCCTTATTATTCTCGAGTCTTGACTGGTTTTTGCTTCCTTGCTATTATCTTTAGCTGCACAAAGTAGTGTTCATTGCTCATCAACACCTTATTACAAAATCATTGATGACCGATTGATCATAGTGTATATTATAAGGGATGACAGAAGTTATAATTTTGAACACAAGGTGGTAGAAGGTGAGGTAAAATGAAGCGTTACTCAAGTAAATTTTGAATAGTGGGCAAGTACGAGACAGTATTGGACAAGGTTTAGCGAAGAAAACAAAAAAACAAAAAAACAACAACCACCACCACCACCCCACCACCTTTCAATTCTACTATTTTGGGGGGAAAAAACCCTAAAATATGGGGGAATTTGGATGAATGTCTTTTTTGATTCACGAATAATCGATGCCTTAGTTGTTTTGCATTTTTAATTTGTATTCCTTTTCTTACAATTTAAATATATAATAGAAATCACCTTGACTATAGAATATTAAGTGGAACTTAGAATGACTTCATTTTGCAGTTTTCCTAAAAGGGTATTTAGCTAACTGAGTTAAGAAATGGGAAATTTTTAAGAATGCCTTTGTTTAGTACATTAATAATCGATATTTTTCTTTTGTGTAATATTTTTAATTTATGTCCCAATTTTTGCACTGCAAATATAAAGTAGAAATTAAGGAAACACACCACTTGGGTATAGATTATTAATTAACACTTAAAATAATTTTTCTCCTACTACATACAAAAGAACAAAACTAATAAGTAGAACTATGTGAAACTAAGAATACAAACTAAGAGAATCTAAGATACTTAAATTAAATTTACAAAAAAAAAAAAAAAAAAAAGAATCAGTGGCAAGGAATTTTATGATGGGGAATAATTCGGGATTGTTAGATTAATATTTTTAAGCAACGAGACTCATCAAAAAGGTACATTAACTTTGCAGAATCGTTCACTACAATAAGGTATACCTTACCACAGATTTCTCCTTAAAAAATAAAAAATAAAAAATAAAAAAGAGACTTGAACTTAATAGAACAATTTGTTCTTTGAGAAGTTCATTCATTAGATACAGATGTGTGACCAAATTTTACACACACAAACACACATACTAGTTAAAGAAGTGATTATGTGGAAGGGATTTAATAAACCCATCATCAACAAAAGTGAAATTGGCTCTTCTGTTCAAGAAATCAGAGTACCAATAAGCAGAGAGCTTAGGCAGTCTTGTCAATAGAGGATCATCCAAATCAATGTAATACAAGCCATAGCAAGATTCATAGCCGTCCAACATCTCAAATGAATCCAACAACGACCATGTGAAATACCCTCTCACATTTGACCCATTCCTTCAAACAAATAATAATTATTAGTGTGTTAGAAGACAAAAATTCAGAAATAACCTCGTTTTCCACTTGTTTATACTAACCAACAATTATTATTGTTATTTGAAAATAGCTAATTTTATGGTTATCACTTCTTATCAATTATCATCATGCAAATATATAATACCGTATATTCTACTACAATTAAGGGTTAAAACACTTTATAGGTTGTCATTTTTTTCACAATAAGGTTTTCTAGAGTACATCATAGTATAACGTCATACTTTCCCACCTTGCATTTGCAAGTGCTTTTGTGTGTATATCAAGCCATCATGTTTACTAAATTAAATTGAGATTATGGTTAAATACAACCATTTTTTTTTTTTGTCCAATCATACATTTCCATGCAGAAGCGTCACATATCATTTTATCACATAATACATTTTAGTATGACCAAACTTAGGGTGATAATTGAAACCAATAAATTAAACTACAACATCAATATTGTGCACGTCTTAGAAAGAGCATGTCAAACTGTTAGAGATTCTACAAAGGGCTCAAAAACATACGCACTCAATATGATGTAATTTTGAATATCTAGGTTTTTTAATAGATTACAATGAGTTATATTTAATTAATTTTTAACTTTGTATGTTTCAAAATTTAACTAAACGTTCACATACCTTAAGGTCTCAATTAGACTCCCAATATGTGCTTGCAAGGATGCAACCCTTGGCCAATCTTCCAATGTCGAATTGCGTCGAGTTCTTTGACCTGTTGGACACATCGCGAAACGAAAAAGTTCGTAATTAAACATAAATTAAACAGACTCAACGTTGCGGTTCTCGGTTACTTTACATGTTTTTAATTTGCTTCTAGTAACTCAAGTAACTGAGAAAGAAAAAGAGGAAGAGAAACCATTTTCATGGATATAAATGAGAGGGTTGTTAAAATGCTGCTTTATGTACTCAACAACTCCTACCAAGCCCCAAGTAGTAATTGGAAACTGCATCAACCAAGTTAATTCCATGTCACACCGAAAACATCCCGGGGAAAGAAAACTATAAGAAGAAGGAAAAACGAGCACGAAAGTTTATGATCGATTTTTACCTCAAAGATAGAAGGGTCATTTCGGAAAGCTGCCACAAACAAAGAGGTCAAATAAGTTAACTCAACTAGAAAAGAAGAAGTCTCTTGAAATAAAATGGTGCTTGAATCATAATTAAGCAAAACAAGGAAATGATCAAACATTGACTTGTAAGCTAAGCTAAGCAGATTTTGTTCATTGGCATTATTCTTGTGGATGGTCTATTGATTTCAAAAGAAAAATGCGTCGAAAGGTTAAATGATTATGTTCTTCTTCTATAAAATTAAACTTATGCCAATGTAAATGCCTACGTATTAATTTTATCGCCATGTCGGCGACGACGTCCCTAGTTTCCAGGTTTAGGCTGCTGGATTTGTCCTTGATGTAAAATGTAGAGTAATAATTTACTCCTACAAAGTCAAAGGAACCCTTAAGGCTATGCGATTCTTGAACCGTGAATCTGGGAATCCTCGAGCCCGCGTTCTTTTTCATTATCGCCGGGTAATCTCCAAAGACCAACGGATTCAAAAACCTGTAAACACAAAGTGGACTCTCATATGATCACCAAAAGGCTCACCGAATGCTCAAAAGCTGAGACTTAAGCGAAGATCTCTTCTCCGCTATTTCACCTCTCGGAGTGAACTCTAGAGTAAGTGAAAAAGTCATAACGAGTTTTGGGATTTTGCTTACCAACCAATGTAGAACTCGTTAGCTCTTTCGGTGGCAATTTTATCTTCGCTGCTGTTTGTCGAAGGGATAAGCCAATACGAAAAGATATTGATTCCTATAAATCCGTTCTGCTTGTCCTGCAAATATTTTATTTTCAAGTCTCCTATTCTTTCTAGACCAAACATTTTTCATGACTTTTTTTTTTCTTTTTTTTTTTGTTTTTGTTTTTGTTTAGGGAAATCGTAGGAAATAGCCAAAAAAAAAAAATTTGTTTTTAAAGTCCAGCCCATGTTTCAAAAAATTAAAAAAATAGTCATGTTACGAATTATATAACAGAAAAGTGTCACACAAAATATAACACATTTGTAAATATTTGTAAGATATTTTGTAACACTTCAAGTTTTACTCATTATTTTTTGAAGTGTTAAATAATATCTTACAAATACTTATAGATCTGTTATATTTTGTATGACATTTTTCTGTTATACAATTCGTAACATGGCTATTTTTTTAATTTTTTGAAACATAGGCTATCATTTAAAACAAACATTTAATTTTGGCCTATTTTTTGCAACTCACCCTTTTGTTTATCACGCCTAACAAGATTCAATCACTTGATAATTGAGAAGCTTAAGCAATACCTTGTACTTCTTCTCATACAATCTGGCAGCCGACGCATGAGCCAACAAGATATGATGAGCTGCAATGTATGGCTCGGTGGAGGAGTTGCCAGCAGAGCAGTCGGTAAAAACCCCAAATGGTTGCGAGCATCGGCGAGGTGGTAGATTACCCAAGTCATAGCCCCCCAAAGCAAACACATTAGCCTCATTCACAGTGGTCCAATGCTTAACTCTGTCGCCAAACTCCCGAAAGCACACATCTGCGTATGCCCTGAACTCATCTCTGCGTCCAAACATACCCGTTATCGTCGCTGATTAGTTCTCCGTTGGAGATACTTGGGACGCAAGAAAAGTGTTAGGAGAAACATACACGATCTTTCGACTAACCCAGCCTCCGTACTCGTCTTCGAGTACTTGTGGGAGATCAGCATGGTGTAGTGTAACATGTGGTTCAATTCCTGGTTGATGGAAAAAAAAAAAAGGGCAAGTTAAGTAATTAGCCATTTTAAAGGTAAAGTTTGAAGGATTTAGCCATAGTTTCGCGAAATTAAGGATTTAGCCATAGTTTCGCGAAATTAAAGATTTAGTCATAGCATGTAATGTTGGCTAAATCCTTAATTTCGATATTTTAGGGCTAAATTCTAAAAAATTACCCAAAAATTTGGTTAAATGCCTAAAAAATTCAAAAAAAAAAAAAGAAAGAAAGAAGAAGAATAATTAGCTTTTGGTAAGATTACTTTTCTTTTTAGAATATATAATACTAGACATACCAACTCTTTTACCAACTTTTTAATACCAACCTATGTGACAATTGAAGTATTATAGTTTGATTGACATCCTTCTAATTAGATGATAAACAGTCACTAATGATAGTATGACATATGAGTTTGTATTAAAAAAAGTTGGTATGTCTAGTACTACTCTTCTTTTTATGTTTTTCATTTCCTCATTTAAAAAATTATGCATTGATTATGGCTCTAACCGTGGCTTATTAATTCATTGATGAAATTATTGTAGAATTGTAGACCCTTTGATTGATAGTTCCTCTTCCATCTGAAAAGAGAAAAAAAAAAAAAGGAAAAAAAAAAGAAGAAAAGAATCATTCAAAAGTGTTGGAATTTGAAGAAGAATTAGTTATTATTATTATTTATTTGGTTAATGTGATTAATTATTGGGCAACGGGCAACCATATACTTGGAATAAGCCTTGACCATGAGATGGAGAATCTATATGCATCCAAACCAGTCTCCACCATGAGTTGAACATCTTCCTGAAAAAGTTCCAATAAATCCAATTTATTTATGAAGTGAAAATTAGCCAACTCTAATCGACTTTATAGTTTATAATTAATTAATAAATAAATATCAGTTAATAAATAGGAAATTGGACTAAACCTTGTACTTATGATATGAATCACACGCTATATCACCTGTGGCTCCATTAACATACCCTGGAAATGCAAAAGTTTCATTCATATGTAATATTTCTTAGTTTTATTTCATTCTAAAAACAAACAAGGTGTTAGAAAACAATTATGTATCGTTAATTCATATCTAAGTTTTTAAAAATTAATTAAAAGAATATAATAAAAGAATAATGCTAGACATACAAACTTTTTTTTTAACTTTTTAATACCAACTTATGTGGCAATTGAAGTGCCATTTTTTGATTGAATCCTTTTAATTAGGTGATAAACACTCACCAATGATAATATGACACGTAGATTTGTATTAAAAAATTGATAAAAAAAGTTAGTATGTCGAGTACTATTCGTAATAAAATTGTTAAAAGGAAAAAGTTTGACATTGTTGGTCAAAAAAAGACTTAACGTGTCAGTACCAGTTCCTCAATTCCTAAAGACCAAAGTACCAATTCCATAATTACTAAAATACAAGATATCAAAATAATAATTTCATCCCCAAGCTAATGCTAAAAGAGAGTGTCAGTATCAAAAATTAAGACACGTTTGGATTGATAGAATGGGTCGAAAATGAGAATGAGAATAGGAATAAGAATATCATTCTAATTCCAATATTTGATTTATCAATGGAATTAATACTGGATCGGTACTAACATGTTTGGCAAGTAGTCATTAGAATGAAATGCAATATAATTATTTTGACAAAAGTACTATTCATTTATGTAATATAAAAAAAGTAAAATTAAAAAAATGAGCCATTACGATACATACACACAAGTTAAATCTTACATTAAAAAAAATATTAATCAATAAAACTTCTCAAATAAATAACTTTAAAAAAAAATACTCGAACAAAATAATGACAAAATAATCTATACCTGAACAAATTAACCCATTTGAGAAGTGTTTCCAATCAACCTATACGACAATGGTTTTCTATGCAAATTAAAGCAATGTCATATGTCAAATTCTAAGGCAATTTTTTTTTTGAGCTGTCAAATTCCTATTGTTATGCTATAATTGCATGGAAATTTTCCTAAATCATAAAGCAGACAAGACCATATTCGATTTTTAGAAACAATATTCTTTTTTTTTTTTCTGAAATGCACATTTTCTCACTTTTTCCTCTCTTTATAACACGGCCAAATCAATATAAAAAAAAATAGTTACAGTAATGGTAAGAATAGGATTCTTGAAAATAATAATAATAAAAAAATATTTACGGCAGAGGTACAACCTTTGTGTGGTTATAGAAAAAATAGGGTTACGTAAAAAGTGTAGAAAGTGGGTGGCTAAGAGAATTGGCGCATTATATATGAGATATATGAAATAAAAAATTAAGATAAATAATACGTTTTAAAAAGGGTAATATGGGCCTAACTTATTTTAATAAGCTTGAGAATTTTTTTTTTTTTTTGAAAAATTTTCCAGTAGTAAGCTTGAGAATTGGAAAGGAATGTTGATTCCTATGAATAATGAGACTATGAGAGTATTCCATTAGAATGATCATTATGTATTATTTGTCCAACCAAATATGAGATTACTAATTGTCATTTTATTACATTCACATTCTACCAAACAAAACGTGTCCTTAGTATTTTGGTGCTAAGAGCATTCTTCAACGCATCACGCAAAATTAGTGGAAAAGAAATGTAATGCAAAATTTGACAAATGCTATAACGGATAAGTGATTAATTTTTTAATATCTAATCATAAAAATCATGATAATTACAATTATATATTATTAAAAATTATCTTTTACCCAAATGTGTAAAAATAAAAACAAAAGCTAATCAACCAAACCATCATGAGCAAAAGTATCCCATATGCTTGGAGTCCTCCCATCTTGGTCTGCAGCTCCTTCAGTCTTCTCAACACAAAATCACCACAAAACCCATTATATGTCAGATTAAAAAATAAATAAATAAAGGTTTTAAGAGTTATAGTTGATAGATATTAAAAGGGCATCAATGAAAAAGTTTATATAATATTGGAGCTACTAATAAATAAAGTAGACCTGATAAGCAGAAGAAGCAGCACCAAAAACAAACCCGGCTGGGAAATCATCTCTGCTAACTATTACATTTTCACTCACTCCCAAAGAAGCAATTATTCCCAATAAGATTATTAGAAACAACTCATGTAATAATGAGAGAGACAGGCCAAACATACTTCTCTTTTTTCTTTTCAATGCTAAAGAAAAGCCAAGCATTGTTATTAATGTCTTCTAAGGTCCAAATTCCAATTCCAAAGTGTAACGAAAACAAAAGTACAAAGATAGGAAAATAAAAAAGACAAAAAGAAGATCAGATTTTAATGGCGTTCGTGGCGCTACTGTTATTTCCCTTTCGAGCTC
This sequence comes from Boehmeria nivea var. tenacissima, assembly GCA_018132145.1. Lineage (NCBI taxonomy): Eukaryota > Viridiplantae > Streptophyta > Magnoliopsida > Rosales > Urticaceae > Boehmeria > Boehmeria nivea. The sequence goes on from CM030874.1 coordinate 11,536,654, forward strand.
TTCGTCCTGAGTCCCACTCCCACCATGCGACGAAAAAGGTGACAGAGACATATTATAGAGATTTTGGAAAAGAATTTTGGAAAGAGCTATATGAGATGTGTTTATATGTCAGGGCGTAGCTCAGGCTGTGAGTAATTAATGTTTACAATTATATATTTTTTATTTCGATTTTAGGGAGGTACGAGAAAAAACAAAAGGAAAAATTGTAAAAAAAAACTATTCTTAATATCATTTAATAATCTATATCTTAAGTGGTTTTTTTTATTTATTTCATTTTAAGTTTGCAATGTAAATTTTGAGATATAAATTAAAAGTGCAACACAAAATGAGCGTGATTAAATGACATGTTTTCGCAATACCCTCCTTTAAAATGAACATTAACCCTAGCCAATGAAAACATTATTCACATGTCATTTGGCATTATTATTATTATGTCCTAAACATTTTTTTTTTCAATAAATTTATGATGAAATGCACATCTCACTCTCCTCATGCACAATGCCCGCATTTTTTTTTTGCTTCATTTTATTTTATTCTCTTCTTACCCCAACTCTCTATTTTAACTTTGCTATTTACATTTTTACATTAATATTATGTTTTGTAACTTTTTAAAAACATACCTTTGTGTAACTCATTCATAAATTATATTTTTATTTTTGTTTTATTTTGTTAACATGGTTTTCAATTTTTTGACCACTTTCATACCAACATCTTTTTTGTCTCATATAATTTTTACATCTTATAATTTTTTTGACACCTGTATACTATCAATTTGTATTTTTTTTAATAATTATGGCGCTAATTTTTTATGCTTATTTTTTTCTCACAAATTAATGACATTTTTAATCTCTTTCTTAATGTATTTTTGCATTCTTCCCTCTCTTATGTTAATTTTTAAAAATTATAAAAGATAGTCGTTCTGTTTAAGGGACTAAATTGCCAATGTACAATAAATTTATTGTCTTTTACATGCAACTCCATTTAAAAATTTCAGTATTTCATAACAAGCCATAGTGACAAAACACAATATATTTGACTCTGATTGAAAAAAAAAAAAACAAAAACAAAAACAATTCCTTTATGAATTATGAGGCTTCAAAGCCTCAATACCGAATCAACAAAAAAAATTTCTGATTTGATATTCCCTAATGAGAAACAGTGTACACGCCTGAGCAACTATGCTGATATAATATTTTACAAACTAACCAAACACATTTGTGTTTACATGCAAAAATAGAACCCCAAAAGACGCATATATTAGCAAAATAACAACAAAAATAAGCTTAAGAAAACTAACTATACTAAGTAGCCATTTGAGTTTGTTGGCCTGTGAGGATGACTGGAATGCCTGACGCCGTGCTCGTTGGCGCTTAAGGCGTCCCGCGAAGTGTGAAGCTCTTCCAATTTGGCTAAAACCTCAGCCATGAGCGGCCTGTTCTTCGGATCCGTGTGTAGGCACTGCAATGCCAGCGCAGCCGCTGCCTGAGCTGCTTTTTTCGAGTATTGGCCCCCCAACCTCGTGTCCATTATCCTCAGGACTCGTCGGGGATCGTTCAAGAACGGCTTGGCCCAATCGACCAGTGTTTCTTCCACCCCGCCGGCCCTCTCATCCTCCGTTGCCCGTCTTCCTGATAGCAGCTCTAACAAGACCACCCCGAAGCTGTACACATCGCTCTTCGGAGTCAAGTGGCCTGCGCACATTTTGAACCGGATTTCATTAAAAAAATAAGGGAAAAAAAAAAAAACGTCGAGATGTTCGAAATAAACCGAGAAGAAAATGTATCTTGTATCTATTTTTGTGTCCGTGCAATACTAGTAACTTTGCAGTAAATATCAAAACTATGATTCCGAAGACTAAGCGATGGCAATACTATTTATTACCTTTGAGTTTATTGTTGAGATATAAAAAACTTTTGCTTAAGCTTTTGGTTTCAGGGATGAACCAATGATTTAACATGGTATACTCTTTAACCCTATAAAATTATTCACGTATAAGGCCTACTTCAGCATATACGTGAGGAGGAATGTTGACATATAAAAAACTATTGTTGGTCCATCTCTCGCCAGCTTAAGCTTTTAGGATGAATCGGTGAGTTAACATTTATCTATCCATAGTCATAGCAGAAGCGACCGAAAAGGTGGTTTGAAACATTGCTTGATCATATTAGTAGAGAAATGGAAAGGACAATTGGAAAATCAATGCTAGCTAAAACATGTTCTGTGCATAGGCAATGTGAGTGGAGATCTCTTGTCCTTAAAAAAAAAGTTGTTGTCTTTGCTGTCTTGCAGTAATTTGAACGGAAAATTTGGTATTTCGGTCGAAATTTTTTTCCTGCCATTGAGAAACTAACACATTAGAGATGAATACGTGTTTGACTTTCCATTGGCAGGACGGAAGATCTGGATTCGAAGAATGAGTGCCTACTTAGAAGAAGAATATCGTTGCATCATCGATTCGTCTTTCAAGATCGTTTTACACCGTAATTTTCAATCGAGCATTCTGCGTAATTTAGTTCTGTATAGTCACATTAGTTGTCAAGTGTTACTTACCCGTAGCAATATACTCCGGCGCAGCGTAGCCTCGTGTTCCCACAACTCTGGTCGAAACGTGTGTATTGTCACCCGTAGGACCGTCCCTCGCTAAGCCAAAATCAGAGAGCTTTGCGCAGAAATCCTACATTTTCCATTCACAATTCTGTCAGATACACAGATGTAAATTATCTGCTGCAAGTAAATAACAGAATTTCCAATGTTTCCATGCGTACCGAATCGAGCAGAATGTTCGAAGCCTTTAGATCTCGATAGATGACATTAGCATCTAACCCGTGCAAGAACGACAATCCTCGTGCAACCCCGATTGCGATGGTCATACGCAGAGCCCAAGAAATCGGTTGAACACCTTCTGCTTGAAGAGGAAAAGTATGGTTAAAAAAAAAAAAATCCAAAACTAAATGAACTTGTTTTAAACTACTTTTAGCTTTGAAATTTGCTGAAAATTTTACTTGTTTCACTTTCTTATACTCACTTCTAAACAAATGGTTCTCCAAGCTTCCTTTAGGCATAAACTCGTAGACAAGAAGTCGATTGTCGGACTCCGAGCAATAGCCAATCAGTTTCACAAGATTCTTGTGGCGAAGCTGGCCTAAATAATTCACTTCACTCTGCAATTCGAAGATAGATATGAAGTCAAGTTTAGACAAATACGAGAAAAGCGAACGAAACGCGAAAACTTTGAGACCGACAACGATGCACTTACGAGCCATTCCTTGTGTCCTTGAAAGCTCTCTCGCTTGAGCTTCTTGACGGCCACGACTCTCCCCGTCCCTGGCCTCGCAGGAGCTAAGGTGATCTCGTCGATCCACCCTTTGAACACCCACCCGAAACCTCCCTCTCCGAGCAGGCTATCGGACTTGAAGTTCCTCGTGGCATTCTTGAGATCGATGAAGGTAAAGGAGTTGAGGCTGTTGGGACCCGATGTATCGACTTTCGCTACTTCTATCGGACCTTCCAATGGTTTTTCCTGACTCGAAGCCGCTGAAACCGACTTCGATTTTGTGTTGGTGTTGCTACTAGTCTTTGAGGTTTCTGAAAGACAAAAAAAAAAAAACAGTAATTAGATTTCACCCTCATTGCCACAGAGAAAAAAAACAGGAAAATTATGTTGAAAAAACATTAAAAAGAATAGCATCAAGAAGACTATAAAACTTAGATTAACCATTTAGTTTTTTTCCTTCTTTTATTTTTTAGTCGCTTATTCTATTTGATAATGACAAAGAAGGAACAAATTGTCCACAACTACATTGTACAATGAACTTGTACGGTTTGTGATCAAATTCATGTACCAACTTCAACGATGATGATAAGAATGATAAATATGATTTTCAACAAATAAATAATGAAAGGAAAAAGAGTAAATTATCAATTGTTGACTAATAAAACTTCATTTCAGAGTCAAAGTATGCCAAATCTGACTACGCCGCTCTGAAATCGACTGTCATCTAAACCCGACTACGACTTGAGAGGTATCTGAATTATCCATTTTTCATTTCAGATTGAGCACTGAACCCATTGAGGATCAAAACTAGAGACCAAAAAAAAAAAAAAAAAATCCCAGAAAACAACTTGCAATAACCCTGTTATCTATCTCTATAATATGGTGAGAAATTGATTTTTCAGAGCTTTTTTCTAAATTGCTTTGTGAGAGGTCAATCTGAAAACAGGGTTGTATAACAAATTCATTAAATTAGATGAGTTAAAGAGAAAATCGCAGTTTCGATTTTGCTCGGATTCAGAGAAGTTTAAGGCTTAAAACTTGTTGCTTCCAAATAGTTAAAAATGAATGATGGATTTAGCACCACTTTTGACAATTTTTTATTTTTATTTTTTTCATTTTTAAAAGTGAACATCCTAAAAAAGATATCTCAACCTTTAAAACCACTTTTGGTCTCCAAAAAGAGAGAAACGAGCTATAAGTAAAAGCTTATATGCATATCAGAAACTAATCCAAATACAAACATAAACAATACTAAATCAGGATATAAGAAATACCAACAAGTTCATCAAAAAACTTATCAAAGATAACCAGCAAAAAAAAAAAAAGGTTTAAGATTGATTGGAAAAACTGAAACAAATCAATTAAAAAAAAATACAAATAGAAAAAAAAAATTCTTATTACCAGAGAAGTTAACAGAAGAAGCATGAGCACACTTGGCTGATTTTCCACAGGTATTTCCCATTGTAGGCAGAGAGAGAGAGAGAGCAAAAAAAAAAACAATAATAATAATAATAATAAGAAAGAATTAAACAGATTTAGAAACTATGAACTTTGTTTCTTATTGTTACTTTCAGAGAGGACAAAAAGAAGGGAAAAATCCTCAAAACTCCCCAAGAAAATTCAGAGGAAAAAGAAAAATGAAACCCATTTGGACGAAACATCGAATTTATAAGAAGAAAGAAACGCCCAAGGAAGACTGGTCTTTGAGTTGGGCCATGGAAATGACTAACTTGAATAGGAAAATATCAGTTTTTTTATCTCTTTTTTTTTTTTTTTTTTGCTTTCTTTTGTTTCTCAGAGAGCTAAGCTTGGTCAATAGAAAAATTCAGACGTTGCACGAGTTGTTGAAATTTGTAATAATAATAAGAAATTATTTTATTATTATTATTTTTTATTTTGGCGCAGACATAATGTGGACATACTATTTTAACTGTATAGTTCCACGCGGGAATTGCATATCTGGTAGTTGATTTTATTTTTAGCCCCCCAATTTATAAGATAAGTCTCACTTTGGCCCCAGGTTTTGAAATTGTTTATGTTTCTGCCCTGATCTGTGAAATTGTTGCCTGTCAATGTCAAAATTAGCCTTTCTAGAGAAACCAAAAGAAGAAATATGGGGATACTTTTTCTTTATATATATATATTTATTTATAGTCATAATTTAACATAGTTTATCGATCTTATTATAGTAAAGTTTTTACTACTAACTGGTGAAGAGCGAGTGAGTTTTTCCTAATAGGGTAATCAAATAAATCAATTTTTTTTTACTAAATATAGATAAATATAAATATTCAATTTTATCTTACTTTTAGTTTTAGGATAAAATTTTGATCAAGACAAAAGCTAATCTTGTAACATCTGAATACATCAGGCTAGTAAAATATCATTTAAAGTTCGGGGTCAAAGTAAGATTGAGACTATAATTCAAGGACAAAGTTAAAATAAACATAATATTTAATTATTTAACTTCAGTTCTATGTTCAATTTAAGCTTGTGGGTCCCACTAGCTGTATTATTTATATGCTTCTTTGACTCTCTCTTTATCTGCTTGGAAAATTGGAAAAGCCAGAGATATTTGTGGCAATTTCACGAGTTTGCATGGACTTTCTTTTTGGCGCTATTTAATTACTCGAATTTGTTTATTTTATTTATTGCTGCTTAGTGTTGACCGCTGACCAAATATTGTGGCAAAAACTTTAATTTGTAAAAGGCTCATGTCATCTTTCATTTGGATTTATTAAACAATTTCGTTTAATTTTTGTAATTTCATAATACAAATTAAACTGTGGGAGGTTTAGACTTTTGTATTTATATGGAAGAATATAATTTGTTAGGTTTAAAATTTTGTATATATATGTAGAAGGAATGAATATTTTATTGGATATTTACAAAGCATGCCACATTTGTCATCGATTAAACAGAGGTTTTTATATCTTATGAATGAACCATTTCAGCTAAAATCATGAAATGTAATGATGCACATATTTATTCTAGTAATAAAGTGTGGTAAATAGTATCACAACTAATTTTGACTAAAAATATGAGAAAATTTTGCAATAGAATACGCTTGCGGAATGATCTTAGATGTTTAGATTTATATTTTATTGAAAAAAAAATACGTGCCATTGAAAAATAAATCCGAAGATCCAAAAAAAATGCTAAGAAGAATACTATATAATTTTAGTCAGAAAAAATAATCAAAATAATGAAATAATCACTTATAGTTATAAAACATAGGGAATTTTAAGAAAATAGCCACTGCTTATAAAATAATTTTAAAAAATAGCCACTGTTTCAAAAAATTTAAAAACTAGCCCTTTCAAAAATTTTTGACACGTGTCAGAAATTTCTTACAGCACATTTTATGTGTAATTTTGTTATTGTCAGAGATTTCTTACAGTGTAATGGCTAGTTTTTAAATTTTTTAAAATTGTGGCTATTTTTTGAAAACACACAGTTCAAAATGACTATTTACCTAACTGACCCTAAAACATACACACTATTCTAATCAAATTTTTCTAATTAAAATTTTTATTTTCTAATCATTTAGCATTTCTAATTTCTAAAGTACGGTAGTAAAATATGAATAAGTGACAAAGAATTGGATACATAAGATGTGAAAGAATTGAATAAATGGGATGAGAAGTACAGCAAGAGAATAGTCCATCGCATTTATATTGGTGTTGTATCTTTTTTATTGCATTACTAGATTTTCTCTTTAAAAAAAAAAAGTTGAATACCGCGAACCAAACGTCATTGTGAATCAATTGATCACTTTCAATTCCATAATCATTGCAATCCTTTGAATCTTCCGTACAGTGTATGAACGATCACGTAGTGTTTACATAAGATGAGGGAGACTATTATGAATTATGATAGTATTTTATAGTACACTGAGAATAACCTCAGTCAAATACTATTTTTAAGGGTAATCTATACAAATGTCCTTCAATGTTGTGCTATTCTTATAAGTTGTATCTTGATGTTTCAAAACTGACACTTATGCCCATTGATATTTGAAAATATTATGAGATCAGCCCTTCCACTTTAATTTTTTTTAAATAAATGAAATCAGGGGGTATGACTACAAAATTTTAAAAGATTGGGGTACATTTTGAGAAAAGAAGACAACATAAGGGAGTGTTTGTGAAAATAAACATAGAAATAATTTTCCTAATTTGAAAACGTTTGATCCTTAAAAATTTGTACAGGCGCCAACAGATTAATGTTATGTTATTAATTTAATCTATAAGTTTTTAATACTTTAGGGGACAAGAATGACAGTTTTTAAACATTAGGGTGCAACTTGCAACAATAGCACAATATTGGGGCGTTTGTATAGATAATCCTATTTTTAACCAGTCTCAATTTGGGTCTAATGTCGTAAGTTAATAATTTGCTAAATTTGTACAAAAATACCCTTTTAAAAGATCCTTAAAACTCACTTGATATATAAATTAATAATTTCCTAATTTAGAAATTTTTTTAACATTATTAAACTATTTTATAAAATATACATCTAGAATTTCTTGTTCTTCTTAAAAATCAATATTGATGTAGATTCACTTACATAACAAATACATAAAATCATTATAATTATTTGTAAAACAATATTAAGCATGTCACATATTTAGATAAATAAAAACCATATCTTGATAAATTATTAATTTAATAATTTGACTTAGTCACAAAGTTATTAATTTATAGAAGTTTTACTGTAATCAAATAAATTACCAAGTAATTAGACTTTTATCTAATTATTGACTATTTATTAAAATATTTAAAAATTGGCTTTTATCAATTCAGTCTCATTCAGAAACTCAAGATTGTTGCATCGTTAAATTCTCTCTATGTTTCTCTTAAATTTCTCTTTCTTAAACTCTCTCTTCTCCTAGTCTCTCCAAGAAACTCCGGCCACCACCAACATTTCATAGCAATATTTTATTTTTTTTAGCCGACGTTTCAAGGACGCACCACTCTCGGTGTCGTCCTTTCGCCTTTAATGTTGTTTATTCTGATTTCCGACCAAAGTCGAGATCATTTTTCTGTTGACTAACTTTTAGCATCAACGTGTATTATGTGAGTGTAGCGAGACTTAGTTAAATGTTCTATTTAATTACATGTCATCCCTAATTTTTTCAAAGCTAAGCTAATAAGCCAATAACATATTAGAACTCTCTGATTTGAGGTTAGTAATCAAAAGCAATAATCACATCACACTTGAATATGAATTGCTACAATAACTAGATCAAAAACAAAACAAAAAGCCCCACACAAAAAAATAATAATCATAATAAAAGGACAGATTAGTGAGTATGAATGCAAAGACAATTGAAGTCCACATCGATAGGCCATAGATATAAATTCCCTTAGTTATAGCTTTATAGTATTATCCTTTTTCAGACCTTATCAGATTGCAAACTAGTTATAGAGTCCTATAAGATCAAATTTTTGGTAGCCTTGCAATCTAAGAAAATATGAAAACTACCCAATCTAAAAGAATGAAAAGGTGGCTCTCTGTTGAAATAAAAAATAACTGAGATAACTTGCTTGTACACCATATTCCGACACAGAGGACATAGCTGTGCAACAAATCACTCAGGAGGACACAGTTTCTCTGTGAAAACTTCTATCAAAACAAATTTATATTACCGTATAAAAAATAAAAATAAAAAAAATAGGAGAATTTCAAAATAAAATCATTCTTGATGCAACTTAATAATCTACAGGGACGGAGCCAGACTTAGATAACGAGGGGGGCCAAATACTAAAAGTTAAAATATCCAACAAATTTATTTGCATCAAATTTCATATAAATTTGTATGATCGTTTTAGACTATAGGCAGTAAAAATATAAAATTTATATCTCATAAAATACACATTGAAAAATTCTAAAAAAATTATTTTGAACAGTAAATACATAAAATAAATTCCAAATAAATTTGTGATACCTCGATAGGGTTTTGTTTGATCAAAACATAAACAATAACCTTAAGTCATTAATTTTGCATTTTAAACATTAAACAAAATAATGAACTGTTGTACAATTAAAAAACAGCAAAAAAATATTAACTATCAAACCAAACAACAAGTAAATCATCAAAATTATTATTTTTAAATATACAATTATCTACACACAAACATATAAAGAACTAGGGTTTACCTCTAGAATTGCATCTTAATTTGTGCTTGTAATATATAAAATTAATATAAATATTATATTTTTGTGTGTGTGTGGAATTTCTTAAGGGTGATGTGAGTGAGAGATGGAGAATGTATGAGAGAAATCGTGAGGATGGGAAGCAAGGACAAAGAATAAGATCATATGAATTACAGTAATATATTTATACATGGCTCAAAGATACAAAGTCGGCAAAAGTAAATCCTTTTTTTTTCTTTCTTAATATGATTAGGTTAAGTTTTCCGTTGTTTTCATTATAAATTTAAGTTATTTTAATTTTAATATGCTTGGGCTTAGCTTTTAAAAAAATACTTTAAACTATTATATATGGACTATAGATAATTATTGGATTTGATCTATTTATTACAAAAATAAATCTATGATTCAATTAGACCATAAATAAATAATAATTATTAGATTTGACTCAATAATCAATAATTCTCTAATACCATATTCTCTAATAATATTAAAAAAATTACAAAGGGCAATTGATATATATATATATATATATATATATATTTTTATTTTTTTTTGAAGTTTGGGGGGGGCCATTGCCCCCCTTACCTATAAGGTAAATCCGTCCCTGATAATCTATACCCCAAGTTGTGTGCTCTTTTTATTTCCACTCTATGTTTGTTGTGTAAATTTTAGGGTATAAATTGAAAGTGCATCCACGTGAGGTATAAATTATCATTGTGCCAAGAATGAGGCATTCTTCAAAACCCCCCCTATAAAATTCTGCTGCTTTAAAAGGAAACAAAACTCTTAAGAGACTAAAGAAAAAAGGACGTATCACTCGGAACAAAACAACAAAGTTTTACATTACAACACTATAGATAATCCTTCTTCAATTTGGCTATGTGGCTTCTCTTTGAATTAATGGCGGAGCAGGTGGGATCATAGTTTCATCCGTACCTTTCTCACAAGACTCTTCCTTCACTGTAGAAAGTGGCCTCTCAGGACTATAATACGCGTTTGAAACCATGCCGGGACTTGAAGTGGCGGCAGCTAGATTAGCCGGGGGTGATCTAGAGCTGTTTCCGTAAGGGGAGCTTGATCCGGATCTGGGCTGGGCCACACTGTCTTCGCGGGGCAGAGGTGATATTAGTGGCTGGTCACCGTTGTGTGTTTGCTTTAAGCAGAACTTGTCTTCTACAATGTCGTAAGAATTCCCCGTCCGCGCTTCCTGCGCAAGAGAGCACCAACAACAGCAAAGCCACAATGTGCAGTCGCTTAGTGCCGGTTTCCCAAAACAGAAGGTATAAGCAGGCAAATTGAATCTCTTCCTCATTTGGATCCTCCAAAAGCCACCGTAAAGCAAACCAAACAAGCACAGAACCAACCCGGTAACAACGAGGCACTCTCTAACAGTCTCGTTGTCAATGTTAACAGCTGCCAAGTTGAAAATCCAGAACGGAGCCATGCAAAACAGAACGAATGTCGCGATGTGAACATACATGTTTCCGAACCCGAGTCTCTCCATATTCCATCCGAACACACAAAAATTGCAGAAGAGAGAGAGATAGGCTAGAGAGATATCATCCCAAAAATCAAATATCCCTCCACTCCATTGCGGCGTGTTCTCGATGACACGTTGTTCATCCTTAACCGCAAAGGAATACCTTCTCTCGAATGACTTCAACCTTCGTTTTTCTAGCCCTTCGGCGACACTTGTCTGTACCTGTGCTTCCTCGTCGGCACCAGAATCATAATCCTTACCGAGAGGGCTAACGATTAAGTATACCCCAGCAATTGCAGGTGCAGCGATTGCAAGAGAGATACATATTCCAACTCCTAAGGCCGGTCGGTCAGATCTCCTGTAACCAATGTTCAGACCGCAAAGGGCATATTGAGCAAAGCAGTTCAAATGCAGAAGCAGAACCACAACCATCATGTGAGCCCACTCGTGCGGTTTGTAAGTCCCGTTTTTACAATAAATCTTCCGAAGTTTCGAAATGTCTTTCGGCTCCCACCTCAGTAGCAGTACAAGGTGGTAGAAACGCTTCGGGTGTTGGTACAAACACATAAGAGTAAACAAGGCATTGAGAATCTGGTTATTGACTTCAAACCATGCATTTCTCTGGGACTTCTTCGGCAGCGCCTTGTTCAACATCCCAGTCATGACGAGGAACAAAATCGCACCCGAAACAGCCACGCAGACGATCCACAAAAACAAAGCCATGTTCATCGGGTCTCTGATCCACTCCTTGCACATTTTCATCACCGAAGCCCATTCGATTTTCCGAGCAAACACTCCACTGAGACGGTGCTTAAGACCATGACTGTCGGAAGAAGCCACCGACCGCGAAACCTCATCCCTCTCTTCTGCCAACCGCTTGAACCTAGAGGACGCAGAACCGAACCTAAGGAACCTCACCCTATCGGGCAGAGCACCAAACACATTGTTGAATTTCCTCTCGGGTTTTTCATCTCTTAGCAGCGTCCTCCGAGACGTCGAAATGTCAAAAGGAACTTGACCGTTCTCCTTATCACCACCAGATTCCTCGATTTCCGCATTCCGGGTCCCATTATCAGCCAACACCATCGCTGTACCGACCCGAAAATTTTCTCAGTTCAATGTCAAAACTGTGACTTCAACAACTCAATGCAAATCTTTCAGAAATCTCAAGCAATACATTGTGACTCAACGAATTTCTCTATCCAAACAAATCATAAAAAAATGACCCTCAATACAAAAAGAACAGCAATAAATCTTCAAGTAACACAAAATTGAAAATGAATACTAGAATTTCACGCATAGTACTAGATTCCATATATAATTAAGGGGTCGTTTGGTAAGTATTCTTTCTATAAAAGCACTTTTGCAAATTCCCAATTTAAATTTTCTCTCTTCCATCTCAATTTAAATAGGCAAACCAAACAAACCCTTATCCAAATATTGATTTAAACTACAGTCTCAAATCAAAATGATCTAAACTTTTTAGTTTAAAGCGCTTACTAAACGACCCCTAACAGTTGAAGATATTGAGCAACAAAAACGCTGATATATATATATATTATTGCATAAATTTATCGCAGTTCATTATCAACCAAAGTCGTAAACTTTTTTTTATTTATTTATAAATTTTAATAAGAATCAAAACCCGTTGCAAATAGATAGATTAAAAAATACTCTTAAAAACTCAGAACCTAGCCCTAAAGAGCATTCTTTGCCGTCAAGAACAGGAAAATAAAAATGGAAAATACATATTGCAAAAGCCAAAAGGAAGCAAAAAAAAAAAAGAAAAAAAAAGAAAAGGGAATTCAACAGCAATCGAATTAAAGGAAAAGTAAGCTAAAACCTCAGAAACGAAGCCAAAAGTTAAGACAAAATAGTGAAATACCTGATGGGTGAGTTCTTCAAAGAGAGCTTGAACTAGAAGCAATGAATTCCCTCAACTATTTATTTAATCACTTTTCTCGTTGTTGCTGTTGTTTTGTTTGTTTGTTTGTTTTTGGTTTTGTGTTTTAATTGGCTTTTTGGACAATAAGAATACCGACTTGGAGTTGAGCTTTTAGGTTTGAGAACCAATGGTGAAAAAGTAGAGGTTTGGTTTGTTCCATTTTGTAACAAAGAGAATAATCAATATCAGCAACCCAAAGCGAACGCGAATGGTCTGAGTCTCAGTACGCGCTTTTGCGCCAAAGCGCTTTCCTATGTCGCTAAAACGACTGTCAAAATGTCGTCATTTTAGGTTACATATGATATAACTTGTCTACTAATTGTTATGATAAATAATTTATGTATCATAAAAAATTCTTTTGATAAACTGACAAATTATCAAAGTAAATTGATGAAATATGATCATTTTTAACTACTAGTTTGTATATGATAAATAATCTAAATATAAAAAACGGTCATTTACTTAAAAAAATGAAAGTTATTGATTTTTTTAAAATTTAGCTACAAATCCCTTTAATTTTTCTATATTTGGTGCTCGTTTTAATTTATTAATTTATTTCTTAATTTTTCATTTATTGATAGAAGAAAAAAGATTTTTTTATATTACTAATTTTTAGTGTCTAAAAAATTTGGATGTTTTTTTTCGTTTAGCTTTTTTAAGTGTCTTTTTCGAGTGTTTTTTTTTTTAAATACAATTGATATTAAAATATAATTTTCGTTGGAAAAATGTTTACAAAATTAAAAAATACGTTAAATGCTCTTTTCTTTTTTGGTTTCTTTTGAGCTCTATTTGATATTAATTATTTTTTTGTCTGTATTTAAAAAAAAATGAGTAAAATTTTTAAAATTTAAGAAATTATTCATTAATTCATAAAAAAAATTAAGGGTTTAAAGATAAAATCATAGTATCTTACAGTTAAGAAAATAATTATTTTTTAAATTAATAAAAAAATTGACTATTGTAGTGAAACATCATTAAAAAATGACTATTTTCTTAACATTCACTTCTTTTGAAACTATTTCTCCACTCTATTTTTATTTGAGATTATTAAGCTAATAATTATTTTTTGAATGCTGATTTAAGAAGGGGCCAGTTAGGTAGATAACCATTTTAGATTGTGGTTTTTAAAAAATAGCCACAGTTTTAAAAAATTTAAAAACTAGCCATAAAAAAATTTCTATAATAACAAAATTGCACATAAAAATTGCTATAAAAAATTTCTTAAGTTGTTATTTTCTTAATTTTTTGAAACTGTGACTGTTTTTTAAAATTATTTTCTAAAAAATGACTATTTTCTTAAAATTCTTTTTAAAAAATAGCTAATATTTTTATTGAGTATAAATAATAATCATTCTCTCAGTTGTATGATATTGTGATTTTACCTTTACTATGGGTTTATGACTTTTTATTTAATTATAAATATTGGTAATTATTTGTAAAAATGGACCAAAAATAACCACACACTATTATTGCTACCCTATTTTTCATATTTGAAACGATATTTTTCTTACGACTTGATCGCGGAATATGTCTGAGTAAATCTCATTGTACTAGTTTGTTTGTTTGTTTTTTTTTGTTTTTTTTTTTAGTGATGTCGCTTATCTGTTTTATCCCCAATTTTTACTGGCATGGCAGTTCTTTAGAGTTGGAAAGAATTCAGCCAAAAAAAAAAAAAAAAACGAAACGTAAAGTTGTTCATTAATTGAATCCAACGCTATTTAGCTGTATCTACTTCCAATAATAGAGGTAGGTATTTTCAAAACTAACATATCACATTATCATGATCCATATAATATTTGCTAAATAACATCGCTAAAGGCACGTTTGGCATTATCTTATATTCTTATATCATATCGATTTTGGAGGAATTGTGTGTCACATCAAAACATCTCTGATCTCTAACGCAAAGATTCTTTACTGTATATAACGTAATTTGTTTATTATAGTGAGGATGGCAAAATGAAAAAAGGAAAATAAAGTTCCATAAGGTCAATAAACTTGGTGTTGTTATATATATCAACATTGAAACAGCCCTTTTACAATCCCACAAAGCACAGCGACTGTAAAATGTTGTGAAATGCCAAAAAAAAAAATAAAAAAACACACACACTCATCTGAATTTTTGCAAAATTCTTAAATCCCATTAGTTTATCATAATAATAATAATAATAATAAGGGAAAATTTTTGAATAATCCCCGTGTTTTACCAAACTTATGATTTCGCCCTTGCGTTCTTAAAAATTATCAAATAATCCTTTAGTTGTACAAATCAATATTAAACTACCCTCAATAAAAAATTTAGTCAACATTAACACATAAAAAGACATTACTACCCTTTATAAAACTATCATATTACATTTAGACATTTTCTTTTTAATTTTTATTATCTTTTTATTTAAGCCAAATACACCCATTGGATATAGGTTTTGAGTGTGATTGAACGAATTTGGAGGTGAGCGGCGAGCGAAGCGGGGGGGCGAGCGGCGAGAGGCGAGGGGCGACCGGCGAGGGCCGAGGGGCGAGGGGCGAGAGGCTAGCGGCGAGGGGCGAGGGGCGAGGGGCGAGGGGCGGGAGGCTGGCGAGGGGCGAGGGGCGAGGGGCGAGGGGCGAGAGGCGAGCGGCGAGTGATGAGCAGAGTTGGGGTTTGCAGCGAGCGACGAGCGGAGGTGGGTCTGCGGCGAGCGACGAGCAGCGTTGTGGAGGTGGGGTTCACGGCGACCGACGACGAGGAGGCGGCGTTCCTTGCGAGCGGTGACGTGGATGTGGGATTCGTGACCTCTCGAATCCACGAGCTCGAATCCGCCGAAAATCCACCTTGACCCGCTCCAATCCGCCAAGACCTCGGCCCAAAATTGACGCCGGCATGTGAGATGACGCGGATCGTGATTGTGGGCCGCGGAGCAGCAAGGGTATGGCGTGGCTGTGTGGTGTGGCGTGGCTGTGGGTCGCATATCGGGCATTACGCAGGAGTGGGTTCGGAGTTGGGTTTGGCAGATTTGGTACGGCGGCGTGGTGGAGGTAAGGGCGGAGACGGCAGGACTTGGTGCGGCGGCATGGTCAAGGTCGAGCGACTTTGGATTTGGTTTTTGTTTCAGTAATATATTTGATGGTTTTGGTTTTTGATTGTGTGTCTGAATCTGAATATGAGTTTGTTTGTTGTTTTTTTAGAACTGCAATATGAGCTTACTTGTTGGTATGAATCTGAGTTTGAGTTGGTCTAGAATTTGAGTTATGGATTTGGTTGAAATGTTGTTATGAATTTGTTTGTTTTTCACTCTGAAGTGTTTTTTTTTTTTTTTGTTGTGTATTTTTTGTTTACTTCGTAGGGGTAGTCTGGTCATTTTTTAAAAATATTAAGCACGGTCAACGCAAAAGGATGTTTTTGTATCGATTTAAACAATCGAAGGATTATTTGATAATTTTTAAGAACACAAGGGCGAAATCATAAGTTTGGTAAAACACGGGGATTATTCAGAAATTTTCCCTAATAATAATAGAAAAAAAAATCTCTTGTTTTTTAATTCAATCCGGAACTATACCTTTAGGCTTTAGTTGAGTAACATGTGTATTTTTAAACACTTTGAATGCCCTGACTGCCTTGACTGCTAGCTATTCTTATTCAGTATTGTCACTGTCATTTATTTTGGTTAATGTATAATATGTATTTCTTAGTCAATCGAAAGTATAATTTTGGATTGAATTAAAAAACCGAAGAGTGTTTTTACATTATGATAAATTGAAGGCATATTCGTGTAATTTTACAAGAACCCAAAGGAGGTTTTTGGTATTTAACAAGTAACCACCAGTTCTGTCTTTCTTTCTTAGGGACAAAGAAAGACGGAACATAGGAAGCGGTTATAAAACCGTTGAGTCTCACAAATCGTTCGACTCGCCGCTGATAATCTACGCTCCCTTGTTCCTGAGAAAACAAATGCAAATATTTGCAGTTTCAGACAACGGAAAAGACGATACATTATGACCTTGAAAGGAGGAGGACAAAGAAATTAGACCTGATATCGCTCCAAAGCGTTGGTATATGCCCAAACATGAAGAAACTGAGTATGCCAAAGTCCAACGAAATTAGACCTGTATATGGAATTAACAAAAATTGAAAGAAACATTTGTAAAATAAAACACACATCCAATTTTTAATTTAAATTTTACAAATTAGTGGATATAGCAATTGAGCTAGTCATAAACACCAAAAAAATTACCAGGAACGCCATGATCTTGTCCCCTGTTGTTGATATTCCATGCACATCCCTGACCACGAATTGAAAAAAGAAACAAATATCAAATTCAACCCAAAAACTTGCATACAATCTAGAGGCAACACTGATTGTAAGCTTAGCGAGTGTATATACCTGATACTGATAGCTCTGAGGAATATGAATGAGAGAAACTATAACAATCCGATCACGGGAATCGAAAGAAACACCAGGTCTTTCTAATGTCTGATGCCACAGTGAACTAATAGTGAAACAAAGAACATGGATGGAACAGACTTCCAATCACTTGGACTGAGTAGCTCTAGAGATGAATGAAGCGGTCAATTAAACCATTAAATGGACACAGTATCAACTTGTTGGGGAAGACTACAACTTCTCTGTTACTGAAAGTTTTGGTTCGGTACCTAAGTATCTAAGTAGTTATGCTCTAAAGAGTGTTGGGTGTGAATCTTATTTGCCCTTTATCCGATTCCAATGTATAACCAAAGTTTTCTTTCCTGAAAAATTCAGATACTATTCAAAACTCAAATCCGGCACATAATCTTTTGACTTGATTGCCATCCTCAGCTCTTCTAACTTTGCGTATATGCGGTCTTTTCGTGGATGGAGTTGATCCCCTGCAAAAAATTTGTGCACTTTGCCTTTGACAGAAATCCAACTACATCCCGCTTCCTTTCTCACACCTCGGTCTTTCATCATATGTCTTAAACTAACTCCGTCTTCGTAACTCCCGGTCTCTATGTACGTATTAGAGAGAAGAACATAGGTTGCCGAGTATTCTGGCCTGATGGCAAGAATCTTCTCGGCAGCTATCTCACCCAACTCGACGTTTCCATGGACCCTACACGCTCCCAACAAAGTCTGCCAGACCATCTCATTGGGCTCAGTTGGCATCTTCTCTATGAACTCCATGGCGTCAGAGAGGCGGCCCACACGGCCCAAAAGATCAACGATACAAGCGTAATGTTCCATCTCGGGCATAAGACCGTAATGTTCTTTCATTTGGTGAAAATAATGCAGACCTTCCTCCACCATACCCCTGTGGCTGCAAGCGAATAGGATACACAGCAAGGTAACCGAGTTCACCTTCATACCCGATTGCTCCATTCTCGTAAAGAGTTGTAACGCATCTTCTACGAGTCCATGTTGAGCATACCCCGAAATTATGGCAGTCCATGAAACAGTGTCAGGGTTGGAAATCCTTTCAAAAACCATTCTGGCATCGGCTATGAAACCACATTTGGAGTACATGTCGATAAGAGCACTTTCTGTACACTTGTCGGTATCCAGGTCAGCCTTGCATAGAAGACCATGCACTTGTCGACCGTAGTCGAGCAAACAAAGGCTAGCACATGCATCGAGCACAGTGGAAAACGTAAACTGATTGGGAAGAAAGCCTTCTTCTCTCATTTTTGAGAAGCTGACAAGTGCTTCTTCGTACTCCGAACATTGAGAGTAAGCGGCTACTAAGGTTGTCCAAGACACTATGTCTCTCTCTTGCATTCCATCGAAGATCTTCTTCACATCCTGAAGCAGCCCGGATTTAGCATATGCATCAGCAATTGCGTTGGAAACACTTGGCTTCAATTCCGATCCACACTTAAAAACCATCCCATGAACTTCCTTCACAAAACGCAAATGATTTAAAGCAGCTATTGCGTTGAACACACTGCAGTAAGTGTAAAGGTCTAATCGGACGTTGTTTTCACACATGACCACAAAAAGTTCCAACGCTTCTCGGCTATAGCCACATTGTGAATACCCTGAAATCATTGCATTCCATGGCGGATTGGCACTACAGCTGGCGAAATTCGTGTCAAAAATAGATCTTGCATCGGACAAGGCCTCGCATTTTGAGTACATGTCTATTAAAGCAGTTCCCACGAGAACGGTAGAATCCAGTCCGAGTTCAGACGCATAGCGGTGAACCACCCTCCCCTTGTCAATATCGCCCAACTTACCAACCGCTTTCGAGGCGCTAATAATTGTGTACACATTGGGCAAAATTCCTTCATTCTCCATTCCAAGAAAAAGTTTATACGCCTCTAAGTGAAGGCTATTCAAAGTAAACCCCGAGATCATCGCATTCCAAGAGACTTGATTATGCTCACTAATGTCGCTAAACACTTTACAAGAATCCTCAATCAAGCCTAACTTCGCATACATGTTAAGAAGCGATACACCGACATAACTTTGACACGAAAACCCGCTCGTAACAATCTGGGCATGAACCATTTTTCCCAACTCAACAGAATCCAATCCGATACACGTCTGGAGAATCGCAGAGTAAGCAAACTTGTCCGGCAAGATTCCTCGATCCACCATCTCGCGAAACAACTCGAACCCGTCGAGAAACGAGCCATTCTCCGTCGACCCGACGATCAGGGCAGTATAGGAGAATATATTTCTCTGCGGCATTTCGTCGAACACTCGACGAGCAGTGCCCAAATCCAAGCACTTAGCATAGGCATGAGAAACGTGGTTCAACAAGACTAACAAGTCCGAGTCCGAGAATTCCGACCTCAACACAAGCCCATGAACAGCTTTCGTGGTCTCTAAGGATCTTCGTTCGACACAACCACGTAGAATATCGACTAACGTTTGTCTCCTAGAATTTACACTCGGAAATTTGCCTTCAAAAGCGACGCTCGGTTTCTGGGCAATTGGGATTGTGTTGAGTTAGAGCCTGAATTTCTAGTCTCCGTTTTAACTTTTAACAAATACTAGCATAGAAAAACTCTCAAAAAAAAAAATTTATGTAACAAAAATGAGAAAGAAAAAGAAACAATTACTTTGGTGTTGGACGAGGCTGGGTTCGGAGATACTAATGAACGGAGAGTTTGCGGGACACCGAGGTTTAGCGATAAAGTCATGGTAGTTGTCATCGTCGTCGTCGGTGAAAACTAGCAAAGTGTTCGCCTGTTAATGTCTTGCCGAGGTTCTTTTTTTTTTTTTTTTTTTTTTTTGGTTCTCTCTGCGCTTAGAGGTACAAAAACGGAGGCTATGTTGAAGACTGAAAAAAACCGACCGAAAAGGCAATATTATTCATTTTTGCCAATTTTGCCCGTTTTCATTGCTGGGAATCCAAGAAATCCAGCCCATATTTTAAGTAGCTATAGTTTCAATTCAAAAAAAAAAAAAAAAAAAAAGACAAAAACAAAAAAACTATGTATTATGGGTGAACATTGGGCGGTTTTTAGTATTTTGGGCGGTTTTAGTTTCGGAAAGAGCATCGGAATTATAAAAACTCAAACCCAAAACTAGACAAAAATATGTTGGGTGGTTTTGGTTTTGATATAACGGTTTTTGGCAATTAACTAAAAAAATAAAACATGTTATTGAATTCGAACTTTATCTCAAGAGAAAAAATTGTTGCGAAAAATATATATACAAAATATTTATTCCATGAACTTGAATACATATTATCTAAAGACTTGTAACTTATAAGCAATTACTCACAATTGACAATCACAAGTTTACAATTCATAATTCTCAATCACAAGTTCACAATTCACAACTCACAATTAAATTTCACAATCACAACTCACAAGTTCACAATTCACAACTTCACAAGTTCATAATTCACAAATTCACAACTCACATTCACAAGTTCACAATCACAAGCTCACAATTCACAATCACAATTTACAATTCATACAAGTTTACAACTCACAACTTATGTAGATTCTTATTATCACAAAGAAGTTGATAAGTACTTGAACTAACAAACATATTGAGACACTATGCATTCATGGGAACTGTAAAACCAAAAACAGCACATCTAAAGCTTGTACAGATTCCTCTTATCATAAAGAACACCAGAGATTGATCCAATTTGCTATTTTTGCCATGCAATGTTTAAAAATTTTTGCAAACAACAAACAAATAGACGGCTTACTTGTTCGGAGCTGGAGGTTCACGGCTTGGGGGGTGGAGGTCGGCGGTGCTCTGCTTGGGGTACTAGAGGACGACGGGGCGGCTCGGGGTGAGCAGGGGTCGAGGGGCTCGGGGTCGGGGGTTGGGGGTCAGGAGGCATGGGGTGAGCAGGGCTCGGGGGTCGCAGAGCTGGGGTTAGGGGGCTCAGGGGTCGTGGGGCTTGAGGGTCGGGGTGAGCAGGGCTTGGGTGCTCGGGGTAAGCTGGGCTCGGCGGTCGAGGATCGGAGGGCTCGGAAGTCGGCGGGCTTGGGGGTCAGGGGCTGGAGCCCTGGAGGTCGAAGAAGGGGGCTGGTAGAGGATTGGGCTTCAAAGCCTTGGGCAAAAATGACAAAAGAGCCCAAAATTTTGGGCGGTTTCGGTATTACCGAAACTTAATTTTTGAAAACCGAAATCCACCCAAAATTTTTTCAGTATTTACCAAAATCGCCCAAATTTTTTTGGACACCAAACATTCATTTTTTTTTTTCGGGCGGTTTTGGTTTCGAATTCCGGTTATTTATGTTACAGTATGTTACGGCTAAATCCTTAATTTTATAAAATTATGGCTAAATTCTTCAAATTTTATTTTTAAAATGACTAATTTCTTAACTTACTATATATATATTTTTAATCATTTTTCTTTCTTTCTCTTACTTTTTGACATTATTTGTTGTAGCCTTGTAGGCGTTTTATAGTTTTTTTTTTTTTTAATCATGTTGATGCTGAAACATCGTTTTTTTTTTACTTGCATATTTCTTTATAAAATATTTTTTTATTTTGACATTTGTTGTGATATATTCATTACGACTTTTCATTTCTATATATTATTTTCAACTTTTTTGTCATTACTTTATATATATATATATATTTTTTTTTCTCACTTATATAGAGAAATTTTTTTTAAATTGTTTCTCTTTTTAAATTTTTTAAATTTGACGATCGATTTATTTACTATTTTTCAGCTGATTTCTTTTTTCATATTATGTTGATAGAAAGAAAATTCGATTGTTTTTTTTATCTTATATATATATATATTTACTATTTTATGTTGTATTTTGATAAATTTATGAGATAAAATTTATACGGGTTTCCCACACGAAATAAAACTAGTAATGAATAATGTGGGAGCATAAAGTGCACTCTCAACTCTCACCAAACACTTTTAGACATTTTTCCTTTCCTTTTTATTTTTTTTAATTAATTTTGTACGAGTGAAGTAAATGACTATATGCATTATTGGAGGTAGAACTTGAATGCAAAGTTGTCCAAAAACTATTTTTGTTGGACAGCTTTTGTCCATTTATGTGAATTTGGGACCAAAATACCTTATTTTCATAAATAGTACTTCCTTCTGACGTTCAAAAGCAAAATAGTAGGGTCTCTAGATGCTTATTATTATTGCATGGTAACTTATGAATATTGTTTTAATTTTAATTTTATAATAATACATAAATAAATTTAATGCTTAGTAAAAGTTATTTCAACTCGAGTTTTTCTATAATTTGTTGCACTTGCACATATAGTTTGGTTATTTTTATAGCAACAAATAATGTCTTAAATATTTTTCTTTATTTTTAAATAGAATTTAATTTTTACAAATGTAATTTCGTGTCACAACAACTTCTCTCAATACAGCAATTGTTAATTGGCCATAAAATTTTAAGAAAAGTAGAAGTACTAATTTCTTTTTTTTTTTTTCCTTTTTTTCGAGGGCATATGAATCAGAACTTTAAAGCTGTTTCTCTCCAACTTACAAAATTTGCAATTTATGAATAAGTGACAAAAAAAAATAATTTATTAATTCAATTGCGCGCTGTTGTGTGAGTGTGGTTTTTTTTTTTATATTTTATTTTTATTTTTTTTTAACTTTCATTGATTGTCCAATCTGCGCTTCTATACATGACCTGAATTATTAAACTTAAAGTTGGGAATTGCCAATTTCCTTTAACCACATCAAATCATCAATATGTTTAACTTTATTATCCCTGGTTTGTTCCCCCATTTAAATATGTTTATTTTATTTTTTTTTCAACTTTTTTAATCTCAATATAATATTATTAAATCTCAATTATTTATAACATTTTAAATTTTAAAAAATCAATAATTATTTCAAATAACTTATTTAGATAATTTTTCCAAACAACCATTAATTTATACGTTAAAGACTATAGAAGAAGATGGAAACAACTTCAAATAACTCCAAAATTTGGTATTATACATTACTAATATTTTATGTTGTTCGGTAAGATATTACACAGTACTAATTAAAATGTTTATTCAACACATCAAATCCATAAAATGATTATTTTTTTAAAACATACTTAATTGATCTTAAAAAAAAATTATATTGACCATGGTTGTAATTTTTTTTGTTGAAATGCCACTACTGCCCCTAGTTATTAAAAGCCAAATAATAGTATTTATAAAGCAATGAGTTTTATATGATTGAACACTCAGATATCACTATCTTTTTCATGCGATCTTGTATTAAAAACTTTAAGATAAAAGAAACTATTCTCATACTCTTTGTTGGGCTTTTTGTAAGCTTATCCTCAATTGGTTCAGTCATGGTTTAAATAAAAATTAACTTTTAATTTGATAATTCTAATCATTTCACACTACAAAAGTTAATTCAATTTAAACTTCATACACGCACTATCATTATTTATAGTACTCAGAAAGTGAACATACTATTTAGTTAATTAAAGGTCAAAACACTTTTATTATTTTCCTCACATAGTTAATTTATTATTGTAATGGACACTATTTGAATCAAAGAAATTGAAGCAAAACATAATAGAATTGTGTATTTTTAAAAGGTAACACATATTTAGAAATATTTAAAAAACAGCACTTATCATAATTTTTATAACAAAAAATATTGACACATTTGTTATAAAAACTTTAAAATTTGATCATTAAATATTGAAATGTTAAATTTTTTTAAAAACTATGTCAATATTTTAAAACATGTGTTGTTTTTCAAAATACCCCTTAATTTGAGCTTTTTTTTGGCAACTCATCATTTTAACTGCTAACTAGCTTTATATATATTGCTTTGAGAACAAGAATATATTTTGCAGCAGTTCTAAATAAAGTTTGCCTTTATTAAAAACGGTACTTCTTTATATATAATTTTTCAGAATTTATATCTAAAAAATCAAGGGAAATAGTAGGAAAGCCAAAAAAAAATTTTGTTTTTAAAGTCCAGCCCATGTTTCAAAAAATTTAAAAAATAACCATGTTATGAATTAAATAACAGAAAAGTGTCACACAAAATATAACACATTTATAAATATTTGTAAAATATTTTATAACACTTCAAATTTTACTTATTATTTTTTGAAGTGTGAAATAATATCTTACAAATATTTATAAATCTGTTATATTTTGTGTGATACTTTTCTGTTATACAATTCGTAACATGGCTATTTTTTTAATTTTTTTAAACATAGACTATCATTTAAAACAAACATTTAATTTTGGCCTATTTTTATAACTCACCCAAAAATTAATGAGTTTCTAAGAACCTAATTAGAGGCACACTTATATGCCCTACGTCTACTACCAAAGTGGGAATTTTCAAAAACTGTCAAAAAAAAATTAGGTATGAACCCATGTCATATTGTATTGATGTCATTTGTCAAAAAGTCATGGAAAACTATTAACCCCTTGTTTGGGGAGTCATTAAAACCATTCCATCCCATTTTTGGGATGGAAAAAATGGTTTGAAAATGGTTTAGAATTGTTTGAAAATGGTTTGTAAAAATGATGTAAGAATGGTTTGACTTTGCTGATTTTGAAGTAGTGTGAATGGTTGAGATTTAAAGATATTGTATAGGGATTTGAAAAGTTGAAAAAAATGGTTGAAAAAAAATGGAATGGAATGGAATAGTTTGAAGGATTTGAAATGTTGAAAAAAATGAAAAATGGGAATGGAATGGAATGGGACTTGGGAGAAATGGGTTATACAAACATATGGTAAATTCAGATTCTATATTCGGTATCAATAATAAAAAAACGAATGAAAAAGGTATAATGTTAATGGGTAGGAAAACGTACTCAAAGACATTCCAACAATGAAAAACTATGACACTTTGACTGATTATTTTTCTTGTCGTTGAAAAAATCCGATCAACCAACCAAAACCAAGAAACCTAAAACACCAAGGATGATAAACAACATAATATTTATAATTTTTTTAAAATAACTGAGGATTAAAAGATTTGAACTCTACACATTTTAATACATACATTTCTTCTTCTTTTTTTTTTGGTAACTTTTTTGAATAATTTTTAAATAATAATTAAAATTTCAGAAAATTTAAATAATTGTCAATTATTAGTAAAAAATTGATATAATATAAATTATAGTTTTATAAAAATTTAGTAGTAAAATAAAATAAATTGCCAGATAAAAAAGTTATTACTTGCTATTTAAGTTATTATTTACTATTTTTCATAAAATTTCTACACGTTCGCTATTTTTTAACATTGAATTTCAAAATAACTACCAATTACAGCTTCTTAAGAAATAATTGTTACAAATATACCTTTTTTTTTCAATTTTTTGCTTGAATATCACAAATAATTGTCACAGATATTAAAATATACATGTTCCATAATTTCATAGGCCATAGCCCTAATTGTGGTCAAAATTGTCAATTTAAACCCGGTTACCTTTTCTTATAGTAAAAAAAGTCAATTCAATTTCATCATTGAGCTTCATTTCGCCATCCAATAATTAACTAATAAATCATTATCAATAATTAACAATAGTTTCATCGCAATTTTTTTTAAAGAAAAAAAGACTCCCATAATGGCAAAACAAAAAAATTAGAAAAAAAAAGTAAAAATCATACAACGCAACAAATCAAATTGTCCTTTGCCACATGTGATGACTATGACTTGCCTCAGCCTTTTCTTTTCTGTTCATTGCTCTCAAACACAAACACAATCACAATCGAACTCACTTTGACTGCAATGAAAACGACAAATAATACCCTGGTAAAAGAGCAAAACCAAATATACTAGTACTACTCGTGTATATAATAAGGGTTATCTACATAAACGCCCCTCATGTTGTGCTATTATTACAGTTTGCACCTTAATGTTTAAAAACTATCATTCTTGCTCCTTAAAGTATTAAAAACTTATAGATATGCCCCCTCTGTTACAATTTGTAAAAAAAAATAGATTAAATTAATAGCATAACATTATTCTGTTGGCATTACAATTTTTAAAGATCAACTGCCTTCAAATTAAGAAAATTATAGTAATTAATTCTATATTTATTTTCACAAACACCCCCTTATGTCGCATTTTCTTCTCAAAATGCACATCGATCTTTTAAAATTTTGTATTCATACCCTTAAAAAATTATACAGGCACCAACAGATTAATATTACGTAATTAATTTAACCCATTTTTGTTACAGATTATGACAGAGGGGGCAAATCTATAAGTTTTTAATACTTTAGGGGGCAAAAATGACAATTTTTAAATATTAGGGTGCAAACTGCAACAATAGCACAACATTGGGGGGCATTTATATAGATAATCCATATAATAATTCTTTGGTGCTTATACAATATTGTGTATGAAAGATGTAGTAATTAAAAATATCTAAAAAATTATTATTATATGTTTTAATAATATTATTATTATATATATTTTTAATATTATTTTGACATATTATTAATTAGAGTATTACAGAAAGACTCGTGAATATATATATTTTATATTCGTACACCACTAAATTCAGTATTATAGAAAAATTCGTAAATATTTAAATATATATATATATATTATCCGTATATAGGACTAATTAATAAATTGATTATTTTAAAGGTAAAGTTTAAAAGATTTAGCCTTAGAATGTCAAACTTAAAAATTTAGCTGTAATACGTGTAACATAAAATATTATATGTACACGTATTTTACGACTAAATCTTTAATTTGATAAAATTAAAGTTAATTTCTAAAAAATTACCCAAAAATTTAATTAAATCTTTAAATATATATATATATATATATATATGAGCTAATTTTATAATGTTGAATATAGTATTGCATACAAAAGATGTGAAAATTTAAAAAAATATATTTAAAAGAATTATTATAATTATATATTTTTTTAATGTTATATTAACACATTTCTAAATAAAATACTATAAAAAAAGTCAGTTATCAAAATAGTCATTTTAGACTGTATATTCTTAAAAAATAATTATAATTCTAAAAAATTTAAAAATTAGTTATAAAACATGTAAGAAATTTATGATAATAACAAAATTACACTTAAAAATTATTATAAAAAAATTATTTTTAAACTGTAATTATTTTTTTAAAATTATTTTTTAAAAAATAACTATTTTCTTAAAATTTTCTATGAAAAATCCGTATATAAATAAGTAAATTTAAAAGTATTGCCCTCAATATCATCTTCTTCTCTGCTCTTCTCTCTGTTCCAGTTTCAGACACAACAAACATAAAAAGTAAAAAAAAAAAAAAAAAGAAAAAGAAAATCCTCTATTACAGCGTGTAAATGACAGTTACACTTGCACAACACAAATCAAAGATAGCTAGCTGGTTTTTGGGTATTTATAGAATATTCATTAGACTATTCGGTGGTGGCAATGAAAGTTTTATAAATAAAAAAAATAGTAATAATACTAATAATAATAATCAACCCAGCTTGTTGTAGTTAAACAGTCAATCGAAGTCTCTCTCTTGGGCAAAAGCTAAAATCATAATCAAAATCATCATAATCAGAAAAATCAAAATCTCTCTACTTCTTCTTCTTCTTCTTCCCCAACCCTTTCCATATCTGTCCTTTCAGAAACTCAAAGGCCAGACATAATCTCCAAAACAACAACAACAACAACAATTATCAAGTATTTATTTTAATTTTTTAATTTAATTTTATTGCCCAGTTGGCAATGTTTCTTCTTATCTAATATTCAATCAAGCACATCGCTTTTTCTTTTATTTATTTTTTTTTTATTTTTTTGGTGTTCCCACTTTTCAATTCAAAGATACCGTTTTTTTTTTTTTTCTGTCGCTAATTATTGGGGTGTTTTACGTGCGTATATAACTACATATAAATATATGTGACGCTATGGTCGAATTCGTATTTTTCTTTTGACGGTTTATTGAAACAATTTCTGCTCCATCTCCATCTCTTTCTTGGGACTTCTCGAACTTGGGGCTTTTTCTTTTTCTTTTTTTATTTTTGGACCCGGTTTGAGATTTTTATTTTTCTTCTCTCTGTTTTTGGGTTCTCTTGTTTTTCCTCAAATCCTCATCTGGGCATCTTTAGTTTCTTCATTTTAGTCCCTGCATGCGGTGTTTCAACAAACAAGGTTGGGCAAAATAAAGCAAAAAAAAAAAAAGAAGCTTCTTTTGGGATGTTATGACTTTTTATATATGTACAAAGTTGAAGTATTTAGTGTGGATTTTCCTTTTGGTCTTGTAGTACTTGTTATATATTATGTATGTATATATTGGTTTGCTTTGAACGCGTTTTCTGGGATCTTTGTCTTATTTTCTAATTTTCGTTCTCATATGATTCACGTGGTAATTTGTATATAAATATGCATAGTTGCCATAAAATAATTGCATGTCGGAGTCCACTTGACATTTGATCTGCAAAAGATATTGATTCATTTACTAAAGTCTCAAACTTGATTCCACTTTGAATCCACTTGCTAGTTGATACATCGTACAATCTTTTATTCTACAGTGATTTTTCACAATCTTTGTCGCTTCATTCTTGTTTTGCTTTGCTTGGCATTTGGAGTGAATGAAGCCATTGAGGCTAATGGGGTTTGGCTTTTTTGGGTGTGTGATTTTAGGTGGTTTTGTCTTTAGAAGATAAAACTGGCAGAGCTGAAAGAGTTAGAGGCTTCAAGCAGTGGTGCTCCGAGAATGAATCAGCCCAAAGTGAAGCGCAGAGTTGGGAAGTATGAGCTCGGAAGGACTATCGGCGAGGGAACGTTCGCCAAAGTGAAGTTTGCGAGGAATTCGGAGACCGGCGAGCCAGTGGCCATCAAGATCCTTGACAAGGATAAAGTTCTCAAGCACAAAATGGCTGAACAGGTCTCTCTCTCTCTCTCTCTCTCTCACTCTTAAGATTTCATAATTTGGAATAATGCCAATTGCTTGTTTGCTCATTTGGTTTTTCTCGCATTTGGTTAGATCTGGCTGTTAGATAGTTGCTTGTACTATTTTTTTTTTGTCCCTTTTAGAGTTTGGTGTGTTGTGTGTGTTTTGTTGTTGAATTGAAGTTTATGTAATGTGTGTGTTTGTCTGTCGGTCAGATCAAGCGAGAAGTGGCGACGATGAAGTTAATAAAGCATCCGAATGTTGTTCGGTTGTATGAGGTTTGTCTTACTCCTTTATCTCATCTGTAATCTGCATTGCAGAACATGTGCTTGAATACGAATACTATGGATAGAGATGAATCTTTGTTTCCATTTTTTATTTTTTATTTTTATGTAATGTTTGTTGTTTAAGTGGCTTTCTTGTAACTTTTCAGGTGATGGGAAGCAAGACCAAGATTTTTATCGTTTTGGAATTCGTTACCGGAGGAGAGCTCTTTGACAAAATTGTGAGTAGTGACTCTCAAATGGCTAGCTATGTTGTGTTTCGTACTCGTATTTGTACTGTGTCTTAAAACCCTTGGAATTTGATTCTGATTTATATTGGTTTTCGTGGTATAGCGAGTTCATATCATCTCATGAAAGTTGTTTTGATTGCAAAGGTAAACCATGGTCGGATGAGAGAGGACGAAGCGCGTAGATATTTCCAACAGCTTATAAACGCTGTAGATTATTGTCATAGCAGAGGTGTATATCACAGAGATCTGAAGGTACCTAATCTGTTCCAAGACGATGATTAAAAAAATTAAAAGCAAAGGAGATGAAGCTCGTGAACTCATATCTTGATTTTGTGATTCTTTTTTTGCAGCCCGAAAACTTGTTGTTGGATGCTTACGGAAATCTCAAAGTGTCTGATTTTGGTCTGAGTGCACTATCTCAACAAGTCAGGGTAAGAATGGTTCTATTTCTTCTATACTTTTTTTTCTTCTGTGTTCACTTCACCGTCACTCATTTGTTCGAGGCCTTCTTCTGTGTTCACATCATCTTCACTCATTTGTTTGAGGCCCTCGTCACCACGTGTGCGGTTTTAGAATACAATATTTTCCTTCGCATTATGCAATGTGGTCCATGATCTTAAGGGAAAGAAGCACGTGATATTTTTAATACCGATCTTGCTTGTTTTTTGTTATTAATCTCTATCAGACTCCTATTCTTGATTAATTAGTTAATTGTCATGTTTTAATATTTGAAAAGTATGTAACATTCTTCATTTACAAACTACGACTTGTAAACTTTGACTTTTTTTTTTCACGCATTAATTCTCGAACTGCTCTTGGGAGGAGCTAGGCACGTTTTTGAAATGTGTTTCCATCATAAACGTTCGTGTTGGTTTAACCGTCTCCGATTGGAAGTTTTAACTTTTTCACTTTTCAGGACGATGGACTTCTTCACACTACTTGTGGAACTCCAAATTATGTTGCTCCCGAGGTATTCAAATCCGACTAATCTGAAAACATTTTATCGGTTTTTACATCTCATTACATCCCATTTCGGACACAATTTGGCGCAAAGTCATGTAACTATCTCTGTTTTGGTCTTCAGGTCCTTAATGACAAAGGCTATGATGGCGCAACTGCGGACTTGTGGTCGTGCGGAGTGATACTCTTTGTATTACTTGCAGGTTACTTGCCTTTTGATGATCCTAATCTTATCAACCTGTATAAAAAAGTGAGCATTATTTACTGTTTTTACAGTGCAGCCTCTTATAATTTTTCATCTTCGGTCGTTACATATCTGTTTCTTTATCATTCAGATCTCGGCCGCTGAATTTACGTTACCCCCTTGGTTATCTCTAAGTGCGATGAAATTGATAGCTCGAATCTTAGAGCCCAACCCCGATAAAGTAAGTAACTGACTAAGAGAATACACTTATCTTATGCTACCCTGTCAATAGTAGCGCTGTCGCAACTTTTGATTTGCACGTTGTTACTTCTTTTGAGTCTATTGTTACACGTGCTTTTAGAGCGGGTTTTGAATCTTTTGAGCAGAGTAAAAATTTCTTTTCGCTAGATATACATTGCTGCGGTCTAACTGTGGTTGGCATTATTGTGCTGTGTATGGCAGCGAATTACTGTACCCGAAATTCTGAAAGACGAATGGTTTAAGAAGGACTACAAACCTCCAGTGTTCAATGAGAAAGAAGATATAAGCTTAGACGATGTAGAAGCTGTTTTCAAGGATTCAGAAGTATGTTTCTGACAAAATTATAGCTTTTAGTTGAATCTTGTTGGCTTTTCCGTTTGTGATTTTCCATTTCCCTTGTAACTCGGAACTTACTCTGAAGAAAAGTTTTGATGTTGTCATGAAAAGCCTCTAATGGACGACTTATATTATTGGTGTCATGACAGGAACACCATGTGACGGAGGAGAAGAAGGAAGAACAACCGACAGCTATGAATGCGTTCGACTTAATTTCGATGTCCAAAGGGCTCAACCTTGGCAACTTGTTTGACGTCGAACAGGTTCGCTCTTCAGAGATCTATCTCTCTTGTTGCGCTCTATCTGTATTTAGAATGTTAGTATAGAGAACAAAATTGCTTGTGGGAATCGAGGATAAACTTCTCCGAATTCCCAAAAT
The DNA here is from genome assembly GCA_018132145.1 of Boehmeria nivea var. tenacissima. Taxonomy (NCBI): domain Eukaryota; kingdom Viridiplantae; phylum Streptophyta; class Magnoliopsida; order Rosales; family Urticaceae; genus Boehmeria; species Boehmeria nivea. The sequence goes on from CM030874.1 coordinate 11,568,396, forward strand.
TTTTTTAAGAAAATGTTAGTATTTTTGCTGACTAAATTTGATAATTGTAACGCAGGGATTCAAGAAGGAAACAAGGTTCACATCCAGATGCCCCGCCAACGAAATAATTCACAAGATCGAAGAAGCAGCCAAGCCTCTCGGTTTCGACGTACACAAGAAAAATTACAAGGTGGAAAAAAATTGCAGGCCAAACTATGTCTCTCTGAACCCGTCTTTTAAAATCGAAACTTACGCTAAGCGTTTTTTTTTTTTTTCGTTCTCGCAGTTGAGGCTCGAAAACGTAAAGGCGGGACGAAAAGGAAACCTTAATGTTGCAACCGAGGTACAAACCTAATAACAATCATGTTGTTTCATTTAGATTAAATTTAGTTTCTGCTGAAACTGTATTAACATTCTCTAATTTTCCTAATCAGATATTCCAAGTTGCACCTTCACTACATATGGTTCAAGTGAGAAAAGCAAAAGGAGACACTTTGGAATTCCACAAGGTATATATAATAGAATATACCCGTTTTGGTTTTAATATTCTTGATATAGATTGTTATTATATAATGATCTAGACATATAATTTAATGCCAATTTATTTATTTATTTTTTTAATTTATGTGCAGTTCTATAAAAACCTCTCAACTTCCCTGGAAGACGTTGTTTGGAAAACTGAGGAAGACATGCAAGATAGCAAATGAAACTTTTTTTGTCCCTTCTCAAGTGTGATTACCAATCTTTTTTTTTTTTTTGGGGTATCAAGGTCTAGTTTAAATAGATAGTTGTTTCTTCTCTCATTGTCATATATCATATGTTCATTCTTTTTTTTTTTTTTTTCTTTTTTTCTTTTCTTTGTCTTTATATAGCAAAAGACAGACATGATTTTCGCGGAGGGATTTTCACTTTTCCCATGTTATTGTTATTGGAAAACGTGGATGTCTATGTCATTGCCAATGGATAGTGCAAATATTTGTTTCATTTTTAAAAAATATGGAAAATTTTGGTAAATAGTCTATTTTTTACATCATATTAAAAAAATATCCACAACTTTTTAAAATTAGGTGAAAGGTCCGTTCGTGGTAAGTTGACAAAATACTATAGTAAGCGGATGAAATACCAGCCATTTTTAGCTTGAGTTTTGTCTACTTACCATGGTAAATAATCGGTATACCCCTAAAAAAACTTTGAGTAAACAGATAAATTATCATGGTAAGCAGACAAAATTCAAGCTTAAAATAGCTGGTATTTAATCCGCTTACCATAGTATTTTGTCTACTTACCAAGAATGGGCTATTTACCTAATTGTAAAATGTTGTTGACATTTTTTTAAATAAGTTCTAAAATTAGGCCATTTAGCTATAAACCCCTTTAAATATTAGTTATTATTATTATTTTTTTCATTGATCACGTAATAAACTAATAATAAAAGGTGAATTTGGTGGATAAGGCATTTGAGATAGGCATTTAAAATAATAGCTAATGTAGAAAATCTAAAACTAAAATCAAAGCAATATTGACAAGAAATATTATTAGTGGAAAAAAGTTTAACAAAAATTTTTCTATAATGAAATTCATTAGACAGTTGAATATTTCGAGGCAATTAAATTGTGAAAGTGACTGTTTATCAGTCAATTTTTATAAATTTCAAATAATAAGCAATGATGTTATTGTTTAGTAGTATGGTAAGCAATAAATTATTTACTAAAATAGTTAATTAAATAGCCAAAGGACGTATCAAATTGGATAGTTTCTTCATTACCTTTTCTTTTTCACTCAATTATTCACTACATATATGATTTACCAAGTAGAACCATATTGAATCAGAGCGAGAAAAAAAAAATGTAACACTACATTGAAGGCGAAAAACTAGAATAAAAAGGAATAAAATTAAAATTATAAGAATCTGATATTATATACGTGGACAAATTATGGCACCACATTTAATAGTTTTATTGTGTCATATAACAACCCACACAACATCTCATTTTAAAGGACCACAAAGAAAATTTAAAAAATTAAAATAAGAAAAATAAAAATAAGAAGAAGAAGATGAAAGAATGGACCACAATTACACATAAAAAAATGTGTACAGTACACAACTACACATCATACTCATAGTAGGTTGAACTATACCCATACAATATAGTACGTAGACTGATACTACTATACAAATAGAGTTAGCAAAAAAAAAAAAGCTGTTGGGAAATATTAACGAGTGACGTGACAACTAATAATAACAAACGAGTATTGGTCCTTAAACTTGTCACGATTCAACAATTTGGTTTTTATTTATGATAATATTATGAACTTCAAAAGCTTGCCCTGTGTTTGGACAAATTATCCCACTCATTTTATTCCATTTCATATTATTTTAAATTATTCAACTTTCTAATCTTTTAAATCATTTCATTTCATTTTATTTTTTTTCAATAATTTTTTTAACTTTTCAAATCCCTATACAATATCTTTAAATCTCAACTATTTATAACACCTTGAAATTCACAAAGTCAAATTATTCTATAAACCATTCTTCAACCTATTTTTTCCATTCCAAGAATGGAATGGAATGACTCAAATGAGCCATCCAAACAAAAGCTTGACAATAAACTCCATTTCTCTGCAGAGGTTAAACCAAGGCTAATTAAGAATTAAAATTGTTAAATTATATAAATTTCTGTAATTTAGCGTTAAAACACTAGCGTGAAAAGTGCTAACTTTTCCATCCAATTTGGCTGTTAAGTATTAATATGATTTAAAAAAAAAGTCTTTTAGCTTCAAGTTTCAAATTACCATGAAAAAAATAAATAAATTATGAAAGCAGGACCAATAGGCAATAATACTCAATTGTTTTAAGGAGATCATTTTGATGAATGCCATTTTTTTTTTACATTAATAACAATTTATGTCTCATTTATGTTGCACTTCTAATTTATGCTTATATTTTTACACTATAAACATGGAATAGAAATCAAAAGAGCATATTGTTTGGGGAATAAATATCAAGTAACACTACGAAAGAACAATTTTTTTTTTTTTTGCAATTACCTTTTTTTTCAAAACAAAAAAGTCCTTAAATTTTCATTTAAGCTTTAAAAATTAGTTCAAGAGAAGCCCACATGAATAAGGAATTTATTTAATCAATCTAGAAAAGATATTTTTACTAAATAGATTTTGCACGTCAATAGGCCAACATTTTTTTTTTGGCTGAATATATAGGCCAACATTTTAGATCTGTTTTTGGTGGCAATTATCACACAACACATGCTTGACTTATTGATCATATCACTGCTATGAAATGACATAAATTAATTAGTAAATAAGGGCATGGATTGGTTTTGTCATTTTTCATAGGTTTCTTAATGGGTGTTAGATCTACGAAGAAAAATATTCAATTCTCATGAAGCATCTAAACGTGATTCGTGCTTTCAAGCCTCAAATTAATTGAAAAAAAAAAAAGAGGAAGAATTATAAATAATAAAAAAAGCTTGTGTTTGAAGAAATTTGGTGAATTTTGTGATTTAATGTGTTGGGGGACCATAAAAAGCTGTCAAATATAATTGGAATATTTTAATAGAGGCCATATTTTGTATGGTTGAAGGTCGAAGGGTTTTAGATAATTGCATGAATTCAACAAATTGATAGATCTAATAATACTGTCCATATTATTTTATCCCAAAAAAATGAAAAACAATATTGTTTCTTTAATAAAAATCAAAGAGTGTTATCATCAACGTGATGGCCTAGAAGCTTCTAAATTCTATGTACCCATCCCCACGCCACGTGAAACATGAAGGGATTAGTTTATTAATCATTCACTTATATATATAGATATATTTATTGACTTAAGGCTACTGTGTTAATACTTAAAGAATCAACAACTGCTTTTCAAACAAACAATATGTTACAAACAAACATTCTCTTTCTATCTAAAGTCTAAAAACTGCATTAATATATACATAGGGTTGGCTAATTTTTGAAATTACATATAGGTGTTCACACCCACCCACTCCATGTAGTGTTAAAAAAATATTATATTAATTATATAAATATTGCACAATATTAAAAAAAATGGCTGTCATAAGTTTGTATATATATATATATAGATATTTGTATATATATAGATATATTTATTGGAAATGTTCTTTTAATATAGCAAATAAAGGAAGCTTATTTAAGAGACGACCTTACTTATGGTAAATTATTATTTATAGTTCATGTTTTATGTTCAAATCATAGAATGCGCAGGAAATTAAAGAATAATTTAGAACTGCGGTTCACTCTCTATTAAAAAAATAATATAGTAAATAAATGATATGTAACAACAATTCATTAATTTACAAATCATATTAGTTGCAGAGTTTAAAAATTTACCATAAAGAAAAAGTTGTAGTGAGCGCTTGCTTAAAATATAGACATTTAGATTTATATCCGTATATGCTTGTTTGATTAGGTTAACATATAAAAAGCCTCAATCTGCTATATATTTACATATACGATGTATGGTTTTCTTTTGAAGAATAGTAATGGGCCAATTTCTTTATATGGTTATATGTTCAAATGTAGATATTAGATTTACTACTATTTATATTTCTATTCAGTGACATTTTATGTAAAAAAGAATAATAATAATAAAATAAATTTTAAGAAAATTGTCATTTTTTAGAGGGTGATTTAAAAAAATAGTCAATGTTTTAAAATTTTAAGAAATTAGTCATTTATAAATTTATTACCTTTGTAAGAAATTTATTAATGGGTATATATATATATTTTTTTTGGTTTTTGGACTTATTTAGCAAGCAAAGAAGAAAGCAGACAAAAAAAAACTTTGAATAAATAAAGTAACTAGAAATGATTAGTTTTGGTTAAAAGAGAAAAAAACAACAATAATATTATTGAATATAGGGACTTTTTTTTTTTTGAAATCATGAAGTGTATATTTAGTAATTGTTAAATATGATTGACAAGGTGCGGTTATAGCAATAGCGTGGGTAAGGTGGAAATAGAGGTATCCTATTAATTAATGGTCTATATGCTAGTTTTATATGTTAGTTTTAAATTCATGTTTGTTTCTAAAAATTAAGTTATTAGTCATTAATACATAACAAAACTAAGGACATAAAGATAAATGCACATCATCATATTGTGAAAGAAAATGACTATTTTTTTAATTAATCAAAACGTCAATTATTATCTTAAAACATCATTTAAAAACGGCTATTTACTCAAATATCTCTCAATTAATTAGTATTTTAGAGTTACACGTAGTTGACATTGATCAATTATTTAAATGGAAGTTTGTTATTAAATACCTGTATTCATGTATGATGATGCGGTAAACCGTCTATTGAATGATTTCGAGCCTTAATATTAGCTTTTAACTTTAAAAATGAAGATAACACTATGCCAAAATCAAATGAGCAATTTTACACGTGTTATATTTAGAGAGAAATTATTACCAAGTACAATTTCTGCTCAGATTCAACACTAAACGGCTTTGCATTTGAGGATGATATTTATGTTTCATGCCAAAAATATTGACATTGCAACATGAATTTCACATTGAATAAAAGTTGCTGTTTCGACCAAATTAAAAAATATAATAAGTCGAGTTATTACAGTCAAAAGTAGTACTATGCATGTTTGCAAGAAAGAAAAGAACAAAATAGTACCATGTAAGGAAAAATATTACATTTGGTATTTGTATGTTCAAAATGTTCCAAAATTAAAAAAAATAATAATTGTACAAAGCTAGAGGAGACAAATAGTATATTGTTGCTTCTTCTCCAAAGCAAAATGGAGGGGAGCCCAAAAAAAAAAAACAAAAACAAAACAAAACAAAAAAAACAAATATTCTCTTAATGCACTCACATACAGCTAAACAATATGGTCTAAATAAATAGCACAAACTGTGAAAATAACCTGGTGATGAATGTTTTACACATTTACACAATCTATGATTGGCTCGCAAAAAAATTTCTTAACTGCTCCGAGCCACGGCGATTGTGCAAAATATACTAATCAATGGCTTGTAATTTACAAAAATCATAATAAGGCCATGAACTATGAGGCTTTCATGTGTGGATGGTAGTTGGAAGATCAGAAAATGGCTGCTTCAGTTGTTCTAATTTACCTTTTAGACTTGGAGGGTTTGAATATATTGTCTTTGTAATATTTGAGTTCTCTAATGCTCTCTCTGATGTCATCCATAGCTCGGTGCTTGCTTTCTTTAGCTGGGGCTTTCTTCTTATCTGCGTAAGAACGGCAAATACATACGATGATTATATACTAAAGCCGGCCTCATGGGACAGGTTTGAGTTGCTCAAAAGAAAATTAGCGTATAGAAAGATAAAGCAAAATAGAGAAAATCCAAGAATGTGATTGTTTCCTGAATAGTTTTTTGAATATTTAATTGTACACTTCTATCGCAGTCCAAGAATCCAGTTTTTCGTGTCCAAATTCCTGTCTAACCAATGCAACTATACATTGGATCCTAAAATTCTAAAACATATTGTCATAGATTGCATTGCTTACACGGGATTTCGGACAAAAAAATTTGTAAAGCAGATCCGACTACCAAAATATATATAAAATAGACGTGGAAACAAGAAATCCCCAGAAAGAATATAAGGGATTGAATCTGAACGAGAGGGAGGCAACTATATATAGAATTTGTATTTTTCAGAAAACTTCTAGTTATCATCTACTGTAGTTTCCTTTTAAATTCCTAAGCACCTATAGCACACTCTATGGCACTTGCCTTGACAACATAATTTACTTTTTCATATTCAGTAAAATTTTCCCTTTAGCTCCATGTTTATTAGCTTTGTACTAGAAACCAAGACGAACCTAAGGCATTTCCCGAGAGCATTACAAGACAATTTTCCTAAATATGTAGTGTCGAGTGTTCAGTAAATTCGGGTCATCTATTTCTTTAGTCGAAACGAATTCATTGAATAAGGCAATAGAAAATAGCAATTAAGAAAATGATTTCAAATTTTTTAAGATGATGGAATTTCCTTGGGGAATGCACAAAAGTAGCTTCCACAAATTGACACGAGTGGTTTAAGATTTTACCTCCTGGATACCAGCGAATGCATAAAGCTGTCACGCTGCTGACGTCAACTAGCACATGCGAGAAAAGGCTAGCCAAATCCGGCATGTATTTCTGCCAAACAAAGAGATAGTTAGGAAATGCAATTGAAATGATTGAAGTAAAAGAGAGAGACTGAAAAGAGTAGAGAGACAGTTGATGCAGAAGATGATGCTTTTAAATCCAAATGTACTATACAGAAGGTGGTGGAAGATCTTTTTTCTTAGCAAATCCGTCAATGAAAGTCACCAAAAGACGCAAAATCAATCGGGTTAAGTAGAAGCAGAGAGGAAAAGCAGACAAGGAGCAAATACATCAACTGACGTGAATTAATATGTTTTAATAGCTAAGAGTAACAATAATACATCACTCGTCACGTCAGCTGGAATTTAAACATAGGGTAAGAAAAGTTGGTATACATTGTAGCACTACTCGTGCATGAGAAATCACAACAACAGGAAAAAGAACACATGAATAAATCACCTATAGTTAGTGGAAAGAAAAGAGAACCAATATAACCTTTAGAAATAGGAAATCCACATAAACTGAATTTCCTGCTAAAAGAGGTGTGTATGTTCCAACATATTTCTTCACAAACTCAATAACCTGTAAAACCCAAGAATATGAATCACGAGTCATAACAATCTCAATTTCGCAAGGCCAGAAAAAAAGGCAATAATAAGATGATTATTCAGAAATCCACCCTAAAAAGAATACATGACCAAGAAGTAGATGAAAGTTACAATATCTTTTAAGGGTAATGTGAAAGTTACAATTTCAGTTAGAAGTGCTGAGAGATGGTTATTTTGAACATGTTATCCACACGGAAAAAAAAAAAACTGGGGCAAATGTCTGATTGAGTTCCGATCACAAATAGATCAAAGGACGTGCTTTTATTCTTCAACTATAACTCCCAATAAAACAACTATCTCATATTGTCCAATTCCCATTTCACATGGAATGAAAATCTAGTGTCAGTTTCCAACCAAGGAAAGCAGGAATATCTTTCTGTATAAAATACAAAATTTATTGGAATCAAATTTATTAGATTTTAGCAATTGATTTGTGATAGATATCTAATTAACTAGTACTAGAGACTATAAAAGCAAACATATAATAATAAATAAAACTTTGAAATAATCTTAATGTCATGCTTATAGGTAATATGACTTCTTTTAAAACTAAATTTTCTATTGATAACTTTTATCAAGAAAATTCATCACAAAGCATAATCTGTTAGTTTGAGAACCCTTAGGTTTATTTTCTTTAGTTGGTTCACAAGGTCTTTAGGCTTTAGCCACTCAGTTTAAGATTCTCTGATATGGACAAGTAAAATTCTGTCAAGAACACTGGTCGAACATGACATGAAAAAACATAATTGAGAACTTTTGTCTTATATACAAGCAACATTTTAGATGGGAAACTGAGCATTACTGAAATCTCATATGTACAATATAAATTCATACTTCTTGCAACTTTTCTTACTAACCTGCTTTTCTGCTTCTCTTTCACTAATTATACTGTGGAGCACCTTTTTTGTCAACCCTATGATTCTTTAATCAGTTAGAAGTGTATGGAGTGTGATTTTATATAAATATGCGCATAAGATGAAAAAGTATAAAATATATACATTTACTTGATATAATAATTGAAGATAGTTTAGATCCCAGTTTTTTTTTATTTTAATTTATTTATTTACTTTTATTTAAAAAAAAAATTCATTAAGGGGGAAAAAGAAGGAAATAACAAAGTGCAAGCTGAAAGATTGATATTTAGCTGCTTACCGCTAGCTTCGTGATGACTTTGACACCATTCTCCCATTTTATCCAAGCATTCCTTGCTTTGGTGGATGACCAAATCAGGACCCTAAAGGACAAAAGTTATTCAGAATCACCCAAAAAAAAAATTAAAAAAAAAAAAAAAAGAAGAAAGAGAAAGATGCTACCAAAGAACGATGAGCATTATCCTGATCCAAAAGAATAGCAAGCAAGAAAAAATAAAAATTGAATGTATGTACTGATTGATAATTGATGACTTGCTGGACAGCAGGTCACAGAACTAGAGCTCACTGATATTACTCAATCAACTAAAAAGGAACCACGGTACCGAAGCAAAAGCCCTTTTTTCTAAACCTATGCTTGATTCTATGAACAATATCTTTGAAGTAAATTCTGGTTAGAAGCCACATTGTCAATTTCAATCCTACGATTAGAAGCACAATGGGAATAAAAGTGCAACAACTGAAGCTTGAAGAAGTTAAGCGATGATGCTATGAAAAAAGGGAAACCATTGTACCAATTCAAGTCAATAGACAAGGTAAAAATGCTATTTAGATTGACCAACGCTAAGCGCTGGATACTGTGTACGTGACGCTTTTTTCAGGAATCACAGGCAGATACAACTAGCAAAGACTCAAATACATCAAGCATGATAGATTACACTTTTCTGTATCCACAAAACTCGCAGTTCAAGTAAACCAATAAAGTCATGGTCAGCCAACGTGCAGCGGAACTAGCGGTAGTTGACCATCACTAAGAACAGGCCATGCCTTTTTTTATGAAAGCATAAACATAAGCACCCACTAAAGAAATTTTTTGAAAGAAAAGAAAAATCAAAATAAAATCAAAAGATGGGCGGGTTCATACCTCCACTGATTTGGTCAAACTGCCGTTAGTGATTATACATGCAATCTCCAATATCCTATCAACTTCAACATTTAAACCTGCATATACACATATGTAAAGAAAAAAAAAGTTACTTTATTGAGTATTGAAACAATCAAGGGGTTTTGAAAACAGAAACTTGCATAAGCTCTCTGCTAAGACTTAAGACAGATACAAATGCATATTCCAAAGGGAAGAAATTGAGAAAAGATAATAGGGCTATTGTCAAGAGTTAATAACATTTTTATCTATTTTTCATTGAGTAAAATTACAGTTCATTCTTTAGTAATGACCCAATGGCCTACTAACCAGTCATCTCTAAGTCAATCCACACAAGCGGAAGCTTGTACTCTGTTGAAGATGTGTCTACATTATTATTCTGTTTTGCTACGGTCGCCTTGCCATTTTTAGCTTCATTCACTTTCGACCCTGCATCAAGAACTCCATAAGAATTACTCTGACCAACGTCTGTGACCAGCCCAGTTAATTTTTTGAATAAAGTCCAACAAGAAAGACAAGCTTTTGCAATTAAATCTAGCACAATATTTACGATCAGTTGACAAGTTAAACTCCATAAACAAGCATAGGAAAAGCACACATCAAAACATAACTACAAGCCTTTGACCTTGCCAATAAGAATGAAAGAAAAAAAGTAAGAGAAGGAAAAAAAAGCACAGCTTTTATTAACCAGAATAAAAACTGGATAACCTGTTACATAAAGTTCATTCTCTGCCTACTCTTTCCACTTGAATTGCATTCTTTATATAGGGAAAAATAAAACTTCGTTCGCGTACAAATATAGTTCGAACTGTTTCTGAGAACCTAATCTATACGGAATTTTTAACTTCAATCACGTAGAATCTAATTATGAACCTATATGGCGAGGGTGGGAAGGACTTAGTGTAGATACGCATAATGTCTCAGGATCCGATCAGGCTGATTGATCAAAGCAGATACTTTACGGTCTTTGCATCACACTAATTGCCTACGCAGTATTAAATGAGGTGACACAAAAAGATATTTATTAACTGATAAGATAAGGTAGGAAAGTAAAGAACTTTCGGGCTTCATTTGAAGATTACAAACAGAGGATTCTTAGTCAAGATACAACAGAAAACAAAAAAGTTGAGTAATTGCCCTAATGTGCTGCTTAATGAAGAGAAGTTGAGAACTTGATATAGGTAAAGCTCAGAACTATGAACAATAAAATATATTACAAGTAGTGAAAGCTACAACAAGACTTCATCAGAAGCAAAAGCTACAATCCAAAAGCAAAATGAAATATGCCCATTAGAGCCCAAAACCCCGTAGTGTGATAAAAAGCCGCGATATTAGCACATTCAAACGATGTGGTAAAGTAATAGAATCACCAAGAGTCCTATTGAGCTATGAGAAATCTCAAGGCAAATCCAGAAGCAAGGACAATAAAAAAAATACCCACATAAAGTTTTATTCGAATTTGGATTCAAAGCCAACGAAACCAAGCCACACCCACAAGTTACATATCTCCAGCGACAAACACAAACCCTTCATACAAAGAACAAAGAGCATAACCGAAATTCAAGTTTCAAAAGGAAAAAAAAAAAAAAAAACCCACATCAAGCTAAGTAACTAGATACAACGAACGAGCCACAATCACTTGAAACTAATAAAAGTTAGAGGAAAGAAAAAAAAAATTAGGAGAGAAAAGAAATAAATAACCGGCATTGGAAGAAGCAGATTCGTCTTTGGGTTTGGAATCTTCGGAGGACGACGTCGTTCTGGCCTGATCGTCGTCTTCGGCGTCGAGCTCCAGCACAGAGAACGCATTCGCGAGTCGCTCCATTCTAAAGTGAGAGTGAGAGAGAGAGAGAGACTTGGTGGTGATGAAATGAAATAGTCAATTAATTGTATTTTAATGGCAATAGTGATCCTTGTTTGGCATACAAATTTCACCAATTCCATTCAATTTTATTTTTTATTTTATTTTTTTCAACTTTTATAATTCTTCAAATCATTTCATTCTATTTCATTTTTTTTTTCAAACATTTTTTTTCAACTTTTTAAATCTTTATATAATATCTTTAAATCTCAACTATTTATACCACCTTGAAATTCGCAAAATCAAACCATTCTTACATCATTTTTTCAAATCATTTTCAAACAATTCCAAACCATTTTCAGACCATTTTTTTCATCTCAAAAAATAAGATGGAATGGCCAAAATGACCACCCCAAACAAAGGGTAGAGTATTGTGTTGCGAGTTTATACTAAAATTTGAGTTTTTGCAGCAAAATTGGGAAAAGAAAGCGTTTGGTTTGCACTTTGTGGTTTGTAGTAGTGGAGAGAGAGAGAGAGGCGATGGTGTTTTTGTATGGAGAAGAGTGATTGTGGTCTTGTAGAGATGACTTTGTTTTGTGTTTTTATTATTTTGATGTCGTTTATTTGGTGTTTTGTCAATATGACTTTAGTGGTGTGGTCTGATTTTTGGTCATTTGGACTCTCTCTAATAGTCATTTTGCTATCGTGATATGACCTCCGACGATTATTCCGGCGGCCGATCGAGATAAACACTCTTCGAGTGAGTGCAGACTCCTAATAATAGAAAGGGGAGAGAGAGACTAGAGAGAGATAGAGAGAAGACTAATTCATTTCATTCATTAATTGATCCATTCAAAATACATTGACACATTTATATCTTTAGCCTTATTAAGACTAATTAGCCAACTAACTAATTATCGTAACAATTAAGAAAATAGTATAAAAGCTAAGGTGTATCATAACGTAAAGAGAATTTTTTTCTTTTTTATCCTAGATTTGTATTTCCTCAAAGTCATTTCTGACAAGTAATCTAGATGTCGACTAGTGTTTTTAGCTTGTTGTCGTTCTTCCTAGTTTCGTTTGATGGTTTCATCATCGTATTGGTATCAGAGAATAGATGATCATGATGTGTTGGCCCTTCGATGTCACTTTTTGCTCGTGAGTTTGACTCTGAACATGATGATTACTCCTATTTACGTCACTGCCCAGATCTCCTCGATTGCGATAGTGTGTTGTCTGCATGGTGTTCAACAATCGCCATGGTGCCACCATTGTGATCGCCATGTGGAGCTTGAGGATCAAGGGCGACATCCCAAGGTTTGATGGCCAACAACGCATTGAAACATTTTTGGATTGGATCAAAACGATTGAGAAAATTTTCAAATGTGGCGAGTATATTGAAGAATTTTTTTTGATTGAGTACTCATGTTGATTTTAATGAGAGCGAAGAGTATCAATTAGCCTGTTACATGAGAGCGCTTCAAGAGGGCAAGATTCATGGAGTCTCTTTGAAGCTGTCAATCTTGGCACTCGTGTTTGAGGGCCAGCTAATTGTACAATCACAATGTCCCCTTTCCAATCATCGATCGTATCTCGCGCAGTATCATTCTAATGTTAGGCCCATCCAGCAACTCAAGTTCCCATCCCTTGGATTCCACCAGAATCGTCGTACTGGTACCACAAGCACTCTTCTTATTGGCTCTTTTAGTATTGCACCACCACACTAACCTCTGCTGAACCAACCTCCATGAAATCCATATATGAGGCCCAGCCTAGAACGGTGTTACAAATGCCAAGAACTCGGACGATCCAACATAGAATGATGAGCGTCATAACAACACATCAGAGTATACCAAAAATTGTAGAGGCTAATGAGCTTGAGAAAGTGGCGTGCATTATTCAACATGTTCTCCTCACACAACGTTGGGCTCCAAAATCATAATTTCTCACGCAGCACATTATTATGGGCAAAGTATGTGATGCTTTTATTGACAACATCAGATGTAAGAAAATAAAGTCTAAGTCCATTTTCAAGATAATTCACCTAGTCACAAGCTACACACCCGATGTAATACAAAATTGGGTGGATTAGGCGAGGCATTGACTAAAATCATCGAGGTGTGTTGTGTCCCTTTCTCCCTAGGAAGCATTGCCAAGATGAGGTTCTTTGTGATGTCGTCGACATGTGCATGTGGCAATTCAACATCGATTTTTTCCATCGAGGTTGGGATAACAATTGCTCCTTCCACTAGAAAAATAAGAAGATCATCCTTGTTTCATTTGAGTGTGAAGGAGTTTCCATCTACTAACCTACTAGTTCAAAAATTACGCAAGCCTACGAGTCGCAAAAGTAACTAATGAGCGTGCATTTTTATCCATTTTGCAAACTCATTGTTTCCATTTTTCGGCTTAGTTTTATTGCAAATCCTTAAGGTTTAATATCTTTCTTTTTTTTTTTTACCTAGTTTTGAGTGTGTATAGGCCTGCTAATGAGTTCATGAAAAAATGGGACAAAAACGAGGAAATTTAGAGTGATTTGAGATGAGTAAAAAATAACAGTTGGCTAGATTTCTTAAAGATTTTGGAACTTTTATATGCATATTACATATCAAATTAAATATCTATATTTTTTCACAACGTATCATTTACGCAACTCTGACAAGTAATGAAGAAGTTACAACCTTTGAGGAATCGCTGTGTAAAATAGTGACATCCAACATGATGGAACGCGTCGCGTTCCCCTTCTTCGAGCTTGACACTAAGTTTTAGGCCAATTTTGGCTCTTGGATGAGAATTGGACTTACAAGATGATCCAATCGCTTAAGTTTTAACCTGAAAAGGCCAAAAGGACCTTAAGACAAGGAGGGATTTTGGGAGAGAAATGGAGACACAAAGGGGAAGAATGTTTGGAGGAGAAGGAGTTTCATGGAGGACGCGAACACATTTCCACCATTTTCATGACCTTTATGCTTTTGGGTTTGCTTTTCTTGTTCCTTTGGCTTTAAATTCTAGTTTGTATTAAATATTGAATATTTTTGGATTTTGCTTGTGCGTTTAATCTGAACAATCAGTGGGTAATTTTGTGGTTAAAGGGAAATATGTCTTTCCCTTGAACATATCATGAACAATATGTGATTGTTAATGCATTTTTCTAGATTCTCGTTTGAGTTATCTGGTCTTAATGCTTCCTTATTTCTTGTAGTTTTCTTAAACTTCATAGGCCACCTTTTGGTTAGGTTGTGATGAATTTGGTTAATTTAGATTATGGATTAAGGCCCGAGAAGGCTATGAAGCAATTGGTACGAGATAATTTCAACTTTGTTCTTATGAGACCAAAAAGAGATTTGAAACTTTGTAACATAAAGTGTGAGCTTAATGAATGTGGTTTTAATCAGATAGGTAGATGTATCAATTATGTTGGATCACACAGCTCTTGTTTAACATTTGAGAGAGGTAACAAGATTGAATATGAGACTCTATTTTAACAAGATAATAGGAAATGCTTAATAATTGGTATTGGGATTGGTATGGGGTAAGGAAAACGAAATCATTAATTACCCCTAAACCCCACGTTTTTTTTATTGCCTTTCCCTATTTTAGTTAGTGTTAGTTTTAGCTAAATTTTAATTTCAAATTACTACTTCTAACTATTAGTCTAGATAGCAAACAGAGCGAGCAGATAATACATATCTCTGACCTAATCAATTCATGTGGAGACGATATCTAGATTACAAAACACTCTATTACTTGGACGACCTGTGCCCTTACAGTTGTTTGTCAAACAATTTTTTTGAGCCATTGCCGAAGATTGGATGGCAGCTAGATATGTATTATATGGCTATTGTCTGTTAGAGTGTTAGTCTCGACATTTTAGTTTTGGTTTCTACATCACTTTTAATTGTACTTATTTTATTTATGTTTTATTTTTGTTTAGGTGTTAACAAATGAGAGACCAACAAGCGGCTCTCCAATTTGTGCAGGAGAGCAATGGGTCATTCTACATTGCTTATGAGAGGTATAAAGAGCTTATATGATATTTTTCCAACCACAATTTTGCTTGGAGGATCAAATCCTCAGCTTCCTTGACAGGCTAACAACCACAATAAAAACTTAGGTAGAATGTGGAAATGGTACCTCCTCCTTCTATAATCAATCCACAAATGAGGCTTATTGGTTGTTGGAAGATTTGACCGACTATGACTCTCATTGTTGCTCCGATGGACTAGTATGGTTAGAGAACATACTATACAATCTGACACATTGGCAAGACAAACCAACAAATTGAGTGCTTCTCCGAGCTTCAAGTCGAATCCATACAATTTATCAAGGATTATCCCCAAGTGATTTTAACGAGGATATCGATGCCACATAAAAATTATATCGAGAACATTTTATGGAGGGTCAAAATTCAATAAGCACAACTTCAAATCAACAACAACCAAAAAGAGTTGTCAAGATTAAAAGCAACTCCATATGACTTTAATGAGACTGTGATCAAGAGGTGGAGTATGGAAACCATCAAGAGCCAAACACGAGAATGCTCTATACTTAGGCCAGATCGAGCTGTGATTGAGCCAAGGTCTCATGCTCGAACTCAACTCAAATCACAAAGACTCAGATTGAGTGTTCTTCGCATGTGGCGATGGCAATACGAGTCAATACTTTAAAATTGAGTGAGAACATGCATCCTTCCATTAGCGGATGATGCAATTTGGTAAGCTCGAAGAGAGACGCTCTCCCTCTACCTCTCTCTTCTCTCCTCTCCTTCTTGCCAACGAAACTAAAAGATTCAATTTCTCCTTTCACCTCTCTATCTTCTCACATCTCTATTCACCGAACCAAACACACCCTAAAATCTAACCCCTTGTTTGGTTTGGCCATTTTGGCCATTCCATCCCATTTATTGGGATGGAAATGAGATGGAAAAAATGGTTTTAAAAATGGTTTGGAATAGTTTGAAAATGGTTTGTAAAAATGATGTAAGAATGGTTTGACTTTGCTAATTTCGAGGTGATATGAATGGTTGATATTTAAAGATATTGTATAGAGATTTGGAAAGTTGAAAAAAATGGTTGAAAAAAAATGAAATGGAATGGAATAGTTTGAATGATTTGAAAAGTTGAAAAAAATGAAAAATGAGAATGGAATGGGATGGGAGAAATGGGTTATACAAACATATGGTAAATCCTCTCGGTAATTTGAGATAGAAAAAGAAAAGAATTTCAAAGGGTCAGAACTGCAAATACCATAAACATAAAGGGTACAAAAGAACAACTCTCAGCTAAATTTCCACCATCTCAAATTCAATTTGCATATCCTCGAACTCGGCCTCCAAACTCACCCGTGTTGTTCACTCGAAATCAGTCCGAGTCACGAGACTCGCACGCTTGCTTCACCAAAAAAAAAAAAAAAAAAGCTCTGGTTTCTCTCTCTCTCGCCATTTCTAGGGTTTCCACTTCCTCGCTCGAGCTCCGAAGCTCCTTCACCCATGGCGGAGGTCATGAACATGCCGCTCGACTCCCTCGACCGCCGCCGCGACCGGAAGGAGAAATCCGCCGACGATCCTCCCCGCTCGTCCTCCTCGCCGCCACCGGCGCCTCCTCCTCCTCCGGCGCCGGCGAGGCGGCGCGAGAGGGACGAGAAGGACCGGAGGGACGACAGGGACTCTGACCGCCCGCCGCCGCGGCGCGGGGACTACCACGATCGGAACCGGTCGCCGCCGCCGCCGCCGCCGATGAGGGAGCGGGAGAGGGAGAGAGAGAGGGACTACAAGCGGCGGAGCAGTCTCAGCCCGCCGCCGCCGTACAGAGAGCGCCGGCACTCGCCGCCGCGCCGCTCGCCTCCGCCGCCGTACAAGCGCTCGAGGAGGGACGACGGAGGATACGACGGGCGGCGAGGGAGTCCCCGCGGCGGCGGCGGCGGCGGAGGGTTTGGCCCGGGCGATAGAAGGTGAGTTTGCTTTTCATTAGTATCTGCAATGGCTCGATTTATTTTTTTATAATAGAAGATTTAGAAGTTTTGTGATTTGGAGCTACAAGGAAGTTCTGGCTTTAGTTTGTTTGTGGTATTAGGGTTACTAAGTTTTTGCATTCAATGCATGTCTCAAAGACGTCAAACAAGATCGCTATCTGGATAAAGATTTTCTCAAGTGTTTGCTAAATGGCTTTTATTTCCTAGCTGATCAAGATGGAATTAGAGTTTCGAAGCTTATGGTTTGTCTATGTTCCCACATTGTCTGAGGTTTAATTCCTCTGGGGTCACTAAGAGTTTCATGCTTCATGAAGATTGCAGGGCTTGGAGGAAACCTTTATTAAAAAGAAAAAATGGAATTAAGTTTGTTAGATTGGTCCTAAGATGTTGGTTCTCAAGCTCTGTTGTGCTAATCACCATTGGGCTCCTTTATATTTGGTTTATTGGGTAAATGGGTGTTATCATCTATGCAAGTAGGAGAATTATTTTCTTTCTTTGGTTAAATGCACGGCATAGAGTTCATGTACGTTGGTGATTCTAGGGTTTGCTTGTTATATTGGTGTGAGATGTTGGTGGTTAAGCTCTGTTATGCTATGCTAATCACCATTAGGCTCAGTAATAGTTGTTTTAGCGAGTATAAGAGCATAGTTAATCTCATGTAAGTAGGAGAGCCATTTAATGTGTTTGGCTAAAAGCATAAGAATATAGATATGATTGTATGGTTGATATTTCCAAACTTGTATATTTCTTTTGGCTTCACGTAAGATTGCTTGGTTTGACTATTATCTCTATGAACTTTTTGTGTAATAGATTTGGACATGATTATGGTGGTGGGTATGACCGTGACATGGGGGGAAGGCCAGGGTATGGTGATGAAAGGCCTCATGGACGGTACTTTGGACGCTCTTCTGGTGCCTATGGACCCCCAGGTGAACGAATCTATTTCAGTTTGACCTTACCCAAATAAATTAATAAATGTTGCACATATTATTTTCTCTATACGTTGTATAACTCGGCAGCTTGAGGGTAAGATATTCATGTGGGATTGTTGGAAAAAAAGTTCTGGTCTTGGTTTCACTAATGAAAACAGCTTATTATACAGCTCTTTTTCTACTCTTCCCTTTCAAGATCTCTATAGGAAGATAAAAGATACATAATTGCAATGCAGCATAGAATGGCAGCTGTAAAATAAGAATGAACTGCTGCATCTGTGGTTGAGCTTTCTCAATTATTGGAATTTTCACGAATTAGAGCAAGTTTTATGATATGACTACTTATTTGGAAATAATCAAATTCAAAATGCAAAGTTTAACTGTTCAATTTGCGTGTACTCAAACCTATTGTGCCATTATTGTGTCCATACTGTTGTATGCATTCAGGTTTTATTTATTGACTTTATGTATTACAGCTGTATCAATACAATATTCTCAAGGGTGTTCTTGTTTTCCTCTGCAGAATGGGATTCAGGCCGTGGTGCTTTTGGCGATTCTTCTGGTGCAGGGGCTTCGCAAAGGTTAGCACTATATGACTATAGATGCTGGTTTCCAGATAAATTTGTTTTATTAAATTAGTAATTCTGTTTTTTTTTTTAATTTAATTTTTTTATTTAATTTTTTATGAGATTCTTGTGTTCCCCTCGCATCGGAGATAGACTTATCCTCGCTTGTGAAGGCTAGTTGATTGTGTGTTAGTTTTAGCTATACCCATGAAGTTAGTTAGTTCATTGCTTGACATCAGAGAGTACCAAGTACCATCCAACCACAACCAGGATTCTTAAACGTTAACCAGAACAATTCCCAGGTCGAGTTTGGACTCAAATTTCTCTACCCAAATTGCTGAAATTCTGTAGCACCTTGTCGGCTCTCAAAATAGGCCCTATAAACATAGCAAAACTTGTGGTCATGCCAGATGTTACTACTCTGAGCTCTACAATTTCATTCTGGTTGACCATCTTTTCAATCAGAACTAAAGCTTAGTCCAGTTGGTTTAGTCTTGTTACATTTATCAATTGAAAACCAATACCATTTGTGTGTGTGTGTGTGTGTGTGTATATATATATATATATATGGCCAGTTGAGAAATTAGCCATTTTAAAGGTAAAGTTTGAAGGATTTAGCCATAGTTTCATGAAATTAAGGATTTAGCTATGTTACACGTATGTTACGTCTAAATCCTTTATTTCATGAAACTATGGGTAAATCCTAAAAAAATAGTCAGAAGTTTGGTTTAATCCCTAAAATTCTCTCTCTCTATATATATATAAAGAAATTCAAGGAAAATAATGGACAAAATTCTTGTGGTTAAGCTTGCTTAGGAGCAGCCACCCAAAAATGTAGGGTTTGTGTAGTAAGTAGCTGAGATCAGTGTTATCTTTTTTTTTTTTTTGGGTGTTTTCATTTATATGTAGAATGGATATGTTGGACTTTTCGGACCATTCTCACTTTACCTAGCAAAATGACGAGTAACTGTTTCCAGGGAAGGTTTAATGTCATACAAGCAATTCATTCAGGAGCTTGAAGATGATGTTCTTCCAAGTGAAGCGGAACGCAGGTAAAGTGTATATGAAAAGTCTCTCTAGATTTAAAAGTACTAAATATGAGTTTTTTTCTTCAGAACAATTTAGTGGCTCTTACTCTTTATTTTTCTGTTTTACAGGTATCAGGAATACAAGTCTGAGTATATTTCTACTCAGAAAAAAACTTATTTTAATGCTCATAAAGATGAGGAATGGTAAGTCTTGGTCTTTTTTCCAATTACTCTTCACATTTTACTATTCTGTTGCTTAACTTAGCTTGAATGTTTTGTAGGTTGAAAGACAAATATCATCCAACAAATTTACTTGCTGTGATCGAAAGGTACGTGTGCCAAGAGAAAATGAAAAGGAGTTCTATATGTGACTGAAAGAATCTATTGAGCTCCACCCTTTTTTTTTTAGTGCTATTTGTTCAATCGTTATGTTGTCTTAATTTTTGGCACTAAAATATTTGTGTGGGAATTATATGCAGGAGGAATGAACTTGCACGAAAGGTTGCAAAGGATTTCCTGCTTGAATTGCAAAGTGGAACACTGGACTTGTAAGATTGTTTATCCATGTTTACTTGCTTGTTTGTGCTATAGGCCGTTAATTATATCATTTTCATTATTGAAGATCAATTTACATTCTTGACAGAGGGCCAGGTTTTAATGCCCCATCTTCGAACAAATCAGGACAGGCTAGTGATCAGAATTCTGAAGATGAAGTTGATCCTGGAGGAAAGAGAAAGTGGCGCGGTAGGACCCCAACTAAGGAAGCTGATCTTTCGGCCGCACCTAAGGCTCACCCAGTCTGTTCTGAACCCAGGCGAATACAACTTGATATTGAACAAGCGCAAGCTCTTGTCCGTAAGCTGGACTTTGAAAAAGGAATCCAAGAAAATATTTTGTGTGGTTCTGAAAATGATAAGAGCAGGGAGAAATCACATGCTGGCTCCAGTGGTCCGGTTATTATCATTCGAGGCTTGACCGCGGTCAAGGGCCTTGAGGGCACTGAGTTATTAGATACACTTATAACATATCTGTGGCGCATTCATGGATTAGATTATTATGGAATGGTTGAAAAAAGTGATCCAAAGGGTCTCCGGCATGTGAGGGTTGAAGTGAAGGGCACTGATGTAACTAATAATGGAGCTGAGTGGGAAAAGAAACTTGACTCGCGTTGGCAAGAGAGGCTGCAGAGTCAAGATCCCTTGGAAATAATGACTGCTAAGGAGAAGATAGAGACAGCAGCTGTTGAGGGTTTAGATCCCTATGTCCGAAAAATCAGGGATGAAAAGTACGGGTGGAAATATGGATGTGGAGCCAAGGGCTGCACAAAGCTCTTTCATGCTGCCGAGTTTGTTCACAAGCATCTTAAACTGAAACACCCAGAAATTGTGATGGATCTGACTGTGAAAGTGCGTGAGGAGCTGTACTTTGAGAATTACATGAAGTAAGTTACGGTTTTGACACCATGTCCGTTGATGTTTAATTACGTGTTGCTTTCATTTCTTTCAGATGATTAAGTTCTTGATATCATTTGCAGTGATGCTGATGCGCCTGGTGGCACTCCGGTGATGCAGCAATCTGGACCGGTATGATTTAATAAGCTTTATGAACTACAATTTCTATTTTTTTTTTTTCCATTTTTGAATATTTTATTTGTTGGGTATTAAGTAAACAACATAGAATTCTACCTCATCTTCTTTTGGTTCAATGGTACGGGGAGGAGGGTTTATAGTTACATAGCATTGAATCTAAAGACAATGTGCAACTAGCAGGAGTATATTTTTATACATTTAATTCTCTTTTTGATGAGTTTTGTTTTTATTGTGCTTCAAGTCTCCATCTAATCACTCGTGATTTATAGCTGTTGAAATATTTTGGTGAAACATTATCCTTGTCTCATTCTTCTATATGACTTATTTGCAGAGGGACAAGCTACAAAGGCGTAGGTTTGGTGCAGATTTTAGATTGAAGGATGATCGTGGTAACCGCAGAGAGCGGGACAATCGAGCCAACATCGGTGAAAGATTTGACAGGTCGGAAAACATCCAGCCGAGTGATGGTCCTGATGGTGCTGATGGAGGAAATCTTGATGATCCAATGTATGACGCATTTGGAGGGCAAGGATTACATATTGCTCCTCCCTTCCCCTCGGACATAGCAGCACCACCTGTACTAATGCCTGTTCCAGGCGCTGGGTATGTCGTATGACTTTGTCATTGTTTCATTACAGCAAGTTGTATCTCATTTTTCCTATTTTCTTGAGAGTATGTTCTGTATTGTTGTAAATGCAGTCCATTAGGGCCTTTTGTTCCAGCTCCTCCTGAAGTTGCGATGAGAATGTTTCGAGAGCAGGGTGGTCCTCCTCCTTTTGAAGGTGGAGGCAGAAATGGTCTGCCTGGGCCCCATGGGCCAGCCCCGATTCTTGCTTTATCTCCAGCTTTGCGGCAGGATCCTCGGCGTATAAGAAGGTAAAATCGGGCATGACCTTTTTATCTTTAGGAAAAAGCCCGATGGCATTATTTCAGTTGAAGCTAACAGTGTACTTTTCTAACGAGCCCAAATACCTTGAAAAGATAGGATTTCGTACGTATGGGTGTCTGTGAAGCTCTTAAATAATAAGTTTTAGGTTCTTTGTCCAGTCTCTGGTTGAAATAATTAGTAATCTGGAACTAGTCGGAGTTAATTGACAAACTTAAATATAGCGCGCGGGAAAAAAAAATCTATTGGGTTTGGTTTTTCGAAATAGCAATATCTTGGGCTCTCATGTTTGTTGACTTGTCTATCTGTAAATCTTTTCAAAGTGGCTTAAACTTTTAACTCATTGTAGTCCCTGCTGCTCTCATCTTCCTGACACATCTCAAAGATGCTGATGGGCATTTTATTTAATTATGCAGCTATCAAGACCTAGATGCACCGGAGGACGAAGTTACCGTGATTGACTACCGGAGCTTGTAGATAGACATTGCTTTCATCCAGACGCTCAAGGCCTCGAACTATTTTATGCAAACAAAAAACGACTTATTCATGCTCAAAGCGTTGTGGCTTTGTGCCAATTCTCAAATTATCATGATGGTGGTGGAGATGATGTGGTTGTAGCAAGTCGTAGGAAATTCCAGGCCAAAAGACTTGTGTTTGAACATAAAGTGTATTCTTTCATTGCACTTGCTTTACTGGCTTGGGGAGATATGGGAGTGGGAATGATAGACTATTTAAGAAAAGAGGTATTTCTGAATTGCCTATTAGGCTAAAAGATGTGAGGTGGGTTTTCCAATTTTTTTTTTCGAAAAAATGTTAAAAAGAGGACATTTGTATCGGTTGGGCTTCATTTTGTAGAATAGTGACTACTTGTTGATCCTCTTAAAAAAAAGGAAAAAAACAAAACAAACAAACAAACAAACACTAGTTGATCAACTGAGGATTTGTTGTCACTTGTCAGCCATGAGAAAATGATAGAAGATGTGCTAATTTACTCTTGCACAGAGGCTCTTCTATATTTCTGCTATATTTTAAAAATCTTGACATATTTATCCCTCTAATTTGGGGTAAACATCTCAATTATTTTATTTTATTTTGAAATAGTTTGACTTTACAAATTTCGATGTGGTATAATTGATTAACTACTTGTTTGGGTTGGACATTTCACCCATTCCATCTTATTTCTAGGGATGGAAAAAATAGTTTGAAAATAATTTGGAATGGTTTGGAAAAATAATGTAGAATGGTTTGACTTTTGAATTTTTAGTATAAATAGTTGAGATTTAAAGATATTGTATATGGATTTAGAAAGTGGAATGGGATGGATTGTAAAGTTGAAAAAAAATGAAAAAATGAAATAGAATAGAATGAGTGAAATGAGAGAACCAAATAAATGGTAAGATTTAAATATATTGCATTTAGATTAGGAAAATTGAAAAAAAAAAAAAAAAGAAATGTGGAGGATGGTGAAGACAAACGAGGCATATATGTAACTCGCCTAAAAGTAATTATCCCTTTAGTACTAGACATACTAATTATTTTACCAACTTTTTTAATACCAACCTACGTATTATATTATTATTGGTGAGTATTTATCACTTTTCTGAAAGATCTGATATTTAACTAATCAAAACATAATATTTCAATTGTCACATTAGTCAATATTAGAATATTGATAAAAAAAATTAATATGTCTAACATTATTCTATCTAGAAACCACAAATAGTAACTCGATTAGATTAACATTCAACAATTATTTTTTACACAGCCACATACGATTCACATACATCGTTCAGGACAACTCAGCTCTTTTAAAGGTAAAAACTAAAATCCTTCATTATACTAAAGGGTCAAAACTCAATCAAACAGCGAATCAGTAATTTCTCTTTTACAGAGGTTCTCAAAATTCCTCTGCTTAAGGTCGTTGGCGATTTGTCAGCTTGACTTGGTTTGTCACTTCCATTAGTGAATGACTTTCTCTCCGTCAGCCATAGGCGATTGGCTTGGCTAGTTAAAGTTGTCGCAAGGGCAAACTCAACAAAACTTGCATGTTCTTCTCCAGCTTGTCAAGAGCGCTTCAGCCACAAGAACAGGCCTCCTTGCTGCCACTGGTGGCTGATTTATAACTGCGTTCCCACTCGTCCACGGGGGCCGCTTCTGCATGAGGAACGTGGCGGGGATGCTTTTCCCTCTTGTCGCCCTTTATCTGCTTTAGTGCATGCTTAAGAGCGGGTAACAAAGCTTCCATGCACTCGCCAACTGCATTTGGGTTCCCGGGCATGTTGATGATCTGGAATATTGAGCACATCAAAGCACGTTTCAAGGAAATCAAACGATCGTCAACTTACTTTGTATGTCTTTGATCAGCAGTAAGTATAGAAATATATCATCAAGAACTTCATACTTGAATGACTAGATAAATTTTTCATTTGAGAGAGAGACAACTCCGACGTAAAGTTTATATGCTTTTTTATCTCGTATAGTATGGCAGGAGAGAATTATTAGGCTCTTACCAACGTTGACCCTCTAATTCCGGCTGCAGATCGTGAGAGCATAGCAAATGGTGTCACCTGTTTCACAGACAAACGACGAGCAAGACGTTAATTTTCTACATAGAATCTATTAAAAAAATAAAATAAAAAATGGGAAAGGTGGCGCCAAATAATAAATGCATAAATGCGAAAGAACTGAACCAACAGCTAAACACGAGACCTCTCCCCACCATCCATCTCGCTTCCACTGACACACCAAACCTCTCACCCAGCCGTCTGTCCCCTCTCACGATGAAGGAAGCGGTTGATTTCAATGTGATTCGAATGACAGACTAAATGACTTGTAAGATACTAAGACACCTGAGCCCTGACACCTGATGCTTTCAAATGTCTTAAAGATATTGATCAAGAATGCTAGAAGTGAAGCTTGCCTTCAAACTCTCCTGCATCATGACATACACGAGTCCAGGCGTTTCTTTCTCGATAACTTCTTTGGTTGCTTCCGGGGTTACATCACGAGGGGAGCAGCCGGTACCACCTTGATTCGAAGAAAATATGATTAGTGATTAGTGAAACCATACATTTAATGTGTAAAAATTAAGACAAATTTGAATGAATAAAAACTATACCAAGGGTAAGGATGAGATCCACTTTTTCTATATCACTCCATTGCCGCAAAACGTCTTTGATTTTGCTCACTTCATCGGGCACCGCAGCTGTTAAAACAACTCTAGCTCCTCCCAACCTTCCCGCTGAAGAGTTCACAACAGAAATTGCCCTAGGACCGCTGTGAATTCAAAACTCAACTCATAAGACATTATTTAATTATCAAATCGGAAAGCGCCTAAAGAGTCGATAATATGCACAAAAGTGTCTCTGAATGTCATTAGGAAGCCATTTAACAAGCTTTCTCTTCCATTTTCACAGAACGATCAGGCATCATAATCTATTGACTTCTGTTTCTATCTTTATGAGATATGCTGCGCAAACATTTGGGGTTAATTCAGAGTGTCAAATGCAATTAAGTTTTGCGCAGCTTTTTTTCCTCACATTTTTTCCCTTTTGGATGGAAATCCAAGGAATGACGTTTGAATTAAGAATATTGCAAAGCAGTTAGTCTTTCCCTTGCTTTACTTCGACAAGGTGCAATACAGAACTTTGCTCTTTTTCTTTGGCATCGATAAGTGGCCTTTCTGAAAAATATATTCAAAAAGGAGTATCCAGATGCAATAAAGTTTTGAAACTGACATTTCATACCAAGGATTAGAAAAACCTGATAATTTTCACTACATTAAGCCACTTAAAGATACATTAGCTACTAGCATGTCACAGCTGGCTTTACTTATATCGCAGAGAATTCACCATTTCTGTCTCTACTTTCAGAAGGTGGAACATCAAGTCTGCAACTGATTTGGCATCGAGAACGTGACCCAATTGAAAACAATAATTCAAAAAGGTGTACCTAGATGCATGAAGTACAAAACACAAATAGGCTAGAAGATTATACAAGTGAACATCAAAAGTTTAAACTCTTTATCATAGTAGCAGAAGTTTCTGAACAATTGATATATAAAGTAGCATACCTTCTATCAGGTCCAGCTCCCGATGCCACCGTATCACTCACTGTAAGAATAGCTAATTTGAACTCTGAATCTTGAGAGTTATTTGCACTCGTTTCTTTTTTTATGTTCGCTTGCAATGGAGAAGCCAGGCTTGATGCTGAGGGAATTTTGCTTATATCAGAAATTACGATTGCTGATACGAGTGAACCAGCAGGCATTACTCCTCTTTTTGCCGGCAACTCCAATAACGCATTAGCAGACTTCATGCTCAAAAGCCGGCTACTCATCTGATGACCGGTACTCTCGGCAACAAATCTGAAATAACAGGGGAAAAAAATAGTAGAACATCTTATTGAACCAAACCCTAACCATTGAGGATTTCTTTACAAGATGCCAAGATGGAAATTTCCGCAAATAACTTACCCAGGGCTTCCTGATCCATCATTGCTCTCCCAACGCACAGTAACACGATGGAATTCTGGACGGAATGGGTCAGTCTTTATAGGCTGATTAAGACGGGCCTGCACTCTGTAAATAGAAGATGGTATAGGATAGTATGAGTGACAGTTGCTACTTTCTCTACACTCTCTGCAATATCACTCACACACACAATATATATATATATATATATATATATAGAGAGAGAGAGAGAGAGAGAGAGAGAGAGAGATTTCAACAACCGTGAAAGATGAGGGTTTGCCCATCCAGCGAGGTGGCGGATGGCGGGTACTACAAAGAGATGGAAACATACTAAACAGCTCACTGGATTCCCAGGAAGCCCAAATGCAAGAATCTTTTTCCCCGACTTATCTTCTGATTTTGCAAACATCTCTGCAAAAGTCAATGGCTTACCTGGTTTCATGCAAATCTGAAAAACAAATTGAATGAAATGAGTGGTGACTTAAAACAGTTTTTGCTTCTCTTTAAGGGCAGCAGATCTTTTGTCTTGCCAGGAGTTCATTTTGTTACTCTTTATTACTGAACATTTGCTTCAAAATTTGGAAGGCTTATTTATCCTCTATGGTTTTTTTTTTTTTTAAAGAAACAAAATTTTAATTAATATTACTAAACAGAGGATAGAGTCCACAAAATTTCTACAAGAGTACGACAAATATATATCTATATATATATAAATATATATATATATATATAATACTGCCTCTGAACAGAAAAATGCCACTCTCTAGTTAGATCCGTGATCTGAAAATGGCTAACAATGGTTAGCTAACCAGACTGGAACCAAAATTTTCACTATCTATTTCAGTTAATATAACTTTTGTTTCCTATCACATGATGTCTTATTCTCAACTTAACATGCAAAAGAATCATAGATTTGCAGGGAACAAAAAGAAAAGAAATACATTAATGGAAAATTAGTTAACCTTGCTGAAATAAACTGTTCCTTTCTCTTTGAGAAGTGGTTTAACGAAATCCTTGTCTCCCATAGAAACGCCACCAGAAGTTAGAAGAATGTCGATCCCAGAAGAAACTGCAGTATCGATGACTCTCTCAAGTTCGGCTTTGTCATCTCTAACAATACCGAGGTCAAGCACCTTGCAATGCTGCTGTATAGCAGCCATCAACAACATAGCACGATTTGAATCCCTAATCTGCACAAGTCCAAATCAACTTTTAGCTAAAACGATCAAGATAAAGGAAACTACAATTCGTTCCTAGTTACTGCACAAAAGTATAACAGTACATAAAAATATAAAGAAGCAAAAGGACCTGAAAACTTCAATGATAGAAAGAAAGAATAAGAAAACTAAATGTACTTGTAAAATATCATGCTTAAGCTTTAAACTCCCAAAACACATACTTTTGATAAAAAATTCAACATCTTAATCTATCAATGTACAATTCTTCTGACAGAACTTATTTGCAAAGCTGAATCCCATGCACCATATCTTAAGAAGGCAAACTTCAAGTCTCTCCGACATATGTATAAAACATACTACCTGACCACGCTTTAAACACTCGGTTGATGGCTCTACAAGTTCATCTCCGGTCGAAAGCACGGCGATAGTTGGGGTGCAGAATACCTGTTATGAAAGCATTTGTCATCAATAATTTACAACTCAATCAAGCAGAAAGTGGATTGTTACAAATACCTTCACCATCGTTATTCCCACAGTAGCAAGTAGGCCAATTTCCGAAGCTCCAATTGTTTCTCCAGATTTTAGCACTACAGCATCTTTCTCAATGTCACATCCCTGTGATATATACATTAGGTCACTAATGAGCTTAATATGTAGCGACTCAAAAAAACAAAAAAAATTGTTATGTCCAAAACTCTGTCCTTTGTTAGTTCAAAACAATTGAAGGACAGACAGTATCATAAAACATCTATCTTACTCAGAAATACTTGGAAGATTCCTCTGAATAAATAATTTGTAAATGTTAAAGTGAAAAGAAAAGAAATAGACTTAAACCGATTCATAACAAGCACTAGGCAGTAGTATCAAAACAATTCCAAACACAATATGAGAAGAAAAATCCTTTAAACAATTCATAGCATGATCGTTTCAGTTCAATAATATTCTTCATGTCAACTATCTAACTCCAAAATAAAAATCTCAGAAAATAAAGGATACAATCATTACAGCTACGTGCATGTATTTTTAGTTCACCGGATTAAAATATCAAGAAGGTAATGCTTTCATACCACTGGACGGATATCTGTTCCTTTGCTTGTTTCTACCAGTATTCTTACTCGCTTAGGTTCAACTGAAAGCACTTCAGTGTCCTCAACTTGAACAACTGCATCGGCACCATCCGGAATCGGTCCTGAGGAAAAGCCACACCAAAAAATCGGAGGGAAGGCACGTTAGTCTAAATTCAGTACTAAAATATAATCTACTTAGCAGAAAGTTACACAATAGTATCCACGAAACAGATTAAGCTCTTAAGTCATATCAAGCAGTTTGTGCGAATCCCAAAAGTGAAATAACAGTGTCAAACAATGAGGGATATCAAATTCGCTACAAGCTTTATTAGACTCTAATCGACGACTACGGACTAGTAATTACTTACAAAAAAAAAAAAAAAGGCTCAACAAAAGTAAGCTTTAAAACAGAAGGAAAAAATAAAATAAAAATGAAAACATATAGACCTCCAGTAGTGACATATGCAACAGTCCCAGGATTGACAGTGACACCAAGTCCATCATTTCCAGCTCTTGCTTCAGCAACTACTGGGTACTCACCAGGCCCATCTGAAGCCACCACAGCATATCCATCCTAACCCATACAACATTTTCAGACAAATAATTGGCAAACAAAACATGTCAATGAATCAAAGGGTTTAGAAATAGACAAAAGCATCAGTGTCCAATATCCAAAATATGCAAATGAGTGCAATAAATAACTGTCAAGAGTTTGACTGAAGTGCACATAACCTCAACAAAGTGTGTGTGTGTGTGCATTAAAGAAACAAGAATGCAAAGTTGGTCAAGTTATGGACTTCAGAAGGAGAACAAACAATAGCCAGATGTTAACTAATAATGAAAATAACACAAAAATATCAGCACACATTGAAGAAGTCAAAAAAAAAAAATAAAAAAGCCACAAAGAACTCTCAAGACTGGAAATTTTACACTACCCAGATGCTAACTAACTATAACAAGCTCAACTAGATAACAAAGCTATACATACAAAACCCAGTTCGTAACAAACTGAAATAAGCCAAAAGAATAAAATAAAATAAAAAAATAAAAATCTGTTTTTTTTTTTTTTTGGTTAATTTCTTTGGTAAGAGACCTTGATCGATGCAGGGTAAGGAGGCAAAGGGTCCGGAGCAGTGACGTCATCGGCCAAGACCTTGCCTAGAGACTCGTGGAGTGGCACGGTGACACGTGGCAGCCTCTGGGCGACTCTCAGGACCAGTCTGAGAGCCTCGTCCACCGATAGCATGGAGGGTTCTGTGCTACCCTCTGTCACGCCATGACCTCCTCCCAAGCTCGCCTCCATGTTTGTTTGTTGTTGTTGTTCAGTGTGTATAGCCTTCGACTGTGTTTTTTTTTTTTCCTATTAATTTGTTTTGGGTTTGGTCTCTTGTCTGTTAGGGTGTGGAATTGTGGATGATATGATATGATGGGGATTTGGAGAAGAGAAATGAGAGGAGAGGATTTGTAGAGTATGGGGTTTTTTCGGTTGTTGGAGAATCCGGAGAGACAGACGCGCACAAAGAAAGGAAGAATCTGAATCTGTTGTGGGGCTTTTGTTTTGTGGAAGGGCAGTGCTAACTGCCCTGTGTGTCGAATCGTGGCCGTCCGTAGACATGGGTTGCGTGGGCCCCACTGTGAAGTCCACGCCTATGAACGGTCATGATTGGACAGTCCTTAGTATTTTTGTTTGTGGAAAAAGGAAAAACAAAGTGGATTTAAGAAAAGAACAATGCTAGATATATTAATTATTTTATCAACTTTTTAGTATCAATTTAAGTGGCAATTGAAGTGTCGTGTTTTTATTATTATTATTCTAATTAAATGATAAACACTCACTAATAATAATAAGATATATGAGTTTGTATTAAAAAATTGATAAAAAAAATTGGTATGTGAAGCACTTCTCTTAAGAAAATAGTTATTTTTTTAGGGGAAATTCTCCTGGTTTTTTTATTTTTTTGTGGGGAACAATTACAATATATTGGGAACTTAGATTTAGGGGAAGAAATAAAAGTTAAAAGAAAAAAAGAATGTGAAAAGAAAATAAGAGTTCTTACCGGTGTTTGGAACCCAAAACCAGCAATGAAGGAAAAAATAAGTATTCTCCGGCGACAGCGTGCCTGCGCGAGCACCTCGGCAGCCTCTGCCTCGCTGTGCTACCATGCAACCGTGCGGCTGCTGCGCGACGTCCTCGTCGTCGGCTTTGTCCTCCAGCGACGCCGTTGGATCGGCCGGTCGGTTGTCGAGCCTTATTGAGAGCGAGCCAGCGCTCGCGCCCCGTGGCAATTTCGTTCCTTTGCTCCAGGTTGCGCTTCCTCGGCTCCGGAGATCAGAGCAATCCAGCCTCGGGAGGCAAAACGATGGTGTTCTGGTCCGTCTTCTGGTCGAAGAGCAAGCGAATCAGCATAACGCAACAGAGGCGAAGAAGTTAGGCTTCGAGGAGAGCGACAACACCGGAGACGATGATGTGGCGGCGGCGATGCGGAGGACAATGATGATGAGGTCGAGGTCAGTGGAGGTTCTAGTGGCCGGAGATTCGAAGCCGCCGGTAAAAAGTCGAACAACTGCTCCATCTCCTTTGCAAAAATTTCCATTTTCCTCAACTTTTTGAAGGGAAAGTGAAAATCCACATTTTCTTAATAAAAACTTTCCTCAATTTCTTTTAATTTTTTTTTCTGCCTCTTTTCTTGATTACAAACGCCAATAAAATCGAAATCCATCCATTTTTTTCTTTCCCTCTCAAAATTCAGGTTCCAAACGGACCCTTATAGATCGTCATACTTATATTTTCAGTGGGTACTATATCTTAAAAAGATAAATCTGACGATCAAGAATAATTCCATAACCAAAAAAAAAAAAAACCCACCAGAGAATCCCTTTTTTAGAGGGTGATTTTAGAAAGTAATCAATGTTTCTAAATTTTAAGAAAGTAACCATTTATAAATTTTATTATCTTTATAAGAAATTTATTACATTAAATTTTATGTGTAACTTTATTATGGTAACAAATTTCTTATATTGATGATAATTATTATATGATTATTTTTTAAAATATACCCTTCAAAATGATTTTTTATCTAGCTGGAGTGAAAAAGATTTTCTTCGTATTTAATATTTTGGGAAGAAAAAAAAGTGTAGTTTGAAAATGGGTCAGTTAGGTAAATAGTCATTTTGAACTGTGTGTTTTCAAAAAAATAGTCACAGTTTCAAAAAATTTAAAAACTAGCCATTACACACTGTAAGAAATTTCTGACAATAACAAAATTACACATAAAATGTGCTGTAAGAAATTTCTGACACGTGTCAGAAATTTCTGAAAAGGCTAGTTTTTAAAATTTTTAAAACTGTGGCTATTTTTTAAAATCATTTTGTAAACAGTGGCTATTTTCTTAAAATTTCCTTTAAAAATTACCATCTTAATTATTAGTTCTATATTTTTTGCAAAAGAAAAATTATTAATTCTATTATTTAAGGGCAAAAACACTTGTATAGGTAGGTTGATAGAAGTTTTCTACCTAATGTTACAAGTATGAAAAATAGTGGGTCTACATATATATATATATATATATATATTTTCTACTTTTCTTTCAGCATTTATGTTCCTTTTTAGATCATTTTGTTCTAAATACGGGTAAGAATTTTTCGAGTAAAAAATAACCCGGGTAATAATCGAGTATTAAAATTCGAGTAATACTCGATTATTACCCGGAAGGTAAAAGTCAGATATTACCCGAATTTTACCTAAAAATTTCGAGTAATTAACAATTACATGAAATTACCCGGAAAAAAAAAACTCGGTATTGTGTTAACATATGGCTATGTGCTGATACCCTTATATGCATTTATTGTCCTACCTTTCTCTCTATCACCTACCGGCTCCACACTCCTCCCTATCCCTCTCTCTTCCTTCATTATTTTTTATTTTTTTTTTCTTTCCACTTTCTCCTCTACTCTCTGTCACTTTATTTCACATCACCGGCATCACCTCCCATTCTCTTTTCTCTCTTTCCTTCTCTCTCCTTCTCTTCCCTCTCTTATTCCGTGAATATTTTTTTATATATAAAATCTGGGTAATTATCCGAAAATACCCAGAATTACCCGGTATAATTTTCAAGAGAATACTCGAAAAATTATTACCGAGTAATTTCGGATAATTACCTAGTAAAGTATTCTGGAGAATACCCGGCATTCCACATTTGCATGCCTAAATTTATCCCAAAAAAAAAAAAACCAATCTATTTGTTAGCCATTTTTTAGTTCATATTAAAAAAAAAGTTAATGTTTCTAAAATTTAAAAAAGAGACAAAACAATAATATTTCCTTTTCTCTTCTATAATAAAATATCCTTTTTTTTTTGGATATTCGTCCAAAGAGGATAATATTGTATGCACATGTCACGTTCCACAAAGCATTTTCTTAATTTGTTTGCTCCACCCATTTCAACCATTCCATTCCATTTCATTTTTTCATTTTTTTCAACTTTTCTAATCCTCCAAACCATTTCATTCCATTCTTTTTTTTAATCATTTTTTTCAACTTTTTAAATCCCTATACAATATTATCCTCTTTTCAAAGAGGATAATATTGTACGCACATGTCACGTTCCACAAAGCATTTTCTTAATTTGTTTGCTCCACCAATTTCAACCATTCCATTCCATTTCATTTTTTCATTTTTTTCAACTTTTCTAATCCTCCCTCCAAACCATTTCATTCCATTCTTTTTTTTAACCATTTTTTTCAACTTTTTAAATCCCTATACAATATCTTTAAATCTCAACCATTCATACCACTTCGAAATTAGCAAAGTCAAATAATTCTTACATCATTTTTTCAAACCATTTTCAAACCATTCTAAACTATTTTCAAACCATTTTTTCCATCCCAATAAATGGGATGGAATGTGCAAAATACCCACCCTAAATAAATTTTTTTTAAATATATATATATATTATATTGTTTTTTTGGAAGATTCTCAATCGGGAAATGGTCTTAAAAACATACGATAGAGAACGATTTTAATAATTATAATTAGATACTGATGAAGGTCTATAATAGCTACTGTAGCCCTTCACACACTCAAATTCATTTTATTATTAAGAATTTTCAAAAGGAAAAAAACAAAAAAACAAAAAACAAAAAAAGCAAGAAGACAGCAATAACAAAGCCATCTTAATCGAAGATGCGTTTGCAGAATTTTCTTAATACATGAAACCGTTTGCATAAGGAACAAATAATCAAGTATTATTAACCAAACTGAAAGAAGAAGAGAGATCAAGGCAAGACAACCAGAATTGATGACGTAAAATACTCTTAAAATTAGGGCAAAAGTTTCGGACTCTTTGTTAGTAGAAAATTCATTAATTAATAATTGATAATAAGCAATTTGATTTAACTATCAAGAATCATGAAGATTGGCTTCCCTATTTAGCTGTGTTAATATGTGTTCTCAAATAAAAATGTGATAATTTATCTATTTGTATTTGATTATTGATTTTGCACATATTAATTATAAAAAAAATATTAAAAACAAATAAATGAGTTGTCATATTTTTATTTGGGACAAATATTGGCACAGCCAAATAGGTAGCCAATCTCAAAATGACTGCAATGATTAGAGGTGAAAATACGGTCCGGGCAATTACCTGGACGTTTTCCCCGAACGCTTTTTTCGGTGAAAAATCGGGTACACCCGGTATTACTAGGCGGGGAATGACCGGGTATTACCCGATTTTTTCACCAGAAATTTCATTCCCCGGAGTTCCCCGATTATTCCCCGAACTTTGGCCGAAACAAATAATTATTTTTTTGTCAATGCACATCAGTGCAGCTCGTCAGCGTGGGGGGTAGGGGGAGAGCAGAGGTCGGCGGGGAAGCTCTGCGGTGATGGTTGCGGGGGTGCTCTGCGGGGGAGGTCAACCGAGTGGTCACGGGGATGGTGGTGGGGGAGCTTTGCGGGGAGGCCGCGGGGGTGCTCTGCGGGGGAGGTCGGCAGGGGTGGTGGCGGGGGAGCTCTGCGTGATGCTGATGCGTTGGTTAGGAAGAAACGTGAACGTGTGTAGTGGCTAGGAAGAGACACAATGAACTCTCAAAAAAAAAAAACGGTGAAACACCGGGTAATTATCCGGAATTACCCGGTACTAATTTTCGGAGAATTTCTCGAAAATTGGCAGCGGGTATAATTACCCGGCCAAAAATTAACGGTCGAGGATTAACTGCCGGATTTGCATGTATAGCAATGATTATTACTAGCATTAAATGGTGATTTCGGATATGTTTCCTTAAAAATTCGAAATTATGAATTTCAAAAGTCAAGGCGAAGAGTCTTAATTAGGTCCCGATTGCATGACCCACTCGAGCAATGTTGCACTCCATTTGGATTGTAATATTTCATCCAAAAGGATATTCCAAACAATTTGTGGCTTTGTTTTTTTCAGCCATTTTTGCTATTGTCTCTTATATATATACTAGTTTTTAAGCACGCGTTATGCGCGTATTCATGTAATTTATTTATCTGATTTGCAGTAAAAAAGTTCACAACATATAACATATAAAGATAGAAATAGTTTTTAATCAAGGATATTTTCGTTAAGATTTTAATAAACAAGTGTATTTTTAAAATTTTAGAAAAATATATGAAGATTTTTATAATTTTGCAAAACACCACAAACAAACAAAAAGCAAAAATAAAACGTTATTTACACGAAAAAAAAATATACGACAATGGATGTCAAAAGATAAAGAAAAAATCCAACTATGGTAATAATTTTTTTTAGATGCTACGGTAAAAAAATGACACCCGAAGGAAAAAAAATAAAAAAAATAAAAAATGCATAAGGACGTGTGCATGCGAGGGACGCACGCGGCCCTTATGGCTCGTGCATTTTAGTGTACTTTTCAAGAGTGTAATTATGCAATGGGGGATTTTGAAGAATGCCTCATTATTGACATAATGATAATCTATACCC
Source organism: Boehmeria nivea var. tenacissima (assembly GCA_018132145.1). Classification (NCBI taxonomy): domain Eukaryota; kingdom Viridiplantae; phylum Streptophyta; class Magnoliopsida; order Rosales; family Urticaceae; genus Boehmeria; species Boehmeria nivea. Next base: position 11,604,589 of record CM030874.1, read on the forward strand.
CATGTGAGTTACACTTTTAATTTATACCCCAAAATTTACACTACAAACATAAGATGGAAGGAAATGGAGCACACTACATGGGTATAGATTATTAAGTGGCATCAAAAATGACTTTGTTTTGAAATTCTCCCTTATGTGGATATTCATTAGAATTATTTAAGATATAAATAAATATTTTTATGATTTTTAATGGTTATTATTTTTGTCGGAGAATATTTGTTTTAATTCTATAAATAATTAATTTTGGTTTATTTTTATTTGTAGGATTGAAATTGGAAGAAATTTGGAAAGAAATAGGAAAAAACCCAAAGGAAAAGCCCAAAGGCCCAGCCACCTAGCCAACCGAGTGGGCCCCACGCGCCACATAGCCCAATAAGGTGTTGGATAAGTGCGCCAGCTAGCAGCCACGCGGCCCAAGCTCTTCTCCCCCCTCGCCCACGCGCACAAGGAGCGAGTTTCGGCCACAGCAGCACCGAGTGGGCGTGTCCCTTCCAGCGGGCCCAGTGCGCAAGTGGCACGAGCTCCTGCCACCCCACAAGCCCAGCCCGACATGTGGGCCCCGCAAGCTGCTATCCTCCAATAAGCGCTCGACATGTGGGCCCCCGCAAGCTGAATTTTAGATAAAACACAGGGACTATTTTAAAATTTTTTCATATAAAATCTTTTTTGTTTCATATATGCACATATATTTACTTATACACATTTTTCTTCTCTCAAATAATGCTTTTTCTTTTTCGCTTATATATAAAAGAAATAGAGCTAGTATATTTGGATGGTACAAGAAAAAAACAAAAAGAAAAGGTTCCTGTAAAAAAATAAAAAGCGCGAAATATAGTGATGGATAAAAAATATAAGGAGGTACTTAAGAAACATAGAAAATTAAATAAATAGATACTATATAAAATATATTAAAAAACCTTCGAGGTGTAGGAAGCAAAATGGAGATGTAAATAGAAACTCTTTTTTTTTTTTTTTAAATTTAATTGTTAGCTACTAAATTAAAAATGTAATTTTTTTAATTATATTATACATTAATGAGCATTAAGATACCCATGTACGGATGTATAAACAAATTCAACTTGTTTACGCGCTGAATCCGGAAAAAATAGCAATTTGAAAAAAAAAAAAAAAGGAAACTTGGGCAAGAAGTCTGTCTGAAAGGCAATTATACTATTTTAGAAGAAAATATACTCAAGAATCTTTCTATTAATTTGGCCTTCCATGCATATATATTCATAACACCTATTGCCTATAAATATGGAATTCTATTTCACAACTCTCACTACCATATAACAACAATCGCTCTCTCTCTACTTTCTCTCCATAATTGCAGACAGCCATGGATTTCTGTATGAGCCTGGCGGCGCAACTGATGCTTGACGAGATCGAAAAGGGCTCGTCGTCGTTGACGCCGAAGAACGTGGTGTTATCTCCGATGTCCATCGCCATAGTCCTCAACATGGTCGCTTCTGGCTCCCAAGGCCAAACCCTCAAACAGTTTTTGCACTTTCTTGGCGCCCAAGGCATCGAAGAGCTCAGCTCCAATGCCCGTGCTATGATGTCCCTTCTCACCGCCGCCTCCGGGGATAATGGAGGCACCGCAGAAGAAGACCCGAAAACCGCTCTCGTCCCCGAAGAAAAGCTCAATTTTGGTCATCGCACTGGTGAGATGCCCCCACTCGGCGCCTCCTCTCGTAAGGGCAGCGGAACTGCGAAAGATAATGCGAGAAAGTCGCCTTACGGGATGCCATTTCCGCCCTTTGGCGACCGGCTCGGACGAGGGCCAATCATTTCGTTTGCGAACGCTCTTTGGGTCGATCATCGCTGTCCTTTGAAGCCTTCTTTCACTGAGATCACTGACTCTGTCTACAAAGCCCTTGTCAAGAACGTCGATTTGTTCTCTGAGGTAATCTTTTTTAATTTAACTGCTTTCTTTCTTTCTTTCTTTCTATTATTTATTTTAGAAAAGTATAATATAAATTGGATAATAAGATCATATTATGAATCTTGGAAATCTTAGCAATTCTTATCGAAATTATATTAATGTAGATCTGTTATGTTAATGCTTTTTCGATTAGCTTTTTTCGGAGTTCAAATTCATGATAATGATATTCCTTTTTTCCTAGAGAGTTGAGGGTTTGCAAGCAGTTTTTGTAGTTAAGTCTATTGTGATTAGTAATTCTTCTTGTTCTTTTTTTTTTTTAAATGCCAAATTGCAAATTCTAATATCTGTGTTTGTTTGGATTAACTTAATTTGTCAGGCTGCGAAGGTTAAAGAGGAAGTGAATTCATGGGCAGAGAAGGAAACAAAAGGACTCATCAAAGAGGTTTTGTCTTCAGATATAAAACTCAAACCACCACTCTGTCTTGCAAATGCATTGTACTTTAAAGCAGCTTGGAAAACGCCATTCAGAGCCTCTAATACTCGCGATGATGAAGACTTTCACCTTCTCAATGGAGAAACCACCAAAGCCCCTTTCATGACAATGCGAGACGAGCCTCACTCGTTCGGATCATTCGAAGATTTCAAGCTCCTCCAGCTCCCGTATCAGCGAGGCCAATCCACCGAGAAACGCTGCTTCTCAATGTACATCTTCCTTCCTCACGCGAGAGGCGGGCTGAAAGACCTCGTGGCTAAGTTCAACTCCGACTCCGCAGCGCTGCATCCTAAGAATTTTCCCCTCAAGACCGAGGAACTATCTCGAGTGTGGATGCCTAAGGTGAAATTCTCGTACGATTTCGAAGCTCAAGAGCTCATGAAAGCGAAAAGGCTAACACTGCCTTTCGATCGATTCAATGCCGATTTCTCAAACATGGTTGAAAGTCCCGTAAGCATTTACATAGAAAAAATCATTCACAAGGCTTTCGTCGAAGTTAACGAAGAAGGCACAGAGGCCGCTGCTGTGACCCTAATTAGTCTTATGGGTTGCGCGCCTGGAAGGGTTAAACCTCCGAAGCCGAGTTTCGTGGCTGACCATCCATTTATGTTCATGATAGTCGAGGACTCGTCGAAGCTCGTTGTGTTCACCGGAGCAGTACTTAATCCTCTCCGGGGTTAAATGATTGAATTGAATGTATAGATAAATAAATACAAGAATAAACACCTTTGTTTGTTTGTTTTTTTAACTTGAAATCAGTACCTAGATTTGTAGACAGTTTGTTTTGCTGATGGAATCTCAGACTGTTATTTTGATACGATATTGAATAAACGTAGTCTTTTGTTGGTTTTCATTGTCTTGAATGATTTTTTTTAATCAGATTTTAGAGATTTTGATATGAAGTTTCTTCGAAGCAAAATGGTCATATAGGATAGGATTTTGATATAATTAGTTCAGTTGTTCCTGTAATACCCAGTGTTGGGGTTGGGAACAAACGAAGAAAGAATTATATAAAATTAAAATCGTGAAAACCGTGAAAATCAACACCGTTAATAAACAAAATCTCTCGGGTCTTAAAAACACAAAAAACATGAAACACAGTTTATGTGTAGCACCGTATAAACATAATTTAAAAAAATAGCAGCAGCCATTCATCCTTGGAAATTTATCAAAGCTTACCTATACCTTTGTTAATAGCAGGATGGGTTTTCGGGGCGAGTTTCGACCGTTTTTGGAAAAACAGTATCTTAGCGTTTTTCGAAGAAAAAAACACATTTTTTGAGGAGCAAAAATAATTTAAAAAAAATTTAAATTAGGTTCTAAGTATTTAGGGATCGAAATGCAATTAAATAGGGGCCAAAATGAAAAATAGAAGTGTCTTACTGCAAAAAAAAGAGGGAAAATTTTGAAAAATATCATTTCTGGTCAACTTGTTTTAAGATATGCCACTTAAAAAAAAAAGTTCGGAGTTCATGCCATTTTCTTGTAGTGAATTTGACTAAATTGCCTTTATTTTTTTTTTTATAAATGAGGAAGACAAGAAAGGAGATTGAGGGTAACATAGTAATTTGCTAATAAAAAAATTGCATGATATATGTAATAGTGCAATAAGATGTAAATATCAAACTCAAATGTGGCATGAGATTAGTTTTTCTCAAAAAATAGCCTTGACATGGGCTTGCGATCATGGGGCCCATGTTTCAGGGCCACCCCACGCCACACGCCCTATACATTGGAGCGTGCTATACGCACTAGCCCTTCCCCTTTTTCTTTTTCTTTTTTTTTTGTTTTTTTTAATGAGCATTTTAAGAAAATAGCCACTGTTTACAAAATAATTTTAAACAGCCATTGTTTACAAAATAATTTTAAATAGCCACAGTTTCAAAAAATTTAAAAAGTAGCCATGCCAGGAATTTTTTTTAACTAATGTCAGAAATTTCTGATAATACTTTTATGTGTATTTTTGTTATTGTCAGAAATTTTTTACATGTTTTATGGCTAGTTTTTAAATTTTTTAAAATTATGACTATTTTTTAAAAACACACAGTCCAAAATGACTATTTACCTAACTGGTCATTTTTTTAATTCTTTTTGTTTTTTCGCTTTTTTTTGCTTTTTATTTTTTCTTTTGCCTTTTTTACTTTCTTTTCTAATTTGTTAGAAAGTGCCAAATAATTTTTAAAATTTTTTTATGATGTAATACTTTTAGAATTTTTGTTTTCAAATTAATTTTAATTTTTTTGAAAAACATATTCTTTTGTTTCTTAATTCAATTTTTTTTAAATTTCAAATAAATTTTTAAATGTACAAATAAAAAAATTGAATTTAAAAAATATAATTAATTTTTTATTAAAGATAATTTTGACATAATTTAAATTTTAGCTCAATAAATTTATGATATTAAGAATAATTAAAAGGAAAAAAAATGTATTAGTCACCTTCAGGGCACGTTGACTCAACTAGTATATTAATAAAAAAATCTGAATAAAAAAAAGGAAAATCTCTAAATAATCTTTAGGTTTTGCAATAATTCTCGTTTCGTTCTTGTATTTTTGAAAATTCCAAAATAGTCCTTGTAGTTATTACGTTTGACACCAAAATATACCTTGCGGTAAATTTTAATTGACTTTTTTGTATAAAAAGACTATATTACCCTCCAACTTTTATTTCATTACATCTACGTATTTAAATTTTTAATATTACCTTATTTCAAAAAAAAAAATTCAAAAAATATAACACAATTATATACAATCTAACCAACTCAAAAATTCATCAAAACTCAAAATTAGATGGCTAAACTTTTCAAAATTTCAATAATAACCTAATTTAAAAATTCTTTAAAACATTATATGAAGGGTAGTTTGGGTATTTTAACAATAAATCAATTGAAATTTACCTCAAGGTATATTTTGGTGTCAAATATAATAAACACAAGGACTATTTTGGGATTTTCAAAAAAAAGAGGCAAAACTCAGGGATTATTTGGAGATTTTCCCTAAAAAAAATAAAAACTCAGCAAAACCTCTTACTTTTAGCGAAATACTAGTGACAATTTATAAATCAAATTTAATGTCAGTGACATCCACAAATGTTTTTTTTTTTTTCTAAATGCCACTAAATCACCTGAAATTAAAATATGTTAGTCCCCATTAAAAATAACTGTTACATATTTTAAAATGTCTAAAATTCATTCCCACATAAAAAAATGGATAGAAAAGCGTAAGAGGTTTTTTTGGGTGAAGTAGGAAAATACCCAGAATTTATATAACAATAAAAATAAATACCAAAACTTTTGAAGTAATTGAGTTACTAATCAATTCGTTAATTACTTGCACATGCTTTTGGTAACTAAGTTGATTATCACCACTTATCACTATGTAAGTAATTGAATCACTTGGGAAGTTGGTTATATTTTTTAAAAGATTGGGTAATAACTTACATTAAGTTTTAAAAATTGGGTATTCATTATAATTTCTCTTTTTTTTTGAAAACTGTAAGTTATTAAAGTATCTCTAATGCAACGTGAAATATTAGTGTGCTAATGTCAAAATTTAACATTTGAATGAAAATTTGGTTCTACAATCTAATGCTATTTTCAATACTAATTTTGACAAATACTAAGTACTAAGAATAATAACATTTTGATAAAAAAGGAATTTTAAAATATAAAACTATCCTATTGACTTTACATGATTACCAAAACTATTTATTTTCAAATTTGACACAATTTTTGTAAGAGTATATAAGCTAAAAATAGTAATTTTACTTCTTAGTACTCTAATAATATTGCAAAAGACGATATCACTATTACAACATTACTATCCACGACTTACACCATAATTGAATTTTTTTTTTTTATACCACAAGCCTGCGATTCTTGTCCACCATGTGGTCCTTTAGATAGGACTAGCAAATTTTTTTTTTTTTTTTCAAATAATAGGACTAGCAAGCTTGCCCATTAAGTCTTAAAGCCACAAAAAGACTGGTTCACCAAGTTGCCAAACTTAGTACGTAACTCTCTCTCTCTTTTTTTTCATCAAGAGCTATAACTCAACAAGTTTAGTATCTGTCAATTAACATCTAATAAAATAACGTTGATTTGCAAAATAACCTTTTCTTTCGAATAATATGGACATATTAATATGACACTGCATTAAATTAATATACTAATTTTTTTCTTTGTCAACTACTCAATTAATGGCCGTTAGCATTAAGATACCATATACGGATTTATAACAAACTCCACTCGAGAAAGAAAAACAGAAAAAAGGAAACTTAATTAAGTTTTCACACGCTGAATCCAGAAATATATTTATATATATATATATAGCAAATTAATAAGTTTTCGCCTTCCGTGCATATATATTCATAACACCTATTGCCTATAAATATGGAATTCTATGTCACAACTCTCACTCCCATATAACAACAATCTCTCTCTCTCTACTTTCTCTCCATAATTGCAGACAGCCATGGATTTCTGTATGAGCGTGGCGGCGCAACTGATGCTCGACGAGATCGAAAGGGGCTCGTCGACGTCGGAGCCAAAGAACGTGGTGTTATCTCCGATGTCCATCGCCATAGTCCTCAACATGGTCGCTTCTGGCTCCCAAGGCCAAACCCTAGAACAGTTCTTGCACTTTCTTGGAGCCCAAGGCATCGAAGAGCTCAGCTCCAATGCCCGTGCCATGATGTCCCTTCTCACCGCCTCCTCTGGGGACAATGGCGGCACCGCAGAAGAAAACCCGAAAACCGCTCTCGTCCCTGAAGAAAAGCTATATTTTGGCCGTTCCATTCCGTTGCCGGTCCCGCGCTCTGGCAGTCATTCTCAGTCTGGCAGTGAGATGCCCCCTCTCGGCGCCACCGCAGAAGAAAATGCGAGAAAGGCGCCTTTCGAGCACTCCATGTCGCCTTACATGATGCCCCCTCTCGGTGCCACCGCAGAAGAAAATGCGAGAAAGGCGCCTTTCGAGCACTCCATGTCGCCTTACATGATGCCCCCTCTCGGTGCCACCGAAGAAGAAAATGCGAGAAAGGCGCCTTTCGAGCACTCCATGTCGCCTTACGTGATACCGTTTCCGCCCTTTCGCTGCTATAGTGGGCCGGTGGAGAGAGAACAACGGCTCGGAGGGGGGCCGGTCATTTCGATTGCGAACGCTCTTTGGGTCGATCATCGCTATCCTTTAAAGCCTTCTTTCGCTGAGATCACTGACTCTGTCTACAATGCTCTTGTCAAGAACGTCGACTTGGTCTCTGAGGTAATCTTTTTTAATGAACTCCTTAATTTTTGTTTATTTTTTTCGATGGCTTATTTTAGAAAAAAGTATAATATACATTGGATATCAAGATTGCACTGTTGTGAATCCAAGAAGTCTTTAGCTTTTCTTAGCGAAATTGTATTCATTTAAATCTGTTATGTTATTTCTTCAGATTATTATTATTATTTTTTTCTCAAGAGTTCAATTTGATTGTAATGATGTTTCTTTTTCATTTGAGATCAAGGCTTTGCAAGCGGTTTTTGTAATCCAGTCTATTGTGATTATTGTTTTCTTTTATTTTTTTATTGTTTTGCTGCTAGATTGCTAATTGTAATATTTGTGTTGTTGTTTGTTTGGATTGACTTAATTTGTCAGGCTGAGAAGGTTAAAGAGGAAGTGAATTCATGGGCAGAGAAGGAAACAAAAGGACTCATTAAAGAGGTTTTGTCTCCAACTACACAGCTCACACCACCACTCTGTCTTGCAAATGCATTGTACTTTAAAGCAGCTTGGCAAACGCCATTCAGAGCCTCTAATACTCGCGATGATGAAGACTTTCACCTTCTCAATGGACAAACCACCAAAGCCCCTTTCATGACCATGCGAGATGAGTCTCATTCGTTCGGTTCATTCGAAGATTTCAAGCTTCTCCGGCTAAAGTATCAGCGAGGCCAATCCACCGAGAAACGCTGCTTCTCAATGTACATTTTCCTTCCTCACGCGAGAGACGGGCTGAAAGATCTCGTGGCTAAGTTCAACTCCGACTCTGCAGCGCTGCATCCTAAGAATTTTCCCCTAAAGACGGAGGAACTATCTCGAGTGTGGATGCCTAAGGTGAAATTCTCGTACGATTTCGAAGCTCAAGAGCTCATGAAAGCGAAAATGCTAACACTGCCTTTCGATCCATACAATGCCGATTTCTCAAACATGGTTGAAAGTCCCGTAAACATTTACATAGGAAGCATCATTCACAAGGCTTTCGTCGAAGTTAACGAAGAAGGCACAGAGGCCGCTGCTGTGACCGTTGCTCGTATGCGTTTTGGTTGCGCGCTTGGAATGGTTGAGCGACCGAAGCCGAGTTTCGTGGCTGACCATCCATTTATGTTCATGATCGTCGAGGACTCGTCGAAGCTCGTTGTGTTCACCGGAGCAGTACTTAATCCTCTCCAGGGTTAAATGACTGAAGTGAATGAATAGATAAATGAATACAAGAATAAACACCTTTGTTTGTTTGTTTGTTTCTGTTTTTTGTTTGCGTTTTTAACTTTAAATCAGTACCTAGAATTGTAGACAGTTGTTTTGTTGATGGAATCTGAGAGTGTTATTTTCTTTTGTTGGTATTCTTTGTCTTGAATGATTTTTGTTTAATCAGCTTTTAGAGTTTCTGATATTAAGTTTCTTCCCTAGAAAAATGCTCGTGTAGTGGCTAATTATTATTTGTACTCTTGCGTGATTTGTTCTGTTGGCTTCGCTAAACATAGAGATGACAAATGTTAGTTCAATTATTCCTGTAACACCACCCGATGTGGAGTTTGGGAACTAGAGAAGAAAAAAATATAAATAAAATCAGAAGTCGTGATGATGACCCTGAAAAGTGGAAATCAACACCGTTAGTACACAAGATCTCTCGGGTCTTAAAACATTTGACAAACATAATTTAATAAGAAAAGCGGCCATTCGTCCTTGGAAATTTATCAAAGATTAGAAGGCTTCATTGATAAATCATAATATATTTCGAAAAAGGTTTGGAGCAAACCAAAATACATATTGGGACTTGGGTTTTGTTATTTATGAGATAATATTCTTGACGGGAAATTTAGGGAATCGATTTCCTGTTTCCCATGTGTTTATGCTCAAATCTCGCACAAGTGCGCAGAGTAGGAAATTGAACGTGTCCATCACAAGCTAGGTTGGCATACCTATACTAGTTATGACGGGTCGGGTTTGTCTAGAGATGCCACATGGCGAGAAGGGGTGAACCAGACACAATGCAAGCATTCACCCCTTCTCGCCCCACGTGGCATCTCTAGAAATGTTGTACACAAACGTACGCCCTGTATGTATTCAGAGTTAGTGACGGAACTGCTTGCAGTTTGCCAAGCACAATTATGGTGTAGACAATTGTTGGCTGCAAGTACATGCGCAACAACGTTTCATCGTACTCGATATGCATGAGGGAGGACAACGACCACTTTCGGGGGGCGTGTTGTGAGTTCAAGCCAGCACGAAACCATACCGCTAGCTCGACACGTACTTGTTCAGACATATACTTGCATGGATGTACTCCTTACCATACGTGCTCGGGCTTGCTCAATCTGCTTCTGCTCGGACTTGGTCAGTCTGCTCCCACTCGGTCTTGCTTGATCCACCTCTACCGGTCCAATCTTGCTCGGAACTACTCCATCTGATCCTGCTAGGTCCGCCTTTGCTCGGTCCACTCTTGCTTGGGCTTGCTCGGACTATTAGAACTAGTACTTAGTTTAGTTGGTTAGCAATTAGTTAGTAATTAATCAGATTAGTTAGCAATCAGATCAAAAATATTGATAGGGAGAATTTCAAAACAAAGCCATTTTTTATGTCACTTAATAATCTATACCCCATATAGTGTGCTCTCTTTCTTTCCATCTTATGTTTGTAGTGTAAATTTTGGGGTATAAATTAAAAGTGCAACTCACATGGGGTATAGATTATCATTGTGTCAATAATGAGGCATTCTTCAAAATCTCCCAATATGATACACGTGTATCAAATATGAAAGTTACTAATTCTTTAATTTCATAAAACTATGACTAGATTCTTAAAACGTATATTAAAAAGGGCTAAAAGCCTAAACCACCCTATTTTCAATTTTAAAAAAAAAATTATTTTTTACAATATTTTATAAATGATGAAAATTTTATAATATTTTTAATAAGTTAAAAACACGTGCCAAAAAACTAGTACTCAATTAATCGTCGTTAGCATTAAGATACCATATACGGTTTAACCATCCAGAAAAATAGCAATTATATTATTAAAGAAAACAGAAAGGCAAAAAGGTAAACTCTCCCTTATTGATTTGGCCTTAATTGCCTATCAATATGGAATTCTATATCACAACTCTCACTCTGATATAACAACAATCTCTCTCTCTCTCTCTCTCTCTCTCTCTCTCTCTACTTTCTCTCTCTTTTCTCTCCATTTTTGTAGACAGCCATGAATTTCTGTATGAGCGTGGCGGCGAAACTGATGCTGGACACGATCGAAAAGGGCTCGCCGAAGCCGAGGAACGTGGTGTTATCTCCGATGTCCATCGCCATAGTCCTCAACATGGTCGCTTCTGGCTCCGAAGGCCAAACCCGAAAACAGTTATTGCACTTTCTTGGCGCCCAAGGCATCGAAGAGCTCAGCTCCAACGCCCGTGCCATGATGTCCCTTCTCACCGCCTCCTCCGGGGATAATGGCGGCACCGCAGAAGAGTCTGCGAAAATCGTCCCCGAAAAAGGAAAGAGTCGAAGGCCGAGAAAGTCGCCTTATTATGGGACGCCGTTTCCGCGCTTTGGCAGCCGTGGTGGGCCGGTGGAGGACTATGGAGTGCTTCCGTTTCCGATGGAGGAGAAACAACGGCTCGGACAAGGGCCGACCATTTCGATTGCGAACGCTCTTTGGGTCGATCATCGCTTTCCTTTGAAGCCTTCTTTCGCGGAGATCACTCACTCTGTTTACAATGCTCTTGTCAAGAACGTCGATTTGGTCAATGAGGTAATCTTTTTTCCAATGAACTGCATAATTTAAATTGGATGTATTAAGTTTCAGCAGTTGTTATCGAAATTGTATTGATTTTTCTTTCAAAGTTCAATATCGTGATGATAATGATATTTCTTTTTCATTTGAGATTAGGCATTGGAAGCAGTTTTTGTATTTAGTGTTTTTTTTTTTTTTTTTGGTTTTTGCTAAACTGCAAATTGTAATATTTGTGTTGTTGTTTGTTTGGATTAACTTAATTTGTCAGGCTGAGAAGGTTAAAGAGGAAGTGAATTCATGGGCAGAGAAGGAAACAAAAGGACTCATTAAAGAGGTTTTGTCTCCACTTACACAGCTCAAACCACCAATCTGTCTTGCAAATGCATTGTACTTTAAAGCAGCTTGGAAAACTCCATTCAGAGCCTCTAACACTCGTGATGAAGACTTTCAACTTCTCAATGGAGAAATCACCAAAGCCCCTTTCATGACCATGCAAGACGAGTCTCACTCGTTCGGATCATTCGAAGATTTCAAGCTTCTCCGGCTCCCGTATCAGCGAGGCCAATCCAACGAGAAACGCTGCTTCTCAATGTACATCTTCCTTCCTCACGCGAGAGATGGGTTGAAAGATCTCGTGGCTAAGTTCAACTCCGACTCTGCAGCGCTGCATCCTAAGAATTTTCCCCTCAAGACCAAGGAGCTTTCCCAAGTGTGGATACCTAAGGTGAAATTCTCGTACGATTTCGAAGCTCAAGAGCTCATGAAAGAGAAAAGGCTGACACTGCCTTTCGATCGAGACAATGCCGATTTCTCAAACATGGTTGAAAGTCCCGTAAACATTTACATAGGAGAAATCATTCACAAGGCTTTCGTCGAAGTTAACGAAGAAGGCACAGAGGCCGCTGCTGTGACCGTTGTTCTTATGGGTTGCGGCTGCGCGCCTGGAATGCTTAAGCGTCCGAAGCCGAGTTTCGTGGCTGACCATCCATTTATGTTCATGATCGTCGAAGACTTTTCGAAGCTCGTTGTGTTCACCGGAGCAGTGCTGAATCCTCTCCTGGATTAAATGACTCTATTGAATGAATCTAATTTTCTGCTATATAGTCAGATCAATCCTCTCTGGTTTTGGTTAATGGAATCTTAGACTGTTCATTCGTTGCTTATCTTGAAACGATATTGGAATAAAGCTAGTGTTTTGTTGGATTTCTAATTTGTCTTAAATGAGTTTCGTTTAGTTTGCTTTTAGCCTTTTACAGTTTTTAAAATTGATTTTCTTCCAAGCAAAAATGCTCATAGTAGCTCAAAACCAACGTTAATTCAAGCACTCAAAAAAAAAAAAAAAAAGTTGGAGATATTTTCTTGAGTATGGTTTGAAAAATAGATTGTCAATCAAAATTTCTCTAAATCCATCACCCTTTTTATATGACACTTCATTCAAAACCTCTATTTCACTTTCTTTTATACGTTAGAATACTAGTCTTTCCTCCTGTAATTAACTAAAGAATCAGATAGGGTACAGTTGAAATTGTCATCGAAATATATTGAAGAAAAACATACACACACAAACCGTCATAGGCTGTTATAATGACCTAATTTGCAACCACTTGAAAGACCAAAAGATTCACATGACTTAGACATCTCAAACTCAGGAACAGAGCAGTGTAATTTTCCGATTACTTGGCAGGAAAGATTCGCGAATCCCGCTAGTACGAACGTTAGTTATTTTCGCGGTTGCCTTTAAGCGCGGACTCAGCCTCGTGAAGCCGGAGGGCACGCTCCAAATCCCGCAAAACTTCTCCCATTGAAGGCCTTTCGGCGCCAATTTCCGCCAAACATTTCTCCGCTATCTCTCCGAATTTCAGCAGAGAATTAGGCCCAATTTCCCCGGCCTCCTGCAGGACGGGATCCACGATTCGCTCCAACTCCCCCGTCTTCCGCCACTTCATCGCCCATCTGGCTAACCCGATTTCCTCCGTTGGAAGGGTCGAATCCACCGCTGCCCTGCCGCATAGGACTTCAAACAAAACTACACCAAACGAGTAAACGTCCGATTTCGTTGTTAGTTGTCGCTTCATAAAGTATTCCGGATCAAGGTATCCGAAGCTTCCTTTCACCGCGGTGGTCACGTGATTAGCGAGATTGATGTCAGGCCCTATCTTGGAAAGCCCGAAATCCGCAACTTTTGCTCTGAGATTCTCATCCAGCAAGATGTTCGCCGACTTGACGTCGCGATGGATGATCGCTTTCTCAAAGCCTGTGTGAAGGTAATGTAGTCCTCGAGCCGCACCGATGCAAATTTCGAGCCTTTGCTTCCAGCTTAAGATTGGGTGCCCCGAACCGTATAGATAACTCCTCAACGTTCCGTTTGCCACAAACTCGTACACTAAGATCATCTCGCTTCCTTCGTAACAATAGCCGATCAGGGAAACAAGATGGCGGTGGCGAAACTGAGACAACATCTCAATTTCAGTCCGGAACTCGACAAGCCCTTGTTGGGACCCCGGGTTTTTTTTCTTCACGGCCACTTCCGTCCCGTCGGTCATAACTCCCTTGTAGACCTTGCCGAAACCGCCACTCCCGATGACCCAACTCTCGTCGAAATCGTCCGTAGCCTCTTGAATTGCAGTTAAAGGAATCCGAATGCCATGGTTTCTTCGCCTCTTAGGCTTGTCACCAAATGCCGAATTCCCCTTTTTCCCGCAACTAATCGAAAAGAAAGCCAAAGCCAGTGATGCTATAAGGATCAATGTCCCAATACTAGCACTTATTGCTAGTACTTTACCGTTCTTTTCCAAATTTGAGTGTCCTGAAGAGACAACTGCACTAAGACCGCCCTGAGAATTGTTGATCTTCATGATCTCAAGCCCATTCAAAATCGCATTTCGGTAAAATCCAGGTAGTTTCGAAGGACCAATACTTACCATAAGTTTGTTGCTAACAGCCAAATTTGTGACATAGTCCTTGTACAATGCTCTCCTTGTATAGTTGAGGTCAATTTCACGAGCGACATTCCAAGAGTCTATATACACATTGAAGCGGAAACTTTTGGAGCTGTCACTTATAATGTCGCAAAAATGAAACCGAACAAGGTAGCGAAATCCTTGGTCTATTTGAAATCTCCAAGTTATGTTATTAGTGTATTGGTAAAGATCATAAAATGAGTTTAATATTGCAGCTGTACCATAGACTATCAGTGGAGCAAAATTTTGGTTTGTTCCAACTTCAATTCCTTCCATACTTGAGATGTTTTTAACAACTATGCCATCTTCTAGGAATGCCCGGTCTGGAACCCAAGTTCGCGAAAGCGGGTCCTCCTCGAAGGACACCATCGGACCGCCCATGTTTACCCTCCAAACCGTCTCCAGCGCGTAATCCTGCAAGCCCTGGAAAGGCCCGAGCCCCTCGACAGTGGTGAGGTATGCACCCCTGATGAGCTCGCTGGGGACGGAGACTACTTCTATTGCGTTGAGGAACGCGAACGAGCCCGCCGATGGGGAGAACATAATGGCAAGGCTGTCTGAGGCGACGCTGAGGGAGAATTCTTTGACTACTGCGCTGCGCGCGACGCTAAAGCCCTCGAGGAGGACATGGTTATCGGTGAAAACCGAGAATCTCGCGGAGCGAGTGTTGTAGCTTTCGTACACGAATGGCGCGAAGTGGAGACGGATCCAATGCCTGCCTTGCTGGCGGATCGGGAAAATGTACGCCGAGGTCTTGGTAAAGATCCTTGCAGTATGGTTTAGTGGTGGATCTTTAGAGTAGATAGTGTTGCCAATATTGGCAAGAACATCTTCAGGAGTTGAAAGGAATTTTAAGGACGAAGAGTCTGACATAAAATCGCGGTCGCCGAGCGATGAATTCAATGGCGATCCGCAGTTTATGAGGTAGTTGTCCATGGGATGAAATGCAGAAGAAACTAAGGCAGTTAGAAGGAAGATTGATGAAATGTAGGTGAAGACTTTGGCTTCTGAAGTATAAGCATAAATGTTTATGCGAGCCATATCGTCCAGAAGAGAAGAGACCCTTGCAAAATAAAAATCATAATAATAAATTCTTGCTGTTTTAAAGTATAGGGTTTACTGAAAAGATAAATTTGATTCGTTCTCCGCCATTAAACATATTCCAATTGAGATTCTTTCTTTTATTTATAATTAGCACAATATTGTTTTTTAAGATTTTATGGTGTTTGCAATTAGTCTATTTAGTGGTATAAATTGTAAACTTGGATTTAAAAAGTGGTTTTTGATCAATTTTTTTTTTAAGACAATCATATATGAATTACGAAAGAAGAAAAGAGAAAATAATGATTATAAATTCTTTAATAATGCATGGTGCACGGTGTTGTACGATTTTGACTGGCTTAATTTATTTTTTTGAAAAGGCAAATCATATAGAAAAAAGAGAAACTGGTAAACACTGGGACCTATTTCTAGAAAGATCAGTATAACTAATTTCATTAAAAAATAAATAAACTTAATATTAAGTGAGTACTATAAAAGGATGATATAAAAGTAAGTCCCAAAGTACATACATATATTTTTAAGAAATTTTCTTAGTACTATTTAACTAACTGGTGTAATAGTACAAAAATCGTTCAAAATCTACCAAATATTAACATGTGTTACGTAGATATGAGCTTGATGACATCCTTAACAATACAATGGCTTATGGCTGATGACATTTTTCTGCCAAGCAGATCACCGATATCGAAACTATGATCACTAAGCAAAATTCATAAAACGAGAAAAATAAATGAACTACAATGTATTAAAAAAGTAAATTGACACAAGAGGAAATTAGTTACCTGATCCAAGAGTATAAAGGAATTAGGCCACCGAAGGTTTAGAGGAATCGACGAGCCAAACTATACCAATCTCATCTCTTCTCTAAAAGCAGAACAAAAATACAGAGCTTAAAAAGATAAGAGACTCCGAGTCAAAGTTATAAAAAAAAAAAAAAAAAAAGAGTATATTAAAATGGATCAAGCTAGAATGTTTCCCCATTTTTGGGAAACATCCATGTCCCTCAATTCAGCACATCTCACTGGTATTAGAGTGAAAGGCCACCGAACTATTGTGCACTTTAAAAAACATGGTTTACAACATTTACTTTAAAAAAAATAAATAAATAAATAAAATAAAGTGACGAAAATCCCTAACCATCTTCATCACTGTCACTTGCAGCGGTGCGCCGCCCGAAGAGTGGTGGGTTGGGTTAGAAGAAGAGCAAGACGAGTTTTTTTTTTTTTTTTTTCTTCTGAAATTAACATTTGACAACTTTTATTTTGTCTTTATACTCCTCATGTCTCGTAAGCCGTGGGATTCAATCCAATGGTTTCAAAAATCGGGAATCTTGATCATAATAAAATAAATAAAAAGAGTAGGCAAAATTGTTATGAGAGAGTAGGTCTAAGTTAAAGTCTACAAAACGCGGCCTATTAATGGCATTTATTGACTGAAACATATAAACATGTGGTGCTAGGCGTGGGACGAAAGCCCCTTAATAGATCTTATTTACCATTGTAAATGAAACGTCGTCTCAGAGAATTATAAATTATAAAATATAAATAACTATAATGCATAGACATCTTATTATGAGTTATTTGGGGTGAATATCACAATTATTTTATTTTAGAATGATTTGATTTTATGAATTTTAATGTGATAAAAATTTAAATGGAATGTGGGGATGTGTGCAGCACCAAACAATGTGGGGGATTAGTGATTTGATCATTTTAATGCACTTTAACGGCTCGTTTGGTAATAAACAGTTTTGAACTCGTCTTGACAATTGAAAATCTTAATTGTTGTTTGACATTTTTTTTCATAAAATCTAAACGGTCAAAACTCATTTATATTCTTTAAGTCTTAGCATAAGAATTCTACACATCATTAAATTTCATCACTTTTGACCCATTTTACAATGCTTTGGATTTAACAATTGATCAAATAGTCTTTTCAGAATCATTCATTTCAACATGTATCAAAATAACAGTTCAAATAGTATTTTAAATTTAGATTTTATGAGCCAAACAACAATTTAATTTATAGTTCAAATTATCCAAATTAGATGTAAAATGTTCAAATTGTTACATTTAGATGAAAATTTTGTAAAAATGACTTCTGGTAAATTCATTTTTTTAATTGGAAGCAAATTTGTATATCTTTTTTTTTTTCGCCTACAAATTTACTAAGAAACTAAGGAACTTACTCAATATGTATTTTCACTTGTTTATATATTCATCATGTTACGTCTAAAATACAAAGATCATTTCATTATGTCAATATTTTAAAAGTTGACCCACATGCTTTATCTGTTTAGAGGGAAAAAAAAAATGGAAAAAGTCATGACAAAAACGAATAATTAAAAGGTGGTAGCAAAAGGGAAAAATCTGGCATCCGAAAATTTCAGATTGATCCCATGCAAAAGTTGTCGCTAAATAATGTAAACTTGCTACCATATTTTGGAGAACAAAAAACACTCGTGCTTTTCTATTGCGAGCCTATAAGTACAACTTCAGATAGAGACTTTAATTGTTTTTATATTTTGGACTGCTTAAAACTTTTCTCATCATATTTCAACTAACAAGGATGATTGTTTGAGAATAACATATACATTATACATTTGGAATACAAGGCTTAATAGTACACATTTCAAAAGAAAAACAAGGACCATAAGATTTCAATGGCTCTTATAAGGACTTAATTGTTCGCAACCACTTGAAAGATCATTCACATGACTTGACATCTCCGATGCAGAGACAGAGTGTTGTATTTTTCCCTTAGCTTTATGGACAGACTCACCCTCCTGAAGTTTGAGAGCACATTCCAAATCCCGCAACACTTCTCCCATTGAAGGTCTATCGACACCGCGTTCTGTTAAGCATCTCTCGGCGACTTCTCTGAACTTTCTCAGAGAATTTGCCCTGATTTCTCCTCCGAGTGCGGGATCAATGATTTCTTCTAGCTTCCCCGTCTTCTGACATTCCATTGCCCATCCGGCCAACCCGATTTTCTCCGTCTCTAGGGTTGTATCCACAGCGGCTCTACCGCTTAGAACCTCGAACAGCACGACTCCAAACGAGTATACGTCTGATTTTACTGTCAGTCGTCGTTTCCTGAAGTATTCTGGATCAAAGTACCCAAAGCTCCCTTTCACTGCCGTACTCACATGGGATGCCTGACTTACGTCAGGCCCTATCTTGGAAAGCCCAAAATCCGCAACTTTCGCTACGAGATTTTCATCTAGAAGGATATTCGCGGACTTGACATCACGGTGGATGATCGCTTTTGCAAAGCCGGTGTGAAGGTAATGTAGTCCTCTAGCCGCACCAACACAAATTTCAAGCCTTTGCTTCCAACTCAAGATTGGAAGTTCGGATCCATATAGACGACTCCTTAACGTTCCATTTTCAACGTATTCATAAACTAAGATCATCTCGTTCCCTTCATCGCAAAAACCAATCAACGAAACGAGATGGCGGTGGCGAAACTGAGACAACATCTCGATTTCAGTTCGAAACTCTGCAAGCCCTTGCTGAGACCCTGGATTTTTCCTCTTTACAGCCACTTTGGTCCCGTCATGCAAAACTCCCTTGTACACTTTCCCGAAACCTCCTTTCCCTATAACCCGACTCTCATCGAAATTGCTTGTAGCCTCTAGAATTGTAAGAAAAGGAATGTGATTCTCAAGGTTTATTCTTGTCCTAGGCTTTTCCTTTAGTGCCAAATCTTTTTTGCTTTTTCTCATACGTAAAAACGTAGCTAAAGCTAATGCCACTAGAATCAACATTCCGATACTAACACATGTAGCCAATACTTCAATTTTCTTCAAGCTTGAGTGTGAAGAAAAAACAAGAGAGTCCACTGTAGTACTAAAGCTGCCCATAGTATTGTTGATTTTCATGATCTCTAGCCCATTCAGTAGAGCTTGTGATACACCAAAAACTCGAATATTGGAATTTCCTATACTCACGCGAAGCTTATCGCTTGCGATGAGCATCGTAACATAATCCTCGTACAATGCTGATCCAAGATAGTGAGATGACAAGGTGCTAAGGTCAATGTTATACGCCACATTACAAGAGTCGATATACACATTAAAGTAAAGCTCATTGAGGTTTTTGCTTATTATGTCACAAAAGTGAAACCGAACAAGATAACGAAATCCTTGGTCCACTTTGAACTCCCAAGTTATGTTCAAATTATTCTCAAAACTTTGGCTCAGCGTCGAGCTTAGTCTTGTAGCAGTTCCAAAAACTGAAGCTGGAGCAATATTAGGGGTTACCCCATGCTCAATTTGATACTTAACTGATTCGATTTTCGAGACATTTTCAGCAACCAAACCGTTCAGTAGGAAAGTTTGATCGGGAACCCAAGTTCGTGAGAGTGTATCGTTTTCAGGGGACACATATGGACCGCCCATGTTCACCCTCGCAACAGTCTCCAATCCCTGAGTTGACAATCCTCGTAAATGGTCGCCTCTGTCGACTGTCTGGAGAAAGTTGTCTGTGATGAGCTCTTCGGGGACCGAGACAACTTCTATAGCATTCAAGAACGCAAACGAGTTTGCTGAAGGAGCGACCGTGATGACAAGCACGTCGAAGGTCACAATCACAGAGAACTCTTTGACAACGTTATGAGCAATACTAACGCTATGATTGCTTTCAAAGAGAACATGGCTCTGAGTGAAAACAGAGAAACTCGCCAAGCTCATGTCGTAACTTTTGTAAAGAAACGGCGAGAAATAGAGGCGAATCCAGTGCCTTCCCTGCCTGCGGATAGGAAAAGTGTACCTTGAGGTGTTTGTGAAGATTCTTACGGTTTTATACAATGGCGATTCGACGGAGGAAATAGATTGTCTGGATGTGGTGCCATTGTCACTATTGGCAAGAACATCCTCAGGAGTGGAAAGAAACTTTGAAGCCGCATAGTCCGATATGAAAATCCGGTTGCCGATGGAGGTGTTGGTGGGAGATCCACAGTCTATAAGATAGTTGTCTGTGGGAACAAATGCAAGAGAAAAGCTTGCCAAATAGGAGATTGATAATACACAGATGAGCAGTTTGGCCTCGGATCTGTAGCAAATACCCATCTTCTCATAAACCTTCAAATTATGCAGAACAACAGTCTTGTTAAGGAACAAAGAAAAGAAAAAAAACAAAGGGCAAGCTTGTATTGTTTGTTTCAATTAGTTTTTTGACACTAGTTAACGAGATGTTTTTTTTATGTATGAAGATGAAGAAAAGCCTTCTATGATCATCCATCTTAGTCTAAAAAAGAGTGCTAATGTTATATTTAGTACGCTAGAGTCAAAATACATTATTTAAAACTCGAGACTTCTTCATGTCCACTTGATCGAGCTCGGGTATGAAAAAATTCTTGTTAATATCCGCCTGCCGGACTGATATTCACCTCCATGCATGTATATAACTAAACGTCGGTAAGATAAATAGTCTTTTTAAAAACATACGAGTTTTAAAATAAAGATGAATTTGGTAAATAAGTCAATTTCCAAGTGAATTTTTAAATAATGCCTATAGATTTAAAAAATACATATGCACTGAAATAAATTTTAAGTTTTCCTATACGTATACTTAACTTTTGAATATTTAACCGCATCTTTTTTAGGGGGAGTTATCGAAAAAGGTAAAAATAGATATACACTCCTCAAGATAACAAAATTTCCATATGACAAATTTCCACCAAAATTTCACGGTGCTCTAAAATCTCTATAAGAAGAATAATAAAGACGCCAATATTTTTAGACTGATAATACAGTTCGCAATATTAAAGGCGATCATCAGTTTGAAATATCTCCTGGCAACTTCCACTATTTAGCATAACTAATCTTCAGCAAGAAAATAAACAGAGCTTATAAAAGTAAAAAATAAAATGAAAAAATAAAAAGAAGCAAACAGACAGAGGAATTAGGAACCTGATGAAGGAAGGATAAGGATCAATTAGCCAACCAGAGTTTTCAGAGAAATGGACGACTCAAATCAGCTCCTCATTTTTTTTTAGTGAGATCATGAATAAAAGAAAAATATATAGCAAGAAAAAAGACAAAAGTGTTATAAACAGAATAGTCAGATTGATAATTATTCCATCATTAAGTCGGCTCAAGTCAATAGCTAAACAACACGGTCTATTGACCCCATGATATGGACTTAAGTCGGAGGAGAGCCATATCTCTATTTGAACCACACACTCAACTCCAGCTCAATAACAATGCTCACAAATGACCATGTTATTGTTGAAAATAATCTTCGGCGCTCCTCAATTAATGGCTTGAATCACGCACGAGACGCTTTCTTTAAGGGGCCGTTTGGTACAATAATAATCTTCAGTAATAAAATACCCAAGAATTTTTTTATAGTAATCACATTTTCAGGAATTTCAGATTATACCGTTTGGTTGTGAATTATAATTGTAATCAACATTCCCAGGAATGTTGAATTACATTGTTTGGTTAGGAATGTAATGTTATTTTAATATGTGGACAAGTATACCCTCAGTAAAAAATAATAATTATTAAACTGAAATATGTTATTATAATGGTAGTAAAAAATTTTCAAAAACAAAAACCAACAGTAAAGAATTAACAATTATTAAACTGAAATACGAAACTCTTTTTTTTATATATTAAAATTGATAATAACAAAAGTGAGCATATGTTAACTAATATAAAAATAAAAGATAATGAGTAAAAAATCTCTAATTTCCATGAATAAAAAATTCTTAAAACTTGGTCTCAATCCACAAATAGAAACAACTCTTAAATTTCTTCATATCTGCAGTATTGATAACAATAAAACAAAGAGTGAACAGTTGGTTAATTATATCGTTTAGATTCATTCCAATAATTGACAAAAGTAAGATTGATATAAAAGTCTAGTGCAGTAAGCGTACATTAGTTCATTGTATAAAATTCTACCTCTAACTCACACGACTTTCAAACCACCAAACCACGCTCAATTCTAGAAGAAGATAATACAACAATATGACAGAATATATATAACAACAATATATTGCCAATAAGATTGAAAACGTCATTATCTTAGCCTCTTTTCAATCGAACCACTAGTTAGTAGTTACTGATTGAACGTGGAAAGAATTAATGAAAAGCCATATTTCACATCAATTGTTTCTGAAAATCTTAAACGAAACACGATTGAAATAAATCAAAATATGGGCAAATTAAAAAGAAAAAAGAAAAGAAGAAGTCAATAAAATAGAAGTGAAGAAGCAATAGTTGGATTGAATCAATTTGCCAAACACACATGTACAGTCACAAACACAGAGAATCACAATGTAGAGAAAGACATGAACCAAACGAATCATCATCATCATCATCGTCGTTCTCTCCAAATGACACTAGAGTCAAAAGAAAAAAAAAAAACAAACGTCACAAATTTTTCCCTATTTATCCTACAAGCAATATTACAAACTACAGAAAGTTCAAAATACCATACATTATTATAAAATATACGAAAATTGCAAGAATTCACGGAGATTTGTGATTCCACCAGAAATGTTCTCAACGGGGAAACATGAATTTTCAAGCTTAGACCAGTTCTCGAATAAGTCCTTGCATAAATCACACATTTCCCAAAAGCAAACCAAAATCAAAGAAACTCAATATCAATTCAGTGAAATTGAATAATAAAAAAAAACAAAACAAAAAAACAAAAAGACAAAATCTATACCAAAGCCAAAACTTAAAAAAAAAAAAGAAAAAAGAAAAAAAAAAGGCAAACTTGAGCAACACCGTGAAGCTCAAAACACAAAAACGAGATCAAGCAGCTTAAAAATCTTAAAACTACATTGAAGCAGAGAGATACAAGCATGGCAAAAAAAAAAAAAAACAGAGAGATAGAATAGCCAGAGGGGTTTTTGTACGAGGAAGGAGACGAGATCTTGGTTTTGTTGAGATTTGTGTGTGTGTGTGTATTTTTTTTTTTGGGTCAGCTTATTTTTTATTTTGAAAGATAAAAGGATAATTAAGTCCTAATTTTGATTTTGTTAAAATTACCCTGATTATTAGATAGAGGGTAATCTGAAACCCACCATCTTCCACAGTATTTAGATTATCCATTTTTAAGGTAATCTGATTCTCGTGGAAATCAGATACCTGAGCATCTCAAATTAAAATAAACACGTAACAAACAAGGTAATCATAGGATTCTCATTCTCTCACTGAAGATACTCGCGTAACAAACAGCCCCTAAATGTTATTTGCACCCTCTCGAATGCTTTGTGGATTCGAATGCAAATACGTCGCAGGATACGACAAGCCTAAAATTAAATCCGTACCAAAGCACTAGTGAGAATTCGATCGTAGACAAGATTAGTGTTTGAAAGTGTTTGTGAATGTTTTCTTATGTTACATTGTTTTAAAAACGTTAACTAATGTTTTATTGCTGAGGAAATGACGTTTTTTAAGTGAAGAGACACAACTCTTTGCTAAAAACGGTCAGAAAAAACTCAAGCCACATGCCCTAAGTGCCCATAAGGGCGCCTTCAGGCCTCACTGCCCATGAACCGACCCGTCCCATCCCGTCCCGAAGCACCGCGCTCGGGCTCGCATTCGCTTGCGCGAATGCTCGCCACGTGGTCAAGTGTGTGAGTATGCTATGTGGCATACTCTTAGTTTACACTTAGTTTACACCCACTAAAGAGCTTTTTATTTATAAAAAGTACTTTCTCTTTATAAGTTTCTCATATGGGACTCTTTCCCACACCTCTTTTCTTCTACACACATTAACACATTTAGCTAGTTATTGAACAAAAACCCTAACAGTTATATCCTGACTTTCTAAAACTTTTCCAACGTGAAACGTCAGAAAAATAAAGTTGAGATAGATATATTTTTTTCTTTTTCAACAGTTTAAATCCAGTTATAATTTCTAGATAATTATTTCAAGTTATAAATATTTTGAAAGAATATTTTAGTAGAAAGAAATCTCCCATTTCGAAGGAATCATCCCTTGAAATATTTTTTTTTAAATCAAATAATCGGTAAGGATAATTACTGATTTATAGGAAGTGATGATAATGCACGAGAGAAATTAGGGACTTTATTTCCCCCTCTGTACGCCGATGTGGAGAAAAGAAAGGGAGGAGGACTTTATTTACCGCTATTTACGCCTATGTGGAGAAAAGAAAGGGAGGAGGTCTTTATATGTGGAGAAAAGAAAGGAGAAGTGAGAATTATTTTTATTTTCTTTGTTTTATTTTTTGAAAAATCTATAGATAAATAAAATAAATAAATAAAGAAGTCGTAAAAATTGATTTTGATACTACGCTTACATAGATACATATATATATATATAATATTATATATAACATATATAAAATGAAATCCAAATCAGGATTTGAAGTGCACGGCCAATTAAAAAAAATGAAAAGTAAGATTCAAACTAATTTTTATATTTTGTTAAAAAAATAAAAGAGTCAAAATCGTTTTGATATCTACGTTATATTATATATATATATATATATATATATAATTTATGTATATCAAATCTTTGAAGTCGTTCGGCCAAAAGTTTTTAAAAAAATGCGTATGTATATATACGCTTATGTATAGTGATATACATATATATATATATATATATATGTATATATCCATAATTAAATATAGTTAGGGTTGTGGTTGGCCAATATTAGGATTTTAGAGCTAGTATATATACATTCTTTTTCTTCTCTCTCTCTCACCTACAGTCAAAAGAAAAAATTAGTAAGAGTTCGAAAGTATTCCCTTTCTCCTCTAGTCAAAACCCTAGACATCATATTCAAGAAAAGAGAAAGAACCCCTCAAGACAAACCATCAAGAGGGTTTTAGAGTAAGGATATTTTGGTACTAAGGTAAATTTTACATATCCCGTAGTGATTTTGGTTTAGATTGGTTTAATTCTAATCTCAAATACATTCATATTGTGTAGACTTGAGCGTGGCAACGAAATCTTACGAGTTCTTCGTTATGAATCAATAGGTAAAAGTCTCCCTCGTATATGTCCTCAGGATTATATAAGAATAGTATCATAACCCAATATAGAATTAGGGTTTTGATGTCATTCTATGAAAATGCATGAAGCTGGAATTTTTGAATTTGTTTCTGTTAACATTGGGCAGCGAATTTCATGAATATTTAAGATCTAATAAAAACTAGAAAAATTCATGGATAATCTCTAATGTGTCCAGATTATGTTTGTAAAATTTTAGAACGATTGGATCTATGGATATTTTTTAGAAATTTTTGAATAGGTACTGAGCAGAGAAAAATTTCAGCACTCGACAGTTTTGAAACCCTAATTTTAGAAATTTAGTTAAGTGTCTAAACGAAATCTTTTAGCTCTAAACTTTTGGTGAATGAAACCTATATGGGTTTTGGATTGTTATAAAAAATTTAGGAATTTTTCAATACTGTTTGCATTGGTTTTAAATTCAAAACTTTTTTGTGAACACATTGTCACTGGTTCGCAGCATTGGTTTTAAATTCAAAACTTTTTTGTGAACACATTGTCACTGGTTCGCAGCCTAGGCAGTGATGGTTTTTCTTAATTTTGAATATCTTAAAGGCCAATTTAAGTTTGGAGAAAAGGAAAATTTTAGGAAATTAAAAATGGAAAAACTTTTCCGTTCGAGTTTTCATAAAATCTATTTTAAACCCAGTCAAAAAGTCAATTTAAACTCTGATCAAAATTGATGCTTATGAAGGACCTATATTTTAGAAACGTCATCTGTTAAAAGTCGGTTAATAAAAAGTTTAGAACTTTCAAAATAAATGGGAGTTTGTTTATGGCAGAAAATGTCCATTCTATCCCCGATTTTCATCGAATAATTAGGTAGAGTTCACTGTTGAAATATAATTTTTTATGTTATCTTTAACTCTGAACATTTTGGACTCAATACGAACAAGAGCATTTTTGCCAAAAAAAAAATTGAGTAGGGGTTAAAGTTTAATTTTCATAAAGTATAGTCTTAATAAGAATTTTTTCAAAAATATAGACCCATGAAAGTTAGTGCTCAATTAGACATATTAGTTTAGCACAAATTCTCATGCATGATTATTATTTTAGGCTTTGAGAATTCGACGTGATTGGCCGTCTAACATAAACGTCTTTTCAACGTCAATTCAGATGAGTACAATCTTATGATTGTTAGTGTAAAATTTGAACCTGATCCGCACCTCTGAAAGTGATGCGGCAATGAAAAAATGAAAGTGATGCGGTCCTCCTCCTCCGGAGTAATAACCTACGTCCACTGTTTTATTTTTATTTTTTTATCAATGTATGATTACAAGATAAATCGACCAACCCCTTTCTCCAGCTCCGTCCCTCTCCTTTTATAGGCGAGGAAGGGGAATAACGGTTTGGAGAAGGAAACATAACGCACGATCCCATAAATCTCGGGATTAATTATTAAATTAAATGCGCAGTTATTTTTACCTAAAAACTCGGATCTCAACAGTTATAACAATCGCGAGTCTTACGGAATAATTACAGAAAATCCCACGTTCGGGGCTAGAAAAGCGGAACGAAAAGTAAGAGCTAAACTAACTTGTGTGGACTTCATCTTCGATCGGAGGTCACCAGCTTCGCAGGATCGAGCACTCCGTCTTGACTGAAATCCTTTCTCTCCGAGGCTAGCTTCGCGACGTCGGATCCTCTTCGATGATCCGCGGTCTTCTTGTCCGCCAATTCTGCTTCGAGGCACTGTTCATAACATTGACATCACCGAAGGTGAAGTTTGTCCTGCTTATCATCGTAAGAACAAGGTCAAAGATCATCTTCGATGATCCTCATCCCATCTTGGTCTGAGGGAGATTCTCGTGGTGATGTGACATTCCTCCTTTTTCGAGAAAATAGGCTTGTGCTCGTTTCTAATGTGCCTCGGAGACTCCGTCCCCGATGCTATATCAGCTGACGAAAAATCACTTATAATAATGATGATATGATATATGATACTATGATGTGTGATGGTATGATGTATGATCATATGATTTATCATACTACGATGTACGATATTATGATGCATGATGATATGATGTAATATGATGATGATGGTGATGTTTAATGATGATGAGATATATATATATATATATATATATGATGTCTTAATGACTATAAAGTGATGATGATGATGATGATATTATAACGATGATACGATGATATTATGATGTTGATGATGATGAGATGATAAAATATATGTTTACAACATGTTGAATATGTTATGTTATATGTTGTCACGATTCATGTCATTTAGTAATCAAGTGAAAGATAGGATAATAATTACTGTGTCGTACTAGCCGTTACCTTGAGCCGATTTAAGGGCAATATAGGTACGGTACAAAGGAAAAGAAAAGAATATTTATAAATGTAATTTGATGATACGATAATAGACCATTAGTCGCCGAGGACATAGTGCACCCCCTCATCGTCCATTGATCTAGCGCGCAACCCAGTACGTACACCACGAAGATGAGGATCCTCTAAGAAAGATTAGTAATAGATTAAAAATATTATTGAAGCATAAATGGTCATTCTATGCATTTAAAAATATTTTGTGAGAACTTAGCTCACATATTTGTTCATACTATACGTAAAAAGCCTATGGTGTGATTTACAATAGGTTGAACAATGGCAGTATTGGAAGACGAGGCACGGGCAAAAGGACAAATCAATAAATTGTTTTCCGCACTAATTTGAATATTTCACTTTAATATATTTTATTAATTTTCTAATAAGTTATTTATTACTTTTAGACAAAGGTCATGTTTTTTGCCGCGGCTGGGCCACAAAATTTTCAAGTTCAAGGTGAATTATTTTATTTTAATTTATTAAATATATATATATATTAAAGTTATTTAAAAAAAATTCTAATTTTTCACATAAGTAAGAAGTAAGATGTAAGTAGCGAGTCCGAGAAAATCAGATCGTTACAAACCAAGACTTAAAAAAATAAAAATAAAAAAAGAAATTAAAAAAAAATGTATTGTTGTCTTATTGATATTGGTGTTGCATGAGCATGCCAAAAATCATCGCATCATAAATTACTATTCATAAAGTGACGCTAATAATTATTTTTGTTTTGTGTGTTTTATTGTTTGTTGAGGTCATATGACATTTTTTTTTTTTACTACAATAGGTACATGACATGAGTAATAACAATTGGATTTTAATCATATAAATGTGATTGCATGGCTAATGCGTCGGCTTTGATATCTCACACTCACAAAAGTGTACCTCAAAATTCAATTTGGTACAACATCAAGTTGGATTTGTTTGATATATGAAATTAAGTTAGATTGGATTAGATTATATATTGTATAATCATGCATTATAAATGTTATACAATTGGATTGGAGAATACCATTTATTTTCAATTAATATTAAATAATTAATTAATCGACTCTAAAATATTAAAATTTTACATTTATTTTCAAAACAGAATAAGATAGTATAAAACAAGGACCATAAGATTTCAATGGCTGTTATAAGGACTTAATTGTTCACATCTCATTCACATGACTTGACATCTCCAATGCAGAGACAGAGTGTTGTATTTTTCCCTTAGCTTTATGGACAGACTCGGCCTCCTGAAGTTTAAGAGCACATTCCAAATCCCGCAACACTTCTCCCATTGAAGGCCTATCGACACCGCGCTCTGCTAAGCATTTCTCGGCCACTTCTCCAAACTTTCTCAGAGAATTTGCCCTGATTTCTCCTCCGAGTGCAGGGTCGATGATTTCTGCTAGCTTCCCCGTCTTCTGCCATTTCATCGCCCATCCAGCTAACCCGATTTTCTCCGTCTCTAGGGTTGAGTCCACTGCAGCTCTCCCGCATAAAACCTCAAACAACACGACTCCAAACGAGTATACGTCTGATTTTACTGTCAGTCGTCGTTTCCTGAAGTATTCTGGATCAAAGTACCCAAAACTCCCTTTCACTGCCGTACTCACATGGGATGCCTGAGTTGCATCAGGCCCTATCTTGGAGAGCCCAAAATCCGCGACTTTCGCTACGAGATTTTCATCCAGAAGGATATTCGCAGACTTGACATCGCGGTGGATAATCGCTTTTGCAAAGCCGGTGTGAAGGTAATGTAGTCCTCTAGCCGCACCAACACAAATTTCAAGCCTTTGCTTCCAACTCAAGATTGGAAGTTCGGATCCATATAGACGACTCCTTAACGTTCCATTTTCAACGTACTCATAAACTAAGATCATCTCGTTCCCTTCGTTGCAAAAACCAATCAATGAAACGAGATGGCGGTGACGAAACTGAGACAACATCTCAATTTCGGTTCGAAACTCTGCAAGCCCTTGCTGAGACCCTGGATTTTTCCTCTTTACAGCCACTTTGGTCCCGTCATTCAAAACTCCCTTGTACACTTTCCCGAAACCTCCTTTCCCTATAACCCGACTCTCATCGAAATTGCTCGTGGCCTCTTGAATTGTAAGAAAAGAATGTGATTCTCAAGGTCTATTCTTGTACTAGGCTTTTCCTTTAGTGGCAAATCTTTTTTGCTTTTTCTCATACGTAAAAACGTAGCTAAAGCTAGTGCCACTAGAATCAACATTCTGATACTAACACATGTAGCCAATACTCCAATTTTCTTCAAGCCTGAGTGTGATGAAATAACAATAGTGTCCACTACAGCGCTGAGGCTGCCTTCGGAATTGTTAATCTTCATGATCTCTAGTCCATTCAATATAACATTCGGATAGTGATCGGGAAAATCGTAAGACTGTCCGATACTTACGCAAATCTTATCAGTGACAGTCAGTATTGTAACATAATCCTTGTAAATTGCTGATCCAAGAGAGTTGAATGACAAGGTGCTTATGTCAATGTCATAAGCCACAATCCAAGAGTCTATAAACACATTGAAGTAGAGACTATTGAGTCTTTCACTTATTATATCGCAAAAGTGAAGCCGAACAAGGTAACGAAATCCTTGGTCCACATTAAACTGCCAAGTTATGTTAAAACTTACTCTGAATTCCGACCTTACTACGGTTGCGGTTCCATAGACTAAAGCTGGAGCAATATCAGATGTCATTCCATGCGAAATTTGATACTTGAATGCTGTAAGATTTGAGATATTTGCTACAAGCGTATTTTCCAATAGGAAACTATGGTCGGGAACCCAAGTTCGCGAGAGGGTATCGTTTTCGAAGGACACATGTGGACCGCCCATGTTGACCCTCGCAACCGTCTCTAGCGCCTGAGCCGATAGCCCTTGGAAATGCCCGCGTCTGTCAACTGTCTGGAGAAGATTGTCCGTGATGAGATTGTTAGGGACCGATACAACTTCTATGGCGTTCAGGAACGCGAACGAGTTTTCCAAAGGTGCGAATGTGATTACAAGGACGTCTGTGACCACATTCACGGAGAATTCTTTGACAATGTGATCACGAGTACCAGTGCCACGAGCGGCGAAGCTTTCGAAGAGAACATGGCCATCGGTGAAAACAGAGAAGCTCGCCGACGTCAAGTCGTAAGCTTTGTAGTCAAATGGCGAGAAGTAGAGGCGAATCCAGTGCCTACCGTGCCTGCGGATGGAAAAAGTGTACGTTGACGTGTTGGTGAAGATTCTTGCTGTTCGATTCAATGGCGAATCGACGGAACTCGATCTGGTTCTATTGTTACTATTGGCAAGAATATCCTGAGAAGTGGAAAGAAACTTTGAAGCCACGAAGTCCGATATGAAAATCCGGTTACCGATTGAGGTGTTGGTGGGAGATCCACAGTCTATAAGATAGTTGTCTGTGGGAACAAATGCAAGAGAAAAGCTTGCCAAATAGGAGATTGACAATACCCAGATGAGCAATTTGGCATCGGATCTATAGCAAACACCCATCTTCTTAACCTTCCAGAACAACAATCTTGTTAAGGAACAAAAACAAAAAAACAAAAAAAAACAAAAAAAAAAGGCCACCAACCACACAAGATAAGACATAGACACACTAGACGAGGCTCAAGGTCCTCAACATAACAAAATTTCCACTACTTAGCAGTATTAATCTTAAATAAACAGAGCTTATATATATATATATATATATATATATATATATATATATATATATATATAATAGAAGCAAACCGACAGAGGAATTAGGAAAACCTGATGAAGGAAGGATAAGGATCAATTAGCCAACCAGAGTTTTCAGAGAAATGGACGACTCAAATCAGCTCCTCTTTTTTTTGTTTTTTTTGTTTTGTTTTGGGTTATTTAGTGAGATCATGAATGAAAGAAAAATGAAATAAATCCCAACTCATATAGCAAGAAAAAAGACAAGTGTTATAAACAAAATAGTCAGAGTGATAACTATTCCATCATTATATTTATTAAGTCAGCTCAAGTCAATAGCTAAACAACGCGGTGTATTGACCCCATGAATATGAAATGACTGCTAAAAATCATCACATCATAAATTTCTACTGGTAAAGTAACGCTAATAATTATCTTTGTTTTGTGTGTTTTACTGCTTGTTGTGGTCATATGACATGAGTAATAACAATTTGGATTTTAATCATATAAATGTGATTGCATGGCTAATGCGTGGGCTTTGATAACTCACACTCACAAAAGTGTACCTCAAAATTCAATTTGGTACAACACCAAGTTGGATTTGGTTAATACATAAAATTAAGTTGGATTGGATTATATTAGATTATATATTATATTATCATGCATTAATTAATGTTATATATAATTGGATGAAGAATACCATTTATTTTCAAATAATATTAAATAATTAATTGATCGATCCTAAAATATTAAATTTTTTACATTTATTTTAAAAAAGAATAAGATAGTAGCGAACCCCACCGTCGCGCCAAGACTATTGCAGTTGGTGATTTGGTTATGGTACGTCCGCCGTACCAAATACCGCCTTCCCAGCATCGGTTCTTATACGCTCCAAGATCGCAAATATGGGCCTTTTTCGTATTATTTCCAAGATCAATGACAATGCTTACAAAGTTGAACTCTTGACTACAGACTCCATAATTTATGCTGGTTGTTACTGTTATATATGGCTTGACGTTTAGACCTCTATTTGGAGTTGTGTCGTTTTAGTTCCATATGTAGTTTCTCATTAATAGCCATATTGTGTCGTTTCTTTAGTCTGGAATGAGGAAGTTCTCATTGTTTATAGTTTTTGGACAGTCTTGAATGAAAAAGAAATATAGTTACCAATTAATCTTGCTATCAATTAATTTGCGCTCCTACGTTTGTTTAGCTTCATTTTGACTTTGAATGCCAAACATTTGATAATTTGCAACTAATATGTTTGTCTTTTTTCTTTTGAATTATCTTGAAATTCTAAACATGATTAAAATTTGTCTTTTTTTTCCTGGGCTCCTCCTTTTTCTCAGATTTCCTTTCCTTGCATTTTCTTTTTTAAAAAATTAGGTTTAAACAAACCTTCAATGAATTATTTTGATAAAACTCAGACCATTTTTTATGTTATTTTCCTAAATAAGGTGATATCAAAACTTATTCAACAGCGGAGACTATATAAGCATTTTAACCGGAATATCTTTTGAAGTGCAATTGTAAAGAATTTTGCAACTAATTCATAGAAATTTAATGCTCCAAAAGAAAAAAAAAAAGTGAAAAAGTTATATATTCAAGAGTCTAACAGTGCAAAAACTTTAAAGTTGGAAAAAGAACTTGTAATTAACCAAAATCTTTGGTTTTATTATTTAGAACTCTTTTTTATTTTGAGAACAGCCCCTTATTTAGGGGAGTGGTTTGATCAAAACATTTTTGTTTATTTGAAAAGAAAAAAAAAAAAAAGAAATGGGTTGACACTCTTCATTTGAGAAGACATTCGCAAATAGCTCAAATCATTCGAATGGATTTGCACAAAAACAAAAAACAAACAAAAAAAAAATCATTCGAATGGATTGAAAATTATTTGCATATTTCTTCGAATCATTTGTATAAGTTAAAAATGAATTATTTTGTATCATTTTTGAAAATGACTCATTCAAATAGTGAAAATAAACAATGAGTTTTGTTATAAACAGGCACGACTGACGCGTTCGTAATTGTGAGTCCCATGATGAGCCTCACGTGTGTTACGATTGAGATCTAACGTACGCGGAACGCGCGTCTAATGCTAACATCCCTCAACAAACAATAGATCATTTTGAACTCTTTTCAATAGTTTACAAAAAGACACCAACTATTTTCAATACATTTAAATAATTGGTAGAATATATACTCTAATAACAAATTATTGATGAAAATAATTTTAAATACTACCAAATGGTTTAATAAAGGGTGAGTTGCAAAAATATGCCAAAATTAAATGTTTGTTTTAAATGATAGTCTATGTTTTAAAAAATTAAAAAAATAGCCATATTACGAATTATATAACAGAAAAATATCACACAAAATATAATAGATCTATAAGTATTTGTAAGATATTATTTAACACTTCAAAAAATAATGAGAAAAACTTAAAGTGTTATAAAATATTTTACAAATATTTACAAATATATTATATTTTGTGTGATACTTTTCTGTTATATAATTCATAACATGACTATTTTTTTAATTTTTTAAAATATTAGCTGGACTTTAAAATCAAAAAAAAATTTTTTGACTATTTTCTACGATTTTCCTCTAATAAAAAAACTCAAAATAAATAATTTTATTACCATTACCAGTCACTCATTTTGTTATATGATTTGATGAATCCAAATACCATCAGAAACAAGGGGTACCAAAGAGCCCTCTGGAAAGTCCGTACCCTGACGCCGTGTTTTTTTCCTCCACTTTCCCACAGGAGAGAGAAATTTCCAACCAAACAAACACCCTCCTCTGCAAGAAAAACCCATTTCGCGACAAAAGCAAAAGACCCCAAACAGCCCAGCCAAAATCCCTAACCCGAGAAATCCCCCAAAATCGCCGAAACCCCATTCCATGAAACCCAGATTCCGAAACCCCTAGAGAGAGAGAAAGCAGACCGATCCGATCGACGATCCATGGCGGCGGAGAAGAGCCCGCTGGTGTCGCCGACGAGCTCGCGGTCGGTGACGGAGACGGTGAACGGGTCGCACAAGTTCGTGATCCAGGGCTACTCGCTGGCCAAGGGCATGGGCGTCGGGAAGCACATCGCGAGCGACAACTTCACCGTCGGAGGCTACCAGTGGGCCATCTACTTCTACCCCGACGGCAAAAATCCAGAGGACAACTCGGCCTACGTGTCGGTGTTCATCGCGCTCGCCAGCGAGGGAACGGACGTGCGCGCGCTGTTCGAGCTCACGCTGATGGACCAGAGCGGGAAGGAGAAGCACAAGGTGCACAGCCACTTCGACCGCTCGCTCGAGAGCGGGCCCTACACGCTCAAGTACCGCGGCAGCATGTGGTAGGTTTGCCCGGGTTTTGTTTTTCGGGTTTTTTCGGGTTCGGAGTTTGTGTTTGTTTTGAGCTTGGATTGTTGGATTGAGGGTTTGGGGCATTGTGTTTTTGTTTGGGGTTTGAATTGTTGCTTGCGTTGTCTGCGTTTTTGTGGCATTTTTTGTTTTATAAGGGGTTTTGTGATTGAGCTATGTTGGAGTATTTCGGGTTTTTTCGGGTTCGGAGTTGGTGTTTGTGTAGAGCTTGGATTGTTGGGTTGAGGGTTTGGTGCATTGTGTTTTGTTTGGGGTTTGAATTGTTGCTTGTGTTGTCTGCGTTTTCGTGGCATTTTTTTTGTTTTGTAAGGTGTTTTGTGATTGAGGTGTGTTGGAGTTTTTCGGGGTTGAAGCTCTTCATTTGAGAAAACATTTTTAAATAGTTCAAATCAATCGAATGGATTGAAAATTATTTGCATATTTATTCGAACCATTTTGGATGAATTGTTGCTTGTGTTGTCTGTGTTTGTGTGGCATTATTGTTTTAAGAGGTTTTGTGATTGAGGTGTGTTAGAGTTTTTCGGGGTTTTCGGGTTCGGAGTTGGTGTTTGTGCTGAGCTTGGATTGTTGGGTTGAGGGTTTGGGGCATTGTGTTTTTGTTTGGGATTTGAATTGTTGCATGTGTTGTCTGCATTGGTGTGGCAATTTTTGTTTTAAGAGGTTTTGTGATTGAGGTGTGTTGGATTTTTTGGGGGTTTTCGGGTTCGGAGTTGGTGTTTGTGTTGAGCTTGGATTGTTGGGTTGAGGGTTTGGTGCATTGTGTTTTTTTTTTGGGGTTTGAATTGTTGCTTGTGTTGTCTGTGTTTGTGTGGCATTTTTGTTTTGAGAGGTTTTGTGATTGAGGTGTGTTAGAGTTTTTTGGGGTGACGGAGATTGATGTTTGTTTTGAGTTTGGATTGTTTGTTTGGGTTTTGTGGTTTTGGATTTGGCACTTTGTTTTGCTTTTGTTTGTTTGAAGTTTGAATTGTTGAGAGTGTTAACTGCTTGTGTTTGTTAGTGTGGCATTATGTTTAAGAGGTTTTGTGATTAAGCCATGCTAGAGTTTTCTTGGTTTTACAAGGTTTTCAGGATGATAAAGATTGATGCTTGTTTTGAGTTTGGATTATTGGTTAAGGTTTGCGATTGAGGAATTGGCATTGCTTTTTGTTTTTGTTTGTTTCAAGTTTGAATTGATGTGTGTTTTGTGGCATTTTGATTTAGAGTTTTTGTGATTAGGGTATGTTAAGATAGGGGTTTAGTGGACTGAGATTGAGAGTTTTTGTATGACGTTTTGATTTTCATTGATGTTGTTGATGTTTTTGTTTCGAACTTGAAATTTATTATATCAGTGAGTAATAGCATTTTGTTTGAGTTTCGATACTAAGTTGTGTCGAGATTGAGGTTTTAAGTCATCTTTGTGTTGCTTAGAGTAAGAGAGGCTTATAGCAACTTACTGTAGATTGTATTTTTCAAAATGTGGGAAGCAAAATTTGGTTATAGTAGTTACTCTTACTTTGATTATTTGATTTGCTAAACGAAGTGATAAAGAAGAGTAAGTGGCTAATAATAGGAATTTTAATGAAATCTCTGCCCCTGATAGTTTCTCTATTCTTTGAAAGCCATTTCTATCTAGGATTTAGGATATCTGTTGTTAAAGAGAAAATTAAATGAAAGTGGGTATGTCACTTTGAGTGGAGCCCTCTATGCAAGGTAAGAGTGTGATTCAAGATATGTGGGAAGGCGATTGTCTACATACTAGTATTAAAGGGGCACTTCAAACAAAGTAAACTACTCATTAGTCTTTAATGTTATGGGGGTGAAATCAAGATCCAAAAGGAAATAGCTCTGTGAGAAGTAGGAAAAAGTTCAAACCAGAAGGAACTATAATGGTTGGCTAATTTTCTGCATTCCATTTGATTGAAGCGTGAAGGTTCAGTGTGTCATTTTAACAAGATGTATGGGATAGATAGCTTTCTTCCTTGAGCTAAGATGAAGGTGGATAGAAAATAATGTCAGTTTGCCATGAAAAAGTGCCAAAACTAATGAGAAAAAGCACCAGAATCATGTTTTAAAATATTATTGAAGTTGAGTTCTGCTACACAAGATGGGGAAAATGTTTGCTGACGAATAAAAAGACTAATGATAAAGCTGAAAGGGTCAGTTTTTTATGATCTCCTGGAGGATATGTTGTGCTGCAATGTTTTGGAGTTGGAAGCAGCTTTGTTAAGGATTGAGTGTTGCTGCGGTTAGGTTTAATGAAGAAAGAAAAGAAGATTTTTCGAAGGTGAAGCTGAAGTGGTTGAACTAAGAACATGAAATTTAGATAGTAGCATGAAGAATACTTGAAATTAGCACACCAGGAACTTTAAGACTAGATAGATGAAATTATCTCCTATAAGAGTTTTAGAATGGCTTCAAACTCAAAAAGTCTACTAAAAACCTACTTAGAGTGAGTGTCAAATTTTTCCCCCTTGAGCTTTCCATGTTTCTATCAATTTCTATTAGACAGCTCTGAGTTTTAGCTCCCTGAGTTCCGGTATACTTTTCATACAACTATTTCTTCTCTTTTTGCTATCTTAGAAAATAACTGAACTATTTTGGCTTTAAAATAGTTACTGAAGTCTTCGATGCTTGCATTAATTTTGTGTCTTTTCTCCAAACCTATGGCACAGTGTTATTGTTATTGCTATTGCCCCACAAATGATTTATTATCAACAAAGATTCTGAGTCTCTGACGGTGAAAATAGTTTAAATGTAAGGTATTAATCTTGTTCATTTGCTTTATGCCTTAGGGGATACAAGCGTTTCTTTCGAAGAACTTTGCTTGAAACTTCGGATTATCTTAAGAATGATTGCTTGAAAATCAATTGCACGGTTGGAGTTGTAGTATCAGCAGTAGATTGCCCGCGATTACACTTTATTAAGGTTCCCGAGTCTGATATGGGATCTCATTTTGGTACGTTACTAGAAAATATGGAAGGGTCAGATGTTTCTTTTGATGTGGCTGGTGAAAAGTTCTGTGCTCATAAGTTGGTATTGGCTGCTCGGTCCCCTATGTTCCGTTCTAAATTTTTGGAGGGGTTAGAGGACAATGAGGTAGAGGTTGAAGTCACAGACATAGAACCTAAGGTTTTCAAGGTATATGCCTGAACTTTGCATCTCTCATTTTCTTTTAGAACAGCCAGAGATAATCAATGGCTCCACTCCAATTGTTATGTTTTACTTTCTTACTGTCAGTTTTCGTGTTTGACCTGTTCCAACTTTTTATTTTCAACAGGCCATGCTTCATTTCATATACCGAGATTCCCTCACAGATGATGTAGATCTAGAAACACCTAGTTCGTCACCTTTATCATTGGTATCTGACTCCTTAACTGCAAAACTGTTAGCAGCAGCAGATAAGTATGGTCTTGACAGGCTCAGACTAATGTGTGAGTCTCATCTTTGTAAGGATATATCTGTGAAATCTGTTGCTGAAATTCTAGCGTTGGCTGACCGATGTAATGCCTCTGATTTAAAAGCTGTTTGTCTAAGATTTGCTGCGGAAAACCTTGCAGGTATGTTTCTCGTATCAATTTGTGATTCTCATATTAGTTATCATCTTCATGATGTGGGAGTGAGAGTATAAATATTGGAATTAGATCAGAAAGCAATATGCAAAATTAACGTGGATTATTTTAATGAGGATTTATGTGGGGACACATAAGAAAAACATACTGGGAAGATTCTAACCACCAAATATGGATTTAGAATGTAA
Source organism: Boehmeria nivea var. tenacissima (assembly GCA_018132145.1). NCBI lineage: Eukaryota > Viridiplantae > Streptophyta > Magnoliopsida > Rosales > Urticaceae > Boehmeria > Boehmeria nivea. The sequence goes on from CM030874.1 coordinate 11,643,103, forward strand.
AAAATACATATAATGCATTGTACTGATGAATTTCAGGTAAATTTATTATTATGCAAGCATTGCCTGTGATGTTTATAAGGTATTCCTTTGTTTTGCCTGGACTTGATGTTTTTATTTTTTCTATTCTAAAAGATCATGTATTATAGCAAAGTTCCATTGAGTTTTAGTCTACAAATACCCAAGAAGTATTCAGTTACATCTCTTTTTGGAATCTTATTCTAAGTTTCAAAACTATTTTGGATGCATTCTGGATTATTGGATGTTGTGATTCGTGGAGGAATTTGATACTTATTTGTTTTGATGAACGAATTTTAGAAATGCATACTTGATATCTAGACTTTACGGAGTAGAGCAGGATGTTCTTCTAAAACTGTGTTAAAATACTTATGACCATCCTGATTGAGGTTTCATAAATTTGCAAGGGGAGACATGGCTAAGGGTGAGCAAGACTCCCTTTAAGTATTTTTTAAATTGTAAACCTAGGGGAAAGTGTGGGCTTTAAAGCTCTTGTGTGGTCTCTTTTCTCCATAGCACTGGTAGTTATTCACGTAGTACGTGGATGACACAATGGAGTTGGAAGATTTGAGGGATTTTTAGTAGGAAGCAAAGGACTTACGCGTAGATGATACATTGTTTGTGTAATTGAAAAAAGCTGATATACTCAGTCTAAACTTCGCAGGTGCTAGATGTTGTATGAGGTTCAAGATATAACCAACCTTTACACCTGTGGATATTAGGACATAGATTTCGATTTAGATGTGTCGTGCGCGTGTGTGCGACTCAGTCTAAACTTTGCAGGTGCTAGATGTTGTATGAGGTTCAAGACAACCAACGTGTACACCTGTGGATATTAGGACACAGATTTCGATTTAGATGGTTTAAAGGGACTGTGTCGCGCGCACGTGTGCACGCTTGTGATTTGTATCAGGAAGTTGCAAAAGATGGTAGTAGATTATTACTCTATTTTTTCAGAAGTGTAAAAGTTAGTGTGTTCAAGATATTTAGTATAGAATAGTAGCGCTAAATATACCATTAAAACCAACGTAAGTGTCATATTATCATTGGTATTTTGATGTTTATCACCTAGTTAGAAGGATTTGATATGCAACCATTTAAAACATGACACTTCGGTTGCCACATAAGTTGGTATTAAAAAGTTGGTAAAAGAGTTGGAATGTCTAGAATTATTCTATTGTGAATTGGTTCAAATTTCTAGGTGAGAGAGGACGGGTGTTTCTTGAATAAATTTTTCCTCTTTCTTAACTTACCTGATAGAATTCTTCTTTTTTTTCTTTTCATTTTTTCCAAATTAAGATTTGATACACTTGAACTTTATAGAACTAATGGAGATTAAAAAAGACATAGCAACTATTTATTCCTATTCATTCTCATCCAATTCAAAGCATCTGGTTTCTTCATGTTATAAATTGGAAAGCAGACATGCAATTAAGTTTTAAATCAATTAGGTTTAACAGTAGGATTATTACTTGAGAATGTGGTATGAAAGAGAGTGCAGACTACGTACAAAGGTATCATGCATATAATCAGAAGAGTAACAGTATTATTGGTCATATCTGTACATTGGAGTGCTTTAGATATGTATTGTAGGCTAATGAGTGGTGGTAGCTTGATACATGCTTGGCTTGTCTGCAACGTGCGAAATTCTGTCAGTCTGGTGAAGATTCTGTTAACTTAGGAGTTAAGTAGAACTCTTTGCTTATATGGACATGTTTATGGGGCAGTAACTGATACATTTTGGTTGCTCATTGTGGAACAATCTAGTAAAAGTTTTGAAGCATATTTTTAGGAGTTTTAGTTATTTGGGTAGAGTAGTGCTTTAGGATGTGATGTAGGTTTTATTTTTTTTGTCTTATTCCGAGCAATATTAATGTGACGTACTATAGAGATTGCAAACTTTTTATGCTTTGATGCATTCTGTTAACAACCCTAGACGTATTTTTATTTCTAGTATTTCTTGTTTTTTATAACTAGATATTTATCCTGATATTTGTTTGTTAGTTCATTTATTTTAGGAGGGTTAGCTGTTAGACTATGAATAAGCTATACCCTTATCTTATCACGTGTAATTATCTTTGAATTATCTGAGGAATAAAACCAGGAGTGTGTTTCTAAGCCTTTTCTCTTCTCTAAGTGCTTTCGCTTTGCTTTACAAATCTTGTGCAACATAATTATCAGAAAGAATACTTTGAATTCGTCACAGTGAAAACCATTTTTTTGTGTTAATAAATGAATTATGATGAGTACGTGTTGAAATAGTGAGTAACTATTGGCCATCTTCCTTAATAATTAGCATACCTTACATTTAATTGGCGTATCCTTTTTGGTGTGCTCTTTTCCTAAAACCTAGATATAGCAAAGTCGATATCTAGACAATTTGAAATGTGATAATCCTACTCGAAATGTAATAAAGCAAGAGTTTTGTTCATTTTGTGATATCTTTGATGGTATCTTTTGATGGTCGGCAAATCCTTGTCGTTTTTAATATTGCTTGGTTTCACTTAGCTGAAATCAGGTATTAAGAAAAGCTTTCATTCTCTTCTGCATAAAAGTTTGTTGCAATTAGTGGCTGTGAGGCTATTTTGAATGTTTAATATTGCACAAGTTATTTTTTTACGTTTAGTAGGTAACCGCTTGATTTGTGAACCTTCTTTGCAGCTGTAATGCGAACAGATGGTTTTGAGCACCTCAGAGAAACTTGTCCAGCACTGCAGTCGGAGCTTTTAAAGACAATTGCAGGCTATGACGAGGACTGCAGCAGTGGTGGAGGAAAATCGCGGAGCGTGTGGGCGCAGCTATCAGATGGGGCAGATCACAATGGTAGACGGGTCAGGCAAAGAACTTGAGTTCTCAAAATTGTTCGTTTTGTAAATGCAACCATGGTCTAAAACGAGAAGCATTTCTTTCGGTGTTCATTTTCCGATATCAAAATGGGAAAAAAGAAATTCTGTTAAAAAACAGCAAAATCCTATTGCGTTGCATGTTTTGTTGTATAACTGGTGGTTTTGTTCTTAAACTAGTTGAGGAATAGGTGTTATAGCTGTTTTGTGAACTTCTATAGTGCTAACCTTAAATGTCTATATTGCCCAATGGCGACATTTTAATGAGTTCTATTGGTTTTTTTTTTTTTTTTTAATCTTTTCATTCTGGTCTTCTTTCATCGTGCTTATCAGTTAACTGTATTGTAAATCTTTCTTATTCCCTATGAAATGTACTTTTAAGGAATGGTAGTGTATAACCAGTTTGCTTTTACTTTGGTTTAGGAAAATGCTAATTGCTATGTTATTGTACAATACCATTTACCTTTATAAATTCAATCTAATCTTCATCTCTACTTTCCCAATGATTGGCGAGGGAAGCAGCTAAAAACAAGTGCTGCATTGAAGGTGTGTTTTGTAATTTGCAAAGTAAATGACACATCATTCTGGCTATTTTTATTGGCAAAAAATCAGTCATTTAGCATTTCTCTAAAAGGGTTAGTTAAAATAGCAGTTGTTTTTGTAGTTAAGCTATCTAGACAAATTGAGTATCCTCAAAAAAAGAAAAGATTATGCTTTTAATAGTTAGGAGCATAAAAAGACCAGAGTCCAAATAGACTCACTCCTAGGACAGCAGAATTGGCTTGTGCATGCTTGGTTTCCTATTTCATTGTGGCTTCTCAACACTCCATAGCTTAGAGACTATTCAAACAAAATCGACTGTCTAAAATTGCATAACAAAATAATGGTAATATGGGCCAAAAAAAAAAAAAAAAGAAGGAAATTAGTAATGGTTCCGAACCTCATGTTTATGTGTCCTGATTCTTAAATAAGCTAACTTTTCATTGTGGGCTCAAATGGGGGAATAAGTGGAAGAGAATGAGAGAGCGTATTTAGGTTATTATCCCTTAAAATTGGCTATAAAAAGGTATGCCATAAATTAACAAATTACTAGATGAATCAAAATCTAAATAAATAAAGATGAACGTCTTTAGCATTTAAAAAAAAAAAAAAAGAAAGAAAGAAAAAAAAAAAGATGAACGCTGTGCACTCAAAGCATTATTATTATTATCATTACCATTGTAATAATGGGATTACAAACCAAGAAACTCATAACAAATTTTTTTGCTCATTAATTGTTCAAATATTCACCCAACTACTCACTCAGTGTACACAAAGTTTGAATAAAAGCCCTTGACTTATAATATTAAACCATAGAAATTGATTGAAATAGGGTGAAATTAACCACTAATGGCCGGTATTGGGCAATTTGTTGGCGTTGAAGTTGAGAGCTTGGCGATGACAAAAACACAAGTTGAAATTGCAGTCACATTGGGTTGGAATTGAGCAATCTGTGTTATTGTTGCATGGAATATTCACCACCATTCTTGCTTCAATTCCTTTTTCCATTGAACCTGCAAATATATATATTATCCCATCAGTCTTATAAAAAAGGAAAATCATATTATGTATGTTTGTGTGTGTGTGTATATATATATATATATATATATATATGTATTTGTGTATGTATAATGATAATTATATATGCATAGATAGAGAGAAAACTCGCACGAATAACGCCCTCATATTTATAAAATTATTTTCTTATGTAGAGTCTTTTAAAAATTTCCACTCATGCGCCTCCTCTAAAATTATAAAACACATATTTATACCATTATTATTTATTATTATTATTATTTTTTTTTTTTTTGTAAACATTTCATTGCTGCCTCTCTATATAGACACACAGAAACATGTAAACGTAAATATTACCAAATGCAACAAGAAATATCACAATCAAAAAGCCATTCTGCTTGAAGGTCTCTCAATATATTTTCTTTGAGTTGAATATATATATATATATATATATATTGTTATAAGATGATATTTTGTTATGGTGTGTTTTGCTTATCAATCGTAGCAGTGGCCTATTTATAGGTAAGAACAAATATCTGTTTTAAGAAATTAAGCCGATTTTGTATTAATTCCTTAATTAGTGGTCATTTACTTGGAGGCTTTTATGGATTATTGATTACATCAAATCCTTATCAATGTATTTATAATTCAAGATACGATGACTAAACCTAGTAATGATGATAATACTTGACTTATCCACAATACTAAAGCGCAAAGAAAAAATAATTAAGAAGAATTGATACGAAATGTGCAAATTAATTCTCGGTAACCTTAAGTGGCATATATATGTCAGCAAAAGGATTGTCAAGATAAAACCGTGTGTTAATTAAGATTTTGAAATGGGAAATTGCTTTATGATAAACAATAATCAAAGATTTGGCACGTAATCGTGTTTACAATTTTAGGATTGGAATGTTGCTCTATAGGATCAATTTCATAGGTAGAAAAATACCATAAAAAGTTCCATGTGTTTTAAAAAATATATCAGATTAAATTTCGTCTTCTGTAATATTTAAAAAACAAACTCTCTGTATATATATATATATATATATATGATTTATTTTGATAAACGTGTGATTTTTTTAGGTATTCAAAATCCCAAAGTTGAATACGGTATTTAAAAAAAAAAACAGATGTGTTTATAGACGAACGTTGTTTCGATATTAATTTAAATATAAAAAAAAAAGCTTAAGTCATTTGTTATAGTAATATATATATATATTTTTTTTTTGGCCAAGCATTGTTACAGTAAAAGTTATTGCTCAATCCAATTCACGTTTTACTGCAAAAATAAATAAATAAAAGTTTAAATTTGGATTTTTGTGAGTGAGTTTAATGTAGTTAAATCAAAAAAAAATTTTTCGGATTGCAAAATAAACAAGCCTTAAATACTCTTACTAGTTTCTACTATAAAACAGCATAGTTATCTACATAATCATATACAACTTGCTCTCTAATAAATGTGGGCTCCATGTAGATGGACCCACCTTCCATTAGAGAGTTGAGTTGGGCAGGACATGCCCATATTTTTTAAGACATGAATATTAATATTGGAAATTTCCAATTCTATAGAAGGAATCTAATAGTGACTGCAACGTTGGGCTAAGATTGGTTTAAAAAAAAAAAGAGAGAGAAGTAAAGGAATACTCAAAATTTATATGACAACAAAAACAAATACTCAATTTTTTTAAAGTAGTTGAGTAAAGTAGTCAATTCATTAATTATTTGCACATGTTTTTTGTCACTAAATTAATTATCACTAGTTACCATAAGTAATTGACTCAATCGGGTAGTTTGTTATATTTTGAATCGTTATATTTTTCAAAAGATTTAGTATTAATATAAATTGTGTTAAAAATTGGGTATTCCCTATATCTCAAAAAGATTATCTCTATGAACGTACTCAATAAGATCTCCAGTTCTCCACTTTCTTTCAAGGCCATAAAACATGAATTTTTGTTAATGAATTTTTTTTAATAGGTAATTCTTCTTCAAACATTTTGCAGAAAATATATGAATATTTCAATTTGTGGATATGCTTCGCTTGTTAGTTGTTACTGAGATATAAACAAGCAGTTTTTGAGCTTATAGCTAGAGGTCGCTGCGCATTTCGGTAAATTGCCAAGTTACAAAACAAGGCCATTATGGCCGAAAAGAGGACCGAAGATACAACGTGTAATTAAGTGTGGCACATTGTCGTTCGCACTTCTTCGATCGGCTTTGAATTAAAAAGAAAGCGCTTGAAGCACACTAATCATGCATAGAGGTCCCAACCAAAGAGCCTATATACTATATGTTTAATTATTCCAACATCAAATTTCAATGGTAATATGGCCGATTGTCTACCCTTTTAACAAAATGTGGAAAAAGCCATTTGAAATAAGACTTGCTACATACGAAACCTAAAATAAAGAATTGATTTATATTAAATAAGAATCAAGAAATTAAGTGTCAAAATACGCGGCAACTTTTTGTTCTGGCCCTTAGTAACAACAGAGTCCTATTGACTTTTTATTTCAATTGCTTGGCCCCCAAGAAAATTGCAATAGTCCTTATAATATACACAAAAACACACACATATTATATATTTATACACACATATATACAAATTCGTTTCTCTTTAATTCTAGTACTGCTCAACTGAACTCCTATTGTTAATCTTTTGGCTTCGCAATTGCTCTTCGCCGGGGCGCTATCCAGCAATGGCGTTGTGGTGCTCTCACTGCGTCGCAATCTGCGAAACTCAATTAAGTGGTGAATTTGTGTAAGTAAATAATAAACCTTTTCTACATTTTTCATGAATACTTTTGCACTATGTTGTTTCCATATTTTTTTTTTTCCTTGTAGGACAAGTTATTGCTAATAACAAATTCTGCTTCTACTTCAACTTCTGCAGATCTTGTTCTAGATGTGGAAAAGTTCTCTGTGAAATTCTTATCGTGCCCGAAATTTCCAAACCGAACAAAGTAGAATCAAAAAGAAGGAAAAAGAAGAAGGAGATGAGGAATCCATCTTTGGCTTCGCGAAAATTAGGATTTTTCCGATTTCAAGTTGAAAAGAAGCAAAATAACTTATCTGAAAAGTTGGAAGCTGCTTCTGATCAGGAATCAACTTCTAGTAACTAACTCATGTATATATGATATAATGGCCAACTATTATCTGTAAAAATCAGAGTCTACACATATTTATGAGCAATTCGATATGTGGTAAGTCTTGTTAAGTTTGATATAGTTTTAGGAATTTCTTATGTTTTTGTTGCTTTTCAGTCACTAATTACCAGCTGGGATTTTATTTTATTTTTTTTCTCGTGCAGGATTGAATTTGATTGCCAAGGAATATAGTGGCAATAAAGTTTTATCAATGGGAGGTTATGGACGCAAGGAAACAACCACAGGGATTCAATATTCTAGAGGATTTGGTCAATAACGTGTAAATATGTTTGTTTAAAGGTCAATTTGCGTATAAAATTGTAAATAATGTGTAAATATGTGTATAATTTGTAAATAATTGCACTAGACATACATTATTCAAAAAAAAAAAAAAAACAGACAAGTGACATTATTTAAACAAACAAAAGGAAATAGCAGTTAATGGCAACTTTAAGTTATTATTTCGGTGACTAGCCACTTTTAGAAATTTTAAGAAATTTATTGATTATTTATGATATACACCTATATTTTACAAAGAGCTACCGTTAGCAACCAAAATAATTTTTTAAGGAAATAGTCATTTAAAAAAGTTGATTTTAAATAATAGTTAATGTTTTAAAATTTATTACAAATAATCATTTAAAAAATTTATTACTCGGGTAAACTTTTTTGGCTATTTTTTTAAATTTTTAAACATATTTTTTAAAATTATTATTTACGTTTCAAAATTGGTAAATATCGTAACCTAAACACATGGTACGATTTTCCTGTGTCATAAAAAAGAAAAAAGACGCTTCCATGATATTATGGGCAGTATGACCGCCTTTGAAGAAAGAAATAAAACTCCTAAAATAAATTTGAAAAAACATTGTACTTAAACGATAATCACGCAATTAAAATTAGAAAAAGAAAACTATCTGACACAAATAAAAATAATCGCACAATATTTTTCTAATATTAAACCGGTTAGCAAGTTTAATTTTATATGAATCATAAAATGCATTTTACTAAATTTTTAAAAAAAAAAAAAATCTAGCATAAAAAAGGGAAAGTAATTAGTATCCTAATTTACTTCGAAATCATCGACTGCAAAGGATTCAGCCTGTTTCCTTTTTCCGGAGTAAAAAAAAAAAAAATCTATATATAGACACCAAGTTGATATTTTTTTTGGTTCTTCATAAATTTCCAATCGTCTCACTCTATTTTTTTAAACTTTAGTATTTGTACTGCTTTTGGATTTTTGGCATTGAAATAAGCTCTTTCTAATAAGAAATATTGCAATGGCTTGGTGTCCTCACTGCTTAGAGGACTGTGAAGCTCAACACAACAACAACTTTGTGTGAGTCATGAACTCTCTTCTTTTATTTATTATTATTATTATTATTAATTTCTCCGTCGTCTCTTGGCTCATTGTGTGGTTCATATTATTTATTACCTCATGAATTGAAACGTCTTATTTCGTTTTATTTTTTCTCTTTTCTGTTGCTTTTTATTATTCTTTCTTTTTAAAATTTCTAACTCGATATAGAAGAAAATTCGTACTCGACATCGTTTTTTCTTTCCTTTTTCGAGGTTATGAGTTAAACAAATGCACTTTTTGATGTAAGATTAGTGGCATTCAACGTTATTAAGCAAAGGTCTACATGAACAGATTAGACACATAATATAGATTAACTACAAAAAAAAAAAAAAAAAACAACAACCCAACCTTTAGACTACATATCACACTTCCTTTTAGGGTAAATTGTTGTCAAAAGTTAAAGATTAACAAATTTTTTAATTGATCAGATTTAAATTCGTACAAGATCTACATAAAACAATTTTGGTACAATAGTTATGCATTCATAAAAGTTTTTTTTGTATTTTAAGTTTAAAAATTCTCTCTCCTAAAATGCTCTATTAATGCCTCCCAAAATATTTGGCGAATCATATTGACAATATTATGATTTGATTTTGCAGTGCTTGTCCAAGATGCGGAAAAGTTCTGGCTGAGATTGTTGATGAAGTGCCCAAAAACACTGATAATTTAACAAGCAAAGTGAAAAGCAAAAGGATCAAAAAGAGGACCTCAGATCAAGATTCGGATCAAGCTTCATCTATAAATATAACATCAAGAAAAAGGACTTCTAAAAAAGAAGATTCGGCTATAAACATCACATCAAGCAAAAGGATCAAAAAAAGGACTTCGGTGCAAGCTTCAACCACATCAAGCAAAAAGATTAAAATAGATATTACAATAAGCATTACTAACTAGTAGTGCTAGTGCATTTATGTTAATGTGGGTGTGTAGAAATGAATGAATGGTGTTTTACATTATGGAAATTCGTATTTAAGTCATTTTTTCCCATTAAAAAGAGTCAGCAATATATACATCGCTGCAAAAAAAAAAAAAAAATTGTGAGTTAGTCGCGGATGAGGTTTTCGCAATTAAAAAATCTATCGCGGATAGTGTCATTATCCGTGATTGATATTTCAGTCTCAGATAGCTTGTCACAGAAAAATTCGTTGTATCTACATGCCACTATGTGTGAATTGTGATTAATTTTTCAATCGCTAATAATTTTTTTAATTATTCAATTATATTATAATGAATTTTTTTAAAATTATTTATTTATAAATTTGATGAGATGAAAAGACAGGACGTTTGGATGATGGTGGACCACATACAGAGACTAAAGCAAGTGTTGGATTCAAAGCTAGTGTTAAAGATTATAAATTGACTTATTACAGTCCTGAATATGAAACCAAGGATACTGATATTTTAGCAGCATTTCGACTAACTCCTCAACCTGGAGTTCCCCTTGAAGAAGCAGGGGCTACGGTAGCAGCTGAATCTTCTATTGGTACATGGACAACTATATGGACTAACAAGCGTACCAGTCTTGATCGTTACAAAGGTTGATGCTACCATATCGAGCTTGTTGTTAGAGAAGAAAATCAATATATTGTTTATGTAGCTTACCCCTTAGAACTTTTTGAAGAAGGTTCTATTACTAACATGTTTAATTCCATTGTGGGTATTGTATTTGGGTTCAAGGCCCTGCACGCGCTACGTCTGGAGGATTTGCGAATCCCTCCTGCTTACTATAAGGGGGTGTTTCGTACATGGTAATCCAAGAGTATCATATTCTTAGGAATCTAAATACAGTAATCATATTCTTAGGAATTTTAAATTACACTGTTTGGTTGACAATAGTAATATTTAAACACATTCCCAGGAATCTTAAATTAATAGATTAATTTAAAGATTAATTACCATGTTTTACCACATATTGTTAGGGTTTCACATTACCATGTTTTAAGGGAATCTAATTCCTAGGAATAAGATATCCGTGTATCTAAATTTTAGATTATCACTTACCAAACATGGTAATCTTAAAGATTATCATTCCTTTGTTTAAGATACCCGCAAACTAAACATCCCCTAAAACTTTCCAAGACCCGCCGCATGGCATCCAAGTTGAGAGAGATAAATTGAACAAGTATGACGGCGATGGCAAGAAAAAGAGAGAGAGAGCGAAAAATAAAAATAATTTGTTGTTAATTTATGATTTCTTTAGTTTGATTTGGGCAGTTGGATCCCAAATCCAATGATTAGAAAATTTATCTACAAAAACAATGGGCATAGCGGGGGACGTGTTACCCGTTTTCTCCTTAGAACGGTACAAGATGTCTGTTTCCCACAAAAAACGGTTAACCACAAAATATGAGAGGGAAAGACCGGTTACATGTTTTACCTTTATCACGTTTTCACCTCTAAAACAAAATCAATACGAAGAAATGACGATGCACGGAAGAAGATAACCAAGACAACTCTCTCAAAGGAACTCAACGAAACAGTCCTAAAACTTCGTGAGAAGGGGTGCCTCCTCACGAAGGGGGTCGTAGTGACCAAGCTTGGACGACTGTTTACCAAAAACACTAACAGGTCTCCGCAAAGTCGTTAAACCATACATAGGGTTTGATGCCTACTAGTATTGGAAGGTCAAGCAAGTTGGTGACTGTTGTTCCGAAATCTACTAACATTGTACAAAGCATCGTAGTATACTAATATTGGATCCATGACAAAATTTCAGTCACCACATAAAGAACTATAGATCGATCAAGCAGTGTGCAATAATCTCAATATTATCAAGCGATTTGAAATATTAACTTCAGCTATTTATCTCCTTATTTTATTTGAAATTTCGCATCAAATCTCTAGTTGTGTTTAAGAAGAAGGAAACTGAATAAATAAATAAATAAAGTATAAATATCATAGGGGTCCTCTGTGTTTTATGAAAGTACACGTGTGTCCCCTTAATTTTTAGTACTAACAAAAATTTATAAGTTCTTCAATTGAATAAAATATCTATCTTATTATAACTTTTCGTTAATAAAAAAATATTATTATTTTTAACTGTTAAAATACTTAAGTACTTGGTAAATTATTCATACAGAGAAACGTGAAAAATACAATTGCAGATATAAAAATTTTACATGCATTTTTTACTTTTTATTTTTTGTTTAATTAAAAAATTAAAAGATAAATTTTGTATTATCATAAACTTAGAGTATAAATGTTGAATTTTTAATAAAACACATATAATACTTAATTATTAATTATATGTTGAATATAGTAAATACCTAATTTTTAATACCTAATTTAAATTAGTACCAAATTTTTTTTAAAATATAACAAATTACCAAGTGATTCAATTACTTCTCGTAGTTGGTAATAATTAACTTAGTTATCAAATGTTTATAAATAATCTAAGAATTGACTAATTATTTAATTACTTAAAAAAATTCGATGTTTATTTTTATTATTTTGTTAATTTTGGGCATTTGCTTAATTCGCCGTAAATAAAACACCCAAAAAAAAAGAAAATAAAAAACCAATAAACATTTGATGATGTGGCAGACTCCAAAGTCAGAAGGAGAAGAGTAGGAAGACCCAAAACTCAAAAGGATAACGACAATAGTGTGTCCCACAAGAAAGAAATTGTAGTTTTTTTTTTTCCCCCTTTTTTTTTTCATTTTCCTTATCAATCGAAGGAAAAAAAAAAATCCGACTAACAAAACAGGCAAGAAGGAAAATTTTTTTTTTTTATAATAAAAATAAAAAATTATAAAAGAAAGTGGGAGAGTGTGTCGTGGCACGTCTCTAGCAAAGTGGGTTTGTCGCTTAACCAGCGGTTTTATTAGCCTTAATTATATATATAAAAAAAAAGCCAAAAAACAAAAGCGAAAATATAATATATAAAAAAAAAGGAAAATTCAAGCGAATCCACTTTCCTTCTCTTTACTTTTCTTTGTTTCATTTAAATACGATGATATGAACAAGTTTTTCACTTCTGCGAAACTTTTGCAGAGCTCTCAGTGAAGACTTTGATTTCTAGGGTTCTTTTTTTTCTTTTCTTTTCCTTTTTCCAAATATTTTCAGTTTCTTTTTTTTATTGGTCCGTTTCATGGTCAGAGTTTTGTCAACATGAGGAAGAAGCTCGACACTCGCTTTCCAGCCGTAAGTGAATTCTCTTCTTTCATGTGTTTTAAGGGGTTTTTTTTTTTTTTTTAATTTGGCCTTTTTCTTTAATGGGTAATTTTTTCTGCGGTCTTTGAATGAATGAATGCGAAACAGAAAAAAGCATGGAAAGCCCTTTTTGGGTTTTTGTGGGGTTTATGTGTACTTGAGATTTTCACGGGTCTATTGGGATATAAATTCTTAAAACTGTATTATGTTTTATTTTCATTATTAATTTTTAAATGCCATAGCTTGTTGAGGTAAGGGCTTTTTTTGATTTGATGGACTTGTCAACTTCTATATGGATGTACCTATTGCAACTTTCTTCAAATAGTGTCGTATTTCTCACCTCTACAATTTTCTACTGTGTAACACATAACATTTTTGGTCCACTGCTTTTTTTTTTTTTTTTTGCCCTTCTTAAACCAGAAATTTTGAAGCTCATTTTTGAACTTACGGTTGTGACTTATCATTAAGTGGATAAGCTTGAGATTTGAACCTATGGCTTGACTGGGTTCTTAATTGAATTTGCCTTTTGGATATAATTTTTATGTTTCAATGGTTTGTGACAGTTCTTCATGGCTGTGTAATAGTACGATCTTGTAGTGTATGTGTTTTCTTTTTGCAAGTTTAAATTATGCGTTATTGGTGTAAATCTGAAATAAATGGCTATGAGCCTAAGTCAACTAGGTGCAATATTCTCGTTAGGGGATTCTGTTTTTTTTTTTAGTAGTACTTGTAGGAGCATCGATGTTTGAAAGTTGTACCAACTCATGTGCTGTAATTTTATGAACTACAACTTTGAAATCTAAGAGATGGGCACAATTTTGTAACCTATTATATGACTTTCTGTTAGGATATATGTGATGAACAAGCTTGTGGTTTCCTTCTCAAAATTTGCTTGTTTAGACTGTAGATTCGATTGAGCGGTGATTTGCGTCTATTGGGAGGAGGCTCTCGAAATCCAGAGAGCTAATGGGGTTGTCATGATGATTGATATAGTTGCTGGTAGAAGTTAATTTTCTTGCTTGATTATGAGAGGTTATTCATATAGCAGTCCTTTTGTTTTTCCCTGTTTTCTTGGGCGTATGAGTTGATTAATGTAAAATGTTGGACCATGTTGTCTCACGTAGTTATGTGTTATTAATATTGTTCTTTTTTTTTTTTCTTAAGATGTATTAGTCTTATTATGTTTCGTTTATAAGGAGAACGTCTTTGCTTTTTCTAGACATTCCTTTTATTAGTATCACAAGTGGAGAACTCTTTCTCTAAATAAAAAAAAAGATAGTTATATTTTCTCTGTCAAGAAAAACTGCTTTTTGATTAACTTATGGTGTGTATTTAGATCTAGGAATAGATTTGTAGATTGTTTTTTCATCATAAGATTAGAGCAGATTGTCCTACAGTCAGTTTGGTGTTTGCTATTTCTTCACAGGGAAGTCTCTGGCTCTAAGTTAGGGTGCTCATGTTTGACAAAACGTTCATTACAAAGTTTATTATGTATGTTAATAATGAAATTTTCCCCTTCTGCTGATATAATTGATTATTTTCTCTAGAGTATTTGGTCAAGAGTGATGTTTATGCTAGCTTCTGAGGGTTATATATATATATATATATATATTAACTTCATATTTGTCACTTATTCATGTACTTGACTCCCCCAAATTACAATCATATTACAGGCTCGGATCAAGAAGATTATGCAAACAGATGAGGATGTTGGAAAGATCGCTATGGCTGTGCCTCTTCTAGTTTGTAAGTTATGCTTACGTATGCTAGTGAGATAGTTTATTTTTTGTTCTATTTATTTTTCATTAGCATTGCCATTTTTATTTTTCTGCGTATACTCATTATACCTTTTGTGTTATAACAGCCAAAGCCTTGGAACTGTTTCTACAAGATCTATGTGACCGCACATATGAGATAACTTTGAATAGAGGCGCAAAGACAATGAATTCTCTGCATTTGTAAGTGAAGCTTTAATACAATTTCTCAGCTTTACTTTAATTGGAAAACGTGATATGAATTTGGGTGCTTGGTTAGGGTTTCATCTTTTTCTTCCACGTGCCTGAGCTTCTGATAAAGCTAGAAAGACTTTTCTCTCACGATTTTTGTAAAGCTGTTCTTGTGGAGCTCTGGGCTCCAGATTTTTGAAATTAGAGACATATTATATTTGAAGAGATAATATGGTAATATTGCTGCTTAAAATTGGCTATCAATGTGCAGAAAGCAGTGTGTGCACAGCTTCAATGTTTTTGATTTCCTGAAGGACACGGTCAGTAAGGTTCCCGACTTAGGTGGCTCTGATGCTGCCGGTGAGGACCGACCTGCTACCAAAAGAAGGTTTGTGAAGTGTTTACTTCTATTCTCCTTTTTTCTTTTTTGCTTTAGGAATTCTATCCTCTTATTAGTGGTTTAGAATTCTTTTGGCTATTTATCCAAAATTTTTTTCAAAAAAGAAAAAAGAAAAGAAAAGAAACTGATTAATTAACATTTTGTGACTTCTCAGGAAATCAACCGATGTCGAGGACAATGATAGCGATGAAGAGTTAAAGAAGATTAAAGTAGTAAGAGTACTACAAACTATGATAGTAATTTAATTCTGCATCTGTATAGATATTGTCGTTGTGGAGATAACATGTCTTTAAGGGAGTCTAGAGAGTTACAGTGGCGTCATCCAATTTCGATTCTATAAGCAAACATGAATTTAATTGATTTTCTAGTTCCCGCATGAGCCATTGACAAAATATGATACCAGTAGTAATAGATTAGGAAAGTTACCCTTGAAAATGCCGAGAAGAGGCAAGTTATAAACAACATTTGGTTTTATTTCCTCCAGATTTCTCTTTCATTAACCTTTGTTCATACACCTCTATAGAAATAATGAAAGTCAGTATGCTCATACATACTTTTTTCTATTGCAGCATGATGCTGGCCTCAGTACTGGTATTGTCAAACGGGGGAGAGGCAGACCCAGAGGTCGTGGACGTGGCGGTCGAACCCTGGAGAGGGACACGGCCAGGCATCATGACAAGTTTGAAGACGATCCAGACATGTCAAAGTACAATGACCAGTATGACCAAACACTCGAAACTCTGCATGATAGGGCAGAGCCTGAACAACCAAAGGAGAATGTCTCAGGTGACACAAACGCCGAAGCACCAATTCGAAACTTCGACTTGAATGTGGACTTGAATGAGAATGGGGACTCGACTACACCGTCAGCCTCTGTCCCTGTTGCTTCGCCCGCAAAGTCTGCTATCCCCGAGTTGAAGCACGAGGAATATCCCGGTTGGTCTTTGGCGGAGATGGAAAGGATGGCCATTGATCCCATTCAACTCGCCAACTTAAATAGGAGGATCGATGAAGAGGATGAAGATTATGATGAAGAAGGTTGACTATCTGACCCCGGAAAAGCGATTGTGTAGGTAGTGGTGGCTGACCCTCATAGGTGATACTTTGCATTTTCATGATATGTAGTTGAGAAGATGTAGGGGTGACATTGTTCTGACAAATGATTAGTACCTAATAGCTTAGGAAGGGAAAGAAGAAACACCATTGTAGCTCAATCTTAGAGACTAGAATCACTTTAGTTTTTGGGATTCTCTAAAAGTTTGTGTAGTAAATGACTATATATCGCCATGTACCAAAAGAGTAGGAAAGGAAATTAGAAAAGAACCATATTGTTCATTGGCATCATTATATGAAGGCTTTCAATCTGTGCAGCCCTTTCAAGTTTCAAACTCTTGCAATTTTTTATTTATTTTTTACTTGGAACTCTTTGGGTGCTCATAGCCACAAAGTTTGTTTCTGAGTCCTATCTACTTTAAAAATAAAGATTATTAAGCAAAAAGTCATTTTTTAGATGATGTTTTAAAAAAAATAATCAATGTTTTCATTAATATAGAATAATCATTTTCTTAACTACATGATAATGTGATATTATTTTTATGTCCTTAGTTTTTTAAGAGTTAATGGCTGGCTAGCTTAATTGTTTAAAACACTTTGTAATTTCTTTAAAATATGAACTAAAAAATGGACTAAATATCAAATAAACCTTCTAAAATATACATATATGCACTTTAAATCCGTTTTCGAACAGAATACTGCTTGAACGGTTGTTCATGTAATTGGTACATTTTAAAAGTAGTACAATTGTTGTGGTTCAAAAGTAGCACCAGTGACATTAACACTACCTACTTTGTTTTTTCCGTCTCAGTCATTTAAAACAAGAAATGTACTATGCATTCAGTTATTCATTCCTTTCCCCTAGAGGCAAACCTTATATTCT